>CM042481.1:8190180-8888619 GCA_023621385.1 Quercus gilva | reverse complement strand
CTTTATAGAGATTAACCTCAGTTCAAGTAGTAATTCTTTTAGACTGAATTACTTTTCTTAGGAAATTTACGGTTACCTCATCACCTTAATTTCTTTCAGCTGCAATTCCTACAAAATGAAACTTGGAGTAAGATGTCGTCAAGGAAGAATTACCTTCATTTTAATATTACTGAATTTTTCACTGTGTGATTCTTAAACTTTTGAGTTCTTTTACACGTTAGGGCATTTTATAATGAAGAATGATTTTGTGACACATTACAAAAATGAAAAATTAAATGATGAAATGTGATTCTAACTTGAATGCTACTTGTTAGGAATTCTATAAAGAATCAAAAAAGAGGTTTGACAGTGATCCTGATTTTAAGGAGAGGGCACAGAAGGCAATGGTTTGCCTCCAGGTGATTTTTTTATTTTTTAACTTTTGTAGCTTATGGACTGAGGTTAATCTCTCAGATAATGCAAAATCTTAGGTCACTATTAAATTTTGAATATCTGGGCTTCACATTATGTCTGTTGAGTTTCTCTTTTACTAATTTTTCATGGCTTAATTAACTTTCTACAGGGTGGGGATTAGAAATATCGTAAGGCATGGACATAGATTTGTGAAATCAGTCGAAATGAGTTTAACAGGGTTTGTCAATGCCTTGGAGTTCGGCTAGAGGAAAAAACTAAGAAATTAGAAACGTAGGAGAAATTACAAAGAAAATGGAAAGAAAGACTTAATAAGGAGAGAGAAAAAGAGACATAAGAAATATTTAATGTGGAGTTACACTAGGTGTAACTTGAACCCATCTCAAATTTGATATTTTCTCTACCATTCAATCCATATTTCTCTCACACAAAAAGTCTCTCCTTTTTAATTATTTTTCTCCTTATTAATTTGTTACTTTACAATTACACATTCTTCAACATTTACTTACTTTTACCTTTTTATTTTCTTACTACTCTATATCTTAACCTTACAATTTCTTTATCCCTTCATCTTTCTTTTAATTTTTTTTTCTTCCTTTTAATTTGACTCTTCTTCTCCCCATTTTTTTTACTATAAAAAATTGTTATTTTCTCTTCCATTCAATCCATATTTTGCTCAGACAAAAAGATGAATTCTCTCTCTCTCTCTCTCTCTATATATATATATTCTTTCTTTTGGTGGATGTTTAATTATTTAGATTGATGAATTTTTATATTTAACTCTACTTGAGGTTGATAAGAATTGGTTATATTTTCATTCTTTATCTTTTTAATTTTATTTTCTTTGTTTGATACATGTTGATACCCATTTTCGGGACACATTTCTACAAGCCCGATTCAACCAAGCCCGACTTCCTTGTGGGCTTAGTTCATGTATTATATTATATTTTATTCTTTTAAGCATGGCCCAAGCCCATGTGACTTACAAGGGAAATTGAAGAAGTGTGGTTTAGAGGGTATGGGTTGATTTCTTTCGGACCTTTTGCATGAACCCAGACTAAGCGTGCTACCAAGTGGGCAAGGGACACTAGTAGCATCACAGGCTCATAGAGGAGGTCTTGTACCCAAAATTTCCACCTCAAAAGAGTCTTTATGCCCTGGTTGACTGTGGCCCAGAGTTTCTGCCCTAACCTAATTTTGCTACCATATTTTCTTTTCCACCCAAAAAATACAGTTGAAGCTAAACTAATTAGCTAGCCTATTGTAGTCAAATGCAGCTGTCAAAAGCCTACAATGACAAGGAAAGAATAGATAATGGAGTCAGCCACTTTATTTCCAAAATCATGCTAAAAGCACGCCAAACTCTTCCCTAAACAAAAGCAACTCAAGCCAAAACACCAAATTAGTATCATGAAGGATAAAAGCCTCTTCCACTACTCAAAAACCAGTCATTAGTAACACCTCAAATTCTATATAAAACTCTCTCTTCAGTTCAAAACAAGGCCAATCATATTTTCCCCATAGAGTTGAAACTTGAAAGCAAAAGCCCACTAAGTTAGGAAACATTCTCACAATTTTGAACCTTAGGGGTGGAAATATTGGTACAGGGAAACCTTCCCTCTCTTTCTCACAACCTCTCTCAATTTCCTCTTATCGCTGAATGTGGGTTGAACTTTCAAACCTATTATGTTTTTATGCTTTTTTTGCACTTTTGTTATTAGCATTTTGATTCTCTCTTATCAAAACACCATTAGCCTTTTGTTCATTATACTTTTGGAATTTTGGACTTGATTTTTCACAATAAACAAAGAACCCAAGGGGAGATTTGGGCCGTTCTTGCATTTTCGGTCCTTGTCGCAAAAAACGTCTCCGACACATGTTATCCTATGAAATTACAGAATGATTTAATATTATTCTATTACATAGTATGACTTGAATAATTTGGTGTTTACAACTATACATTTTTTTTTTAATATTCTTCTACTCATCTTCTTTTATATAATTTTGTTATTTGTCTCATATTCTCTTCTAAAAAAGGTGATCATTCTGTCTCTCTCTCTATTATTAATTCTTTCTTGCAACTCTATTTTAGATTGATGGTTTTTTTTTTTTTTTGTCTCTACTTTTGGATGATACACTTTGGTGGTGTGTTTTGAGTTATTTATCACATGCACTCTCTATCCCTCTTATAGTTTTAGTTTGAGTTAATTTTATTATATTTTAGAATAGAGATGATAATGTATTTGATTCCGCAACTCTCCTAAGCCCCAAACCTCCCTCACTTTTTGTCAATATATTGAATTCCAAGCTACTTACTTCATGAGTTATCACTTCAACTCCATTAAATCTGCTAAATTGCTGCTTAATCAACTTAATGACTTTCGTTGGCAGTATGATGATGTTAGATCAGTATACTTTTTTGCTATAAAGCATTGCAATTGCATCCTCCCAGCAACAGAAAGTTTCTTACCTCCTCAGGAATAGATTCTTAAATCTTGGACGTGGTTTTCATTGTTTGATTTCATTTATATGTCATTTTATTTAAGAAAAAGAGTGATTCTAGCTGAGTCAATATGCTTGCTTTTGAATTTAAATCAAACTAAACATGATGTTGTAATTAGATCCTAGTCCATTTCTTGACCCACTTCTATTAACTTTTGTTATTTCTTTCTGCTGATTTTCCAGAAAAGGGGGGGGGGGGGGGGGGGGGGGGGGGGGGGGGTGGGATAGTTATTGGTGTTACTGGCAAGGACTGTCATTGGATTGATAGGACACACGGATAGCATTTTCATTGATTATGAACTTATACTTCAATGCCTGTAATCTTACAAGTATACTTCTAATATGTTGGAATGGAACAAGATAAATGTATTGTAATGCAGTTTGTAATTTTCTTCTGTTTGCTGTGAAATGCATGCTAATAATGTAATCACATGAAAGAGTATTATAATTGATCTTGAGCAGGTATTTCCAACCCTTTTACCATATTGATTGCTTTATGGAGAAAGTTGTAAGAAAGTGGTAAGAAAGGAGTGATGAGTTGAAGGAGAAGGGCTATCCTTATTTGTGTACTCTAAGAACTCATAAATGCATTTTACACACTTGCAGAATGTAGCCAAAGTGTTTTGTGATTTATGGTAGTCAAGTGGTTTCAAGTGAGCTGAGTGGCTGTATGGGTTCTTTTTTTTTCTGTTCTGGAGCTGGCTCTTCCCTCACCCCCCCCCCCCCAAAAGTTCTTGCACCACATAGTGTTATTGAGCCACAAGACTTTTGACAAATAAACTCATTTTTAAATACAAGCAAAGTGGAAGAACCTTTACAGTTCACATAAATATTTTATGACACTAGTAGTATGCCTAAGCATAACATAGATTAAGAAAGGTTGCGACACTTCATATTACATGCAAAAAGTTTAGCCTATATCTCCCTTTGTTTTATTATTTATTATTTAAAAAAAGAAAAAGAAAAAAAGAGAGAGGCTCTTTTATAACTATAAATCAAGGCTTTCTTTGATTCAGAAAAGAAGTTAAACGCAGTTGGCTGGACTTGGTTGCATGGACTATCACTCATTCAAAGGCATTAGCTTTAGAGCTGCTATTTGTAAATTGGCTTGGTGGGTTGCTGTGTATTATCTATGGCAGCAAGGGAATGCTATCATCCACTCAAGGAAGATAAAAACAGAGGAGCAGAATGTTAAGGATATCAAGAGGGATATATCAAAGGCAGAGTGGAGAGCAAAAGTAGAGCAATTGACTCAGTCCTTAATAGTTTCTCAAAAAAAAAAAAAAGACTCAGTCCTTAATAGAATATTATGTTGTAAATGGGGCATTAACTCTGCTTTTGTGTGTAAAAAGCCATTTTAGGTTGTCTGTACTTGCTGCTGTGATGCTGCGTGTTTACTGTGTTGTGGCTTAGCTTGTCATGCTACCTTGGGTCCTTGTGTAACACTGTCTGTTTTGAAATAATATGTTTACTGATTAATATAAAAAGAAAAAAAAAATCTATTAAACATAGCATGGGCATATGCTGCATATTTGTTGGTGTTGGGTTAAGAAGAATTGATGTTCCTGTCCTATAAACCGTGTGGGTCACTTCCAGATTTGTTGCATCAATACAGTTGCATTGAGCTTTAATTGCAAGCAGTTGATCAAGCGTGACAGTGCAGAAGTGTGGGCTTTGTCTCATAACAGCATAATGATATGTAAAATTTAAGTAAACAAGAAGGCAATTCATGGGTTCTTTATCTGATAATTGCTCCTGCTTCAAGATTGTGCCTTTTTTTACTCAACTTCTCCCTGCTCAACAAAGTTGATCTTGTTCTGCAACTTGGTGGTCTCATTTGTCAATTGATGATTGATAATAGAGAAATAAATAAGCAAAATTGTAATGTTGGAGCAATACCCAGTAGATCCAAAAGCTGTAATTGGGAATTTCAACCTGAAAGAGTGAGAACATCTGTTGATCCTATGCTTAAAGACGAAAAATCAAGTTGTAGAATAGCCTCTCCTCTTCTTGCACTGCGGCCTTCATTACTTTTAAGCTCTCCATGTCTAAGTTACTCACCCCCCCCCCCCCCCCCCCCCCATCTTCTGCAATAGATTTATTTAAAATAGCTAATATATATCCTCGTTTCCTTGTGATTTGATTATAAAAACCTTTCTATGGGTAACTTCAACTTGCATTAGCACTGACTCTTTCTTTCTTTTCCTTCTTATTTTTTTCAAAAATTCTGAGGATGAATACTTGAACAATGAACAGAAATTTATACCAAATTTACATATTTTCTCAATTTAACTTTCCTATCAATCAACAATCAGCAGAAGTTTGTTCTGTATAGAAACCAGAGAATTAACCAAAGTGGCTTCCAGACATAGGTTTTTTTTCCTTCAATACACTTGAAACTTTTGCCTTAAGACTACTTGCAGCATCATATACTACTCTGTAACCATAGCTGGTGGCTGGTGTAAAGAATATCATCAGGATGCCACCAATGAGTAGTTTTCTCCACCCCCAAGAGCATTTTAGAGAAATTTTAATTACCACACTCAAATTAAGCCAACTAGAGCAAAAAGATTCCATATATGCCTCATCCTCAACTCTCTTGAGCCCCAAACCTCCAGCACTCTTTGTCACACATTAAATTTCAAGCAACTCAGTAAATGAGTTATTCCACTCCATGGGAATCTGCTAAATTACTGCTCAATCAGCTTAATGACTTTATTAGGGAGTATGAAGATGTTAGATCAGTATACCTGTATGCTATAAAGCATTAAGGTTAGCAATTGCAGCCACCCAGCAAAGCGTTTCTTAGTTCCCCAAAAAATTGATTCTTGGATCTTGATCTTCATTTTCATTGTTTGGTTTCATATATATGTTATTTTATTTAACAAGAAGAGTGATTCTAGCTAAGTCGATATGCATGCATTTGAATTTATTGATCTAAATATGATGTAATTAGACGTGAGCCCATTTCTAGACCCACTTTTGTCTACTGGCTAAGTCGTAAAAAATTGGTGAGATAAGAGTTTTAAACTTCTTTAGAACAGTTTACTGGCGTTATTAGTCTTCGCTGTTCTTTGATTGGCTGTTTAATTTATTATTTCTTTTTTAAACAAAGGATAACAAGAGATTCATTCTAATAAGAGATGATATTATTTCACGAAACTTTGTAGCACTGGTGGCTCTACCTGCAATGACCACCCTGACTTGCAGAAAATTACATATATACACTCGTAAAAAATATATATATATATATAGGTTAAACTAACCTATTGCAATTATCTTAACAAGAACTTTGAACATCTTTACTTGAGAATTACAAAAAATTAGGTTCAACAAAAATATGAATAATGCAATATTTACAACATTTTCATAATAATTTTACAACAAATTTAATGAGGTAAGCTGTTACTAATTCTAATTTGAGCTCAACATTGATATTATTTTTTTATCCACCAATAATAATTTTTTGCATAAGATTTATTGTAAAAATATTAGGAAAATTATTAGGTACTCTCGGAGTACCATAAATGCGTAGTCTTCCCTCTCACATGAATGGTGGGTCCATCATGAATTTAATTAGTAGGACCCATCATTCATGTGAGAGGAGGGAGTACACATTTATGGTACTCTGGGAGTATACAATAATTTCTCAAAATATTGTTATTGTAAAAATATTGTAGATGTAGCATTACTCTAAAATTAATTCTACCCCCTAAATATAATCCTTAATCCCTTTCATAAAATTTAAAAAAAAAAAAAAAAACTTAAATAACAACAATAAATATTAGTCCAAATAACAACAAACATAAATCAAACAAAAACAAGATAAGACCAAATAACAAGTGATCTAATTATTCACAAAAAAGCCTACTATAAAACAAAAAGATAAAAATTGCTAAATATTCAAATTTGTAACTCTTTCAACCCTATTCAATAAAAATAATATCTAATTTCATGTTTCTCTAAAAAATGGTAACAAGAAAAACATTGTGGTTGTTACTTCTCCTTAATGGTGTTAACAATTAAAATTCTTTTTGACTTTGTAGTCACAACAATTTTACTCTCCTTTGTGACTTGATTCACAATTGGAGCAAATATTCAAGTTATTACTTTATTAAATTTTGTATAATTTAAATTCTTAGTGACCAATCTTAAAAAAAATTCCTAGAACCGCTAATGTAGTTTTGTAGTGCTAAATTAAGTAAACAAAAGCATAATCTAACCTTATAGGAAATTCGAAACAATTTCATACTTTAAAAAAAAAAAAAAAAAGGGAAAAGACTACAAGGTTTAATGCATTTTGTAAACATAAATTAAAAGTCAGCCCCATTTTGTTTTCGGTTCAGTTATATAAATGGACCTGATAAACGGGTCAGATAGATTGGAAGATATCGGTCATACCGGGTACGGGTTTGGGCATTTACCAGTTCTATTGACTTGAACCATTTATTTATTTTAAAAAACCTTTAAAAATAAAAAATTCTTCATCCTTCTCTACACAGACACTACGCTTCGTCGAGTCGGTTCCCGTAAGAATTTCTGTTCGAATAATATAATGCTACTTATTATTGTTAATTTTTTTTTTTTTTAATATTGTTTAATAATAGCCCAAGATGCAAGTCCGAATCTGACGGCAATTCCTTTATGAATTTGAAAATAGGGTTTTTCATCTTTGAAATTTTGAGCTATGACATCTCTGATGATTTTCTGCATTATCCCCTCCGAACTTGGCTATCCTTGGTTGTTGATTTTTTTTATTATAAAAGTTATGGTCAACTAAGCTATAAAAGAATTCTTATGCATTTGTAATTTTTTTTTTGGGTACCAATTTAGGACTGGAAGAGAATTTTTTATTGACTACTAATTAGCAATAAAATTGTATTTGCTAATATTGAAGTAGTTCAACAGAGTAAATATATGTATTGATATATTTGAACCTTTACACATCTCTAGTGATTCAAAATAGATTCTTTGATCTAGCATAAGTCCAACAAGTGCATCATGCTACACCCTGTCTGTAAGCTTGCAGTAATGACGAATTCGGATGCTAGTGGTAAAACATGTCCTTAATTTTTCCTCCATCTCCAGTTACACTCAGAAAGCATAGGAATTTCCCATAAGCTCCTACCTTTGGTCACCTTTTCTTTGAAAAAAAGAACTTATAGTCATTTTGCCTTAACATTAGTTCATATTACATTCATTTGGGTTGATAGAGGCGTCTTTTATTTATTTTTCAATTTAAATTGTAAATCAATCATTATTGTACTTATGCAACCTTCATATTTAAAAAAAATGTAAATAAGAATTTTAAATTATGGGCAAATTTTAATTAATGTGCCCTTCATATTTAAAAAGAAATTAAAAAAAAAAAACACTCATTTAATGTACTAATGTATTATTTTTCTTTTATTATTTAATTTTTTATTTTTTGCTATATATGACTCATTAACTTTAAGAGCATTTAAAGCATATTATTTATTTATTTTTTTTTTAATTTCTAAAGACTAAAACAATCCCCTTTTCATTTTGTAATTCAAGAGTTAGGGATACATGAATTCATGGATTTTTCCTTTCTCCTTTAGTTCTATTAATTTTTTGGATATAAATTTGGGGCATATTCTACCTCCCCAGCCATAAACAAAAGAAAATCTTTCATTTAATGGCTTTTATGGCAAAAAAATAAAGAAAAAACTCCAATTTTCCCCTGATAGCTGTTACCCCACATCATTTAATGAAACCACACTTATACTAAACTCAATGCTGGTAAAACCACAGTTCTTAATATTCTTAATGTTTTGGTTCTTTGGCGGTTTATTGAACATACCTCAGTAAATGAAGCAGCCAAAGAAACTTTGTGTCATAGATGATATGACTACATTCAATTTCCCAAGCATCTTTGCGTTTTCTGGTTTGGTGCTCCATTTTACAGGACATCGATAGTTCTGCTTACACTCATTAAGGATGTCCTTATTGTAACTGGGCAGATTGTCTCCTGCAAATCATGCTCATGTAACTGGGCAGATGCCAGTGAAATGACCATTATCTTGCAGAAGTAAAGAGGACTTGCCTCCGTAAATGGTGGTTGGTTCTGCTTCTGCTGATGACTGTGCTGTTAAGCCATTGATGAGTTCAGCTGTGAAGTGGGAAAGAGGCTTTTCATAGGATGTATTCCAATTGAAGCTACTTTAATAATGTGCGGTTGCATTCCAGTCAGTTTGGCCATGTTTTGGACGTGTATCTTCCCAAGGTAAAAGTAGCTGACTTGTATCTAGTTTAATTAAGAATGGTGTGGAATGTTGGCTGATGAAAATATTACTGTATCTTTTTTCTTGTCAACTTTTTCCTAAATGCTTAAACCATGGCCATGCAGCATGTAATTACAGGTGTTGTTAAACCTTCTTGGGTTTGTTCAAGGTTTAAAATGGGCTTGCTTGCAGAGTCATGCTTTTATTACCACCTTATCTATATACCAGAAATTCAATAATGTGCAGCACTAGTAATAGCTGAAATCAAGACGTTCAGATATGGTATCTGCCAAACTTATGCAGGGATGAAAATTGAAAATTAGTGACTTCTTGGAGGCTTTTCTTGGAACT
Source organism: Quercus gilva (assembly GCA_023621385.1). Lineage (NCBI taxonomy): Eukaryota > Viridiplantae > Streptophyta > Magnoliopsida > Fagales > Fagaceae > Quercus > Quercus gilva. The sequence goes on along the minus strand of CM042481.1, from coordinate 8,879,110 downwards.
AATTGATTGCATGGTTTTTTCTCGTTGCTATTTGCACTTCATGGAAATTGATTTGTACTGTATTAGCATTATTCAAAATCAAATGGAAAGAAGAAAATTGAGTCCTTTCTTTTGGAGAGAGGTCTCCTTCTCTTAGAGCAGTCATGTGATCCTTCCCCCCTCTCACTACATCAACCCTTTCACAAAATGGCTTATTCATTTGTAAGCAAATCCCTAGTAGATAAACACATTACAACAAATATGTTATTGTATATTTTGTGTGTGTGCATGTGTGTCACTTATACATTTTGCCCCCCTAAACTTAAATCTTGGCTCTGCCAATTAATAACTATTATCTTGTAACAAGACTCAAGCTAGGTCCTGATCATGACAGTAGTGTTTAGACATTTGCTTAATCAATATGCTTGTAATTTCAAACTTCATAATATGCATGGTCTAATCCCATATATACTTCTTTTCGTTGTAGATTTCTCATGTGGTCATAACCATATCATTTTGCATTTGCCTTGCCTCCCATTTAAAACCCTCCCATTCTCTCCCTTTTTATTTTGATGGATGACACATGGTAAATAAATGATATAAAGATTAGAAGAATGCCATGTCAAACATAATTTATTTCTCACTACATTCTCCTCTTCTTTGCCTTCCTTTCTTGAGATTACAAAATTTTAATTATGGTAATGATTTAGGCCCCAAGTTGTAGTTATAGCTAATTCCAATTTTAAGCTAATCTACCAATTTATTAGCGAATTAACAATATAGCAATAGTGAGCATGAAAAATCAATTGAAAAACTCAGTCACTACAAAATAAAGAGCACAATACCACACGATAGCACGGCATTTTCATTTAATTCTTATTTCTTGTAGAATTTCTCCTTTGAGCAGTTAAAATGTTCTGGGCAAATAAATAGGCCAGAAGCATAAATATATAGTAAATAGTTAAATACTTCAATTGGTCTATCCGTTATATCTTTTTTCTTATTGTGAAGATAAAAGAAATAGAAAAAAGGAGTGAATTAAAATCTGAGAAACTTACAAAAAATGACATTAAAATTTGTCACATTCTAACTATTGGCTTATCAAAAAAAAAAAAAAATAGGCACACTCTTAACTCATTAAACTATTACAATTAGAAGGAAACTCATGGTCCTCACATAGACTATCCGACGTGACAAACAAATCAAACCCCAATTATGATGCTATATTATGCACTTTTTAGATTCCCCTTTTGCTCAATGAATCTAAGATTGTTTATTGAATATTTTGTCTCCTGTATTTATGCTATATATTATACAGTCATCAAAACTGTTGTTTTGCTATTTTCTTTGCAGGCATGAATCAATAATTATCCAAGAAATCCTTGAAATGATATCTAGTGAATTGTATCTTATATTTCAAAGTACCATTTCCAAGCAACTTGTAGGAATAGAATCCCGTGTTGGAAATGTTGGATTTATGTTTAGTTGAAGGGTCGGGTGGTGTTCGTTTTGTTGGGATTTGTGGGATGGGTGGAATGGGTAAAACAACTCTTGCACTAGAAATTTATGAAAGAATTTCTAGTAGCTTTGAAGCTAGCAGCTTTATAGCTAATGTAAGAGAAAAAACTAAAAATCATCAGCTAGTTTCTTTACAAAAACTTCTTTATAACATCCTTAGGGGAAGTACAAAAAATATATTGAATGTTTTTGAGGGGATCAATGTTATAGGGAATAGACTACGTAACAAAAAGGTTCTTATTGTTCTTGATGATGGGGATGGAGATGAACAACTAGAAGCATTAGTTGGGAACCATGATAGGTTTGGTTCAGGGAGTAGAATCGTTGTAACAAGTAGAGATATGCACTTTTTGAGAAGACGTGGTATGAATGATATATATACAGTCAAGGGATTGAATGACAACGATGCTTTGTAGCTTTTTAGTTGGAGAGCTTTCAAGAAACCCTATCCTGAAGAAAATTATGTGGATTTGTCTAAGGACTTGGTGAATTATGCAAATGGCCTTCCTTTGCCTCTTAAAGTTTTAGGTTCTTTGTTGTTTGAAAAAAGAATAGATGAATGGAAAAGTGCCTTATATAAACTAAAACAAGAACCTGATAGAAACATTCTAAATATACTTCAAATAAGTTTTGATGGTCTGATGTATACCCAAAAGGAATTGTTTGTGGATATTGCATGTTTTTTCAAAGGAAAGAACAAAGATTAAATAAGAGATATATTAGAAGGTTTTGGTTACTATCCAGACTACAATATTGATGTTCTTATAGACAAATCGCTCATAACCATTGATAGATATAGAATTTTGTTGATGCATGAATATTTGTTGATGCATGATTTGCTACAAGAAATGGGCCAAGAAATTATTCGTAGTGAATCCCCAGAAGAGCTTGGTCGTCGAAGTAGGTTATGGCTTTATGAGGATGTCCTTCATATATTGAAGAATAATACTGCAAGTTGTCCACTCTAGACCTAAACTTATAGAATTATATATATTTTAACAATTTATTCTAAAGATTTGTCAATTACTCTAATTTCATTATTCTTGGTTATTAGGGAACAGAGGTAGTTGAAGGCATAATGCTAAATATGCCTATTGAAGCAAAGGAACACTTGAGTGCTAAAGCCTTCTCAAAGATGAAAAATTTGAGATTTCTTAAAATTGGTTATGTGTGTCCTCCACAAGACCTCATTGGAGGTCCTATCCAACTTCCACAAGGCCTTAATTATCTTTCTAACAAGTTACACGTAATTGATTGGCATGGATATCCTTTAAAATCCATGCCGGCCAATTTCCAACCAAATAAACTTGTTGAACTAAGAATGCATTGTAGCGACATCAAACAACTATGGAAAGGAATTATAGTAAGATTTTCACTTATACTGATTTGTATTTCCTGCTTTTTCATTAATGCTTGAGGTAGTCTAATTATTTATTGGTTTATAACAGATTTTAAATGAGTTAAAACTCATTGACTTAAGTGACTCTCAAAACTTGATTGAGATCCCGGACCTAAGTGGATCCCCAAATCTTAAACAAGTAATTCTTCGACGTTGTACAAGACTGTATAAGATTCATGCATCTATTGGAGATCTCAAACGGCTTATTTGATTGGATTTGAATGGCTGCAAATGTCTCAAAAGCCTTCCTCACAAGATTTGGAAGCTCTTGAATATTTCGACCTTGGCGGTTGTTCAAAATTGAAGAGGTTTCCAGAGATTGTGGAAAATATGTCATGTTTGTTAAAACTTTGTTTGAGGGAGATTGCTATAAAAGATGCATCATTATTAGTGGAAAGCTCAACTGGCCTTATAGACTTGGATTTAAGAGATTGTAAAAACCTTTCAAGTCTCACTATTACAATTTGTTGTTTGACGTCTTTAAAGACTCTCAAAATATCTGACTGCTCAAAACTTGACAAATTGCCAGAGAACTTGGGAAATATTGAAGGCCTAGAGGAGCTAGATGGGAGTAGAACTGCTATAAAAGAGTTACCTTCATCCATGGTTCTCTTAAAAAATCTCGAAAATCTCTCTCCGTGGATGTAATTTTCTATCATCTAAACCATCAAATAAACTCCTCAATTTTCCTTTATTGCAAAGAAGAAGTCTAGATCCCATGGGCATGTCAATGCTTGCTCTATCAAGCTTGTCCTCCTTGACCTATATGAATCTAAGTTATTGCAAGCTACAGGCAGTCCCTGATGTTATTGGTTGCTTGTCCTCTTTAACAAATTTAAATCTAAAGGGAAATAATTTCGTTTCCCTTCCTGAAGATATCATTCTACTATCTTAACTAGATTCTCTTTATTTGAGTGGTTGCACTAATCTACGATCACTGCCACAGCTTCCATTAAGTATTGATTATTTGGAGGCAGAAGGTTCTACCTCACTCGAAACATTACCCTTAAGACCAGAAGAAGATTTTCATCCACTTCTTTATCTTCTTAACTGCTTCAAATTAAATGACAATCAAGATTACGATGGCATGTTCTTAACAATGCTGAGACGTTACATTCAGGTGTGTGTGTGTGTGTGTGTCTCTCTCTCTCTTTCTCTCTTGAAATTCTAATATCTTGATTTGTGTGTTTTCAAAGACCAGATTTAGGTCTCCAAAATATTCCTATATCTGGAAGTAGAATTCCGAAATGGTTTAGCCATCAAAGTGAGGGGGTTTCATTGAATCTGCAAGAGCCTCCAGGTATAGGAATTGCTCTCTGTGTTATTTTTGTACTCTGCGAGCGTTATCCACTCCAACATCCTCTGGAAAGTTTGAAAAATCATCCAGTTACACATTTTATTAATTTTCTCTGTAATGTCAATGGATATAAAGTTCCAGATTACTTAAGCTTTGGTTTTTCCGAGCAATCTGGTAAGATTGATTCAAATCACCTTTGGATAAAATATTTTTCTATGGAAGGGCTATGGGACAAGATATTGAGTCAAGTTGGTGCTAATGATCAATTGAGTCAGGTTGATGTTGGAATTGAAATTGAAGGTACAGGCTTGGAGGTGACGAGATGCGGGGCTTGTTTGGTATATGAGCAAGACATTGATGATCTCAAACAAAATATGGCTGGTTCCTGCAGCTGCAGCATCACTCCTTATGAGGATGATTTAGACCATTCAGCAAAAGATACCACAATTAAGCGAAGTCATGATGACCATGATGGGGATAGGGATGGGGATGGACCTAGTGGAGAAGTTACCTATAATGAGGTAGATGTACCCCACCCAAAGAGGATACGGCTCCCTGATTTAATTGAAAGATTCATTCCACGTTTGGGAAATTGGATTGGGAATTCAAGCACACAAGAACAAGGTGACTCTGATTGCGAGGAAGAGAAATCCCAGTGAAATTGGTAGCTTTGATGAATTTGCAAGGCTGATACACTATTTTTCTCTAACTTTTTTTTGTAAGTCGCACTGTCTTTCTTGCTATTCTCTAAACAGAATTCGTTTCTGGCTGTGTGTGTGTGTATATATATATATATATATATTTTTTTTTTTTTTTCTTTTTAATTCCTTGGCATTTCTTTTCTTAAATAGGGCCTGAGTGATTTTGTTGTTAATCCAGCAACAAAACTAACCCCATAGGACTTGCATCAGGGTTTTGCTCTCAGGTATGTGTGTGGAATGTTAAGCCTCTATATATTTGGTGTGGTAGTATTTATCATCTGAAGTTACTCAGGGCCCAAATTTATCAGGGCCTTCTTAATACGCATTGACAAGTAGTAATGAATATGATGATGACCCAAAGAGTACTGAATATACCCAGTTCAAATGGCGTGTAATATACCTTTCGGTTTGCCATGCATGTGGCATTCTCTTCATTATTTCTAAGCCTAGCTTTGTTATGAATTATCTCATTTTTTGTCAGTAGACTTAACTTCCTATAATATCTTCAACAACTTAAGTAGCTTTGGTAAAATTCTTCCATACAAATGGGAACTATTTACCTAAGATTCTACCTCTCTTAGATGGCATACATTCATTGTGTTTCCGCATTAAACTGTATTGTATGGTGGGTTTCTGCAGCTTTGTCACTAATTGGCTTGGCTATGTCTCATGAGGATTCTCAAGTATTAAGCTGCTAGACAGTTATATTTAATAAAGGTAGATTGAGCAAGTGGACATTATTGCCAGTTAAATTATCTGATATTCATGCTGTCAGACTCAAAAATGCTTGTGGCTCAACATACCCTTAATGGAAGAACACTTGTGGTTTGAGTTGCTACCCCAAAGGCAAGTTCTGTTCCTATCTTCTAAGAATTCTTTCTTTACATGGATTACCCTCTTGATGGTACCTCTTGTATTGTTCCAAATCTTTGGTTTTCATTTTTCTGTTTCCATTGTCTTATTATAAAATTTTATTTAAAAAAAAAAAAAAAAGAACCTGAATACACCATTGTTTTGAAAATTATGTTGCTTGGTGCTTGTGACTAAGTGTTAAGACTTGTATCTACGTGGATGAAGTGTTGCCTTATGTCTTCACTTTCAGTATGTTGATCTTATATTGTAAGGAGCTCTTAAATGTCTTTCAAATATAGTTATTATGGCGGAACAACCTGAATATACCCTGTTAACTTATAAAATTCACCCTCCATCCTCTTGAAACTTACTCATTGGTATCAGTTATGACCAATTTGTTACAAATATCAATTGAGTAACCTCTTACCAGAGAACTTTCTCTAATTGTAATATTACTATATATTGTCCATGACAGTGAGTTTATTCAAAAGAGAGTATAAAACATATAATGCTAAAGAAAAGCTAGCCATGAGTGTTCCCCCATTATGGATACAATAATAAACACAACTTAGAAAGAAAAAAGCAGCACAAAATACCAAAATAGTACCACGACCTATGAAGGCATATAATCCCCTTGAAGCATCTTTGCAGTGAGTGCATTGCTCTTGGCCAGAAAACCCATTTGCCCTTTACAATAGATTGGACATATTATGTCCACACTGGCCTGCTTGAAATGTAAATCCATCAAGCCCAAGAATATAAGCTCAGTATGTTTCTATGCTGAAAACCTGTACTAAGTGATGATCATATACATTGAAATGTTTCTTTATCTCATAGGAAACTAGGTTATCACAATATAATATGTAAGTTTTTATGGCTAGAAATTCCGTGGGAGTTTCAAGAAAAACTCCAATTCTCACTTGATAGCCTTTATTGACATCTACGCATTCTCTTTGGCAGATCTTCTGTGTCTATTCAAAGCTCAGAGTATAGATGGCTATTTTCCCCACGGGAGCATCAAGAAAACTCCAATTTTCACTTGATAGCCTTTACTGACATCTACATGTTCTCTTTGGGAGAACTCCTGTGACTATTCAAAGCTCAAAGTATATATGGCTATTTTTCCATTCTAAAACTCAGTTTTGTGGAGGATGATTTTCACACGAGGTCTGATTGGTGAAGAATTCCATGTATATGAAATATTTCCACAAAATATTTCCTTTTCAGGTTTAATAAGTACGTATACTAATTATCATAATGATCAGTCACTTGTAATATAATTCGATAATATCTTTTTAAGTTTCTTGATTTTATATTGCCCTGCATTGAGCTGCATTCTCACTTTTTTTTACATCGAAATGTGGAAATTTGAAGTTGCTTACATGAGGAAGGCTTTTACTTTCTAAATTTTCTAACCCCCATTCAACCAACCTTATTCCAGTTTGTTTCAGGAGAGTCTATTAGGCATCTCTTCACAACTTCCCTCTGTAATCATTTCGACAAACTGCATTTAAAAAATAAATGATCTGGACTTCCTATGCTTCTGCAGAAAGCACACAGATTATCACTTGGTGTCCCACCTATAAGAGTTTATCCCAATTATGTAATTTGCTTTTCTTAGCAAGCCAAGTGATGAAGCATGTCTAGGAATGGTGGTACAAAACCAGATTAGCTTCCACTAATTAAGCTCAAATAACCTCAATCGAAATTTGATTCTAGGTTTCTTAGCTGGCATAAATGCCCCCCTTGGCAGGAACCCAAAGAGGTCTTTCTACGTCTCCAATGTCCACCAGAGGAAGTTTGCACTATAGAAACCAGAAAATTAGACCTAAGTAGTTTCCAGACAGCTTTTTTACTTGCAACATCATATACTATCTGTAACCATACCCACAAGATAATATTTTTTTTTCCATCCCCCACAGAAGATCATATAAACTGTCTTGTTAACTCTCTAAGGTAGAGGACTTTCCTCCATCCCCAAGAGAATTTTTGAGTGAGTCTAGCATCCAAAAGGATAGATCTCAGCAGATTTTTCTCTTGTCTAAGCCACCCCAATTGAGCCTGCATGAGCAAAAACATTCCATGTATGCCTCCTCATTTTTCCTTGTTCAAGTCCGCAACTCTCCGGCACCCCAAACCTCCATCACTCTCTGTCGGTATATTGAATTCCAAGCTACTTACTTTATGAGTTATCACTTCAACTCCATAGAATCTGCTAAATTGCTGCTTTATCAGCATAATGACTTTTTTAGGTAGTAAGAAGATGTTAGATCAGTATACTTATTGTTTATAAAGCACTAAGTACAGCAATTGCAGCCTCCCAGCAAAGGAAAGTTTCTTAGCTCCTCAGAAATTGATTCTTGCATCTCTCAGACGTAGTCTTCATTGTTTGATTTCATATATTTGTCATTTTATTTAACAAGATGAGTGATTCTAGCTGAGTCAATATGCATGCATTTGAATTTAGAACAATCTAAACATGATGTTGTAATTACATTTAAGTCCATTTCTAGACCCACTTTTGTCTAATAAGTTGTGTTTTTTTTTTTTTTTTTTTTTTGTTGGTTTCCAATAGGGAGAACTGAACACTGATGACATAGCAGTTATTAGTGTTGTAAGACTGTGATTGGATTGATAGGACACAAGGATAGCATTTTCATCGATTATGAACTTCAATCCCAGTAATATTACAAGTATACTTTTAATATGTTGGATATGAACGAATTAAATGTCTAATTCTTTTTTCTTTTTTTTCATAATTGAAAATAAAATAAATGTACTATAATCTAGGAAATACAGGCACAAATACGAATATGGGTATGCGTATGACATAGAGACACATCAATTTTTGCAAAATTAAGACATAGACAAAGAAGTTTTGTATTACCCTAAAAAAATCAAATCCCATGGAGTTTGCACTCAAAATCTTCATAGAGAGAGAGCTTTAAATAATTAGGCTATTTATGAATAAATCAGACTCAGCTAAAAAAGAACCCATATATTTCTATAATTCTAAATCTTTTATTTCCTAGAAGATTCTGGGAAAATGGAGAGGCCTTGCAAAGTGATTGATTATGTAGAAAAAATGAATACTTGAGACATGAAAGCTGGAGCATCTGTCTCACTTTTTTCTCTATTCTACTTTTAACTTTTTGAAAAAACATGTAACGTTAATCATATTAACTTTTGATTTTTGATCGACCCTGTCAGCTGCACATTATATGAGGACTTTTGTCGGTGTCCATTGCTTTCATCCAAAACTTGGTGGGAGTTAATTTTTGTCTTTTTTTATTATTTTCCTTAATATAATATGTTGGAATTCAACACACTCAACCTATTGGCTATTGCAATGACCAGGTTAAAGGTCTCCTTAATTACAATTAAAATTTACCACAAAGCTATGTTTGCTCTTGCATCTTTAAATTCTATCCAAGAATCTATTTAATCCTTTTCTTAAATATTTTGTTTCCACACCTTCTTTGAGCTGAACAATTTTTCATCTAATTGACCTTAGGTATAATACCAACTGATAATCATTTAAACAATGACAAAACTTAGGTACAGTACTTTAATTAGGTATTGTTTCTTAAGTTCTCCTTTTAAAATTCAACCATGTAACTACTTAATTAAAAAAAACGTTTTCGTCTCCATGAGAAAAAATTCATATTGCAGAATCTTAAAAGGGAAACCTAAGAAACAGTACCTAAGTTCTGTACTTAAGTTTTGCTCTTTAAACAAAAATCAGGAACTTCAAATCAAGTAAATTATTTTTCTATAAAAACATATACTTTTGATCCATAAAATTTAGCTTATGCTATATACTTACATTTTCCTACATAGTACGCACATTCACATAATTTTATTTTAGATTTCTCTACAGGCTGCGTTAGTTTCTTGTACTTTACCAATGAGCCAACGGACTTCTATTCCAATAAGATCGTTGTTTGTATTGCTTTCCAGTTAATTTCCACCACTCTTTACTTGACCTGTAATCTGTTTGCAGGTCTTCCTAGCTAGTCTTCTTACACCCACTTCAACTCTATTCACAGACACGTATACGCTGCTTTGACTCAGAATAGAAAATTACTTTAGTCATTATTGAGGCAGAAGTGGAACCCATATGTTTCAGTAATTTTACCAGGAAGATTCCTGGAAGATGGTGAGGCCACTTGCAAACTGATTATGTAGAAAAATTAAATACTCCCTGTCTCACTTTTCTCTTCTGCTGGTACTGATTCAGTAAAATAAGTATTGGTTCTACAAATTCTTTATACGCTCGACATGTCGAATCAGATCTTCAATTCTTACTGTATTTGTTATTGAAGCAGCTAAAAACTTTAAAATTAACAAAAAAAAAATTTGATTTATGTGTACATGATTCTTCAACATTTTTATTTTTTGGTCTTATGGTACGTGGCATTGTTCAATTCTACAATACAAGATCATTTGATAGTAAGAATGAACACTTCACACCCCAATTTATCTATATTTATTTATATTTTCTTTTTATTTTTTTGGTACATCTTACTATATGTTTCCAAAAATACAAATATATCTCTTTAGTAAAATTTCTTTATTTTTTTTCCCCTAAAACAAACTCCTTTTCATTTTGCATTTTGAGAGTTAGGGATACATGAATGCGTGGATTTTTTTTTTTTTTTTTTTTTTTGGGAAAAGATGCTATAAATTTTATGGTTACAAATTAGAGACATGTTCTACATTGCAACCCATAAACAAAAAGAAAAGTTTTCATTTAATGTTATGATTATATTTCTATGATACTCCTTTGTATATTAAGGCATATAAAAGTGACGTTTATTATTAAATTTACTTAAAATTAATTGATTTATATACATTTTATGTTACTTAAAACTTTTTTTTTAATAAAGTTTCAACCTATATCATCTTTACCAATTGACTTAACTGGAACCCACAAAAAATAAATATACTCTAACGTGTAATCTTTAATTCATTTAACAAAAAATTATTGATTTGTATAAATTTCTACCTCCCTCACTAAGCAGGAAACTAATATTTCACATGCATTGGTTTGATGCGCAATCATTGAACTCAATTTTAGAGTTAAATATTAATCTTATCATGTCTTAGCTGCTATAAATTCATTGTGTTTCAGGATTAGATAGTGTGTTTCTGACTAAGAGCATTCCCATTAAGGATGTTAAAATTGCTCAAAGCTAAATTTTACCACCAATACACAAAAATACCCACTACATCAAAGATTTCAAATGCCAAAAATTTTGACACACAGTTACAATGAGCTATTATCAATAACAGCTCATTGTAGCATAAATGTTAAACTAAATATTATTTTTTTATTCCCAATGGTAACTTTTTCCCTTTCTTTTTTATTTTTCTCTTCTTTCTTCTCTCTCCTCTCTCACTTTCCTCTTCTCTCTTTCTCGTAGCTTCTATTTCTCTCTATTTCACAACGTGGGCATCGGCGTTAAGGGGAGATCGGCGTGGGTCATTGGCTAAGAGTTCAGCGTGGGTCATCGAGTTGATCGACGTGGGTTTCTAATTGGCGTGGTGGTTGTTAGAATTGTGGTTTGGTTGTGATTGTGATCGGTGTGGTTCTAGGTTGTGGGTTTGTGATTTGAGATTGTTATCGGTGTGGGTTTGGGTTGTGGGTTTGTGATTTAGGGTGTGTTTGGTTTGGCTTCAAACCACTTCCAGAAATGCATTTCAGGAAAATGAGGGTGTTTAGTTGGTATATAAAATTCGATCAACGGAAATGCAATTTCGGATTGACCGGAAAATAAGCTCCTGATGGGTGAAATTATTTTCACCCATTATTTTCACTTCAAACCACATTTTCCGGAAAAGAGAAACAGAGCACGAAGAGAGAGAGAGAGAGAGAGGAAGGAAGAAACGGACCACCAGCGAGAGAGAGAAAGAGAGCGAGAGCGAGAACGAACCAACCCGAGCTCCGATCCACCACCACAGCCCATCGCCGGCGTCCACGATCTTCGACTTTGCCGGCGCCACGAACGAACGAACCCACGATCTTCGACTTCGCCTTCGCGCCACGAACCGATCTTCAACTTCACCGGCGAACCCAGAGCCCAGATCACCATCGAAGACCGATCCACCGAAGATCGCACCCCACCGACGAACCCACGAGGCTTCGACCTTCGAACCATCGCCTTCGACGACCTAGACCTTCGACCCAGAGCTCGTCGTCGACCCAAACCCAGACAGCAACCCATCGCTCTCTCTTCCTCGATCTCGTCGACGACTCAGTTTTGTTTTTTTTAAGTTTGATTGTTGTTGTTGTTGTGTTGTTGTCGCCAGAATTTGTTGTTGTTGTTGTTGTTGTGTTGTTGTCGCCGGAATTTGCTGCCGGAAGTTATTGTTGAATGCTAGGAAAATAGCATTTTCCTAATAGAACCAAACACATAAAAATATTTTCCACAACAATTTTCATAATACAACCAAACACTTAAAAATATTTTCCTTTTTCAGAAAATAACATTTCCGGAAAATATGTATTCTCCGAAAAATGTTTTACACGAAACAAACACACCCTTAGAATTGTGATTGGCATGGGTCTAGGTTATGGGTTTGCTAGGTTGTGGCCTTATGATTTGGTTGTGATTTTGGAGGGTTGTTTTTCTTTTTCTTTTTCTGGTTGTTGGTGGTGAATGGTGATGAGGTTGTGGGTTTAAGTTTGTGATTTGGTTATGATTTTGGTGGTTGGTGGTCATGGTTGTGGGTGGTGGTGACAATGGCAATTGTTATAGCTATGGTGGTGCCGGCAGGTGGTTTTATTTTTATTTCTTTGTTTTTGATGGTGGTGGTTAGTAGCGACTAGTTGTGGGTGTGGGTTTGCAAAAAAAGTGGTGGGTAAAGGGAGAGACACAGATAAGAAAAGAGAGAAAGAAACATACAGAGAATAAAAAAATAATATCTAAATGAAGTGGTAAAAAAATAAAAGGCAAAAATGTAAAACTGACCCTCTAACTTTCACATTTTTTCATTTCAGTCCTCTAACTTTCAGTTTTGTCAATTCAGTCTTCTAACTTTCAATTTTTGTCAATGTAGGGCTCCATTACATTTCTGTTAGTGGCTGCCGTTAGACCCACTGAAACGACGCTGTTTTGCATTTTATTTTTTTAATTCGGAATTAAAAGGAAATAAGAAAAATCTGGAAAAAAAAAAAAAAAAATCGTTCCCCTTCCCCTGTATCCGAAGAAAACAAAGAAAACCCAAATTCCTAACCCATCAGTCCATCACCGATTCAGAATCCTACACCTATTGCTGCTACCACTCCTCCACATAATCCCAATCCTCTCCTCCTCGCCTCAACAACAGCAACAACGTCATCGAAATCCTCAAGCAACGCGGCCTCATCGAATCCCTAACCAGCCCTGACCTCCACGACACCGCCGCCGCCGTTTCCTCCTCCTCCTGCTCAGCTCTCAAAGTTTACAGTGGTTTCGACCCCACCGCTCAATCTCTCCACCTCGGCAACCTCCTCGGCCTCATCGTCCTCTCCTGGTTCCACAGCTACGGCCACTAGCCCGTCACCCTCATAAGCGGCGTCACCGCTCGCGTCGGCGACCCCTCCGGCAAGTCCCTCGAGCGTCCCGACCTCGACCTCGACTCTCTCGGCCGCAACACCCTCGGCATTCAGTCCACCATCGCCAAAATCCTCTCCAAGATCTTCGTCGTCCTCAACAACTACGATTGGGTGTTTTTTTTTTTTTTTTTTTTTTTCTAGATTTTTCTTATTTTCTTTTAATTCCGAATTAAAAAATAAAAAAAATAAATGCAAAACGGCGTAGTTTCAGTGGATCTAACGGCAACTATTAACAGAAATTTAACGGAGCTCTACATTGACAAAAATTGAAAATTAGAGGACTGAATTAACAAAACTGAAAGTTAAAGGACTGAAATGAAAAAATGTGAAAGTTAGAAGGTCAGTTTTGCATTTTTACCAAAATAAAATTTTTGATGTATGATGTATTATAAAGTGAGGTGTTAAAAACTAAAAAGTAGTGTTTTGAAACAGTAAATACTAAAAATTTTGACTCCCTTGATGGGAATGCTATGAGAGCATGCACATGTTACAAAGTTGGTATATTTTAAATAGTTAATGCACTGTGTAAATGCTCTAACAAAATCCAATAGTCTATTTAAGAATAAAAGTTACAATTTTAAAGATACCTCATCTTTTTCCTCGGGCACCACTTCTACTTTCACACATAAGCTGCTTTAAACTCAAGCGCTTTCTTTCTTTTTCTTTATATGTATAAATGGTTAATTGGTCAGACTCAGACATGTGTACGCTGTCTCATTTTTATTTTATTCTTTTTTGGAGACTTTATTCTACAGGAGAATACAGGGTAAGGAATAAAGGGCGCACTCAAAGAAAGGCCTACTTTTCTTTTTGTTAGTCAAAAGTGAGATAAAAATATAAGATAAAGATAAAGACCACTTTATTAATGCCCGTCTCTCTGTTACTCACATGGTGATGCTGTGAAGAAAAGAAAAGAAACGGTGTCGTGTAGTGCATCTGAACAAAAAAAAATATAAGAAGGCACAAAACGGCAGTGTTGGACTTAAATGAAGTCACAAGATCAGCACGTGCACAACTTAACACCAGAAACAGTTACTGAAGCTGTCCAGGTGTCATGAAATGATTGGCTCCGTGTAGTTAGAGCTAGGTAGTTAGCTTGTTGGAATTTTGGCGCCATTTCTTTTCTCTCATTTCCTTTGCTCTGCTCTGATGTATATATAGCAGAATAGCAGATATTTATTTGTACTCTCAAGTATAAAGAAATATAATTTGCCTCAACTATATAATTAAGGGTAATGCTACTGGCATAAACTTTTTTATAATATTTTTAAAAACTATTCATATAACAAATTTTTATTAATTCTAATATGGACTCATCACTAACGTCACATTTTTACTTGTAATAATTATTTGAAAAATACTAAAGCCACATCAACAGTTTGTAAAAATGTTATAAAATAGTTTGTGTCTGTAGTAGTACTCTATAATTAATTCCCATGCTGCAAAAAAAAGTCTTCAATTACCTTGCAAATTACTCAGTGTCTATCTTTTTAGTTTTCACATTCTCTAACATGTTTAATGGTTGTATTTGTTATAGTTTTATAGTTCAACTAATACTTTATATTATTTCTCAAAAAATAAAAAATAAAACTAATACTTTATATTGTTTTCAATAGGAAGGGTTTTAATATTCTCAGTAGCAACATATCGTAACTACCTTTAAAAAAAAAAAAAAAAAACTTCTCTTAGTGGAACTATTTATTTATATATAAAAAGAATATGCATTTATTATTTCCACCGAACTGTACTTGCTTTTCATACCATCATGGCTACAAATTTGAGAAAGAAATACTTATTTATACTCCAATTTGCTCATTTATAACTCCTTTTTACTATTGATTTTTTTTTTTATAGCTTTCATAGATAACCGTAAAATTTTAAAAATTTTAAAAATCTTATCAATCTATTTTAAATGAATAGAGTGGATTTTAACACATTAATGTAATTATTTAATATACTATCAAATTCTAATATTGTGATGGTAAATGCTTATTTAAAAGAGCAACAAACTCACCAACACAACAATAATTCACAGTAGTTTCTCACTTTCCCTAACTAGTAACAAAATCCAATCGGTAAATTTTAGGGTAATCATTATTGAGATTTTAAGATATGTTTGGAAGGCTTTCCTCGTCTTTTCCTACTTCATTGCTACCATAATTCTTGTTGTTAAAAAAGAGGACACCCACTTCAACTTTACACATGCGCTGCTTTGTCTCAAAAGGAAATTGCATAAAACTCAAGTAGTCAAGCCCTTTCTTTATTTAACGAGAAGATGAGAAGGGAGGGACATTTTATTATTTATTTATTTTTGAATGATGATGAAGGACTTGACTTGCATTTTTCTAAGTTCACTTGTAGCTTTACTTAAAATTACTCTATTTTACCATTAAAATCTTCTAGATTTCTTAGAAAATTTTTAAATCTTATGATGTTATCCATTTATATATATTTTTTAAATGAGTAAATTTTTATTTTAACATTATCAATAATTTAACACATTATCACATTCTAAAATTTTGATGGTCAAAGTTTATTCAAAAGAAGAATAAAGTTATGAACAGAACAAAAAATTACAAGAATAATATTTCTAATTTTTTTTTTCTTCTAATTAATAAACTTATATAGTAGTAAAATTTAAGAGAAATTACAGTTAACCTACCTGTGGTTTGGCCCGTTTTAACAGTGCCCACCCGTGGTTTGAAATTTGTCACTTAACCCACCTGAGCCGACCACCATTAGACTCCCGTTACCCACCTCAACCATTTCCGCTAAAAAATCCCCTTTACCATATAAGCTACAATAGAAACAGAATTAAAAGCAACATAACGAAGAACAACTTCTCTCTCACCATCTTAGAAATCAATCTTCAAACCCAAATCTCATTCATGACCTGAATCTTGTTCAATCAACACAATAATTGGTTCCCTCTTGATGTATATACTACCAACAATATACATCAAATCTTGCCTAAAAAAAAATCAGTTTAAAAGTTACAAACCCAGATAGCAAGGGAAAACAAAAAGAAATAAATCCATTAAACTCAGAAAATTTGAATCCACCGCTCTCCATTGCTTTGATCTTAGCCGATCTAAACAATCAGGTTGCTTTGCAACTTAGCCGATCTCACAATTTCATTTTTCTTGTTTCTTTGTTTTTCTTCCCGGTTTGGGGTTTTGGGCGGTCCAGAAACGATGAGCTCGAACAAGAAGATCCGGTGAGCTCGAACAAGAGAGGCTAGACGACGTCGTGTCGGATGAGCTCGAACCTTGGGTTGCCGAATCGGTTGGGTCACTGAGAACCAAGGCTTTGGTTGCTTCGGTGTGTACGTGTCCGACACGGGTTGGCGCTCGTGTCCTCTGAAAATTAGCTCCGAACCCATCTTCTTCTTCTTAAACGATTCAAAATTCTGTGTTTCTGGGTAATAAGGAAATGAAGGGTAAAGATAGAATCCAGCAAACTGGTGGATACCATTTATTCTTAATTTTTGTATTTTATTTTGTGATTGTTTTATGAAGAATTAAGTAGTCAATTTTTGGATTTAGCAGTGGAAGGCTAGCGAATCTGTGGGTGTATGTTCACATGGATTTATGGCTTTGTTTGTGACTATAGGTGTATTGGTTTTCTTGTCATTGTAAAAATATGTTTGGCAATTGCAGTGAGCATTGGGTAAGAACGTTAAATGCACATTTCTGGGGTTTTTTTTTTTTTTTTTTGATGTGAACATTTCTCGGTTTTGATTGTGAAGAAGAAGAAGAAGGAGAGAAAAGAGAAGAGAGACATAAAACATAATAAAAAAGACACATTTACCCATATTTTTAACGGTGAAAAGAGAGAGATAGGTAATGGGGGTCTAACGGAGGTCACTTCAGGTGGGTTAAGTGACAAATTTCAAACCACGGATGGACACTGTTAAAACGGATCAAATCACAGGTGGGTAAAATGCAGTTTCTCCTAAAATTTATAATGGTGTGACAAAATTCAGTTTTTTTTTTTTTAAGGATGAAAAATTCAGTTGGTATAAATATTTTAAATGATAGTACAAATTTAAGATATGTTTTGCAAGGGCTTCCTCGTGATTTCCTACTGCATTGCTAGGATGGTTCCTCGATGGCAGAGGCGAGGACAGGGATTCCAACTTTACACGTACACTACTTTGACTAAAGAACTTGGAAGAGAATTATTACAACTATGCGAAAATAAGTCCAGATATTATTGATGTCACGACTACGACTGCGCAGAGATCACTTTATTAATTATTGATGTATAATTATCCACTTGTCAGATCTTTTATTGGCTTGCTTTACAAACTCATCTACTTTTTTTTTTTTTTTGACCGAAATGATAGACAAACTCTTCTACTTAACCTTTACTGTTTGTGGACACCTTTTTGTCAATTGCCACTGAAGATGCTACTAGTGTCTCTTCCAAAATTTTCGCACTCCAAATTTTAGGGTGCTCTTGATGGTGTCCATAAAGAGATGACTTGGTAGAGAGAGGAGTTCTCATGAATTGTAGGTATATATAATTCTCACAATTTCTCTTAATTGTAACTTTTCCTGATTGTGAGTATTTAAAAATAGGTTGAATATAAGCCAATTATTAGAGTAAATGTGCGTTTGGGAAGCGCGTTTTGCGCTTCCCAGACGCGTTTGCGTTTTGCAAACTTTTTTTTTTACTTTTCAGCTTTTCCAGACAATTTTTTACTGTTCATCACTGTTGCGGCAACATGTGACTGTTCCACCCAACTTTTACTGTTCACGGACCCACAATTTTTATTTTTCAACAACTTTTTCATTAAAATGGGTCCTACGGTACTATTCACATATTTAAATATTATTTTGCTACAGTGTTTTCAGTTTTCAGTTTTTAGTTTTCAATTTTCAGCAGTATCCAAACGGACCCTAAGTCACTTTAGTGCTTATCTTGACAACTCATATCAATATAAGTTTAAGTTTGAACTCAAATTTAAATTCACCTATTAGGTTACCAATGTGGACTATTCATTGGCCATGGTTTATGGGGTGGGTCAAACCGACCCAATTTCTAAATACTAACAAAAAAAAATATTGAATTACATCTTGATAGATAATTAAGTTAAATAAACAATTATAACATATTTTCTTTTATATATAGAAAAAGATACCATAGCCATCTTGTAAAACAAAAAAGCTTCCAAAGTTTTGATTATCATCAACAAGCATTTTATGCGGTATTATTTTATGTGTAAACCATTAAAAATCTATAAAAACAAACTGTGAATTGTTTATGTAAGGAAGGACGTATATCCATAATATTTTTCACATAAAACAATATCATAGGGAGGTTTTGTACTACACTAAAAAATCCCATTGAGTTTACACTTAAAACCTTTCAGAGTTAGGACTATAAATAAGTAAGCTATTTATAAAGTCAGATTCAGCTTTATAAAAAAACTTGTTTTTGTTCGTTTATTTAAGATACGAGCTAAATTCAAGTTCAAATGTATGTGCAATTATTAAACAAGTTAAGTTTAAACATAATAATATGGTCGTGAATAAATTTGTTAGACCTATAGTTAACGGATTAAATTTATCATTTTTTTTAATAGTTTAAACATTTGAGATAATCATTAATTTAACATAGTATCAAAATATGAGATTTTCGATTCAATTCTTAGCTATATACTCTACCTCCCACAAAAGCTTAAGTTTTGGGATAATTGACAGTATAACAAAACTTACATGTATGATGCTAAGTAAATATAATATTAATATTTCAATAAGAACCCATATATTTCTATAATTCTATTTTATTTTTTTTCCCGGGAAGATTCCTGGAAGATTGGGCCTAGACTCGGGAGGCCATGCAAACTGTAGAAAAACTGTATACTTGACTCGTGAATTCCGTACCCTGTGTCTCACTTTGTTCTTTACTTCTTTTGGTTAGTCACGCTCATGCAGGCAGAAATCACTTCAATGGTTCCACCAATGATGACTTTCCCTATTATTTTCTAACTTTTTGGAAAAAAAGAAAGAAAAAAGTAACGTTAACCATGTTAGCTTTTGAATTTGAGCAAGCTTGTCATTTGTGCACATTATACGAGGACTTTTGTCGCTGCTCAATGCTTTCCTCCGAAACTTGGTTGGATTTTTTTTTCTTTCTACTTCTTAATAATATATTTGGAACAGTTTATTTGATTTCATGTAATTTATTTATTTTATATACAGTATTATATATTTTATTTTTTCAATATATGTTTTTGTTCAATTAATGTTTTTAACTAAAATAAGTTATGGAAAATAAATTATAACAATGGCAGATTTACAATTGTAACCTAATTTAAATATTTTCTAGAACTGCATAAATAAGCAGGAAAAAATGTTGAGACAAACGGTTATGATATAGCCAAAAAGCCAAGCTATATGTGCAAGTTTGGGTATCTCATAGCTTTCTATAGTTTATTCGCAAAGTATTTATTAAAATATATATTTTTATAATTTTTATATTAAATGTGTGATAAAAAATTAAAAATTACTAACTTATTTTTAGGATTAAAAAAAAAGGTTTTGTTAAATTTTGAAAAAAAAAAAAAAATTGAGACAAATAACAAAAATCAAACAAATTTTGCTAAACGAAACTCTTGAGAGAAGATTCTCCAACATGTTTAATGAGTACATTTGTCTTAGTATTTTCACTTCATTATTGTTCCTTAGGTTCTTTTAAATTTCAGTAATTTGTCTAATTAATAAACTCGATAAATTGGGTTAAAAAAGAACTTCTCTTCTTTTCTTTTTTCTTTTCTTTTTTTGATGTGAGAACTTCTCTTTTTATTATCTTTTTTTTTTCTTCTTTTTCCTCTTAATTCATAAAAAAAAAAAATGTCAATTAGTTGAACTATAAAATATTAAAACTTTTGGCTAGCTCTAAACTCACTATTAATATTATTTTAGCAACATTTAAATCTGCCACCTTAACCAATATGAAATATCTCATAAAAATCAAATCAAATAAACTATTCCAAACATACCAATAAAATGACAAAATGTGAATCCGAATCCGGTTTGTAGGAAAGTATTGGGCTGTAACAACTGTCCTAAATAATGTGCACATGAGCTCAAAAAAAAAAAAAGGCAGCAAGATAATTGATATGTTACATTTTTTTCAAAAGTTATAACGAATAGTCATACATTTATCAGTGATTTCTGTCTTGAGTCCTGACTAACCAAAAGAAAAAAAGTGAGACAGAAGGTACAGCATTCACGTGTCAAGTATTCAATTTTTTTCAACATTAATCAATCAGTTTGCAAGTGGCCTCTCATCTTCCAGGTATCTTCCCGGTAAAATAAGACTTGGAATTATTGAAAGGGCATATATGTATATATATATATGTGTGTATATGTATATGGGTTCTTATTGAATTTTCATATTAACTTCCAAGTATATATATATATATATACTTGGAAGTGAATTACTATCCAAAGCAGCGTACGTGAAAACTGTAAATAAAGACGAAGTGGGTGTCCTCGCCTCTGACACCAGGGAAATATCGTAGCAATGATGTAGGAAAAGACGAGGAAGCCCTGTAAACAGACTATAGGTAACAAGTAAAGACCTGTAGAAATTAAAGTGAATAGAAATACAATCGAGGAACTTACTGGAATTGAATTCCGTGTGGAGGAATGTTGGATTCATTGGTTGCGTTATATAGGAAACTAACGCAGCCTACAGAGAGAAGTAAAACTCAATCTGGCAATAAAATGAAATTATATGTTTATTATATATATACACACAAGATTGGAAATACTCTCATGTGATTTTTTCGCCAAAAACATAATTTTTTGAAGTTTTGAATGTAATAACAAATACACTTAACCTTCTTACGGTAATGTTTTATGTATAAATTGTTAATTATGTCTATGTAGGGTTGTCAACGAAGAAGAACCAAAAAAATTGTATGGTACAAATATTAAAAGTTCAAAATTGTTTGTTTAATTTTATTTCGAATACAAGCCGATCTCGAGTTTATCAACAAAGTAGATTACATGTTTCAGCTTGGATCATTTTCCTGTTAAACAAGCTTAAATTTGTTCACAAACTAGTTGATTAACTTATTATTTTTCCATATATATTAAACATTGCAAATAAAAGTTTTTATTCCTTCACAAATCTATACTAATATTTAACAATTAAATTATAGTTGAAATTATAGTATTTGAGTTATTTAGATAGAACAATTTTCATTTATAAACTTATAAAATTAGATTAAAAATTATAAATAATTTTTAATGTGAAACTATTTATATTACCAAAAAAGTTACAATTATAATTTAATTTTAACATTATCAATAATTTAACACATTATTACATTCTAAAATTGTGATGGTCAAGGTTTATTTAAAAGAAGAATAAAGTTATGTACAGATCAAAAAATTACAAGAATAATATTTCTAAATTTTTTTTTCTTCTAATTAATAAACTTATATAGTAGTAAAATTTATAATTAATGGTGTGACAAAATTCAGTTGGCATATATATTTTAAAGGCGAAAAGCACATTTTAGTCCTTACATTTTCAGGCGATTTTCATTTTAGTCCCTACATTTTATTTTCACCGATTTTAGTCCCTATTCTAGAAAACGCGTCTCGTTTTAGTCCCTGGCGTCAGTGCCCTAACGGCAAAATCCTAGGTGGCAGACGGAAGCTAACGTGGCGCTGATGTGGTAATTAAAATAATATTAAAAAATATTATTTAGTTTTTTTTTAATGCCACGTCAACATTTTAAATTTTTTTTAAAGCCATGTCAAAAAAATTTTAAAAATAAATTAAATTAAAAAAAACCTTAAATTTAATTTAATTAAAAATTTTAATTAAAAAAAATTTCTTAACGTTCTTAGTGTTCTTCATCTTGTCATTCATTTTACAACTTATTCTTTATATTCTTCCCAAATCAAACCCAGCATCCAAGCACTCAATCCCAAACCCAAGAACAACAAATTTAAAACCCAAGACTTTTTGAAAGACCCAGAAACCGCAAAAACCATGGAAGTGAAGCGCCGAACGGTAAAGACCCTTGTGACAAAGCTGGGCTCAGTGTCAGAACGAACCAGAGTCGACGCCTTGTGCGAGCTTCGGTTGATGACAAAGCTCGACGCGGAGAGCCGATCTCTAATAGCAGAAGCCGGCGCCGTCCCTTACTTGGCCGAAACTCTCTACTCTTCGTCCCATTCTTTGCAGGACAACATAGCCGCCACCGTCCTCAACCTCTCGATCTCCTCACGCGCCACCTTAATGTACACACGCGGCCTCCTCGACGCGATCTCTCACATCCTCCGCCACCACGCCTCCACGTCGTACGCCTCGGCTGTGCAGTCCTCCGCCGCCACCCTCCACAGTCTCCTCATTGTCGACGAGTATCGACCCATCATAGGTTCAAAATGGGACATCATATATTCGCTGATAGATATCGTGAAACATGTCGAATCTCATCGAGGTAATGGATTTGTTGGTCGGTGGTGGTGGTGGTTTTGGGATCTGGTTTGATTATAGGTTTATGGGTTTGTTGGAGATTGATTTGTTTACTGGATTTGAGGGTTTGATTTTCTGAAGATTTGGGTTTGAGTTCTTGGGTTGCTGAGTTTGATTTGCTGGGTTTGAGTTCTTGATTTGCTGGAGATTTGAGTTATTGGTTTCTTCATTCTTCCTGTTAGCATTTAATTTAATTTTTTCTTCTTGTTTTCATTTATGTCCTAGTGATTTGGGTTTGAGTTCTTGGGCTGCTGGGTTTGTGATCTTGTAATGAGTTTGAGTTCTTGGTTGCTGGGTTTGATTTGGGAAGAATATAAAAAATAAGTTGTAAAATGAAGGACAAGATGAAGAACGCTAAGAACATTAAGAAATTTTTTTTAATTAAAATTTTTAATTAAATTAAATTAAAGGATTTTTTAAATTTATTTTATTTTTTAAAATTTTTTGACATGGCTTTAAAAAAAATTTAAAATGTTGACGTGGCATTAAAAAAAAACTAAATAATATGTTTTAATAATATTTTAATAGTCACATCAGTGCCACGTCAGCTTCCGTCTGCCACCTAGGATTTTACCGTTAGGGCACTGACGCTAGGGACTAAAACGAGACGCGTTTTCTAGAATAGGAACTAAAATCGGTGAAAATAAAATGTAGGGACTAAAATAAAAATCGCCTAAAAATATAAGGACTAAAATGTACTTTTCGCCTATTTTAAATGATAGTACAAATTTAAGATATGTTTTGCAAGGGCTTCCTCGTGATTTTCCACTGCATTGCTAGGATGGTTCCAATGTGGCAGTGGCGAGGACAGGGATTCCAACTTTACACATACGCTGCTTTGACTAAAGAACTTAGAAGAGAATTACTTATTACAACTATGCGAAAATAAGCCCAAATATTATTGATGTCACGACAACGACTACGACTACGCGGAGATCACTTTATTAATTATTGATGTATAAATGCCTGTCCCTCTCAAGCATGAAGCATTCTGTCACTTCCAAACACAAACACTCCACTCATTTTTATTGTAACTCATTCATGAAGCCAGCGTTATTTCAAAAGAAAATTTTGGAGCTTCTCAGTTTTCTCTGCAATTTCATAAAAAATCTGTGAACTCACTTTTCAAGCCCGTATATCCATCTCCTTTTTTCTTTTCCACTTCTTGAAATTAAAATCCGACTCAAATTTGCTTGCTTCTTCCTTTATTTATATTTTCTTTTGTGTGTTACACTCTTCAAAAAAACTATTTTAATATATTTTAATACATAGCTCTAGCATATTTCCGATGGCTTTTCTGGCCATAGAAAACACCGCCTCCTCCTCCTCCTCATCTGTTCCTCCTTCTTCTATTCCTGGATGCAAATTCGAATATGATGTATTTCTCGGTTTCAGAGGCATCGACACCCGCAACAATTTCACAGACCATCTATACGATAGGTTGAAACAAGTAGGCATACTCACATTTAGGGACGATGAGAGGCTCGAGCAAGGAACAAAGATTGACTCAGGGCTCCGGAGAGCAATAGATGAATCGAAGATCGCTGTTGTCGTTCTATCCAAACAATTCGCTTCGTCGAGTTGGTGTTTGAACGAACTAGCAAAGATTGTGGAGTGCATGGACAAGAAGAAGCTGACAGTCCTTCCTGTGTTTCACTATGTGGATCCTAGTGATGTCAGGAATCAGAGAGGGTCTTTCGCGGAAGCTTTTGCAAAACATGAAAATGAAGATAAGATTGATGATGTGAAGACTTGGAGAGCAGCCTTGACCAAAGTTGCCAATCTCCCTGGATGGCATCTAAAATATGAGTAAGAATTTCTTTTCTTTTCTCTTCTTTTCGAATGATTTTTTTTTTTTTTTTTTAATTCCTGAATTTTCTTATCGTTACTTTCTTTACTTTGCCACGACATCTTTCTTTTACTTAGCCTCCTGTATGGCTGTATATGACAAATCTAGGAAATTATAAGCTCGAATTGGGCTTTGGTTGAACAACATCGCATGCATATATTGTTTGTACCACGTACATACTATACACTTGTAGAGTTCCCTTTTTTTTTTTTTTACTGAACGAAGCTCAGATTGTATGTTTGCTGAATATTTTAATTGTCTCTAAAGTAATGTATCTAGCAATTACTCAATTAGACTTGGAATATAGCTTCAGATGTGCCACACCAAACCTTGTTCACATGAAAATTATCATTAAATTTAAAACAAGGCCCATGACCATGAGCGCTAGGCAATTATTACGAGGGTTGTATAGACGAGTTAAAGTTTTCAAGGAATTTTCTTAAAATTTAAAGAACATAGTTGCATCCTATACTATAATGATTAACTATGCGTGAGCTTATTGTGCATGTGAGTGCAGATTAATGTTGCTTCTTGAGTCCCTCGTAGGGGTGTGCAGAAAACCCACCAAGGTTTTTAGGGCTTGGTGGGTTGGGTTGGGTTACAATTTTTTTTTTTTTTTTAATAACGGGCCGGGTTAGGTTTGGGTCATAAAATTACAAATCTGCTAAACCCGACCCGACCCATCCATATTTTAATATGTGTTTAAAATATATTATATATTTAATAAATTTTTTTAAAAACCAGTTGTAGAGCACTTCTTCGATTCCTACTATCATATATAATATAAAATCCTATTAGTTCTTTTAATATATATTTAAATATATTATATAATTAATAAAAAAATTTTTAAAAATTTTAGATATATTTTGTTTATAACTGAGTTAGTAACTCATGTAGTCATGTATATTTTATTTATAAGTGAATTAGGATACTAGTTCATTTATATTTTGTTTATCAACTCAGTTAGTTATTTAAATATATTTTGTTTACAACTAAGTTGGAATATTAGTTTATATATTAATGTATATTTTGTTTATCAACTCAGGTGATAAGTATGATTTTTTTTTTGCTCAATTTAATAACAATAGTAATAAAAAAAAAATTGTCCAACCCATGGGTTCAACCCTACCCAACCCAACCCATGGGTTGGGTCGGGTTGGACTTATGTGATGAGTTGGGTTGGGTTGAATTTTTTTTTACCCACCATGGTGGGTTGGGTCAAAAAACCCCCTCAACTCGACTCAACCCGACCCATGCACACCCGACTCCCTCTAAAGAATAAAGAAAGATATTTGCCTCAAGTTTTTCTAGTTATCTTGCAAATTCCTTTGTTCAACCGTTAAACACAATTTATATACATTCTCTAGCGTCCCCACATCTCGCATTACAAATTTTATATGAGAAGTGTTAGAGCAACCACATCAGTAGTTGCAAAAATATGTAAAACATAAAAAGTACTCAATTTTGCACAATTTAACCCAAAAAACACCCACATTAGTCTTTGTAAAAATGTGCAAATATACACCATGGCTTTGCAAATGAATAGTAACCATGCATATGTGTAAATGATTTTTTTATTCTTTTTTCTCTCTCCTCAATCAAACTACTTCTCTTCCCAACGTTTACAACAACCTAGTGCGGTAGAATAAGAAGAAGGAAGAAGAAAATAACCACCCAACCACCAAACCCAAACCCAACGCCACCACCAAACACTGCAACCTAGCACAGAAAATTAACCTAAAATTAACAGAAAATTAACCCAAAATCAACGGAAAAGCAATTAGAAAATCCAACTCAAAATCAAGACAAACCCACTGGAAAACCTAACTCAAAATCAATCAAAACTCATAGGGAAACCCAACCCAAAACGCCTGATCTGCTGTCGTCGGGTCTTCCATTACTGCCGCCGGATCTTCCATTACTGTTGTCGGTTGGGGGTAAAAGGTGGAGGATCGTCGATTGGGGGTGGGAGGTGAAGGGTCGGTGGTGGGGGAGAGAGGGAGCGGCAAAGGAAAGAGGGAGGGCGAAAGCGAGAGGGAGGCCAAATCGGCGGAGGGCTGAGGCGGCAATGGCAGTGAGTTGGATCAGCGGCGACGGTGAGCTGGGTGAGGCGACTGTGAGGGAGAGAGTGAAGGAAAGAGAGGAATGGGTGAGAGAGCTGAAAAAGTAAAATAGATTTTGAGGGAAAGAGAGAATGGGTATTAATAAATAATAATAAACAAAACAATATATAATATTATTTAATTAGAATAGATTTGTAAAATAGATAAACTGACGTGGGTGTTTTGGAAATGTGATAGTGTAAAATAGAAAAAGTAAGTTTTTAGTGTAAAATAGACGAAAATTTTTAGACGGACTGATGCGGTTGCTCTTATGTCTATAATATTTTCACAACACTTTATAATTGTTATCTACATATATATATATATATATATATTTTTTTTTTTTTTCTAGAACTGCATTGATAACCAAGATATGATGTTCAGGTAGATGGTAATGGTTAGGCCAAAAGCCCGACTATGTCCTGCAATTTAGTTGGTCTATTTGTTATATCGGTTTTTCGTTGTAACTTATCCTCTTAGAAATTTCCAAGTAATGGCAGACCCCTTTTTTTTCTATAAGCAAAATAGCAAATATTCATTAAAAAATGATTAATTGAGCAGACCAAAAACTAAAGAATAGGTTTAGAAATGATTCATTTGACCACAATGTCAAGACTTAAGTGAAAGCACCATGTTTACATAATCACATTCAGGTTAATTTTATTTGAAGAAGAACAAAGTTTCAATATAAAAAAGGTAGGAATTATATTTTAAAAGAGCAACAAACTCACCGACAAAACAATAATTCACAATAGTTTCACACTTTCCCTAACTAGTAACAAAATCCAATCGGTATATTTTAGGGTAATTGTTACTAAGATTTTAAGATTTGTTTGGAAGACCTTTCTCGTCTTTTCCTAATTCATTGCTACCATAATTCTTCGTTGTTAAGAAAGAGGACACCTACTTCAACTTTACACATATGCTGCTTTGTCTCAGAAGGAAATTACATAAAACTCAAGTAGTGAAACACTTTCTTTTTTTTACGAGAAGATGGGAAGGGAGGGACAATAAGAAAACAGAGTGTATTTGCGCAATGAGTCTAGAGAGAAAGAGAGAGAGATGGAGAATCAAGATTGAGAAAATCTGAGATATTTCATTAATTAATCAACAATGAATTACAAGATGTTTATATAGCAGAATCAGAAAATAAAATAACTAACTCTAAAACTAATCCCAAAATATGCGGAACAACTAACTACCATTGATCATCACATCACACCATCGATCATCACATTACACGTGTCCACACATACTAACCAACTAATCCAAGCTTAAAACTACAGGTCGTATCTGGTGCAATAGTCGTTTAGTGTAATATCAATTTCATCCACAAATGCTCTGTTTCAGCATATGCTCTGTTTCAGCACTCTGCCTCTCTGCCTGATCTGATGACTCATCTTGAAATGCTTCTATCTATCTTCTCACCATCTCAATTCTGATAACTTTAGCAACAGTGCTTGACTATTTGACTTGCATTTTGCTAAGTTCACTTATAGCCTTACTTAAAATTACTCTATTTTACCATTAAAATCTTCTAAATATCTTAGAAATTTTTTAAATCTTATGATGTTATATATTTTATATTATGTTTAATTTAAGTAGTTGTTGGAGTAGGGAGATACCTGGAAGATGAGGCGACGTTAGTTTCTTTACTGACTTCCGCAATGAGCCAACATTACTACACGCGGAATTTTATTCTAATAAATTTGGACTTCCTGGTCTTTTTCTTACTTCATTGCTACGATGTTTCCTTGTTGATACATGCGTGGTGTGGACACGCACTGTATTCACACATACGCTGCTTTGACTCACAAGGGAAATTTACTTTAATTAAAGTCCTTTTTTTTAACCTGGAAGATATGGTGACTGGGGCCAGTTGCAAATTGAATTCTCTGTGTCTCACTTTTCTGCTTTGCTTAATTCTGTTTTCCTCTCTCTTCCTCTCTTCGCACTGAATTTTCTTCCTCTCTCTCTCTCTCTCTCTCTCTTCCTATCAACCTGGTTCTACTCCTTCACAGACAACCCAAATCAACTGTGCCAACGTACTCCGATTCACCGTGGTCAACGTCAAATAGAGAGAGCTCCGATCTGTGAGCTTTGATCTCCGATCTCCGACAGAAATTTTCTCCTATATCTGAGCACGTAATTGCAAGTAGACCGCACCAGTGCTCTGTCTGTCACTTACAAACACTCCATCCAGTGCTCTGCTTTCTTCTTCCCCAATTTATTTTCCTTTCATGTGTTAATTCTTACTAGTTGAATAATTTTCTTAATACATATCTTTAGTATATTTCCGATAGCAATTCTATGGGCACAGAAAACGCCTCCTCCTCATGTTTTCCTTCTTCTTCTTCTACTTCTGCGCCTAGATGGACATACGAATACGATGTCTTTCTCAGTTTCAGAGGCTCCGACACCCGCAACAAATTTACAAGCCATCTGTACGAAGCATTGAAACGGCATGGCATAACCACTTTTAGAGACGATGAAAGTCTCGATCGAGGAGCATTCATTAAACCAGAACTCTTGAAAGCAATGGAAGAATCAAAGATTGCTGTCGTTATTTTGTCTAGAGACTATGCTTCATCGAATTGGTGCTTGACTGAACTAGCAAAGGTCTACGAGTGCATGGCCAAGAAGAAGCTGATAGTTCTGCCTGTTTTCCGTGATGTGGATCCTAGTGATGTGCACAAACTGAGAGGGACTTTTGAGGATGCCTTTGCATAACATCTCATTGATAACACTGAGAATGTGCAAACTTGGAAAGATGCTGTGATGGAAGTTGCTGGTATATCTGGATGGGATTTACGGGATGAGTAAGGATAACAAACCTAGGAAAAAATTATAAGCTCGAATTGTACTTGGGTTGAAAAACATTGCATGCATAATTTGTACCACATATGAGTTCCCCTTTTGCTACTGAACAAAGCTAAGATTTTACTTTTGATGAATGTTTTTATACCTAAATTAATGTATCTAGCTCTGCAACGATATTAATGTTTTGATATATGTTTTGCAGGCCTGAATCAACAGTTATTGAAAAAATCATTCAGAGGATAAATGAGGAGTTGGATCGAGAAGTCCCAAGTGTTTCCGAGCACCTTGTTGGAATGGAATCTCGTGTGCAGGGAATGCTGGATTTATGTTTGGGTAAAGAGTTGAATGACGATGAGGCTTTGAAACTTTTTAGTTGGAAGGCTTTCAAGAAACCTCATCCTAAAGAAAATTATGTGGATTTGTCTAAGCATTTTGTGGAGTATGCTGACGGCCTTCCCTTAGCTCTTGAAGTTTTAGGTTCTTTTTTATTTGGAAAAAGAATAGATGAATGGGAAAGTGCCCTCGAAAAACTAAAAGCGGAACTTGGTAACAAAATTTTTAATGTTCTTAAAATAAGTTTTGATGGTCTATCAAATATACAGCAAGAATTATTTTTGGATATTGCATGTTTTTTTAAAGGAGAATTATTTATGGATATTGCATGTTTTTTTAAAGGAGAGTATAAGGATGGCATAAAAGATATGTTTCAAAGCTTTGGTTTTTGTCCAGACTACAATATTGGTTTTCTTGTAGACAGATCTCTCATAACCATTAGTGAATATGGAACTTTGTGTATGCATGATTTGCTACAAGAAATGGGTCAAGACATTGTTTGTCGTGAATTCCTTAAAGAGCTTGGTAGGCGTAGCAGGTTATGGCGTTATGAGGATGTCCTGCATGTATTGAAAAATAATATTGTAAGTTGACCTGTCTAAACTTGAATTTAGAGAAAAATATATATTCTTTCACATTTTTCTAAGAATTTTTCTAATTTTATTGTTCTTGGTTACTAGGGAACAAAGTTTGTTGAAGGTATAGTCTTAAAGACACCTGGGATTAAGAAGGAATACTTGAGTGCTGATGCCTTCTCAAAGATGACAAATTTGAGAATCCTTAAAATTGGTTATGTGCAATATCTACAAGACCCCATTAGAGGTCCTATCCAACTTCCACAAGGCCTCAATTATCTTTCTAATGAGTTACGTCTAATAGATTGGTATGGATATCCTTTAAAATCCCTGCCAATTAGTTTCCAACCAAACAAACTTGTTGTACTGAGAATGCGTTGCAGTGACATCAAACAACTATGGAAAGGAATTATGGTAAGATTTTCATATATACTAATTTGTATTTCTACTTTTTCATTAAGGCTTGAGTTTGTCTAATTATTTCTTGTTTTATAATAGATTTTAAACGAGTTAAAGCTCATTGACCTCAGTGACTCTCAAAACTTGATTGAGATCCCGGACCTTAGTGGAGCCCCAAATCTTAAGGAGCTTTGTCTCCGACGTTGTACAAGACTATATAAGATACATGCATCTCTTGGAGATCTCAAAAGGCTTATTCGATTGGATTTATATGGTTGTAAATGTCTCGAAAGCCTTCCTCACAAGATCAGCTTGGAAACTCTTGAATTTTTCAATCTTGGTGGTTGTTCAAAACTGAAAAAGTTCCCAGATATTGTGGAAAATATGTCACGTTTGTCAAAACATCGTTTGAGTGAGACTGCTATAAAAGATTGCAAAAACCTTTCAAGTCTCATTGGCATGCTAGAGCGTTCTTTAATAGGCTTATGCTCTGTGACCTACCTTGATCTAAGTAATTGCAATGTTCAGACAATTCCTAATGATCTTGGGTGCTTGTCATCTTTAGAAATGTTAAATCTAAAGGGAAATAATTTTGTTTGCCTTCCTGAAAGTATCATTGAACTATCTAAACTGAGATGGTTAGATATAGGTGGTTGCACTCATCTTCGAATGTTGCCCAAGCTTCCATTAAATATCAAGCGTATTGATGCAACAATGTGTACCTCACTGGAAACATTATCATTAAGACCAGAATACAATTTTCAGCCGTCTTTTCGTCTTTTCAATTGCGACAAATTGATTAAGAATCAAGGCTACCATGATCTGTTTTCAACAGTGCTAAGACGTGCCATCGTTGCTCACCAGGTCTGTCTGTCTGTCTCTCTCTCTCTCTCTCTCTCTCTCTCTCATGTGAAGTTCTAAGCATCATGAATTGTATGTTTCAGGGTCAGAATCATAGGTATACATCTTTTCCCCTTGAGATTCCTGGAAGTGAAATTCCGAAATGGTTTAGCCACCAAAACATGGGGGCTTCAGTGAATTTTCAAGTGCCCTCAGATTCATTAGGTAACGAATTGATGGGAATCATTGTGTGTGCTGTTTTTATATTCCGCCAGCATCTTCCACTTCACCAACTTCATATCGACGATTTTGGAGATACGCATTACCTTGAATGTTCAATCGGTGGAGTTGTAGGAGCGACCTTTGGTTTATCTGAGGAATTTGGTAAGATTGAATCGTATCAGCTTTGTTTGGAATATTTTCCCTCTACATGCGTTGGGGGGGAATTGAAAGAAATATTGAATCAAGTCGACAGTAACGGATTTAGCCAGATTGAAGTTGAATATAAACCATTTGGTGGTCCAGGATTGGAGGTTACGAAATGCGGGGCCCATTTGGTATACGAGCAAAACATTGAAGACCTAATAAACCAAACTAAGAGCATTCACAGCAGTGGAGGTATAATGCTATAATGCTAAAATTTAGCTCCAAAATCACAAAAAATAGCTTACAGCAGTGGAGCTATAGCTATAAATTATACATGAATTGCTACAGTGCACATCTATCTATAGATGTGCACTGTAGCTTGAAGCTAAAAAAAAAAACAATATTTTAATCAGCCGGACCTCATTGTTTTTATTTTTTATTCATTTGATCAAAACCACTCATTCATTCACTCTCAGTCTCAGACTCTTTCGTTCATCTCTCATTCCTCTCAAGCTCCACTCTCTCGAAGTCGCCGCCGCCATCGTCAAGCTCACTCCGGCCGTAGCCCAGCCTAGCGCCGGCCGAAGCCCACCCATCGTCAAGCTCACGCCGCCATCGTCAAGCTCACCCAGCACCGACCGTAGCCTAGCCCAGCGCCGACCGAAGCCCCAGCCCCAGCCTAGCGCCGATCGAAGCTCCAGCCCAGCGCCGACTGTAGCCCAGCCCAGCGCCGATCGTAGCCCAGCCCAGTGCCGATGTGGGTTTGTGTTTGTGTTTTCTGATCTGTTGTGGGCAGTGGGCTTGTGCTCGTGGTGGGTTTTTTTTTTTTTTTTTTTTTTTTTTTCTGCTGTGGACTGGTGGTGGTGGTGGTGGTGGTGTTGGCTGTGGTTGTGGCTGTGACTGACGGTAGAAGTGGTTGTGGTTGGTGATGGTTTTTTTGAGTAGTGAAATATATTATTTTATTGTAGTGGTTATAATATTTTATTGTGATGTTTATATTATTTTATTGTGTTGAAAGCTAAAATAGATTCACTGCTGTAGCATGTGTACAGGTAAAATAGATAAAGTAACTTTTATTGGTGTTAAATAGCTAAAATTATAGATGTGCTGCTGTGAATGCTCTAAGGCTGGGCCTAGCAGCTGCATCATCACTCCTTACGATGAGGATGGTTTTGACAATTCAGAAAAAGATAGCAAAATTAAGCGAAGCAGTGATGACTCTGATGGGGAAGGGGCTGGACCTAGTGGAGAAGCTACCTCTAATGACATAGATGTACCAAACCCAAAGAGTGTACAGCTCCCTAATCTAATCCAAAGACTCATGCTGTGTTTGGGAAATTGGATTGGGAGTTTATGTGCACAAAGGCAAGGTGACTCTGACTGCGAGGAAGAGGAATTCCAATGAAAATTGGTAGCTTTGAGAAATCTGCATGGCTGATCAACTTTTTCTCTCTGATTTTTTTGTAAGTCACCATCTTTTGCTCCCTCTTACAAATCTTGTATGTAGCTGTATATTTCTTTTTTAAAATAAATACATTGGTATATGCTTTCATTTCTTTTTTCTTTTTAATCTGTGACAAATGCCCTTTTAGTTCAGTAGTTTGTGATTCTTATTTCTGCTAGTTGCCCCATACCGGGATATGAAGAAGTTATTGGAATTTGTTGGTAAGGACAAGTTGTCGCATTCATCTGGGGTGCGTGTGGCAATAGTTGAGAGTTTAAACATTTATCTTAGCATTCATCTGGGTCTTTAATTTCATTTTCTTAATCAATAATTATGCTATGTACTAAGCATTTTTGTTCAATTATGTGGTAGGGTAGAATCGGCACTGTTGTTGCCTTCTGTTTATAGTATTTTGTAGTACAATTTTCCATAGCAGAATGTAATAGATGCATGCAATTCCAGTGTCAGAAAATCAAATGGAAAGAAGAAAATTTGGGCTCTTTTTCCCCAAAGAGGTCGCCTTCTCTTAGAGCAGTCATGTGGTCCTTTTTTTTGTCCCTCAATGCGTAAACCCTTTCAAAATCTGAAAATTTTAGAGTCTTTTTTTAGTTGTATTGTTGATGAACTCTGAGGTTGTAATGAATTTTGTTGATTTTTTTTCTGTTTGGTTGATTAGAAAGCTGTGGAAATTTTGGCTTTTAATTTTTGGATTTTGTGCTGAGTTTTCCCTAGAATTGGGCCTGTAATAGTTGAATTAGGCTCCTTTTAGTAGAGAGGGCTCTTTTGTTTTTCTGGGTCCCAATATAAGAAACTTAGGTCATTATTATTTTGTTTTCATTTAAACAATTTGATTTTAAAAATGAGGTTTTGTCTAGAAGTCCTCCTGATTGTGTGTTTGTAGTTGATGGATTATCTTCTATCAATTGAATATCTTTAATTGTGTTATTACTGATCAGAATCATCTTTATTGATGTACTCAGCTCAAACTTTTATTTTATTCTATTTAGTTTTACTTGTAATCTTTGCATTTTTTCAGTCTAATCCAGCATCCAGATACGATTCTTGACAATTTGGAATTAAAAACTTCTCATCATCTTATTTGTCATTCAGAAACCAAGATCAGATAAATGGGCCATGCAATGCCGGACAGCAGAGATGATTGTCCTACTGCCAGTAGTATGGGGTTTGGTGCTACTACCACCACTACGCGGTCTTTGGGTGTCTCTGGGGTTGAGGCTGATAATGATGATGAAGTGGAACTGGTTTCAGAAACTCAAAAGACTGAAAAAGATCCCACAAAGATCACCAGAAAGTGTGTGTGTGTGTGTGTGTGTATTCATCCAAGCATTTGTTTTTGTGCATTTGATATTTTCTGTGTTTGGCTGCAAGGAAACTTGAGGAAAATTAATGTAGAAAGGGTACCACCATTCAAACCTTGGAAATCGATCTCAATTCTGGTTTGTATCATGTATGTAATCTATGTATATGCATGTGTTTTATGGTGTTTTTCTCAACAGTAGTGGTGCATATTACTAATCAGAATGTATGTATGTATGGATTTACGTGTATGTTTATAATGTTGTTTTTTCTGAATACTTGTAGTGCACAGCATAATATTATTTATTCAGAATCTATGTATGTATGTATGTATGTAGTTGTAAGTTTATCATGTTGATTCTTCTGAATAATATATATGTGTGTGTGTGTTGTATGTGTGTATTTCACAGTGATTTTTTTGAATAATATTTATGCATTTTAGGCTGAGCATTTCATATTATGTGCTATGGTTAAATGAAATAATTAACTATGAATGAAACTTTCTAAGGAACTGCTATTATAAATTTGAAAAATTCAAATGAATTTTCGGTTGTCCTATATGGCTTGGTTTGGTTTGTTTAATCTGAAGGTATTTTACAGTGCACACTATTTCTCGGTTGAATTTTTCAAGCCACGATTATTCTTAGAATGATTTTGATTTAATACTATTATTGCTTTTTATAATTTTGCAATACTTTTGGTGTTAAGCTTTTCTGTAATCGTTGGTTCAGCATTATGAGTTAAATAAATTTATTGAGCTGTGTAATGGAAAGCATATGAAAGGCATCTCTTATTTTTCATCCTTGTTTGTTTGCTAACATTTTTAAGCTGTTTTTCATTATTTTGCAGCAAAATCTGAAACAAATCAACTCAAATTAGATACTGAGCAGATGATGAAGGCAAAGGGTCAGATTTGCTCAAAGATTTTGGAAAGACAGAGAAAGATTGTATCCTTGGAGTCTGATTCGTCCACTCTTGCACAGGTACAGTTCACCCCTTCTGCTGGTGCGTACATGTGTGTTCAAGCCCTCAGTTGTGAAACCTTATGTTCCACAAAATAGCTAGAAAGATATAAAAAGAAGTAGTTGATACTTGAAAGAACAAAATTAATAGAGCTATAGAAAAAGAGGACCCCTATTATCTTGTGAAGATTTATCTTTCTCTATTTGTGGCAAAAGTGGCGTTTAGAATTCTTGGGACGTCGTACCTGTAGTGTGCCTGCTAACTTGTTTATAAAGAAAACATGGTGTGCCTTGCTTTTTCACAGAGCTCATACATGTAGCAATGTAGGCACCTGCTCAACTAGCTGTCCTTTCACTGTACAACTGGTACAATAGCATGCTCATAGATTAGTAGTCAGAAAATGACCGAGTAGTATTATAATAATACTTCCTTCTGAATGTGATTCTAATATTCATCTTCATCATGTCACTATTTCAGTATTTGCTTCTTCTGCGGTACATAATTATATTCCTTATAATATAAACTTGTAGACTTTGGGGATCATTTTGTATCATTTCACAACAAAAGATCATGAATGGTTAATGTGAAGTGGAAGATATTACAGTCATGGGAGTTTTGCATAGTCATTGATTAGCTGTTAATAGTACAATCAGAACAACAACAAAAAATGGTTCGTCTGAGTTCCGTAGAACTTAACAATTGTACAAAAGAAGATATGAAGCTTCTAATTATGAGATCCTGTAATTTCTTTTATGACGAGGACAACCCCTCAAGGCATTCTAAAGCCTGAAATAACTGCAAAACAAACATGTTTTATAGAAAGTCACTTCGATACTTTTCAGTAGACTACCTAGAGAAGGGTAAACCTGGGCTGTTAAACAGCAGAAGCTGATTTGAGAATCATGATCCTAAAGAACAGCCTATAACTTGTACTGGGCCTTGAAAAGTAGACATGGGTTGCATATAAGGGGATTTACAAACAGTCTAATTTTTCTTTTGAGATAGAAATGCCACATGCTTGATTATTCAATGATAAACAGTTTTGCACCTATGTGCTATTTTCTCTGTTTAAACTCTGATTCTTCAACAAACAGACATTGGAGCTTATTCAACAAGAAAAGGCCAGTTTATCTTCCAAACTTTTAGAGATGAGGTAGTTCAAAGCGCACCCTACAACAATTGTGGAAAAAAAATATTGTTTAATGATTAAAACTGCAATTTGTTTTTCAATAACAGGACTTACTTTGCCAAGGTTGGAGAGGAAATCAATGCCAAATTACAGGAACAGCAGGTTTGATTCAAAATTTTTTCTTCTTATAAATTTTAAAGTTCTATGTTTAACATTCAACATTTAGTTGATGGTCTCCTTCATTTTTGGCAGGATTGGTCAATTCTCACAAAATTAGCAGAAAACTAGGAGAGCATGTTTTGGTACTTTCCTCTTGATCAGATTTTACATTTTAGTTCCTTTTCTTTTTCCATTGTACTTGTGATAGCTTTTCAGCTGGCCTTTATGAGCTCAAGTGGACTCAACTGGAGGAATCAAAGAACTGAAATGTGTTTGTTGGATTTCCTTCTAGATTTCTTTTGGTAGTGTTTTGTACAAACTGCCTCACTTTTTGATTTTTGGGAATGCTTGAAAATTAGGAACAGCTTTGAGTAATTATTTTCCACCGTTGAATATTTTTACCAAACAGACATCCTCTAGGTGATACTCAGCTGTATACAATGTGTGTCTCTGTATGTGCTTTTCTATCCACAAGCCCACAAAGTCATTCAAGTCTGTATTTGCTGAATGTGCTGCCTTGATTCCCCAGAATATTGTCTTAAATTGTTCTTTTTACTATGTCCTCTCCTGGATACACCTTTTAGAGTATGGATGTTGATTTTCCAATATATTTAGATCTTGCATCTCTCTTTCTTTGCTATACCATATTTGGTTTATAGTTTAGATTCAAATCATGTAATCGCAGCTACATATATTTGAACTAAATTACTTTTAGTGCTTTTTAGTAAAAGACAACTTTTTAGGATTTTTGCTCACTTCATGTATGTGTGTGTGTGTGTGTGTATTGTACACTACTTATTAAATTTTATACAGGTCAAGGATAGAATCGGTGAGCAAACAGGCGAAACAGAGGGTATGTCTCTTAGAATTCTTAATTATTTAGTTCAGGTAGTCATTAACTTCTTTCTCTTTGATAAGTAGGTAGTGGTTAACTTCTTATCTGATCCCAGCCTCCTTCAAGGCTTGCAGCCTAATTTGATTTGTTGTGGCCTTTGAAGTTATTGTTAATGTATAATGGCCATCAGGCAACATGATTGTAATCTATTAGCAAATATGATCGTTGTCATTGAAATTCTTCTAAAATATTAGTTATTTCTTTGTATATTGCACTTAGATTCAAGAAATGCAAGCTGTTGATTTCTTTTTCCATGAAACAAAGGAAGAGTAAAAGAGGCGTTGTTCCCCTTTTGCAATATAGCTGGAGCACCAAACATAACCACCAAAATTAGCAAACCATATATAGCTGCAGCCTCTGCAGCCTAGCTGCCAAATGCAATCATGCCTCAAAATATCTTTTGATTACTGGATTAGGGGTAAAGGATGCGAAATAATCTATAAATAGATCATGGAAAGCATATAATTGCAAAGGTATGTGAAATGGGCTCTGAACCAGCCGAAGCATTCCTTGATATATAACTAGGGCTGCTTGCCATTTTTGAGTTATTGTACTTAAACAATAGTGGCTAGAAAATCTGTCCATAAGTTGCAAGCAGAGAATTATATATTCTGAAGTATATTTTTTTACTTCAAATATCGCACCCGCATCTTCAGCTTAAATTTTTATTTTCTTTCAGGGAGTCTAGCATTGATGAGGACCTCATTATGGACAATCTGGTAAAGCTATCCCTCCGTTGATCAAAAATTTTTGGGATGCAATGTTTTAACTTATCTTTGGACTAATAGGGAAGTGCAGCAAAGAACAACCTGATGGCAAAATTAGATGCTGCTAAAGCCAAGCTCGATGAAATTTCACGAATGAAATCCAAACTTGTTATGGAAAACAGCAAGGTTACCTATTCAGATACCTATCAGTTTTCTAAATTTAGATCTATATTGATTTTTCAATTTGTTAAATACATATACTGAATGTATAACTTCAATAAGCCTAATTAATTACAACAACACATGCAAATATTGTATTAATCCCCATGGGGGTACCTAGGTGGTGGGCTCATTGGTCTTTGGGGTGATGTAAACACAAAGGTCTCAGGTTCAATCCACCACGCTATTGGACCATGAGGTTTCCGCATTGTCTCATGGGTAGGGAGTGAAATAGTCTAGCCAAAGGCTGGGATACCACTTCCTTATATACCACCCCCCCTCCCCCCCCCCCCCCCCAAAAAAAAAAAAAAATCATTAATTCTGCTTCAAGGGAATGAGGTGTCTGTAAGTTTAAATTAGTTGACTCAAGTTGATTGGAGTGTGCTCTAATTTATCTTTGTTTCTCACATCTGGTAAATTTCTTAGCATAAAGTAAAATCTACTCTTAATCATTTTTTTTTTAAAGGAAAACTGATTCCATATTTTGCAGATTTAAGAGACAATTAATTAGTTCGGGTGTAGCATGTGGGAGGTTTGAAGCCCATCAAGTGAATTTGATATATATTGTGTTGTATATTCATTCAATTCGAATTGAAATAAATGGGTATCAAATTTTGTTAGTTGAACTGTCCCCTACTTCTAACATTCAAAGAGCACTTAGATGAGTGTGCTTCTTTATAATTTAAGTTGTGACTATTTCTAATTTCCTAATTTTAGTTTTAATAAGTTTCTTGAACGATAAAGATAATTCTTCAGTGTAAGACTGTAAGTAATTTCTGCCTTCTAGTGGAATAAAATACGTATAATTTCCATAAATAGATAGAGTTTCCAGTAAAATTTTAGCATTGTGCAGTTTCTCTCCCTCGCCGTCCAACTCCCCCTGTGCCCCCTAAAAATAAAAAATAAAAAATAAAAAGAATAGCAGGTAGAACATATCAGAGGCAAACCTAAACACATGCATTTTTTTTTTTTTGTGTTTCAGATGAAGCAGCTTCTTGAGCAAGTGAAGTTCAAGGCAAATGATTTTGAGGTTAGTTGTTTACTTGGGACAAATGGGGGTGCGTGCACACTTTTGTTCATGGTCTCAGAAATGTTTGTGGAATTTGCCTATTCAATGCCAAAATATTGGCTCTCTGAGCAGTGGTACTTCACCCATCGTATGCTCATATTTTCAAAATGTATGGATGGATACAGCCAGAGCTAAGAACAATGGATATAAAGACTTTGGAAGAGGAACACAACGCCCTTTTATTGGACAAAGCTGGAGTAATTGAGTACTTGCAAACTCTACCAAGTCAAATTGAAACACTGAAGGTGCTTTTTTACTCCACTGAAAATAGTCAAATATTTGTTACAACTTGATCATTTTGTAAAATGGCCTATAAATATTGCCAAAGCTAGGTCCAAAGATGAAAGGATTCTATTTTGATTTGATGGATAAAGATAGGACTCATTTAGCAGATAGTACGTGCTTATACTTCCTGTGTATGGGAGTGCACCTTTTTTTGTTTTCTGAATAAATTTAGAGTTAGTGTTTGCTTGGTAATGTCAAGGCTCTGAAAATCAATGAATAATATCAAAAGAAAGGAATGTTGAGATTGACAGTCAGTTTAGTCACCACCACTTGGAAGGTTTAAAAAAAAAAAAAAATTTTACGTTTTCCAGATGATGATTCCTTTTCTACTCTATTAATAGACTCAAGTTTGCATTTTCAATATGAAATTGTCCCCTTTCTTTCATGGAAGCCTTTGCCTTTTGCAGGGAATTTCTCATATCATTACATATGCATGTGGAAAGGAATACAAGGTGGGTGTGGACTGTTGTGTTTGACAAAACAAGAACTGCTTTAACATTGGAGAACTGTAAAGGCATAGAAAAGAAATCAGCAGATCACTAGAATATGTGACTTGCTGTATGGTAATTCTAACAGAAAAGAATTTGATTCTCTACTAATATTGCAAGTTGACTGCAATAAACCTGTTATTGTTGTTGAAGAGTGAGTTTAAGTAGTTTGAGTAGTTTCTTTGTGAAAATAAACAATGGAATTCCTTCTTTGAAATTGTAAATATTGCTGATTAAAGCATATCAATAATTCAATTCATTAAAATGCTTTCATATCATAAGGTTGCTTGTTTTTTTAACTTCTGGGAAGTGAAATATGAGTTCGACTAAGTATACTGATACATGACCAGGAAAAGTTTTGATCTCTCTTTTGTAGAATACAGAACATTGCCAACACTACACATTAGTTATCCTATTATTATGATTCTGGATTATGAAAGATTATGCATAATACATCTTACATTCAAGCCCAAAATGGGCACAAATCTTTACATGCAAATGTGCAGCCAGAATTCATTTAAATGTCTAAAGGATAATATTTGATTTACAGGTGCCTTCTTTGTTGCATCTATGAATCAAACAATGATCATGTCAAATGAACAAGATGATGAAATTTCTGAAAAGCTTAGATGCTTATTCTTATACAAATTTGGAATTTTCACAAGAAGTTGATATTTATATTCTTCTTGCATACCGTATCTACATTCTTGCCTTCGGGTTATCTATATAACTGAATGCTTCAAAAGGCCCTAAAGCCAATAGTAGTAACAATAATCCTTTGAGAAGGGAGAAACAAAGGGAAAATTTATTCACTTGATCCCCACAGCTTCTAAGGCTGCTGAGATATCATGGCTTCATAACTCTCCTCTATGAAGGTGATATTAGGGCTATCTTGTGGAACTACATCTTCTCTTTTAAAACTGTCTTCACTGCGAAGAAGTTTCTCACCGCCATGCTCCACAGAGCCTCTTAGAATAATGGTCTTGTGGAGGCCAGCAAGCAGGTCTTCATAATCTCTATCCCCCTTTTCTCCCACAAACACCGCCACTTTGGAAAGGTCAATTCCCTATATAATTGAAAGGTACCTGTATATCACACAAACATGACAGGAAATTTTTCTTTGGTACTGCAATTTTTTTGTTATGTGGATTTTTGTATATAATACATAAAAAGCTATCACATTACATGCATGCATAAATTTATTGTCTACGTTATATAGTAAGCAAAGAGGACATGACCTTATTGCTTGAATTCTTGATGCAAACAAGGGCACAACATTTAACCTTGATGCGGCACGTGTGTAGACAAGGTTGCATCGGAAGCCTCTCATCCGTAGCCTCTGGCAGAGGTCATCTATCTTTCGTGTCTGCCATTTATAATTAGAATCATAGTTAAAAATGTTATGGGTTAACAAAATGCGTCATTTAAGGGACCACCTTCTATAAATTAGTTTTCTGTTTTCTATTATCTCAAGTTTCTCACCTTGGCTCCTGGTTTCACACTATAAGAGTAGCACCTAGAGCTTCCTGCACTCACATACTCCATGATGTCATCCTCAGCCTCACCTTCTATCCTGGCAAGCCTTGTCACTATAGACCTAACATTGTCACCAGGCCATCTGTACTCCACGTGGGCTTTATAGTCCGCATCAGCAACCATCTCTCTCCATGGGTAATACATTTCACTTCCACTTTTTCACACCAATGCATCAAAGTCTTCTATATTTACTTGGCAGCATTTCAAGGCTTCTATGGTCTCTTGTAAATTCAAACTGGCTGATAATACAAAGCCTATCCAACCCAAGTCTATACCTGAGCTTGCAGCTTTCATAACATTCTTGATAGTTGCCGACAAGGTTTCAGTGCAATCTCCAGTGCTACTATAACAATCTGTGGCTATTACAAATAGCCACTGCCTTCTACCAGGGTAGTAATTGGTACTGGGATTACCCTTAGAGGAAGCCATTCTGGTTATGGCTTCAATGAGTTCCTTTTGTCTGGTTGCTGCATCAAGTTCTCCGTTGATCTTTGTGTCTCCTTCTATGGAGAATCTCAAAGAAAGGTCCTCCACTTCCTTCAAAGAGTCACTCATCGGTTCTTCAGGAATTGACATTATCTCAAGACGAGCAGTGGGGTGGCGATTAAGACAGTGATCAACATGTGAGAGGTAGTTTCGGTAATGTTCTGGCCATGAAAAATGGTGGATATTCTTTAGGCCATTCTTCCGGCATTCAAGGCAAAGGTTTTTGTCTGCAACAAGCTTTAGTAGCGCATCTGATAGGGCTTTCTGATCATGTGGGTCAACTAGGAGGCCATTATTTAATACCTGGCAGAACAAAGCCTTCTATTAGTTTGGTGAAATGATCATAATTCATAAGCCAAGGACCTAAGCAAATACATTCCATAGTGTCATGGAATTCTAATTATAAATAGGAACTTCAGAGAAATAACAGATTAGGTTTGACCGCATGCTACCTGATTGAGACAGATGAAGATGCTTGTAATCAGCATCCCACATTTTGTTTATGATTACCATTCATAAATGGGCCCTCATGGAACATAATCAGGGTCATCATATGTTGATGTTTTATTCTGGACTTGACCAGCTTCTTTAATGGCTAACGGGCCTCTAGCCAAAGTTGCTTCAATTTTCTCTAACCTACTATGTCCCTTTACTTCATTTGTGGCTAATTTTCTCTAACCTACTGTGTCTCTTTACATTCAAAGCAGTGAAATTCCCAAGCTTGACCCATTCATCTGTTGGATAAACCAAACTTCCAAGCAACTCAAAATCTTTTAAATTAGAAGAGTGGTGCTCAAAATTAGCTATTTCAGTTGTATCTACTAATGTTTCTTCTGAAAGCCCTATAGCAACA
This sequence comes from Quercus gilva, assembly GCA_023621385.1. Lineage (NCBI taxonomy): Eukaryota > Viridiplantae > Streptophyta > Magnoliopsida > Fagales > Fagaceae > Quercus > Quercus gilva. The sequence continues at coordinate 8,835,423 of CM042481.1, read as the reverse complement.
AACTTCTCTTCCACAGAACATGGATTTCGTAAGTACTCAGTCCTTATCCCTACCTAAGATTTTAAGGGCACCCTTGGCTTCCTTGTTAAAAGTTAAAAGCCAAGACCTTTGCTCCCTTTGATGCTGAAGCATAATTGTACTCAGCACCCCCAGGCTCCACTCTGCGTACGATGCTTCCAGCCTGACCAGTTCCAGATTTACTTATGGAACTAAAAGCTCTGCTCTTGAATTCATCAAGACCAAGTGGAACACTATGAGACAGGCGACCAGTCTTTGGAGCATCACCTTCAGATTTCAGAGTGGAACTGGAATTCTCAACCTCAAGTTGCTCTCCAATAGTTGGAACATCATTTGTGCTTCCTTCATTAGCAACTAATTCACTACCCGAACCTCTCGTTTCAGCACCATTTGTGGACAAAGACTCAGAAGAATACAGAGAATCGGTTTCTTCCTTTGGATAATTATCTTCCTATCTGAGGGTTCGTTATGTTCTACCTTAGCTTCATCCCAAGTTGATATGCCAACCGAAAGTACTGCAGATTCATCTAAGTCCAAAGAAAGGAAGAGAGCAGCCAATAAGAACAAGTTATGCATTAAGTACATTCCAAAAATGAAGCATTGTGAAGAACAAGACTAAAGATGAGTTCACCAAATATTCACCCAAGTAAATGGAAAGACAAGAAGGTAAATTAACAAGGAAAGACATTCGCATTAAAATTCCACACATACACATATATATCTTTATTCAGAACACTACATTACACATATTATAAAATTCATATACAGGGTCCGTTTGGATACAACTTATTGTTGCTGAAAACTTATTGTGGCCGAAAACACTGTAACAAAATAATTTTTAAATGTATGAATAGTGCCGTGAGACTCATTTTTAATATTTTTTTTCTGAATAAAGTGGCTGTGGGTCCCATGAACAGTGCGTAAACAGTACGAAAAACAGTGCATGAACAGTGTTTTTCTGCACAGTAAATTCATGTGATTTACTGTTCACGCGCTAAAAAAAAAAAAAAAAAAAGGTCTGAAAATGCAGACGTGGGTTTGGAAACGCCGTATCCAAACCCACACAAAAACAAAAACAAAAAAAAAAAAAATTTAGAACACAATATACAAAAATCGTTAAAAATAGTGTACCTGACCCGAATGTAGTGTAGCTAAGAGATACTTTCAGCACATAACTAAATTAACAAATAAATATTAGGTTCTATAGAAGATCTACAGGGAATACCAATAATAGAATAGTTCCATCAAACATACAAGCACGGAGGTTAGATTTAGGAAGAAACTAATAAAATTATGGTTTGAAACCCAATAAATCAACAAAGAATAAGACAATTGGAGTTGATGCTATGTCTGGCAACAGGTAAAAAATTAAGGAATTAATAGAGGAAGAACGGACATAAGGTTGGCTCAGTTCTTCTGATATGATTGAAAGTAGCACTGCATCTGCACCATCTGAGTTATTAGTAGCCACCAAAGAATTTTTTGCCTTTTGCTCCCTTACATTAATTTGATTTGCCAATGAGCTCTAGCACAAATTGCACATCTTCCCAGTAGATGAACAAGGTAAAGGGTGATGTAGATTTAAGACCTCCTAAGCCCACGTATATAACTTAGCAATAAAATAATAATAATAATTTCCAAATTTTGGGTTTTTTTTTTTAGGTTGTGAGTCATGGATCAGAATAGTACTCCACTAGACTATTACCATAACCAATGTCAAATTAGCCCTTAAATATTAATTTTTGATTGTGTTCTTAAGGTTATATTTAGTTGTTAATTTGCATTTTCTGAATAATAGAATAAAAGAAAATGTTCTGCTGATAGCGTCGGACTTTCTATTGACATTGTCATACTATAAATTGGAGCATATAGTTAAGAAATAATTGATTTTTATTCAGGTCCCCCAAATCCGCGCTCATGCAACCAGGGAATTCAGCCTGTTTTAGTGCACCACAACCCAGCTTATTAGTAACTTTTTTTTTTTTTTTTGGGGGGGGGGGGTGTGTGGGGGGTGTTGTGTTATAATGGGGTATGTAATATGAAATCACAGAAGTGGGGGAAAGGCCTGCTTAAGCACTGCAATATGGCAATCAGGCCAATATGTCATGTTATAGTAATCAAAGGGAGGCTATTCAGTTCAAAATGATGGATTACAGATATGCAGGAGCAAGAAAGGAAACGCGTAGATTGCCAACTATGATAATATGCACTTACGCTAAGCAAAGGCATGGAATCCCATCATAACCAGAAAGCAGTATAGCAACCCCACTGAAGCACCACCCATATTACATGTAACATGACATTCCAAATAGCCATTATTTATTAAAAAAATGCACAACAGCTCAGCACTCGGCATATTCTTTAGAGCTCTCAACAACAATTTATAAGGGGATTCAACAAAAGTGTACAAAGAAAATTTAGTCTAAAAAGCTTACCTCTATGGTCATGGCCGTGACTGATCCATAAGCTAAGAAGGAATACAAGCCCCCACAAAACAAATACCAAAGAAAGAGAAACCTTATACAAGTGACTTCTTCCACTTATAGTATCCCCCAAAGCTCTTCTTTGCAGAAGAGCTCTACGTGATCTCTGCATTGCTCATCAATCTGATCCAATCCTGACCATTGAACAATAAAAGAGAAAAGGAGATATCCTGCATTACAAAATTCAGAGAACTTCTTTAGTCCACACTCACAGGGAAAAAAAAAACATAAATAATCTATTTTGCTTATAAATGAAACTCCGATCCATGTACAACAACTGTAATTCCTAAAGGGTACCATTGAAATAAACAAAAAGAGAATTTGAATTGTAAAATCAGCCAAATACCTCTAAAAAACTCAAACACTAGCACAATTATCTTCCTTTTTTTCTTTAGGATCAATAACACTTCCACATTTTGAACAATCCAGAGACATATATACATAAACACTTGTAAGACCATATTATTATTCAAGCAAGACCACAGTTAGTTCCTAAGAAATACTGCGCCACTTAACCCATTACAGGAGCATCAAATTCAAGATTTTTTCGAATCTAACATAATCCACCCAATCACTTGGCTTACTAATCAAGCTGATCATTTTGTTATTCTCAGAAACCATAACACCAAACAACATCATGACACTATAACAATCTCATTTTTCTCTTAAATTCCACAGCTTTCTTAGCAACCAAACACAAACACAAATATAACACATTCCAAACAACTTAATACACACATGCATAGATTAAATTAAAACACAAACCTATATAAATAAAAAGAAAGAGTAATAGATATCTGAGTGATCAAAATGAAGCTAAAGTTGAAAGCTTTAAGCACAGAAATCAAACCAGTTCTAGATCTAAGACAAAATCTGACCAAAACCCAGGTATGAAATTCAAAAATAAAACAAACCCAGATTGATTAAAATAAAAATAGACACAAATAGAGAGAGATTCAAATAGAAATCACCTGGGTTTTGAGGCATACCTTTTTTTGTTTGGGTATTGGGATTGTCAACGACAAAAACCAACAACGAAACCCAATTCTTTATTAGGAGAAATTTCGAGATCATAGATACGACAAAACGACGTAGCTTAAGGGGTTTCTCCGAGTTGGCTTGGCTTGTGGTTTGGGCATCCTCGGTGGTTCTCTCTTTCTTCTTCACCTTTGGCGTTTACATAAATACTATTCTTTCTTTTTCGCTTTCACTCTTCGCTTTCTTCTGTAACGGCTTCATACTGAATTTTGAATTCTTTTCAAAAACAGTTTTTACTTTTGTTTTTATTGCTTTTCAAAAACACCCATTTGAACTTAATTTACATCAATAAGTGAATCATCACAATAAAAATTAACTATATGCTCATTAAAATAAAATAAAAAAAAACATTGAATATAAAACTGTCTACTAATTATTATTATTATTTTCATGTTATGGTAATCAAAAGTTTTGATAAGTGGAGTACTCAAATACTAAAAGGATTTTGTGTCTCTTTTTAATGTAGCAAATATGTGGGGCTTATGAATGATGTACACGGCTCTTGAGAATTTTCATGAATTGGGATGTGAAATCATAGAGATTTCAATCCCTTTTCCTATTACTAATGCCTATAATACAAAATTTTAGTGTGTGGATTTAAAATCAAGGAAAAAAAAAAGGAGAGGAAATAAGTAGCATGGAAATTAATGTTTGATGCAAGTGCAAAAGTGACTATGTTGTGAAATAAAGAGAAGTAGGGAGCACCCACACTAGATGTGGGATATGTGCCAAATGGTAAATATTTGGCACATATCCCACACCAAACCCAATTTTAGCCCATTTAGTAGATGTGGGATATATTATTTTTTTTGCAACATTGAACAGTACCGTGGCAAATTTGCCACGGTACGGAATGCATGTGGCAAAATTTTTTTTTCTTTTAACGTGTAGATTGTGTTGATGAGTTGTAATAAATATTATTTTAATGTGTAGTAAATATTATTTTAATGTATAGAATTGAATTATAAAACATTTGATAAATGGGATGTTGTAAAATGATGTGGTAAAATAATAAAGTAAGCCTTTGGTGTGGTAAAATAGCATAATTTTTAGAACATCTGCTACGGATGCTCGATGGTGTTTTTGATATGTAGGCTGGAAAAGCAGGAGCTATATATATACACAGAGTGAGAGTATTAAATATAAACAATTAATTAAATAAAATAATTTTAGTGAAAACTAGCCTACTCTTTATTTATTTTTTATGTCAATATTATAATGCTTTTTAATTTTGTAATGATTTTTTTTTTTTTCCTACTTAAGAACATTCTATATTACACTAGATTACAGTAATGAATTTTATATCTATTTTTGTGAAATGCTTTAATTGGTCAAATAGATTTTTAGTTGTATTTGCCGACTAAACTTAAAGATTTTAACTTTTTACTCTTCACAGTGATTTATAAAAACAACAAAAATAACCCCTCCACTCATATTTGTATTAACTTTTAAAAAAAGCATTGAGCTAAATTTAAAGCTTTGAAATTTGAAAATTTTCCACTTTAAGCTAAAAATATTTATCTTTAACTATTTTTGTAAACTTTTTCTTGTCGTGTTTGATGATTGTATGCAAATTTAACGAATTGGGCCATGATAAGTCTAAAAGCAAGCAAACAAAAGTTAAGAGCTGGCAATGGCTGCCATGGACAAATTAAGAAATGCCACGTTGTAGAGTTGAGTGCTCAATGGGGTACCATTAGAGGGAGACTTTACAATTACAGGTGACCATGAGTTCAGGTCGGTCTAATGAGTAATGAGTAATGGTGGAATGACGTGTAATCGCGCGTCATTGGCGCGCACATGCAGCATTTGCGTCGACATACCTAGTGGCTTTAATACACGTGTACTCAGTGACACAGTCTAGCTGCTTTGTCAGCCTTTTTTTTTTTTTTTTTTTAATTAGTGATTATTAACTATGTATTACATATTTATATCCATGTAAAATGAAAAAAAAAAATATTGATTTTTATCTTAGTCAACTAATGAAATTATTTACTCAAAAAAAGAAGAAGTCTATTGACATTATTTTCTCTTCTTTAGTTAATAATTTGTCATTGAATAAGAAATATGAGAATAAAATTTTACCTATATTAAAAATTAATTAGTATTTTGGTCTAATGATATAAAACAATTATCATGTAACATATGAGAAATTCTTTGGATCACCAAGAAGACTGCTGGCATGATGAACCTAATAATTTCTCGTAAATTGTCACCTTAACATTTATAGAATATTTTGTGAAAGTTGGTGTGAATCTAGACTTATTAAAATATATATATATATATATATATGTATGTATGTGTACGCGTGCGCGCGTTTAGTTCAACCTCTATCCCATGTTTTGAATGGTCCTTACCCCCTAAAAAAAAGTTTTAAATGGTCCTTATCATTTGAAATTATTCAATTTTAGTAGTAATATTTTTAAGTTTGTGACAAAAAGGCTTCTACCCAACCGTTAACTCTTACTTAATTTTTTTTTATTGCCAAAAAAATATAAAAGGAGCAAAAAAAATAAAAAGAAAGAATAATCAATATCTTCCCCCATTTAACTCCGTTCTCAAAATTCAATGGATTTCATTAAAGAATCCCAACTCAAAATAATTGAAATAGTTAATGGCACAGATTTTTTTATATATAACTTAAAAGTATATGTAATGACGATTAAAATGAAATATTTAAAAGACTAGAGACTATTTTAAAACACGTGATAAAGATTAAGGATTAAATGTGTAATTAAACCCAAAAAAATTGATAAAGCTTTAATATGCTTTTGTCCTAAAATTTTTGAGATGGTTTTGATTTTGGTCCACACACAATTTTTTTGTTTTATTTTAATGTTTATCTTGAAGTGTGTTATAAGATTGTCCTTCCTTATAATCAGCTAAATGATAGAAATTACTTACGGTGCTAGCATGACAATGTTAGAAGAATGCTTATCTCACATGTTACGTAATTATATTTATTAAAAAAATAAAAATAAAAAATAAAAAACATGTCGACAACCTAAGTGCTAGACATGGCAAACGGCAAGTCGGGTCGGGTTTGGGTCAATTCAATTAGGTTGTGGGTCGGGTCGAGTCAGGTTGACCTATATTTTTCATATGAATTTTTTTTTTTTTTTTTTATAAAGAAAACAATATGTATTTGCCATTTGAAAAGTCATTGAACAAATTACTTTATGTAAAATCCATTACTTTGAATTCACCACTTATATCAAGAATAAACTCAATTAAACTTATTAATACTTATTCAATAGTTTTAAAATTATACAAATTCCAACATTACTAATTAAAACAAAATAACACAAAGGTAAGTAAAACAAATACACAAGTTTTATTTCTACACAATAACAACATCCCAAAATATAAAACAAAATTACAAATAACTTATTGGACAACTCATTTGACAAAGAATAAAAACATATAAGAAATTTACAATCTTGAAAACTAATTTTATAATTTATTATCAATTGTGGTTGACACTCTATTTCAATTTAATAATATACGTTAAAGTTTGATTGTTTACTTATTTAAACAGTCTCTTTTATGAATATCATATAATTGTTAAACAACACATACTCTAAGAAATAACATAATTTATTTCAAAAAGCCTTTTATTTTGGACATAAATTGTTAAAAAAATAGGTCTAAGCATTCATAATTTATGTTAATTTGATACTTTGGCTTCACTATTGTTACACTTATGAATGTTTCTCACACATGTCTACAATTTTAAATCTATATTTTTTAACTCTACTGTAACCAAACTATCTTGGCATGTATTTTGCTATTTACGATCTAAATATTTTTACTCATTATAGAATGTTCAACCATTCATGTTTCAATTCATTTGTATGCAGTTATGTAAATGTCTCAATTGTTTCCTTAAAGCTCACAACAAACAATTAAACAACTATTGTCTTAATTTTATTATATTTTTTACCCAAAAAAAAAAGTTTTAAAAAATGGTACGGGTCACGGGTTAGGTTAGGTTGACTTGCAAAAAACATGGATTGGGTCATGAGTCAACTCATTTTTGCTTCACGTCAAAAAATCGGGTTGAGGTCAGGTCAGAAAATTCTGACCCGTTTTGCTATGTCTAACCTAACTAACAGAAAAAATAGCACATTAGGCAAAAATTTACTCTCAAAATAATTGAATCGAATATTGTAAATAATCTTACTTTATTTTCTTTTTCCTTCATTTAATTCCCCCTCAATTACAATTAAAATTTTCCACGAAGATATGATTGCTCTTGCATCTTTAAACTCTGTCCAAGAATCAATTTCATCATCACTACAAGAAAAGAGTCTACTAACGAGAGTAAAATGCCCTCGCAAAAATTTAAATATCATCGCAAAAGGTAATTAGCAAGGGCATATGGCCCTTGAAAGCCGTCGTATTTGTTCTTGTTGCTAAAAGAGATTTTGCGACTATATGTTCGCAAATAGATAATTTATGAGGGCAATCCACCATTGTTATTGAACAAATTTGCCCTCACAAATATATTACCAAACAACGAAAAAAGTCGACGACTTATTTTTAGCGAAAGGAAGCAATCATCGTTAACATCTATTTGTAAGGACCTTCATACCCTCACAATTAATTATTTGCGAATTCCAAATTGACGACATACTTTTTAGAGACAAATAGTGCTGTCGCTAAAATTTATTTGTGAGGGCTTTTGACCCCTCACAATTAGTTAGAAATAATAGTGACAACGTTAAGCTGTCACTTAAAATGTTTTTGCAAGGAGTTAAGTGACATCGCTATTCTATAAATTGCGAGTAACTTTATTGTCATTATAAAGTTATTTATGACCAAATTTTTATGTCAATAGTAATATTTTATATAACATTTTAAATATTTATTTATTTATTTATTTTTAGTTTATTTTATATCATTTTTGTTTAACTATCTTGTTACAACTATTACAATAATGTAATGATTACTAAAAATTGATCCATTGAAATATAAAAATTCTTATAAGTTCAAACTTTAAAATATAGAATATATAAAGAAATCCTAAAATTAATCCATGACATAAAAATATTGTTTTAAACAACTAGAATTATAAAAAGATCTATATTAGTTTTCCTCTAGGTCACCTTCCAAGTTGCTTTCGACCTCCTTGTTATTGTTTGAGTTGTCCTCTTCTTCTCTACTAGTACCATCCTTAAAAAAAAAAAAAAAAAAAAAAGCATTAAACATGAGTTAAAATGAAACAATTAAAGTGAATTTGTATTAATATCAATGCCTCAATAAATAAGTACACATATTACTATATCAAATATAATCATATAATATATCATAAACAACAGTAATAACTTTTTTTTTTTAATTTAACAATAATAATAACTTAATTTGATTACTTAAACCACTATCAAAATTACATATAAATTAAAATAATATAACAATTGTGAAAAATGTAAACCACAAATAATAGTTAGAGAGAGTGCCAGAGAGATAGAGAGAATTTATGACATGTATTTCATTTATACTCACCCCTGATTCTCCATCCATCCATTTATCCACCATCTTTTTCCAAAAGGGTGTAGGAATGAAGGAAGGACTATTCTGTCAGATGAGAAGCACGAATAGAATTTTCAAGAAATAAAATCATTTGTACATGCACAAGTTTTATGAAAATGATAGTACTCTTTAATCTAAGATGCATTGAATCATTTACCCTTTTTTTTTTTTTTTTTTTGAGAAGCCGAATCATTTACCTATTATGTTAGCTGCCTCACTTGTTTGCAAAAACTGCTATTTTATCTATAGTTTTTTTTTAATAATTATTCACTAATTATGCAATACCTCCCTCCCCCAAAAACTTCTCTTAAGTGCAATTTATCCTAAGAATGGATCATTCAAACTAGTGCTTGTATGGGACAAATGAACTTCCACTTATTTTTTAGTTTCTTTTCATCTAATATTCAGAAATTTGACCAAATTCTCACAAAAAGTTCAATCTCAGTCACTATACACATCTTTATTAAATTAATATAGACCAACCCAAACCACAATTAGATGATTTTTTTTTTATTTTTTTGCAAAAATGTAGTGTTAAACCCCCCAAAAAAAAAGTTAGCATATAGATATAGCTCTATCATATTCATGTTCAACACCGTCCTAAAGCCATTAACTAATTAGCATCCACAAATCTCTTAATTTATTTATTTTTTACTCTCTGGGTAATTTTTACAAGCATTTGGCATGCATACTCTGCCTCTATGGAAACAATAAAAAAGACATTAGCAAAAGACAAGGGCAAGTCCAAGTTGATTACTAAGATGAAACATAGAACCAAAAGTAGTATGGTATTATAGTAAAGAGTAACAAACAAAGAGGGGTTGATAAGGTTACCTAGATGAAGAAAGATTATTGAGTTCGGCAATGGCAACCTCGTGGGTTCTTAGTTCTTTGATGAGTCCCACTCCGATGATATACAAGCCTATTATTATACTAATATATAAAATTAGTAGAACAGTAGAGTGCCGATCAATGGAAACATAGGCTTTTCCATTGGGTTTAATAAAAAAAGGAAACTGAGCATAATAAAAAATAACTTACAAAATTCACAACATATTCTGCATCTATAGTTTCAAATACCGAACCAATTTTAGAGAGCTGTAAGCAAACTCTACCTCATTGAATTCAACACTCCCACACAACTTATCATCCAATTTATACCTCAAGTTGTGATCATATAGAATTGAAACTGTCCTAAAATCACCTTGGTTCTTCAAAAGCGCCATAACAGAGAGCCTTCAATCATAGTCCACATCAACTCCTCTTTGCTTCAAGAATTCTTTGGCCTCTGCAATGTCCTGTGCAAAAAGAATTTACGATGGTTATGCAAACCGGAACTTCCTAGAACAGATTTAACCCAATACAACTGCCATTCCACCTAATATATTGCACAAATATAATAGGAGAAAATTAAGGGTAGAGTGACAGAGAACACAGACAAAAGAAAACAGCTTCTGCCCAGGGGTGAAAATGCTGAGTTGTGCACATTGGATAATGATAAGAATCCAGTCAGTTCCAAATTCTATTTTTCAAATATTACAATTATAAGAGCATTATGATGGACCAAGAAACTAAGACTACACAAAATAGTTAAATCCATCACCAAATACACGTAGAATTAGAGATATATTACTGAACAACACATTTTTCAAATCTTGATCTGGACAAACATTAGGATTAAACTCAAAACACTCTGGAAACACTTTGATTAGTTTTCAAACTAGAAATCCTAACCATCACTTTGTTGCCTAATCCTCTGACCAAAAATCCTAACAATGCTGGAGATCCACAGTTTAAGTAATGTAAAATCCTAAGCTTGACACACTTATGTTCCCCAACATAGTGATCCAACACGCTTTAGGGTCACTCATAAGTCAGTAAGTAAGCCAATTAAGTATCAGGGAAACACAACAGAACAAAAACCAGGGCAATTGAGCTGGTTCAGTGCAAGGAGAAAAAAGAAACTCAACTTTGATAGCCTCGTTCAAATTGACTAAGAGAGCTTTTTTTTTTCCACTTGAAAATGGGTTAGGAGGGGCAATTGCCTCCTTTACCCCTCCAAAAAGGCTTATCCTTCCCCAAAAAGAAGAATCCTCTTCCCCCCAATACCAACTCTTTTTTTCCCTCAATTATTTCCACAATTTTGTAATAGCTCTTTTAGGATTTTTACAATAAACATAGATTTTGAATAATTGGAAACATCAGCCAATAAAAAAAAAGAGAAAATGCTAAATACTATTTAAATGGAAAAAAATGATTTTGTTGATGAGGATTGTAACTTCTGTGCCATGTGATTCTGTAAACAGACAAGAGTTTGACATTATAGATAAAATTAAATAGGTTGGTTAAATTAGATCAGATTGTTTGCTAAGTTAAAACTAGAAATTAACAATTAGAAGACATTTAAGATTTTAATGCATATTACTTATAAAAAAAAAAATTATTCTAATGCAAATCTTCCACAGTTCCACTATTTAAGCTAGCTCTTGACACATGCAGTGTATATACACAAATAAAAATTTCCTTAGACAATCAAAGAAAAAAACAACTAGCCAATTACAAGAAAAAATCATCATTGAAAACAATATAAGGGTTTTCTTAATATATAATGGAATTATATCATAGTAAATACTATTAACACATCAGTATCCACACTGCTGACCATGATTTGCTTAACCAGTCCAAAGAAAAGAACATGGTTGGAAAGTATGCCTTGAATTTTATGGTCTGATAATCACAGCATCGGCATTCAAAGCAAAGCATATTCAAATACAACAAGACTCTCTAGGAACTTAATATCCATTGGTGGGGACTGTATAAATTGAAAGTCAAGTACATACAGTGCTATTTCAGATAATATGCCCAAAGAAAGGTGGAAATCATCTACCTATATAGATGACCAAAAAAATTAAAAAAATTTAAAAAAAAAAACCTTTAGAAAGAAAAGAAGAACTTACAGTGAGTGGGGGTTTGAGATGATCTAATGAAGAAGATCAGATCGGTGGCAGTGGGTGGTGGCTGAGGTGAGAGAGGGTATATCTATGGTGGCGGCGGCGGCTACAGCTAGGGCGATGGCGGTGGCGGGCGGTGGAGATGTGAGAGAGAGAGAGCTCGACGATGGTGAGAGAGAGCCCCGCATGGTGAAAATGAAAATGGGTTAAAAAAAAATTAAAGAAAAAAGCTTTGGGAAAAAAAAAAAAAAAGAGGTGGGAAATGAAGAATAGGCGGAAATTTTGCGCGGCAATGAAAAATATGAGGGAAGCATGTACCGACGTTTTATGAAGCATGTCTATCCAACCCATAGATTAATTAATAAAATAAAGATGAAATAAATTAGATACAATTCACACATTTGAATAGTTGGCCAAAAATAGATAATAAAAAATACTGTATTAATTATCTTAAGTTACATGTTAAAAGAAAAATATATAATCACCACAGTGAACTAAGAATGATATGCAATCCCCACAATGAGCTAAATCATATACAATAAATTAAAATTTTTAAATTTAAGAGCTCTTGGCATTTGATTTGGGGAGAACTCATTTCATAATAGGTCTACTATTAAACCATTCAATAACTTATTATTGAATTCATATTTTAAAAATCCAACCGTTGGATTACATGCTTTTTATGGTTTTAACATGCATGCCAATTTTTTGTGTCAATCGGATGTAATTTACCATTTGATCTATAAAGTCATCTTTTATGCATTATTTTAAACTATAAAAATTTAAATTTAAACAATTGATTGATGACATAGCTATTAATCTTTGATCACCTTAAAATTTTGTAAGCATGAAAAATATATAAAGACAATGTAATGTAACAATAGATTTGTCAAAATTCACATTGAATTAAGAAATATAGGGTTCGGTTTAAATTACACCTGATGTAACTCAAAAAAATGTTACACCTTCTAATAACTTATTATTGAATTCATATTTTGCAAATCTAACCGTTGGATTACAAGTTGTATATGTTCTTAACATACATGTCAATTGGATGTAATTTATCATTTGATTTGTAAACTCATCTTTTATGCATTATTTTAAACTACTAAAACTTGAATCTAAATAATCGATTGATGACATCAATATTGATATTTGATCACCATGAAATTTTGTAAACACTAAAAATATACAAAGATAATGTATTCTAACAGTAGATTTGTTAAAATTCACATCGAATTAAGAAATATAGGATCAGGTTCAAGTTACACGTGTTGTAACTCTAAAAAATGTTACATCACGCAATGACTTATTATTGAATTTATATTTTGAAAATCCAACTATTAGATTACATATTTTATATGTTCTTAACATACATGCCAATTTCCATGCCAATCAATTATAATTTACCATTGATCTATGAACTCATATTTTATGCATTATTTTAATGGGAATAAATTTTTATTCACCTTTGAGAGAGAGAGAGAGAGGAAGAGTTCAAAAGGCTAAAATTCTTGAATTTTAAGCTACCATTTTGAAGTTGAAAGTGCTATCAGTTTTACTATGGGTACAATTGTTTAGAAAATAAGGATAGACCTTTCTTATATAGGATGTATATAAAAGGTTTTTTTTTTTTTTTTAGATTGTAAACAAAATGTTCATTTAAAGAATACAAAGTGCTATATATTTATGTGTTTCTTTTTATTTTTCTTTGAATTTTAGAATAATTTTTATCTCCAAAAAAAATTAATATTTTAATAATTTTTTGCAAAGGTCAATCATGGCCCTCGCAAATAATTTAGTATTAGTAATGGCATATTTTTAACTCACACAAAAAATAAACCTTTTGCAAGGGATTTTTATTGTCCCTCGGAAATAATTTGGTGGGAACATTTCCCTCTAAAAATTTTAACATTTTAATAATTATTTGTGAAGGTCAATCCTAGCCCTCGCAAATAATTTAATATTAGTGACATTTTTTTTTTAACCATCACAAATAATACACTTTTTGCGAAAGATTTTTAATTGTCCCTTGCAAATAATATGAAGGGAAAATTTCTCTCCAAAATATTATTTGGGACGGCTATAACACATAATTGTGACATATTTTGTTGTTGATCACAAATATTTCACATTTTACCAAGTATTTGCAAGGGCTTTATTTTGCCATCACAAATAAGATTTTTTGAGAGGGCTTTTTGGGTCCGTAAAAAATTCTTGGTCGCTAATAGACATTTTTCTTGTAGTGATTTTCTTAAATATTCTGTTTTCTGTGTCCTCGCCTTTTTTGAGCTGAACAATTTTTTCATCTAATTGACATTAGGAATAATACCAACTTATCAACCATTTAAACAAAAATTAGGGACATCAAATCAAGTTTGACCCTACGTGACTATTGAAAAAACTTGCTTCCTGTTTGGTTTATTTGATTGTTTAGAGCTTAGATTGCTTTTAAGAGAATCAACTTGATCTTATTAAATTATTTTTCTAAAAATATATATATACTTTGATCCATAAAATTTAGGTCATGTTATATTTTAGTCTATAAGATTTGAAATTTTTTTTTAAAAAGTCTAAGATAAATTTTGAATATGTCAAGTTAATCCTTCATAACCTTGTCGTTATAATTCATGTTTATGTGACAAAGTTTGACAAAGCGAATTGTCTCGATGGGTTTAAGTTAGGCTCAACTGTATATAAACGGTCCGTTGAATATTTGGCTCAATTGGTGTGGGCTGTGCTCTTTACCCCTTAAAGATCTTGCCCATTTGTGACTGGGCTCAATTAGCGAATGTAACCTTACCTTTTGTAATCCACTTGACTTCAGACTTTCACTTAATTTGTTACTTGTACAGTGAAAATTTTCCGATGAAACCTTTTCAATCTTTTAGATGAAATCTCATCTTAGTTTTAAGGAGTTGTAAAATTTGATTCTCGAAAAAAAAAAAAGATTGTCAGTAAAATTTTAACCATTGAACCAATACTACATTACTTTCAACTTGCAAGTCATCATTCTCATACAAGTGAATTCATTCTATCTAAAATGTAGCCAAATCTGATTAGACTATTTAGTTTGTTCCTGGGCAACTTCTTGTTTTGTTCCAATTTTAAGTGTTAATATTTTATTGCATTTTCAAACGGTTAGAAGAATAAACACTCAAACATTAATTACTAGTGGTATGTAAATTTCTAACACTAGGACGTGCTCATTTTGTTGGTGTTACTTGAACGCTTTTTCTTGCTGTGGTTTTTTTTTTTTTTTTTTTTTTTTTTTTTTTTTTTTTTTTTTTCAGATTCTGGGTATTCTTTGAGAATCTGAGATCCTATTAATAGTGAAGGATTGAGGCAGTCCATGGGTCAGTTTGGTAAATTGGAAAATGTAATGGTGATGAAGTTACTGTGAACAATTCTTGTGTGTGATTTTTCTCTATGATTGACTTGTTATTTAAGGATACTTTTATAATTTGTTTATGCGAGACTTTTTTCTTATATTTGATTCTCTCAATTTTTGTTAGAAGAAGCCTTAATTAAAGTTGCTCAGCTTTGGTTAAATTTGTCCATACAGAATCACAGATGGGTAGCTTTGGTTGATGACTACTAAGTGCTCACTAGGCTGTGTTTGTTTCGTGTAAAACGTTTTCCGGAAAATACATATTTTTCGGAAATGTTATTTTAAAAGGAAAATATTTTTAAAGTGTTTGGTTGAATTATGAAAATTGACGTGGAAAATATTTTCATATGTTTGGATGTATTCTAAAATGCTATTTTCCGGAAAATTTTTCACATTTTCTCAACATCCAAACAAATTTTATTACAAAAAATTTCAACATCACACCCAATTCAACAACAAATTCCAGCAACAACACAACACAACAACAACAACAACAACAACAACCACAATAAATTCCGGCGACAACAATCAGTTCATCCAAAAAAAAAAAAAAAAAAAACAACAACAACAACGATTTGGAGCTCGATCGATGCGTGGAGGCAGAGCGATCAGAGCTTCTTTCTCGCTGCGTGGATCGGACTGGGTTCTGGGACTGAATTGAATCAGACTGGGTTCTTGGAGGGGATCGGACTACGTCGATCGGACTGGGTTCTGCGACTGGATCAGACTAGGTTCTGGGACTGGATCGAACTGCGTTCTTGCTGGGTTCTTGCTGCGTTCTGGGTTTCTCTTTTTTTTTTTGCGTTCTTGGCTGTTGTTCGTTTTGTTGCTGGTTTTCGTTCTCACTCAAGTGCAGCGGCTCTCTTTTCTTTTCTGCGTTGTTGTGTCTGTGTTGTTGTGTGAGACCCGGAAATGGTTTGAAGGTAAAATAGAAGCGTAAAACCATTTCCGGGTCAAAGGTGAAAATTTGGTCAAAGATAAGGCATATTTTCCGGAAATTGGATTTTCCGTTGCTTTCCAAACATATGGGTCAGGTGGTAAATGATTTCCTGAAATCATTTACCACCGAAACAAACGGACCCTAAGCAGAAAACTTATATTTTACTTGCGTTGGTTTAATGAGCAAATGTTGATCACCTCACTTTTAAGGCTAATGCTATCATGCATCAGCCCCGAGATGGGTGGCTTGGTGGTTGGGATCCGTAAATCAAATTTGTGGTCCTTAGTTTGAGCCAGAGCGAATACTTGGGGAGGAATTTAGGTGTCCTGTTGAGAAGTCCTTAATTACCAGCTCTCTCGAGATGCTAAGGTGAGGTATGTGGTCATCCAGACTACGGTAATTATGATTCAATCTAACATTCCCTAACATGAAATGCCGCTATGTCATGCCTAGGGGGTGAGTCACAATAGTTGCCCCCCCTTTTGTTCATTAAAAAAAAAAATGCTATCATGCTACCAAACTCACACTCAAATGCATATTGAGTGTGAGTTTAGGAAGCGTGTTTTGCACGTTTTTCAGCAGCTACATTTTTTCCTGTGAGTCTTATGCACTATTCATAGGACCAACAAGTACGAATTTCAGCAAAATTTTTTTTTAAATTGGGTCTTATAGTACTATTCACATATTTAAAAATTATTTTGTTATAGTGTTTTCAATTTTTAGTAAAAAGAGGAATCCAAACAAACCCTAACTATTTATTGGAATATTTGGTGGGTTTATGCATAAGAAGAGAAAACCACATTAGAATTTTGTACATTTTTACCATATATATATATATATATATACACACACATCCTTTTGTTATAGATATCTCTCTAAATTGTAGGCTGCACTAGTTTCTTTGATCTAAGTTTAGCAATGAGCTAGCTAGCCGACATTCCCCCACACGGGTTCTATATTTCAATAAGATCGTTGTTTGTTTTGCTTTCCAGTTAATTTCCACTAGTCTTTACTTTTTTTTTTTTTTTTTTTTTTTGAGGAACTCCATTAGTCTTTACTTAACCTATAGGCTATAGCAATAATCTGTTTGCAAGGCTTCCTAGTCTTTTCCGACTTCATTGCTACGATGTTTCCTTGTGTCAGAGGCGATGACATGCACCCACTTCAACTTTATTTGCACATATGCTACTTTGACTCAAAACTACTTTTTGAAGTTTGAAGTAGGAAGTGTAGAATCCATATATTTCAATAATTTTAAGTCCTTTTTTCACGAGGAAGGTGCCTGGAAGATGGTGAGACCACTTTCAAACTGATTATTTAGAACTAGCCTCTTGGCATCACCTGAGGGTTTTTTTTTTTTTTTTTTTTTAATAATATCATAATTTTTTATTCATTCTAATTTGTGGTTATGTTACTATTAAGAGGCATAATTTTTTTTTTTTTTTTTAAGAGATGACAAAATGTGAATCCGAATCTGGTTTGTTGGAAAGTATTGGGCAGAGCCTCAGAGACAACTGTTCTAAATAATGTGCACATGATCACCTTTAGCTCAAATTCAAAAGGTAACATGTTAATGTTAAATTTTTTTTCAAAAGTTGTAACAAATAGTCATAATTGCTAGGTGATTTCTGCCTTAACTAAGCAAAATAAAAAAAGTGAGACAGAGGGTACAGCATTCATGTGTCAAGTATTCATTTTCTTTCAACATCAATCATTCAGTTTGCAAGTGGCCTCCCATCGTCCAGGTATCTTCTCGGTAAAATAAAACTTAGAATTATAGAAATATATGGGTTTTTATTTAATTTTCTAATTAACTTCCAAGTAATTCTCTTCTTATCCATCAAAAGAGAAAGAAAGGTAATTCCTATAGTCAACCTCCGTATGTGTCAATAAAGATGAAGTGAGTGTACGCGCCTTTGAGTCACCGAGGAAATATCGTAGCAATGAAGGAAGAATAGACAAGGAAGCCCTGTAAACAGATTGTAGGCAACAAGTAAAAACTGGTAGAAGTTGAATAGAAAATGCAAACAAGGATCTTATTGGAACTGATGTTACTTGCAACACTGTTTTCATGTTGAGTAGGGAGTTTATTTCGTTGAAACTGAAAAATTATTGCTAAAAGTACTATAGATAAAGATAAAAGTTAGTTGAAATAGTACAGTGAGGCTCATAAATAGTATAAAAAAGTACAGTGAAATCCATAAATAGTAGTAAAAATAAGTTAAATAGTAAAATAATTTTAATTTTTAATCTTAATCCAAACACACACTTAGTGGAACTATTTATTTATATATAAAAAAATGTGCAATTATTAAACAAGTTAAGTTTAAACATAATTGATAGGCCACAATCTGAATGATCTCTTGTGATTAAATCAATTAATTAATTAGCTAAGTTATTAATTAATCAATTTAACATGCAAATACGTGGAAGCACAAACAAATCACCAAATAACTAAATATGCAGCGGAAATTAAATGACACGGTGATTTGTTTATGAATGGGGAAAACATTTACGGCAAAAACCCCACCGGGTGATTTTCAGGTCACCACTCCCGAAACTCCACTATTATCACAACAAGCGGTTACAAGTAAAGGAATCCCAAGTACCTTACCAACCTACAGTTGAACCCTTACTCTAATACCCAATTGGACTTGTTCTGTAGTGACAGTTCCCCCTTTTGATGCACGGCTCCCAAGTATGTGATTAACCAATTTGATGCACAGATCCCAATACGCGGCTTACTCCTTTGCACGAATCCCAGTACGTGACTAACTCCACAGCAACCCTTTGATTATTGTAGTTGATTTGCAGCAGCTTCACATAGAAACACCAATAAGATTTTCAATGTTGGTGCAAGAGACTTTGCTTGGTTACAGAACCCAAAGCTGTACAAGAAATGCAGCAAGAACTCTTTCTTCTGTTGGAGGAGGCTTGGGTTTCAAAAAGAAAACCTTATGAAGCTTTCTAGGGTTAGGTTTTTCTTTTTCCACCCCCTTTAAATAGGAGTTTAATGGGCTCTCCTTTTCCAAATAGGTTTACACAAACCTTGGGCTTTCCTAGTCCAATTAGGATTATACAAACCCATAAACAAATAGCCTTTTAGAATAAAAACATTGTGGCTATAATATGAAAATCCGTAAGCTCGATCAATCGAGACATCTATCGAGCTTTAATGAATCTTGACAGATAGAGCTTCTGTAGAGAAGGTATCGAGACCTGCAGATTGTACTTTTCTTGAGCAGTTCTTGAGTAATCTTCATGTCTTCAATTTAACCACTTGTGACGATCATCTTGAACCTACTTAGATTTACCCAAATACAAGTAAAGTGCGTTTTGTCAAAGGATATGCCAATTACATGAAAATATGTCCCCAACAATCTCCCCCTTTGGCAATCCGTGACAAAACCACAAGAGTACATTGAATGTTCTAGAATACATTCTACTCAAGATTACAAAATAAATAAGCCTAGTCTAAAAGATCTGAACCTTGGAAGTTGCTGCAAGAAGAAGGTTTGAAATCTTGACTTGGCTTTAACTTGTCTTTCCTGAAAGGCACTAAACAAAACACATCAAGGTACCATGTGGAAAATAATGATAAGTTAAATAAACAAGAAACATGTGTATAAAGAGAGAAAAGAAACAACACATGTGAGATAAAGAGTGAAACACATACATCATCATCAAATATAGAAACAACACATGATGTATGTAAATGGTTACAAAACCAAAAGATACACAACACAAAATATATGTCAATATCGATGTGTATCAAACTAACTCTCCCCCTTAGTTAGTTACATCAAAACCATTCTTCCCTTTAACATGAAGTTCTCCCCCTAAGTCTATTACTCCCCCTGAGGAATGACATTCAATTCTCAAATTTCTCCCCCTTTTTGACACGATTGTCAAAGGGCATAAAAAGCCAAAAGACATGACAGGAGACAGACATAAAACTGACAAAGAGGGAAACGAGGAGAACAAGAAACCATAGACCTACAAGAAAAAGAATAACAAGATGCTATGGACAAAAAAAAAAAAATGCAAAACAAAAAAAATGAAATGCATGCAAGGGAATCTCGATCAATCGAGAGGTGTCGAGACATGTGTCGAGAAAGAAGACATCTGATACAAGAAGAGAAGCTCGATCGATCCATCAGGTGTTGAGATTGCGATAAGAAAAAGCTTGAGAAGCTCGACAGATAGCTAGGTATCAAGGAGGTGTCGAGCTTGCTTTAAAAAAAACAGTTTTTCGAGATGAGAAAAACATAGACATGAATGCAATCAGACATGCAACTCAATCAATGATCCAATCAACATATTAAGCTCTCAAAATCATCTCTCAACAAACATTTTAAACACATGGATCCTCAGAAACACACACACACACTAAACAAGTCTAACCAATTTTATTTTTCAAAAAAATAAGTCAAGACAGTTTAGTTAGCATACATTAGCACATGTAAAACCTAGTGATGACCAAATCACATTGTACCTGCACATGTATCAAGAGTAGCAAAGAATATTGCGTGTTGTGTGTGAGAAACATCGTAAGATTGCATATATGTATACATGTTATGACGATCTGAGATATGTGAAAATAACTTTAACTCACACACAATCATAACTATTTGATGGGGACTATCGCCTTTGAGGTACATCCTATAACTCCCGCATTTCCTAGAAAACACGCTTGCAATCGTATTTAAAGCATTTTAATTTTTTTGCTTTATATTTTCTTTGCATATTTTCTTTTAAGCATATCATGCATGGGCATATAAAAGAGAGAAAAGAAATACCCAACATGTTAAGCATAGACATTGCACTTTTGCTATGCCGAAGCATACGGATGTCTTTGACACTGCACTTTTGCTATGCCGAAGCATACAGGTGTCATACATGATTGGCGGGCAACAGTGATGAGATGGTTATTTATGCCTTTCTCTTAGGATTTTCTAGTCCTACCCGTCAAAAAGAGTGATATGAGTGTTAAGTTTTAAGAGATAACTTAATTTTACTCATCACAAACAAGAGTCACAAAGCTCACTTGCTTAGTTGTGCATAGAGATGCTCATCTAAGCTACAAAAGATACAAAGTTTAGAAAACTTTGTTTCAATGGCCATCCAAGGTACACAAGTACCAATGTAAACATAACACACACTGTTTTTGTATTTTATGATTTTCAATTTTTATTTTTTATTTTTATATCAAAAACAAAATAAACAAAACTGAAAGTAAACACACAAAAACATGTTATCAAACATAAAAGCATGAAAGAAAGATGCAGATGCATGAAAGCATGATTTCGAAAGCAGATAAGAAATCAAGCAAAGAGAGTCCGACTTTAAATAGAAAGAATTAAAGCAGAGGACAAACAGAAAAGACAATTAAGTCTTAGGATCCTTTATCACCCACACAGCACGAGTCTTTGGCCGTGAAGATGAAAAGACACGTGTCCTAGTATGATTACTAAAGGACATAGAGGAATTAGAATTCCCCTGAAATTGAGTCAAAAAGCTCAAAGTTTTTAATAACTCACTAAGAATAGGTACAAAGCCTTTAGACAAAGGATGAGACCTATTGGATACTTGCTTATGAGGAAAGAACTTGAAACAATTAGGGCGAGTGTGACCAGAATCACCACAATGGTGACAAACATGAGTAGTTTTAGAGCTACTCGGCTTCCTAGAAGGAGGTCTAACCTTAGAGGTTGACAACTTAGGACAATTTGGTCTAATATGACCAACAATATGACAATGATGACAAGTGGGGAGAAATTCAGAATTTTTATTCAAACTAGGAGGAGTTTTAGACATAGGTTTAGAAACTTCAGCGTTAACATCAGAAATTTTACCTTTGTCTATCCTAGCAATATTAGCCTTCAACTCTTCATTATTCCTTTTAAACGAGGGAATATAAAAATCTTTTTCTTTTGAGTTAGGCTCAACAACAAGTTTGGCACTAGTTAATTTTTCAACTTCAGTTTTCAATTCAACTAGTTGCTCTTCCAAACTCTTAATTTTGTCCACCTGAGATGAAATTTGATTTTCAAAATTCTCATTCAAATTATTGGCTTCATCCAATTTTGCAATCAAATCATTTATTTCAAGCTTGACCTTTTTAAATTTAACTTTTAATTTTGCAGAATATTCAAGAGATTTCATACAAAAATTATAAAACTTGCAATAGGCATCTTGAATATCATCATCATTATTCAACATAAGATCATGCAAATCAAAACAATCAAGAGTTTCCATGACAACAAGGGTCAATGGATCAACATAGCAAAGATTAAACCTAATCAGAGTGTGCCTACTCTGATACCACTTGATAGGCCACAATCTGAATGACCCCTTGTGATTAAACCAATTAATTAATTAGCCAAGTTATTAATTAATCAATTTAACATGCAAATACGTGAAAGCACAAACAAATCACCAAATAACTAAATATGTAGCGGAAATTAAATGACACGGTGATTTGTTTACGAATGGAGAAAACATTTACGGCAAAAACCCCACCGGGTGATTTTCAGGTCACCACTCTCGAAACTCCACTATTATCACAACAAGCGGTTACAAGTAAAGGAATCCTAAGTACCTTACCAACCTACAGTTGAACCCTTACCCCAATACCCAATTGGACTTATTCTGTAGTGACAGTTCCCCTTTTGATGCACGGCTCCCAAGTACGTGATTAACCAATTTGATGCACGGATCCCAATACGCGGCTTACTCCTTTGCACGAATCCCAGTACGTGACTAACTCCACAACAATCCTTTGATTATTGTAGTTGATTTGCAGCAGCTTCACATAGAAACACCAATAAGATTTTCAATGTTGGTGCAAGAGACTTTGCTTGGTTACAGAACCCAAAGCCGTACAAGAAATGCAGCAAGAACTCTTTCTTCTGTTGGAGGAGGCTAGGGTTTCAAAAAGAAAATCTTATGAAGCTCTCTAGGGTTAGGTTTTTCTTTTTCCACCTCCTTTAAATAGGAGTTTAATGGGCTCTCCTTTTCCAAATAGGTTTACACAAACCTTGGGCTTTCCTAGTCCAATAAGGATTATACAAACCCATAAACAAATAGCCTTTTAGAATAAAAACATTGTGGCTATAATATGAAAATCTGTAAGCTCGATCAATCGAGACATCGAACGAGCTTTAATGAATCTCGACAGATAGAGCTTCTGTAGAGAAGGTATCGAGACCTGCAGATTGTACTTTTCTTGAGCAGTTCTTGAGTAATCTTCATGTCTTCAATTTAACCACTTGTGATGATCATCTTGAACTTACTTAGATTTACCCAAATACAAGTAAAGTGCGTTTTGTCAAAGGATATGTCAATTACATAAAAATATGTCCCCAACAATAATAATATGTTTGTGAATAAACTTGTTAGACCTATAGTTAACTGATTAAATTTATCATTTTTTTAATAGTTTAAACATTTGAGATAATAATTAATTTAACATGGTATCAGAATATGAGATATTTGGTTCAATTCTTAGCTATATTCTCTACCTCCCACAAAAGCTTAAGATTTGGAAATATTGACAGTATTACAAAACTTACATGTATGATGCTAAGTAAATATAATATTAATTCATAAAAAAAGTACATATAATATTAATATTTCAATAAGAACCCATATATTTCTATAGTTCTATTTTATTTTTTTTCCCGGGAAGATTCCTGGAAGATTGGGCCTGGACTCGGGAGGCCATGCAAACTATAGAAAAACTGAATACTTGACTCGTGAATTCCGTACCCTGTGTCTCACTTTGTTCTTTACTTCTTTTGGTTAGTCACGCCCATGCAGGCAGAAATCACTTCCACGGTTCCACCAATGATGACTTTCCCTATTCTTTTCTTACTTTTTGGAAAAAAAAAAAAAAAAAGAAGAGTAACTTTAATCATGTTAGCTTTTGAATTTGAGCAAGCTTGTCATTTGCGCACATTATAAGAGGACTTTTTGTCGCTGCTCAATGCTTTCCTCCGAAACTTAGTTGGATTTTTTTTTTCTACTTATTAAAAAAAAAAAGGTTTTGTTAAATTTTGAAACCAAAAAAGAAAAATTGTGGGACAAAAACAAAAAGTAAACAAATTTTTCTAAACAAAACTCTTGAGTGCACATTCTCCAACATATTTAATGAGTACATTTGTCATATACAGTATTTTTACTTCATTATTGTTCCTTAGGTTCTTTTAAATTTCAGTAATTTGTCTAATTAATAAACTCAATAAATTGGGTTAAAAAAGAACTTCTCTTTCTATTATCTTTTTTTTTTTCTCCTTTTTCCTCTTAGTTCATAAAAAAAAATGTGTCAATTTGTTGAGTTATAAAATATTAAAACCCTTAGCTAGCTCTAAACTCACCATTAATATTATTTTATCAACTACATTTAAATCCACCACCTTAACCGATATGAAATATTTGGTGAAAATTAAATCAAATCAAATACACAATTCCAAACATACCAATAAAATGACAAAATGTGAACCCTAATCCGGTTTGTAGGAAAGTATTGGGCAGTGACAACTGTCCTAAATAATGTGCACATGAGCTCAAATTCAAAAGGTAGCATGATAATTGATATGTTACATTTTTTTCAAAAGTTATAACAAATAGTCATACATTGATCAGTGATTTCTGTCTTGACTAACCAAAAGAATAAAAGTGGGACAGAAGGTACAACATTCACGTGTCAAGTATTCAATTTTTTTCGACATTAATCAATCAGTTTGCAAGTGGCCTCTCATGTTGCAGGTATCTTCCCGGTAAAATAAGACTTAGAACTATTGAATTTAGCCAAAAAAAAAAAAAAAACTTAGAATTATTGAAAGGGTATATATATATATGTGTGTGTGTGTGCGCGCGCGTGCGTATGTATGTATGTATGTATATGTATATGGGTTCTTATTGAATTTTCATATTAACTTCCAAGTATATAAAGACGAAGTGGGTGCCCTCGCCTCTGACACCAGGGAAATATCATAGCAATGATGTAGGAAAAGACGAGGAAGCCCTGCAAACAGACTATACGTAACAAGTAAAGACTGGTAGAAATTAAAGTGAATAGCAATACAATCGAGGAACTTATTGGAATTGAATTCCGTGTGGAGGAATGTTGGATTCATTGGTTATGTTAGATAGGAAACTAACACAGCCTACAGAGAGAAGTAAAACTCATTCTGGCAATAAAATCAAATTATATGTTTATTATATATTGATGGGTTCACCAATAAATTACATCTATGGCTCGTCCAGAGGGGTCGTCCATCACCAATGGTTAGCCAAGCATCCAAGACAATCTTATTCGTCCAGAGATCTCGTCCATGAGAAGTTGACCCAACTGAATAAATCTCATAATCAAGGCGAAAGAGTCGTCCATATGCGAAGCAGATGGACGACCAAACAACGGCATGACGAAGGGTCGTCCACAGGGTCGTCCATAGACATTGCACATGGACGACCATACAACACTTAACCAATTCTTGAGCAAGTAACCAACTTGTGTTCATCGCCAACAATTTCTTCTAAGTATGTAACTTCCATCAGCGGTTATTGCTTCTATAGCCGTTGGGGAAGTTATCTCCGTAAAACCAGTTATTCCACAAATCTTAGGGAGGTTACTAAACTGAGTAACCGTCCCAAGATTCCCTATATAAAGGACCGGTCTGAAACATGCAAAGGTATGATGAAAATTCTGAGATTTTACTCCCAATAAAGTTGGAACTTCATTTCCTTGTTGAGAAGACTAACTTTATCATCGGAGAGTAAGTGACCGGTCCACCCCGGTCACTTCCTTCAGTGTTTCTTCTTTTCAGGCCTTCGCTACCGCCTTCGCTACCGCCGTAGCCGACCGAAGCCGAAGTGTTCAACCAACTGATTTCACACATCATCATATATATATATATATATATATATTTTTTTTTGGAGAAACATATGTTTATTATATATATACACACACAAAATTGGAAATTCTCATGTGATTTTTTTCGCCAAATACATAATTTTTGGAAGTTTTGAATGTAATAACAAATAGACTTAACCTTCTTACAGTAATGTTTTATGCATAAATTGGTAATTATATATGTCTATGTAGGGTTGTGAACGAAGAAGAACCAAAAAAAATTTATGGTACAAATATTAAAAATTCAAAATTGTTCGTTTAATTTTATTTCAAACATAAGCCGATCTCGAGCTTATCAACAAAGTAGATTACATGTTTCAGCATGGATCATTTTCTTGTTAAACAAGCTCAAATTTGTTCACAAACTAGTTGATTAACTTATTATTTTCCCATATATATTAAACATTGCAACTAAAAGTTTTTATTCCTTCACAAATCTATACTAATATTTAACAATTAAATTATATTTGAAATTATAGTATTTGAGTTATTTAGATTGAACAATTTTCATTTATAAACTTATAAAATTAGATTAAAAAGTATAAATAATTTTTATTGTGAATAACTTTTTTTTTTGAGAATATGAATAACTATTTATATTACCAAAATAGTTACAATTATAATTTGATATCTTATGAACTTGTTCATAGTTATACAAAATCTAATACCAATTTATACCTAATAAAAAATAATCCAGTTATACATATATACTTGAACATATAATGTTATGTATACTTAAATTAAGCATTATGTTTGCGAGGTTGTTCACGAGCAAATTATTATGTGAGTTTGACTTGTTTAACAATCGTGCATAAATTAGAGCTTGAGTTTAGCTCGTTTGCTAAATAAATGTAAATATATAAAACAAACTTTTTTTTTTAGTTGAGCCCAAATTGTTTATAAATATCTTAGTTAATTTATACCTCTAACTCTATGAAGGTTCTGAGTGTAAACTCAATGAAATTTCGAATGTAACACAAAACCCTCATGTAGTATTGTTCTATGTGAAAATAGTATCAATACTTGTCAATATATGAACAATTTAGTTTGTTTTTACAAATGAACTCCATGGGATTTTGAGTGTAACACAAAACCCTCATGTAGTATTGTTCCATGTGAAAATAATATCGATACTTGTCACCATATGAGCAATTTAGTTTGTTTTTACAGTTGTTCGATGATTTATACATATAATACCACATTTTTCTACAAAAGAAAAAACAAATACCACATAGTGTGATCTCTTAGTTTAATGGTTCATACATATACAATGCCACATGTTTCTTAGAAAACAGAAAACCACATGGTGTGATTTCTTTCTTGAAGGTCTTCCAACATACTCTGTCGGACAAGTGACTCAGTGATTTTCTATGCGTCATCACAGACAGTCATAAATTCTCTAATATAAAAAAATTATGTTGTCATATCCTATTTGGAAACCAATTTAAATAATAATAATAAAAAATAAATAAATAACTTTTTTTTTTTTTGAGAATATGAATAACTATTTATATTACCAAAAAAGTTACAATTATAATTTGATATCTTATGAACTCGTTTATAGATACTCAAAATCTAATACCAAGTTATACCTAATAAAAAATAATCCAGTTATACATATATACTTGAACATATAATGTTATACATACTTAAATTAAGCATTATGTTTGCGAGGTTGTTCACGAGCAAATTATTATGTGAGTTTGACTTGTTTAACAATCGTGCATAAATTAGAGCTTGAGTTTAGCTCGTTTGCTAAATAAATGTAAATATACAAACAAACTTTTTTTTTTTAGTTGAGCCCAAATTGTTTATAAATATCTTAGTTAATTTATACCTCTAACTCTATGAAGGTTCTGAGTGTAAACTCCATGAAATTTTGAATGTAACACAAAACCCTCGTGTAGTATTGTTCTATGTGAAAATAGTATCAATACTTGTCAATATATGAACAATTTAGTTTGTTTTTACAAATGAACTCCAGGGGATTTTGAGTGTAACACAAAACCCTCATGTAGTATTGTTCCATGTGAAAATAATATGGATACTTGTCATCATATGAACAATTTAGTTTGTTTTTACAAATGTTCGATGATTTATACATATAATACCACATTTTTCTAGAAAAGAAAAAAAATACCACATAGTGTGATCTCTTAGTTTAATGGTTCATACATATACA
Organism: Quercus gilva; assembly: GCA_023621385.1. NCBI lineage: Eukaryota > Viridiplantae > Streptophyta > Magnoliopsida > Fagales > Fagaceae > Quercus > Quercus gilva. Next base: position 8,806,972 of record CM042481.1, on the reverse strand, counting down.
ATGCCACATGTTTCTTAGAAAACAAAAAACCACATAGTGTGATTTCTTTCTTGAAGGTCTTCCAACATTCTCTGTTGGACAAGTGACTCAATGATTATCTATGCGTCATCACAGACAGTCATAAATTCTCTAATAAAAAAAAAAAAATTATGTTGTCATATCCTATTTGGAAACCAATAATAATAATATTTTTAATAGATTGGATAGAATTTCGACCTACGCTGTCAGCTCAATAATGATTGCTACCTATTATCATGTTAAGACACTAGTTTATTTTTCGTGTAGGCGGAATTTGAACTCAAAATCTCTTATTCGAGTACAAAAGGCTTTAATAGTCAAGCTAACTAAAATCTATAAAAAATAAAAATCAACTTTTAGTGCAAAACAAAATATTTTTTTTTATTTTTTTTATTTTTTTATAATTCGATCATTACAACAATAGGAAGGGGAGATTGGAATCCTAACTCTTCTAATAAAGGAGAGCATTACAACAATAACTTGTCAACAATAGGGGTAGGGGATTGGAAACCTAACCCTAACCGAGGGGTACTACTTGATTCAAAAGTTTAAATTTATAAGTTTGGACTCATTTATATTATAACTACTCATTTTTCTCATTATTATTTGTAAAGTTGAATTTATTCAACTATGTGTTGGTTTTATTCCATACCAAATTTGCTTGCTAGTCAGGGACGGAACCAGGATTCATACACGGGGGGTGGGGGCCAAAGCTTAAAACCAAAAAAAAAAATTATGAAAGTAAAAACTAACATCTATGTTATATTCAACAAAATGCTACATACAAAATAAGTATTTTTTAAACATTTCATATTATAAAACACATCAACAAAGTATAATATACAAAATAAGTGTTTTTTATTTTGTGCACAATTTTTGTTTAGTCCATATTTATTTATTTATTTTGTTTTTGTAGTTAAAGGGGCATAAATTTTATTTATTTTCTTGTAAGTCAATATCTAAATATTTTAGAGGAGAAGAGACAAATATATATATATATATATAAAGGAAAATCTTAATTTTTTTTATACTAGTTTTTTTTTTTTTTTTTTTCTGATTTGGGGGGGTTTTTTCTAATTTGGGGGGGGGGGGGGGCTGTTGCTAGTCTTTTCCGACTTCATTGCTACGATGTTTCCTTGGTGTCAGAGGCGAGGACATGCACACACTTCAACTTTATTTGCACATACTTTGACTCAAAACTACTTTTTGAAGTTAGAAGTAGGAAGTGTAGAATCCATATATTTCAATAATTTTAAGTCCTTTTTTCATGGGGAAGGTACCTGGAAGATGGTGAGGCCACTTTCAAACTGATTATGTGGAACTAGCCTCTTCACATCACACGCGTGCGACGGGTTTTTTTTTTTTTTTTAATAATATCATAATTTTTTATTTATTTCAATTTGAGGTTTTACACATTTTCTTATTAATATTATACATTTAGAATTACCAATACTGATAGGACTAACAAATTCATCCATCGTGGACGAATACGTCAATATGGACGAGTCCAGCCTCTGGCTAGGTGAGCCGATTATATGCATTACTAACGAAGTTATCCAGACCATTCAATGCAGGTAATCAAACCCAAAGCGGTTACAGGGACAACTGTACAATTCGTTGGAGGACATTGATGACAAATTATACAGTCCCAGACGTTACGAAAATGAGCATTAAAACCTCCATAACCGCTCCAACGGATAGAGGCCATAAGAACATATATAAATCCCACACATTGCCAAGGATGAGGTACATACACACATACGAGTAGCAAGAGATTTTCTTTCATTTTACATTGTTTTACTTCGAAGAGAGTTTCATATACTAACTTTGGCATCAGAGACGTTGTGGCAGGCACCACATCGGTGACCATCTTTGAAGGCTGAAGAATCATCTCCGTCTGACGAACGTTACTGACGAGCTTACGCTCCATCAGTTTGGCGCCGTCTGTGGGAATGACATTTTCGTGTTCAAACTCGAAATAGTAGTTTCCAATCAAATATTATTCTTAGATGGAGTACAATCAAGATTCTGCAGCTCTAGCTCAGCAAATTCAGGCTCTTGCAGCCACAGTTGAAGAATTGACTAGGCAGAACCAGGAGATGAAGTTACGGCTTCAACAAGAGGAGAATCGGTCCAAGGGAAATCAGGAAGATGAAAGGGATAGTCATAGAAGAAGTAACCCTCGAAGGCCCACCACTCCAACCGAGCAGAATTCAGACATGCTGAGGGAGATGAGGAGGGAAATGGACGAGCTTAGGAACGCCATCAAGGAGAAAACAGAGCGAAGTGTGGATCGGATGATCCGAGCGACAGATTCACCGTTCACAACAGCAGTCCTCGATTGCCCAGTACCATCGAAATTCCGGTTACCTCAGCTCGAGCCCTTCGATGGGCTGAAGGATCCTCAAGATCACCTAAATACCTTCAAAACAACCCTAGAACTTCAGCAGCCCCCAGATGAAATATTGTGTCGTTCCTTCCTAACTACACTCAGGGGAGCTGCCCGAGAGTGGTTCACAAAGCAGCCAACATCGTCCATCGACACATTTGAACAGTTGAGCAACGCCTTCCTGCGTCACTTTATTGGTGGACAACGACCAAAGAGGACCGCAGACCACTTGCTTACCATCAGACAGGGAGAAAAGGAAACCCTGAGGTCGTATGTAAAACGTTTCACGAGGGAGACACTGGAGGTAGACGAAGCTGACGATAAGGTGCAGCTGACGACCTTCAAGGCAGGGTTGAGGTCCAGGGAGCTCGTTACCTCCCTCGCGAAGAACCCCCTAAAGACGATGGTTGAAATGCTCCTTAAGGCGCAGAAGAACATGAACGCGGAGGATGCGTTGGCTGTTATCAGGGACGGGGACAGACCAGGGGATAAAGGAAGAAGAGAAGACGATTGTAGAGGACAAAAGCGGGACCGACCAGATCGTCGAATCAATGACGGAGTCAGAAGGAAAGACGATAAAAATCCACGAATGGTAAAATTCACCCCTCTCGTTATGCCTGTTGACAAAATTTTAGCGCAGATTAAAGATGAGCACTACCTTAAATGGCCACGACCACTGCACTCATCTCCTAACGTCCGTGACAAGAGTAAGTACTGCCGATTTCACAAAGATCATGGCCATTATACTGAAGACTGTAGGGATCTCAAAGAGCAAATAGAAGAATTGATACGAAGGGGGAAGTTGCAGAAATTCGTAAAGAAGGGAGAACACAACAAATTCCGAGATGAAAACAAAGGCCAAGAGTCCTCGTCAAGGAACGACGGTTGTCAATCCCAACCTCCTCAAAATGTGATCGGGGAGATACAGACGATAGCAGGGGGGCCAACCATCGGGGGCTCAGTCAAGTCACTCAAGAAAACACATCAACGACAAGTGAATAGCGTCCATATAACACCCCTGCCAAAGCATAGACGAACTGATCAAGATATGACCTTCAACGAGAGTGACGTCTAAGGAGTGAAACAGCCTCACAATGACCCCTTGGTCACAATGCTCACCATAGAAGGGTTCAACACCAAAAGGATCCTCGTGGACAACGGTAGCTCTGCCGATATCATTTACTTTTCCGCATTCCAACAATTGAAGCTAGATCCCAGAAGACTTCGTCCGTTCAATTCCCCCCTCGTCAGTTTCAGTGGTGACAGGGTATATCCCAGAGGCATAGTGATGCTGACAGTAACGGTGGGAACGTACCCAAAGCAGCTGACTCGTCAGATAGACTTTTTGGTAGTAGATTTTCCCTCATCCTATAATGTCATCATTGGAAGGCCAGCACTCAACAAGTGGAAGGCGTCTACATCCACCTACTGCATGAAAGGAAAATTTTCGACGGAAGATGGTGTTGGTGAAGTTAAAGGAGACCAAGTTCTAGCTCGGGAATGCTATCAAGCTGTTTTAGCAGCTAAAGAGAACCACACGTGGATAGTAGAAGAAAAAGAGGAAGAAAAAGTGGAAGCACTGGAAGTAGTGGAGTTGATCGAAGGGGAAATGACAAAAACAACTAGAATAGGGACGACTTTAAGTCCTGAGATGAGAACGAAGCTCATTCAATTTCTTAGGGAGAACTTGGACGTCTTTGCCTGGAGCCATGACGACATGCCAGGCATATCTCCAGAAGTTATCCAACACAGGTTGAATGTAGACCCAGAGAGGAAGCCCATTAAGTAGAGACGAAGAATCTTTGTGCCCGAAAAAGACCAAGCAATTGCTGACGAGGTGAGTAAACTCTTGACTGCAGGCTTTATCAGGGAGGTGTACTATCCAGAATGGCTTGCAAACGTCGTCCTAGTAAAGAAAGCAAATGGAAAATGGAGAATGTGCGTGGACTTCACGGACCTGAACAAGGCCTGCCCGAAGGACAGTTTCCCTCTTCCAAGAATAGACCAGCTAGTAGACTCCACGGCCGGGCACAAGCTGTTGACATTCATGGATGCATTCTCAGGACACAACCAGATAAAAATGGCTGACGAGGATCAGGATAAAACCACCTTCATCACCAGTCAGGGGCTCTACTGTTATAAGGTAATGCCTTTGGACTAAAGAACGCAGGAGCGACTTATCAGAGGTTGATAAATAGAATGTTCGTCAAGCAGATAGGCAGGAATATGGAAGCGTACGTCGACGATATGCTCGTCAAGAGCAAGGAAGAGCTTGCACATCTGGACGACCTTAAGGAGACATTCGATACCCTCAAGCAATACCAAATGAAGCTGAATCCTGGTAAGTGTATTTTTGGTGTCGCTTCTGAAAAATTCCTAGGATTCATGGTGTCTTAGAGAGGAATAGAAGCAAATCCTGAGAAGCTGCAAGCCATAATCAATATGGCATCACCTAAGACCGTTAAGGAAGTCCAGAAGCTCACAGGCCGGATTGCAGCTCTTAACAGATTCGTGTCTAGAACAACGAACAAATGCTTACCATTCTTTAAGACCCTGAAACAAGCCTTTGAATGGACCGACGAATGTGAAGCAGGCTTCCAGGAGCTCAACCGTTACCTTAGCAATCCACCACAGCCGTCAGTGCAGCCTTAATACTAGAAAAAGATAAGAAACAGCTCCCGGTCTACTACGTCAGCCAAGCTTTCTAAGGAGCTGAATTGTACCCAAAGATCGAGAAAATCACGTTTGCATTGATAGTAGCCTTTCGCAAGCTCAGACAATACTTCCAGGCACACCCAATTTTAGTAATGACGAACCAACCCATCAAGAAGTCTATGAACAAGCCCGAAGCAGCCGGGAGGATGATTCAGTGGGCGATTGAACTCAGCCAATTCGACGTGGAGTACCATCCTAGGACGGCCATCAAAGCACAAGCTTTGGCAGACTTCATCGCCGAGTTTACCCATCCAGACGAGCCGACCCTTAACAGCAAGGACGAGACATGGGTCATGCAGACTGATGGCTCGTCAGCCCAAAAAAAAGGGGGAGTGGGGGTCATCATAACCACTCCTGACGGAGAAACATTGAAATATAGAGTTCAGCTAAAATTTCCAGCCACCAATAACGAAGCTGAGTACGAAGGAATTCTGACAGGTTTAAGGCTTGGAAAAGAGCTTGGGGCCAGAAATCTGCTAGTCCAGAACGACTCAAAGCTAGTAATTGGGCAGATCAGAGGAGAGTATGAAGCAAAAGAAGAAAGAATGCAGAAATACCTCAGGTTGATGAAACGCTTGACTCAAGAATTCGAAAAAGTGGAGTTCATCCAAATTCCGAGAAGCAAGAATATGGTTGCAGACGAAGTTTCAAAGATAGCCTCGTCGGAAGAGACAGAATCAAGGACAGACCTGATGATGGAGATACAGAGAAACCCTAGCATAGAAGAAATTTCAACATTCGCAGTCCAGGGCACAAGTAGCTGGATGACGCCCATCATGTCCTTCCTCCAGGATGGCCACCTACCCCAAGACGCAGATGAAGCCAGGAAGATCAAGAAGAGATCCGCCAGATTCACAATTCTCAATGGTACCTTATACAAAAGAGGATTCTCCATGCCCTACTTGAGATGCGTTGACGAAGGAGAGGTCGAATACGTCTTGAGAGAGGTCCATGAAGGGATCTGCGGAGATCATGCAGGCCCAAGATCCTTGGTAAGAAAAATTATGCAAGCAGGTTACTTTTGGCCAACCATGCAAGATGACGCAACAAGGTTCGTCAAGAAATGTGACAAATGTCAGAGGTTCGGGAACATTCAACGGCTCCCATCAGAAAAGTTGATGACGATAACATCTCCATGGCAGTTCGCACAATGGGGAATCGACATCGTTGGCCCACTGCCTCAAGGCAAAGGTCAGGTAAAATTCTTACTAGTTGCTATTGATTATTTCACTAAATGGGTTGAAGCAGAGGCACTGGCGACCATCACTGAGGCCAGAATCTAGAGGTTCGTATGGAAGAATATAGTTTGCAGGTTCGGGATCCCACGGACGATCATATCAGACAACGGACGACAGTTCGATAGCCAGAGTTTCAAGGATTTCTGCTCAGGCTTGGGCATCAAGAACCAGTTCTTGTCACCAGGCCACCCACAGGCGAACGGACAGACAGAAGTGACGAACCGCACGTTGCTCAAGATCATAAAAACTAAACTGGACAATGCGAAGGGTGCCTGGCCAGAAGAACTGCCCAGCGTCTTGTGGGCTTACAAAACCACGGCTAGAACTCCAACGGAGAGACCCCTTTCAGACTTATCTATGGTACAGAAGCAGTGATCCCTGTCGAAGTGGAAATAACCAGCACCAGACGAGAAGCTTTCAGTCGAGAAAACAATGACGACCTATTGTGAGTGGATCTAGATTGCCTTGACGAAGTCAGGGACAAAGCCTTCAGCAAAATGACAGAATACCAGAAGAAAATGACAGACTACTACAACAGAAGGGTGAAGCTCAGGCGACTCAACATAGGAGACCTCGTCCTGCGCAAAGTGACCCCAGCAGCCAAGGACCCAGCTCAAGGAAAGCTCGGCCCAACATGGGAAGGACCATACAAAGTCATTCACTACTCCAGACAAGGCAGCTATCATCTGGAGTCTCTAGACGGGAAGAGGCTTCCAAGACTGTGGAACATCAAGCATTTAAAGAAATACCATCAGTAAATGTAACAGAAAGATGTATTCGTCATTAACAATCAATAAATGAATTATTCAGCTAATGTTTGTGTGAAAACAGGTCGACTAAGAAGAAATTCAAAGCAACTAAGTAACAAGATTCCGCTTAGACGGATGTAAGTTACTGACGAAGAAATCTACATAAAGCCAAAAAAGGCTAAGTAACAAGATTCCGCTTAGATAGATGTAAGTTACTGACGAAGAAATCTACATAAAGCCAAAAATGGCTAAGTAACAAGATTTCGCTTAGAGGGATGTAAGTTACTGACGAAGAAATCTACATAAAGCCAAAAATGGCTAAGTAACAAAATTCCGCTTAGACGGATGTAAGTTACTGACGAATAAATCTAGATAAAGCCAAAAATGGCTAAGTAACAAGATTCCGCTTAGACGGATGTAAGTTACCGACAAATAAATCCACCTAAAGTAAGTTACTAACAAATGTATGCACGCTAAAGTAGTCAAGCAATAAAATGCTAGAAGAAAAGGCTAAACGGCAGGATTGTACCTTGACGGAAGTACGCTACTGAAGGCTAAAGAAAAACAAACATAAGATGCTACCAAGATAACAGACACGACAAGCATACATCAGATCAAATACAAGTAAGTGACAAAGAAATGAAATTAAAGCCTGAAACTAACAGGCAAATTACCACTGTTTTACAACTAAGGGCCCATAAACGCTGGGCTAAAAAAGCTGTTCTCAAAATAAATAAAATTGTTCTGCAAAAAGATTTACAAACGCCCAAAACATGACGGGCATCACAAAAAGAAAGAAATTTTTCTAAGTATCAAGTTCGTCCAAAAGCATCGTCGGCAGGGGCATCCTCGGGGTGAGCAGCGTCAGCAGGAGCGTCAATTGGAGCATCAGTCTCGGTGGTAAACAATTGGACAGCCTCGTCAGCCGCCATTTCTTGATCCACTTCTTCGAGATCCTGCGCCTCCATGTTCACTCCGGAAGGGTGCTTGACAAGGTATCTCCGCAGGAGCTCAAAACCCTTGAAGTACCAACTGAAGAGCACAGTGTTGTACTCGTCAGTGGTCTGGAAGGCTTCTACTGATCTGGCTGCAATGGTTTTGAGGCTTTCCCTGGCTGCAATAAGCTGCTCATCTTTATCAACAGTCAGTTGGCGTTCTACCTTAAGATCGTCTGTAAGCTTCTTCACCTACTCCCTCAAGGCATTCGCCGTACCCATGGATTCGATAAGATCCTTTTTTAGGGCAGAATTCTCCGTCTCTAAGACCTCCACCCTCGAAGTCAAAGATGCCACCTTTGCCTCCTGGGTAAGATACTCAGAAGAAAGATGAAGACTCTCCCTCAGCACCTAAAGAGAAAGTTAGAGGCATAAAAAAAAAAAATAAAAAAAAAAAGAAAAAAAAAAAGGGAGAAGGAGCCCGAAGCAAAAGTACCTGAATGATCTTATGAACATGACGAGCAGCCACCCCGCTGGGAGGGACACCAGACAAGGCCTTTAGGTCAGCAGCTGTAATCACTTCATGGGCCCTGTCCACTACCATCTTCTCGTCATTCCAAATGGTAAGTGGACGAGAGTCTGCCTTCTCCTTCCCCTTTTCAGATAAACGTGGCCTTTTAGAGACGGGAGTGCCACTTATCTCTTCCAGTGACGCAGTTGGAGAAGCTGTCCTCGTCCTCTCTCCCACGGAAATGATCGGGTGGATGGAAGCTGGTGGAGCAACGGGAGTGCCTCTCCCGGTAACACGCACTGTCTTCTTGCCAAGGTTGGACAGTGGCTCATCTTTCTTCGACCTCATTTTTGCATAGAGGTCTTTGTTAAACTTTGTCATTTCTGCCAGAAAAGAGCAACATAAAAAATAAAAAATAAAAATAAAAAAAGACAAAGGAAGAATGAAAAAAGAACGCTGACGAGGTCAACACTTACTTTTTTTTCCTTCAATTTCAACGTTTCGTAATACAAAAGAAGAAGGGTCCGGGCCGAAGTTATAAAAAGCAAGCGTCCTCGGGTCTACCAGGTCGTCCCAACTCTCAATCGACTGAGCGTACTCGATTGCTCGCTCAACTCGTTCCTTGTACCTGCTCTTGAGCTTAGGTCGTCTTTTCACTGTAAAAAGAAGGTAACAAAAGATGTTGTGACGACCACAAACAAATAAATGCCATCAAACAAAAACGACAAAGAAGAAAACTGACGCACCTAAGGTCGGGGTTCCCCACTGATGAAGCAACCTTGGGATGTCACCCCATTCCTGACTGGAGGGAGTCTCAAAATCATCCCCGGACACAAAAAAAAATATTGACTTCCAATATCTGAAGGACGAAGGCAGCCCCCTAACAATCCTGGTCCTCCTTTCCCAAGGTACCAGCTCATAGTACCCATACTCCTTTGATTCTTTCAAACGATAAAGGTAGACGAGTTCACCCACCTTAATCATATCCCCATTAGCAGCCAACCATATCTCCATACAGTTGACTACTATTCTCCATGAGTTAGGCATTAGCTGCCCAGGGGCAATCCCAAAATGGTTCAGAAGTTCCATCAAGAAAGGATGGACGAGGAATCTAAGGCCACAGGTAAAAGCAGCCTCATAAAAGCACACTTCACCTGGGAAAAAGTGACAAGCTCTATCCTCGTCACTGGGCCGACGAACGTGTGCCCTCTCTGGAAACTGGAACCTATCCTTAAATCTACTCGCCGTCTCAGCATCCAGCCCACAAACCTCCTCAAGGGCATGAAAAGCCCTAACGATACGAGGAGAAGAGACGGCCATATCCCCTTCCACTGGATTGCTGCTAGACGATAACCCAGTCTCGAGATCACTAGATCTGACCTCAGACATTACCTTCTCCTTCCTCACCTGACCCTCGAACCAGTCAATCGATTGCCTAATCAAAGGCAACAATTTGATCAATGCCACACTAAGGCCATTACCCTCAAAGACAAAATTTTCAAAATCTGAGAAAGTACCTAAACCCCCCCCCCCTAAGCGCGCAAAAAGAAAGGAAACCGAGGGACAAACAACTCTAACCTCAGAACTGCCAACCATGAAAACCCAGCAAAGGCACAGAAAAGGAAAGCAATACGACTGAATCCCAAGTAAAACAAAAGCAAAAAGAAGAAAGATAGAGGAAATTAGAAACAATACCACAATGAAACCAAGAAAAAGCAAGAGGGAAGGAAAAACATACCTTAATCAATGGCGGATTGAGGAATCTCTGCTTAACAAGCGCACCAATTCAAAGAAGTACAGCAGAAGAAAAGCTAAAGAAAAGTGATGATTGGAATGTGAAGAAGAAAAATGAGGAAAGAAGGAGGTTAAGAATAAAGGCTCGAAAAACGGAGAGACGGCGGGAAACCCAATAGACTCATCAGTTGGAACATTAATTATACCAATTAGCGCATGCCATGTAGGCCACGATCTGTGTAGCGGCGCCACTTCACACTTAATACGGAGCAGAACCCCAAGAGCCATTTACAACTTGCAACCCTTCGTATTCTATGATCGTCACTAAAGAGACGAACATAGAATCGGGGGGCAACTGACAGGATTGAAAAATTCGTCCATCGTGGACGAATACGTCAATATGGACGAGTCCAGCCTCTGGCTAGGTGAGCCAATTATATGCATTACTGACGAAGTTATCCAGGCCATTCAATGCAAGTAATCAAACCCAAAGCGGTTATAGGGACAACTGTACAATCCGTTGGAGGACATTGATGACACATTATACAGTCCCAGACGTTACGAAAAGGAGCATTAAGACCTCCATAACCGCTCCAATGGATAGAGGCCATAAGAACATATATAAATCCCACACATTGCCAAGGAAGAGGTACATACACACATATGAGTAGCAAGAGATTTTCTTTCATTTTATTCATTTTACATTGTTTTACTTCGAAGAGAGTTTCATATACTGACTTTGGCATCGAAGACGTTGTGGCAGGCACCACACTGGTGACCATCTTTGAAGGCTGAAGAATCATCTCCATCTGACAAATGTTACTGACGAGCTTACGCTCCATCAAATACAATCAAAAGTTTCATGGGCTAGCTTCAAAAAATGAACAAATATTACACATTTATTTTGTAGCAAAAAAAAAAAAATTGTGTTTTTATTTTATATATATAATTTTTATTTTAAGAATCTAATTTATAAATAGATAAAACAATTTGAAAATCGACAAGAGAGTGACTCTATGTTTTAAGTAATGTTTTAGTGAGAGTTAAAGTTGCATTTTTATCGAATTGTCATTTAGTTTTGTTTTTACTTAAACATAGGGATGTATGGACATTTTTGAACAAAAAAAATGAAGACCACAAACAGGGGAAGCCCCTTAAATAGTAGTATAGAAAACTGACCTCATCACACGTGTTTGTGCATGTGATGAGGCTTTTTTTTTTTTTTTTTTTTTTGGGTCTAGTGTATGTAAGATTAGGAATTAAGGAAACCAGAAATTCAAAAATAAATAAATAAATAAATAAAAGAAACTGGTGAATCTTGATAAAGTAAAAAAAAAAAAAGTTGGAATGTGGTCATGAGGGAAATATCAAAGTGGACTAAGAAGGTTTTTTTTTTTTCCTCTTATAATTTTAATTTTTGGATAAGTTTTTTTTGAAGATATGGATTAATAGGAGAGTATTCAAATTTATAGGCATTTTACGGGGAGTTAAAGATTTATTTTTACTAAGTTGTCCTCAGGTTTTGTCTCTATTAAACATAGAGTTTAGGAGGTATTTGTGAAAAACATAAAAATACAGTCCAAAGAGAGGAATCCTCTTATAGATAGCACAAATGAATCCTCTGTCTCTGTCTCACTTTTTTCATTTGTTTAGTCATCACTACTCAGAAATCACTTACAACATTGATATTATGTAAAATAAACATTGCTTCTACTTCTAGGCTTCTAAAAATTCTTTATGCTAACATGTCGAACCAGATCTAAAAATGAATCCTTTGTCTCTCTTTTTTCCTCTGATTTTTTTTTTCATCTCTTCATGTAATTTTTATATTTAATTATTGTTTTTAAATAGTGAAAGTTTACACTTTAGACCCTAATTTATGGCTTATATCAATTTAAACCTAATTAACAAATTAAGTCCAATTGTTAATGTGATTAGCCAATGCAGGGATACACAATCATAAAAGCAAATCCCAATAGCAAACACAAGAACCCAAATACCACGAAGTGTTTGTAGAGAAAAAAAAAAGAAAAAAAGAAAAAAACACAAAACTCTCCAGAGACTATAGCACCAACTAATGCACTAACTAGAATAGTTGTGCAATACATCGCACTTACAAACCCTCCAAACTATATAAATGAAATTGTATTTGTGCCCGGATAAAGTTTAGCTACAAAATTAGTTGTAATCTTAGGCTACAACCTTACTCAATAAAATAAACATTGAAATATATTTTGAAAATCTAATCGTTGAATTGCATGTTCTTTATGCTCTTAATACACATGTCAAATTTTGTGTCAATCAGATATTATTTACTGTATGATTTATAAGTTTATATTTTATGCATAATTTTAAACTACAAAAACTTGTAATTTAAACAATTTATTGATGACACAGCTATTATTCTTTAATTTTCTAAAAATTTTGCAAGTATGGAGGATATAAAAAGAAAATATAATCCAATGGTGAATTTGTTAAAATTCACCTAAAAAAAAAGATATTGAGTAAGGTTATAGTCTAAGGCTACAACCAATTCTGTAGTTAAACTTTGTCTTTTGAGTTTCGCGCTCTTGCTCCCAATTGAAATTACACCAATCCTTTTTCTTTGTTAGTTTTTGGTTTTGCAAGTTGAGTCGCTTATTAGAATTATGATTAAATAATTACATTCATTGTTTTATAATAGTTTAATCTTTTGGTGCAATTAATAATTTATCACAGTATCAAAATAGAAGATTATAAGTTCGATCAATGTTTTTATTCTATGTGTGTAAGGTTTTGAATCTCCTCACTATGGAATTGGTAATTGGAGAGTTTTTATTTTTGTTGATAAAATTGGAGAAGTTAAAGGTAGAGAGACAATATAGATTTTTGATCTAGGGTAAAGGGTAGCTCTCTCACACTTCAATACGAGAATCAAGTATTGTATTTCGTGGGTTGAGAAGGCTATATGAGAGTTAATTGGATGGGTACAACAGGGAAGTGTGTAACTAAAATTCTATTAGGTTCTAGCAATCTTGCTCAATCGAAGTATCAGTTGAGTGTCAGGCGACATTGCAAGTAACAGATTTTCAAAACTTGCACTTTGCTTGACATTTCGCATGACACAACAAATTCACTCATCCAAGATGCTCAATGCAGCAACTTCAACTCCAACACTTTGACCTCTCAATTAAATACAAATTAACCGATAGAAGTACAAAATACATGGAAAATCAATCAATAGCAAGAACATACAATTGAGTTAATAGGTTTTATTGATTTTTATATGAACTCACTTTTTTTAATATATAATTAAATAGTTGAGAAGTACAAATTTGAATTCTGAATGTCTATGTTAGAAACATTAGGAGGTGTCAACACTCTTGGTTGTAAACTAATTAAGAGGTATATATATATATATATTAAGAAAGAGATGACAAAATGTGAATCCGAATCCGGTTTGTAGGAAAGTATTGGGCAGAGCCTTAGAGACAACTGTCCTAAATAATGTGCACATGATGACCTTTAGCTCAAATTCAAAAGGTAACATGTTAATGTTAAATTTTTTTTCAAAATTTGTGACGAATAGACATAATTGCTAGGTGATTTCTGCCTTGACTAACCAAAATAAAAAAGTGAGACAGAGGGTACAACATTCATGTGTCAAGTATTCAATTTTTTCAACATCAATCAATCAGTTTGCAAGTGGCCTCCCATCTTCCAGGTATCTTCCCGGTAAAATAAGACTTAGAATTATAGAAATATATGGGGTTTTATTTAATTTTCTAATTAACTTCCAAGTAATTCTCTTCTTATCCATCAAAAGAGAAAGAAAAGTAATTCCTATAGTCAAGCTCCGTAAGTGTCAATAAAGATGAAGTGGGTGTCCGTGCCTTTGAGTCACCGAGGAAATATCGTAGCAATGAAGTAGGAATAGACAAGGAAGCCCTACAAACAGATTGTAGGCAACAAGTAAAAACTGGTAGAAGTTGAATAGAAAATGCAAACAAGGATCTTATTGGAACTAATGTTACTTGCAACACTGTTTTCATGTTGAGTAGGGAGTTTATTTTGCTGAAATTGAAAAATTATTGTAAATTTTTATTCACCTTTGAGAGAGAGAGAGAGAGAGAGAGAGAGAGAGAGAGAGAGAGAGAGAGTACCAAAGGCTGAAATTCTTGAATTTTAAGCTACTATTTTGAAGTTGAAAGTGCTATCAGTTTTACCATGGGTACAATTGTTTAGAAAATAAGGATAGACATTTCTTATATAGGATGTATATAAAAGGTTTTTTTTTTTAGACTGTAAACAAAATGTTCATTTAAAGAATACAAAGTGCTATATGTTTATGTGTTTCTTTTTATTTTTCTTTGAATTTTAGAATAATTTTTATCTCAAAAAAAATTAATATTTTAATGATTTTTTGCGAAGGTCAATTGTGGCCCTCGCAAATAATTTAGTATTAGTAATGACATATTTTTAACTCACACAAAAAATAAACTTTTTGCAAGGGATTTTTATTGTCCCTCGGAAATAATTTGGTGGGAACATTTCCCTCTAAAAATTTTGACATTTTAATAATTATTTGTGAAGGTCAATCCTAGCCCTCACAAATAATTTAATATTAGTGATGGTTTTTTTTTAACCGTCACAAATAATACACTTTTTGCGAAAGATTTTTAATTGTCCATCGCAAATAATATGGAGGGAAAATTTCCTTCCAAAATATTATTTGGGACGGCTATGACACATAATTGTGACATATTTTTTTGTTGATCACAAATATTTCACATTTTACCAAGTATTTGCGAGGGCTTTATTTTTCCATCACAAATAAGATTTTTTGAGAGAGCTTTTTGGGTCCGTAAAAAATTCTTGGTCGCTAATAGACATTTTTCTTGTAGTGATTTTATTAAATATTCTGTTTTCTGTGTCCTCGCCTTCTTTGAGCTGAACAATTTTTTCATCTAATTGACATTAGGAATAATACCAACTTATCAACCATTTAAACAAAAATTAGGGACATCAAATGAAGTTTGACCCTACGTGACTATTGAAAAAACTTGCTTCCTGTTTGGTTTATTTGATTGTTTAGAGCTTAGATTGCTTTTAAGAGAATCAACTTGATCTTAGTAAATTATTTTTCTAAAAACATATATGTACTTTGAACCATAAAATTTAGGTCATGTTATATTTTAGTCTATAAGATTTGAAATTTTTTTAAAAAAAGTCTAAGATAAATTTTGAATATGTCAAGTTAATCCAGGGCCGGCTCAAGCGTTTCGAAGGCCTAAGGCGAAATCTTCAAATGGGGCCTTTATGTTATCACTTAAATAATATTTAACTAGCATTTTATATAATAATTTTTTTAATTTTTAATATGAATTTTTTTTTTTGAGAAAATGCTAAAGTTATAACAAATTTTACTACAAACAGTTGTTGTAATGAATGTAATCAATGACATGAGACTTACAAAAATACTAGAAATATTATAAAATTTACAACATGAGAATTACAAAGATATATCACCAATCACAAATATTCATTCAAAAATGCATTTAATAGTTTGTTGAAATTTACCTATCATATTCATTGTCACATCAAATTATAAAACTTATGAAGCCTACCATGCACTCTTGTGCAGTGATCACTCTACAAGTATAAGTTCTTGTGGGGTGTGGGGGGTAATGGCCGAGATTTAAGTCACTAGAAGAAAGTTTCGTATACATATACACTTAAATTATGCTATATTAGAATTTTTATCTTGTATAAAAATAATTAAAAAAATAAAAGTTATGTAGTAAAATTTATAATATTTTTAACTTTTTTCTATTTGAATTACTTGTTATTAGTAACACGTTTATTTATAAGACATATTTATTTAAATTTTTCTTATCTCTATCTCTAGCATTACTTAATTCTTTGAGCCTTCTTAATAGTAAAAAAAAATATAAACTAAAATTTTTTAATATTTCCCAAAAATATTTATATATAAAAAAAATAAAAATAAATAAAAATTGCCCCCAAATTTGGGGCCTTCTCTAGTAGGGGGGCCCTAGGCAATGGCCTAATTGGCCTATGCCTAGAGCCGGCCCTGAGTTAATCCTTCATAACCTTGTCGTTATAATTCATGTTTATGTGACAAAGTTTGACAAAGCGAATTGTCTCGATGGGTTTAAGTTAGGATCAATTCTATATAAATGGTCCGTTGAATATTTGGCTCAATTGGTGTGGACTGTGCTCTTTACCCCTTAAAGATCTTGCCCATTTGTGACTGGGCTCAATTAGCGAATGTAACCTTGCCTTTTGTAATCCACTTGACTTCAGACTTTCACTTAATTTGTTACTTGTACAGTGAAAATTTTCCGATGAAACCTTTTCAATCTTTTAGATGAAATCTCATCTTAGTTTTAAGGAGTTGTAACATTTGATTCTCGAAAAAAAAAAAAATTGTCTGTAAAATTTTAACCATTGAACCTGATAGGTAAGAAATAAATCATGCTTGGAACCGTCAGCTTGTGATATGTCAAGGACCAAAGCTGACGGGACTGAATGGATGATGCTGAAGACTTCAGAGCTGACGGGGGGAATTTAGTTTCACTTGAAGGCCATATAACATGGCAGGAAGCTGACGACCCTAAGGCCGACGGCATTGAGCAATGCCAACAATTGTTCATCACAAATATGTAATAAAAGGATTACTTGTTCTCCACGCCTAGTGTTAGAGTCCTATAAGGAAAGATCCCGAGATCCCCGCTCATAAAAGATTCCTATAAGGAAAGGACTTCCGCTCCAAGGAAAAGAGGTCAACCCTCTCCTACTATAAAAGCCCCAATACCCTCACAAATTAAGGTACGCATAGTTAATCCCTCTCTAGCACTCTAGAGTTGAAAAGAAGTTCTGACTTGACCTTCGGAGGGTACTTGGCCGGCACCACACCGGTGCTCTCTATTAGGTCTTCTTCCTTTTGTTGTGCAGGTGTCGTTTCGAGCATACAAGCATTGTGCAACTCACTGGTGAAATTCACGGTATCATCAGAACCAATACTACATTACTTTCAACTTGCAAGTCATCATTCTCATACAAGTGAATTCATTCTATCTAAAATGTAACCAAATCTGATTAGACTATTTAGTTTGTTCCTGGGCAACTTCTTGTTTTGTTCCAATTTTAAGTGTTAATATTTGATTGCAGTTTCAAACGGTAGAAGAATAAACACTCAAACATTAATTACTAGTGGTATGTAAATTTCTAACACTAGGACGTGCTCATTTTGTTGGTGTTACTTGAACGCTTTTTCTTGCTGTGGTTTTTTTTTTTTTTTTTTTTTTTTTTTCCAGATTCTGGGTATTCTTTGAGAATCTGAGATCCTATTAATAGTGAAGGATTGAGGCAGTCCATGGGTCAGTTTGGTAAATTGGAAAATGTAATGGTGATGAAGTTACTGTGAACAATTCTTGTGTGTGATTTTTCTCTACGATTGACTTGTTATTTAAGGATACTTTTATAATTTGTTTATGCGATACTTTTTTCTTATATTTGATTCTCTCAATTTTTGTTAGAAGAAGCCTTAATTAAAGTTGCTCAGTTTTGGTTAAATTTGTCCATACAGAATCACAGATGGGTAGCTTTGGTTGATGACTACTAAGTGCTCACTAAGCAGAAAACTTATATTTTACTTGCGTTGGTTTAATGAGCAAATGTTGATCACCTCACTTTTAATGCTAATGCTATCATGCATCAGCCCCGAGATGGGTGGCCTGGTGGTTGGGATCCGTAAATCAAATTTGTGGTCCCTAGTTTGAGTCGGGACGAATACTTAGGGAGGAATTTAGGTATCCCTGCTGAGAAGTTCTTAATTACCAGCTCTCTCGAGATGCTAAGGTGAGGTTTGTGGTCATCCAGACCATGATAATTATGGCTCAATTTAACATTCCCTAACATGGAATGCCCCTATGGTCATGCATAGGGGGTGAGTCACAATGGTTGCCTCCCTTTTTGTTCATAAAAAAAAAAAAAAAAAAAATGCTATCATGCTACCAAACTCACACTCAAATGCATATTGAGTGAGTTTGGAAAGCGTGTTTTGCACGTTTTTCAGCGGCTACATTTTTTCCTGTGAGTCTTATGCATTATTCATGGGATCCACAAGTACGAATTTTAGCAAATTATTTTTTTAAAATTGGATCTCATGGTACTATTCACACATTTAAAAATTATTTTGTTATAGTGTTTTTAATTTTTAGTAATAAGCGAAATCCAAACAAACCCTAACTGTTCATTAGAATATTTGGTGGGTTTATGCATAAGAAGAGAAAACCACATTAGAATTTTGTACATTTTTACCATATATATATATATATATATACACACACACACATCCTTTTGTTATAGGTATCTCTCTATATTATAGGCTGCACTAGTTTCTTTGATATATATATATATATACACACACACACACACACATCCGTTTGTTATAGATATCTCTCTATATTATAGGCTGCACTAGTTTCTTTGATCTAAGTTTAGCAATGAGCTAGCTAGCCGATCTATATTTCAATAAGATCGTTGTTTGTTTTGCTTTCCAGTTAATTTCCACTTTACTTTTTTTTTTTTTTTTTTTTTGAGGAACTCCACTAGTCTTTGCTTAACCTATAGGCTATAGCCATAATCTGTTTGCAAGGCTTCCTAGTCTTTTCCGACTTCATTGCTACGATGTTTCCTTGTGTCAGAGGCGATGACATGCACCCACTTCAACTTTATTTGCACATACGCTACCTTGACTCAAAACTACTTTTTGAAGTTTGAAGTAGGAAGTGTAGAATCCATATATTTCAATAATTTTAAGTCCTTTTTTCACGAGGAAGGTGCCTGGAAGATGGTGAGGCGACTTTCAAACTGATTATTTAGAACTAGCCTCTTGGCATCACCCGAGGGTTTTTTATTTTTATTTTTACTTTTTAATAATATCATAATTTTTTATTCATTCTAATTTGTGGTTATGTTATTATTAAGAAGCATAATTTTTTTTTTTTAAGGAAGAGATGACAAAATGTGAATCCGAATCTGGTTTGTTGGAAAGTATTGGGCGGAGCCTCAGAAACAACTGTCCTAAATAATGTGCACATGATCACCTTTAGCTCAAATTCAAAAGGTAACATGTTAATGTTAAATTTTTTTTCAAAAGTTGTAACGAATAGTCATAATTGCTAAGTGATTTCTGCCTTGACTAACCAAAATAAAAAAGTGAGACAAAGGGTGTACAGCGTTCATGTGTCAAGTATTCATTTTTTTCAACAGCAATCAGTTTGCAAGTGGCCTCCCATCTTCTAGGTATCTTCCCAGTAAAATAAGACTTAGAATTATAGAAATATATGGGTTTTTATTTAATTTTCTAATTAACTTCCAAGTAATTCTCTTCTTATGCATCAAAAGCAAAAGAAAGGTAATTCCTATAGCCAAGCTCCGTAAGTGTCAATTAATAAAGTTGAAGTGGGTGTCTGTGCCTTTGAGTCACCGAGAAAATATCGTAGCAATGAAGTAGGAATAGACAAGGAAGCCCGCAAACAAATTGTAGACAACAAGTAAAAATTGGTAGAAGTTGAATAGAAAATACAAACAAGGATCTTATTGGAATTGATGTTACTTGCAACACTGTTTTCATGTTGAGTAGGGAGTTTATGTCAGGACAGACGCCCTTGTTGTAGTTTACTAGTGTTTCAAATGTTTCTGTTTCTATTGGTTTGTTTCATATTAATAGATTCTGAATTATCCAAAAAGAACAGTTGATGCCTTCTTCTTTGTGTGTGTGGATGCAACCATCTTATTAGTAGAAGCACCTAGACTTTGATGGTTGATGGTTGTATTTGTAACTTGACACTATATAATTTCTTAATATGTTGGGAAAAATTCTTGTATGAAACGATCTTATAAAACCTATGTCTTGATGACATGTAGGTTTTATACACCGACTTATATGTTATTAAAACATCAGGCTCAAAATACCGTCTCATACAATACTTATTTATTTGATTGTTACATTTGTCATTGTTTTCCACTTTAGCACCTTGATAACCGAGTTTCCATTTTTTCTTTTCTTTTGAGGGTAGGGATTAGGGACAAGGGAGGGTGGAAGGGTCGGTGGTGAAAAGCGAAGAAATGCATGTCTTTTTAACTTGACTTCTAAAGGAACCATAAAGTAAGTAAAGAATGACGAAAATAAGAAAGCTTTATCCAACCATTAGAAAGATTTAATGTAAACAAATACCATAAACTATTATCTTTTAGGAAATTACTAAATTAGAATAGAAATATAGTTTTTGACGTGCCACATTAAACCTTGTTTTCAAGAGTCACCATAAAACAAAAATGAATACCATCAACCATTTTCTTTCGAGCAATCGCTCAATTAGGCTATGAAAATAGCTTTACCAAAAAAAAAGCTTTTGATATGTCACATTGCCACATCAAACCTTGTTCACATGAAAGACACTAGCAAAACGAGGCCATGAGTGCTAGGCAATTATTATAAGAGCCATATATGAGTTAAAGTTTTCAAGGAAAAATTTTTTTTTTTTTAAATTATTAACTTTAAAGAACATATGTAGTCACATCCTATATGAGAAAGATTATCTACATGAGCCTACATGAGAAAGATTAAATAAGTATATAACAATATTATAGTGGATAATATAACGAGTATAAAACCAATATTGCAGCAACCAACTAGTAAACTACCACTATCAAATTTTTCGTATAAAAAAAAAGCACCATCAAATTTAAATCTAACAATAAAATATTATTTAAACAAGAGAGCTAAGAAAGCTTGAAGCCGTAGTACTGTAGTAGCAGTGGTGCTACTGTAAAGTCTGTAATACAATAATATAACATCAATAAAAATAAAAACTAAATATAATAATTAATAAATATATCAATTTATGTGGTCTGCGGTGATACACGAGGTCTGGCTTTTTTTACTAAGCATATATTACTTTCCATCTTTACCCAACGGAGAAAGACTTCAATAAAGTTCAAACAAAGAGATCATCTCAACAAAAAAAAAAAAAAAAAAAAAAAAAGAGAAAGCAACACAGTGAGAAAAAGCGAGTCTTCCACCGGTTTAGAGAGATCCGATCGCTGGTCATCAACTGGAGGCAGCAGCGGACGACAACGCCGACAAGGACAACAGCGGATATTATCAGAGATTTGACTGAGCTGAGGAGTGCGGTGGCCGACGAGGTAGACAGGTGATCTCAGGTGAGGGAGAGTCTGAAGGGAGGCGATTTTTCTTGGGCTTGAGGACTGAATGATGGAGATCTGGTTTGGTTTCTAAAATTTTGATGGTCAAAGTTTATTCAAAAGAAGAATAAAGTTATGAACAGAACAAAAAATTACAAGAATAATATTTCTAAATTTTTTTTCTTCTAATTAATAAACTTATATAGCAGTAAAATTTATAATGGTTTGACAAAATTCAGTTGGCATAAATATTTTAAATGATGGTACAAATTTAAGATATGTTTTGCAAGGGCTTCCTCGTGATTTCCCACTGCATTGCAAGGATGGTCCCTCGGTGGCAGAGGCGAGGACAGGGATTCCAACTTTACAAATACGCTGCTTTGACTAAAGAACTTAGAAGAGAATTGCTTATTACAACTCTGCCCAGATATTATTGATGTCACGACTCACGACTATGACTACTCACGACTATGACTACGCGGAGATCGCTTTATTAATTATTTATGTAAAAATGCCTGTCCCTCTCAAGCATTCTGTCATTTTTTATAATAGAATGGATGAGAATGCTTTTAACTCCTTTTTGCTATTGATATATATATATATATATATATATTTTAGTTTTCTTAGACAACCGTAAAATTTTAAAAATCTCATCAATCTATTTTAAATGAATAAAGTGGATTTTAACCCATTATTGTAATTATTTAACATATTATCAAATTCTAATATAGTGATGGTAAATGCTTATTTAAAAGAGCAACAAACTCACCGACACAACAATAATTTACAGTAGTTTCTTCTAGATTTCTTAGAAATTTTTTTAAATCTAATGATGTTATCCATTCATATTTTTTAAAAAATAAGTAAATTTAATTTTAACATTATCAATAATTTAACACATTATCACATTCTAAAATTTTGATGGTCAAAGTTTATTCAAAAGAAGAATAAAGTTATGAACAGAACAAAAAATTACAAGAATAATATTTCTAAAATTTTTTTCTTCTAACTAATAAACTTATATAGTAGTAAAATTTATAATGGTGTGACAAAATTCAGTTGGCATATATATTTTAAACAATAGTACAAATTTAAGATATGTTTTTTAAGGGCTTCCTCGTGATTTCCCACCGCATTGCAAGGATGGTCCCTCGGTGGCAGAGGCGAGGACAGGGATTCCAACTTTACAAATACGCTGCTTTGACTAAAGAACTTAGAAGAGAATTGCTTATTACAACTCTGCCCAGATATTATTGATGTCACGACTCACGACTATGACTACGCGGAGATCACTTCATTAATTATTAATGTATAAATGCTTGTCCCTCTCAAGCATTCTGTCACTTCCAAACGCAAACACTCCACTCATTTTTATTGTAACTCATTCATGAAGCCAGCGTTATTTCAAAAGAAAATTTTGGAGCTTTTCAGTTTTCTCTGCAATTTCGTAAAAAATCTGTGAACTCACTTTTTCAAGCCCGTATATCCATCTCCTTTTTTCTTTTCCACCTCTTGAAATTAAAATCCCACTCAAATTTGCTTTCTTCTTCCTTTATTTATATTTTCTTTTGTGTGTTACTCTCTTCAAAAAAACTATTTTAATATATTTTAATACATAGCTCTAGCATATTTCCGATGGCTTTTCTGGCCATAGAAAACGCCTCCTCCTCCTCCTCATCTATTCCTCCTTCTTCTACCTCTGGATGCAAATGCGAATACGATGTATTTCTCAGTTTCAGAGGCACCGACACCCGCTACAATTTCACAGACCATCTATACGATAGGTTGAAGCAAGAAGGGATATTCACATTTAGGGACGATGAGAGGCTCGAGCAAGGAACAGAGATTAACTCGGGGCTCCTGAGTGCAATAGATGAATCGAAAATCGCTGTTGTTGTTCTATCCAAACATTACGCATCGTCGAGTTGGTGTTTGAAGGAACTAGCAAAGATCGTCGAGTGCATGGATAAGAAGAAGCTGACAGTCCTTCCTGTGTTCCACCATGTGGATCCCAGTTATGTCAGGTATCAGAGAGGGTCTTTCGCGGAAGCTTTTGCAAAACATGAAAATCAATTCAAAGATGATGAGGTGAAGACTTGGAGAGCAGCCTTGACAGAAGTTGCCAATCTCTCTGGATGGCATCTAGAGGATAAGTAAGAATTTCTTTTCTTTTCTCTTCTTTTCGAATGATGGTTTTTATTTTAATTCCTGAATTTTCTTGTCGTTACTTTCTTTACTTTGCCACATGACATCTTTCTTTTACTTAGCCCCCTGTATATGACAAATCTAGGAAATTATAAGCTCGAATTGGACTTTGGTTGAACAACATCACATGCGTATACTGTTTGTACCACGTACACACTATACACTTGTAGAATTCCTTTTTTTTTTTTTTTTTACTGAACGAAGCTCAGATTGTATGTTTGCTGAATATTTTGTCTCTAAATTAATGTATCTAGCTCTGCCTCATTGAAATTGTTGTTCTGCTATATTCTTTGCAGTTTCCCTGAATCAGAAATTATCAAGAACATCATTCAAAGAATAAATATTGAGTTGGATCGTGAAGTCCCATTTGTTTCCAAGCACCTCGTTGGAATGGACTCCCGTGTGAAGCAAGTGTTGGATTTATGCTTGGGTGAAAGGTTGAATTGTGTCCACTTAGTTGGGATCTGTGGAATCGGTGGAATCGGTAAAACAACTCTTGCCCGAGAAACTTATAATAGAATTTTTCGTAACTTTGAAGCTAGTAGTTTTATTGCTAATGTTAGAGAAGAGTCTCAAAGTCAAGGTCTAGTTTCTTTACAGAACAATCTTCTTTCTAAGATCCTCATGGGAACAGAAAAAAATATTTCAGATGTTGAAGAGGGAAAGAAAATTCTAAGGAATAGACTCTGCAATAAGAAGGTTCTTATTGTTCTTGATGATGTGAATCATGATGAACAACTAAAAGCATTAGCTGGGAAGGATTGGTTTGGTCTAGGGAGTATAATCATTGTAACAAGTAGAGATAGACATTTGTTGAATAGTTATTGGGATGGGGTGATTGATATATATATAGCTAAGGGGTTGAATGATGATGAAGCTTTGGAGCTTTTTAGTTTGAAGGCTTTTAAGAAACCTCATCCTCAAGAAAATTATGTGGATTTGTCTATAAAATTTGTGAGTTACGCTAACGGCCTTCCTTTAGCTCTTACAGTTTTAGGTTCTTCATTGTTTGGTAAAACACTTGATGAATGGAGAAGTGCTCGAGATAAATTAGAAGCAAAACCTAATAGAGTAATTATGGATGTACTTGAAATGAGTGTTGTTGGGCTTGACGATACACAAAGAGATTTGTTTTTAGATATTGCATTTCTCTTTAAAGACAAGGGCGACCATTTCTCTTCAAGATGTACTCTACAAGTTTTAGGTCACTATACCTACGATATTGGTGTTCTTCAGGACAAATCTCTTATAACCATTGCTTCAAATGGATATCTTGCGATGCATGATTTACTTAAAGAAATGGGTCAAGAAATTGTTCGTCGTGAATCCCTCGAAGAGCCTGGTAGACGTAGTAGGTTATGGAATTATGAGGATGCCTTGCATGTATTGAAAAGTAATGCTGTAAGTTGACAAGTTAAAACTTGAATTTAGAAAAGTATATATGTTCTTTCGAATTCTTCTAAAATTTTTCTAATTTCATTGCTTTTGGTTACTAGGGAACAGAGGTAGTTAAAAGCATAATGCTAAACATGCCTATTGAAGCAAAGGAACGCTTGAGCGCTGAAGCCTTCTCAAAGATGAAAAATTTGAGATTTCTTAAAATTGGTTATGTGGATTCTCTACAAGACCTCATTAGAGGTCCTATCCAACTTCCGCAAGGCCTCAGTTATCTTTCTAACGAGTTACGCATATTAGATTGGTATGGATATCCTTTAAAATCCTTGCCCACAAGTTTCCAACCAAACAAACTTGTTGAACTAAGGATGCGTTACAGTGACATCAAACAACTCTGGAAAGGAACTATGGTAAGATTTTCACTGATACAATTGTGTTTTTCCTTCATTTTCATTAAGGCATAAGTTCGTCTAATTATTTCTTGGTTTATAACAGATTTTAAATAAGTTAAAACTCATTGACCTCAGTGGTTCTCAAAACTTGACTGAGATCCCGGACCTTAGTGGAGCCCCAGATCTTGAGTATTTGATTCTCCAACGTTGTACAAGACTCTGTACGATACATGCATCTCTTGGAGATCACAAAAGGCTTATTCACTTGGATTTGGATGGTTGTAAATGTCTCAAAAGCCTTCCTCACAAAATCAACTTGGAAGCTAGAAGAAGTCCAGATCTCATGGGCATGCTAGAGCGTTATTTAATAGACTTATGCTCTAATTCTTTGACCACACTTAAATTAAGTTATTGCAATATTCAGACAATTCCTAATGTTCTTGGGTGCTTGTCATCTTTAAAAGATTTAGATCTAAAGGGAAATAATTTTGTTTCCCTTCCTAAAAGTATCATTCAACTATCTAATCTGAGAGATCTTAATCTGGGTGGTTGCACTCATCTTCGAATGTTGCCTAAGCTTCCATTAAATATTATTATTATTGATGCAACAAATTGTACCTCACTGGAAACATTATCGTTAAGACCAGAATATGATTTTCGGCCGAAATTTCATCTTCCCAATTGCGACAAATTGTTCAAGAATCAAGGCAGCGGTGACCTGTTTTCAACAATGCTACCACATTACGTTCAGGTCTCTCTCTCTCTCTCTCTCTCTCTCTCTCTCTCTCTCTCTCATGTGAAGTTCTAAGCATCCTGAATTGTATGTTTCAGGGTCAGCGAGATGAATACCATGTTACGATTCATGGGAGTGAAATTCCGAAATTGTTTACCCACCAAAATGTGGGGGCTTCAGTGAATCTGCAAGTGCCCTCAGATTTATCATGTAACAAATTGATGGGAATTGCTCTGTGCGCTGTTTTTGTAGTCCGCAAGCATTATCCAGTTCCCGAATATTATATTCGAAAGCATGGAAATAAGATAGGTGTGCATGTTCTTGGGTATTCCGTTGGTGGATGTAAAAGACCGACACATGCTTTATTTTCCGAGGAATTTGGTAAGATTAAATCGTATCACCTTTGCCTGCAATATTTTCCCTCTACATGCTTTGGAGCGGACTGGGAAGAAATATTGAATCAAGTCGACACTAACGGATTCAGCCAGATTGAAGTTAAATATAATCCCTTCAGTCCAGGATTGGAGGTTACGAAATGTGGGGCCCGTCTGGTATCCGAGCGAGACATTAAAGACCTAATAAACGAAACTAAGGCTGGGCCTAGCAGCTGCATCATCACTCCTTATGACGAGGATGGTTTTGACGATTCAGAAAAAGATACCAAAATTAATCGAAGCCGTGATGACTCTGATGGGGAAGGGGCTGGACCCAGTGGAGAAGCTACCTCTAATGATGTAGACGAACCACATCCAAAGAGTGTAAGACTCCCTAATCTGATTGAAAGATTAATTCTATGTTTGGGAAATTGGCTTGGGAATTCAAGCACACAAGAACAAGGTGACTCTGATTGCGAGGAAGAGAAATCCCAGTGAAATTGGTAGCTTTGATGAAATTGGCTGATCAACTTTCTTGTCTTTGACTTTTTGTAAGTCAATATCTTTTCTCCCTCTTACGAAGCTTGTTGGTAGCTGTATATTTCTTTTTTAAAATTCGTTGAATTTCTTTTCTTTTTATTCTATGACAAGGTTCGTTTTAGTTTGGTAATTTGTATGGTAGTCATTTTTGTTCAATTGTGTTGGATGGTATATTCGGAACTCTCTGTTATTGCTCTCTTTTTATAGTATTTAGTTTACTACAACTTTCCATAGGAGAATGCAATAAATGCATGGTACTCCAGTGTTGTAAAATCAAATGGAATGAAGAAAATTTGGACCTTTGTTTCCAAGTGAAGTTAAATAGCAGCAAAGTAGATAAAATTATTTGCAAAGCCTTCTTGTCGTGTACAATAGAACTAATGCAACTATTTTATCATTTAGAAGTAGGACAACTATTTTAAAACTTAAAAGGACCCTTCTTGTCTCTTTTTTACTTTATTTTGACTTCACACCACACAACCCATTGTTTGGTTGATTGGAAAGCTGTGGAAATTTTCCTTTTTGGTATCTGTATATTGTGCTGAGTTTGTCCTTGAATTTGGCCTGAAACAGTTGAATTAGGTTCCTTAGTTCTGACTTTTTTTTCTTAAAATAAGCTTACAAAATATCATTATTTTCTGTTTTCATTTAAACAACTTGATTTGAGGACGAAATTTTGCCTAGATTTCCTAATGTGTGTGTGTCTGTATGACAAGTTAGCTCTGTTGATTATTTTCTTTGGATTTGGAATATTAGCAATAGATGGCTACGCTACCATCTATTGAATATCATTCGTTGTGTTCTTGCTGGTCAAAATCAGATTATTGATGTACTCAGCAGTCAGTATGAAACTTTTGCTTTGTTTGTTTTCCCCTGTTTTTAATGTGCTTCTTTTTCAGTCTATGAGCACCCAGCTATCATCCTTGACAATTTGGAATTAGAAACTTCTCGTTGTCTTATTTGTCATTTGGGTGTCATGTTGTTCCATCTAGGTGCACTGATGTGGCTATCCTACATATTGCGTTGGATTATTTCTAGAGTGTTTGAATCAATAAAATTGCATTGAAGCTTCAATTGCTAGCGGTTGCACAAGTGCAGGAGTATGGCCTTTGTCACTTCATGGGTTTGTTATCTGATCATTTTTGTTTCAATTGTCAACTGATGATTGGCGATAGAGAAAGAAATAAGCAAAATTGTAATGGAAAAGCAAGAGCCAGTAGAATTAGAAGCTGTGATAAGGAAGTTCTTTTTTGTTTTGATAGGTAATATGGAATTCAAATCAGCTTTGGTGTTCCGTTGATTCCATGCTTAAAGACGGGAAAACAAGTTGTAGAATAACCTCTCCTCTACTTGCACTACTGCCTTTATTACTTTTGAGCTCTTCATATCTAAGTTCATGGTATGTCATTCACCCCATAGTCTTCTGTCATAGATTTATAAAAATAGCACATTTATTTCCTCTTTTCTTTGTGATTTGATTAGATGTAACAATCTCATGCGAAACTTCAACTTCCATTACCACTACCCAATTTTTTCTTTTTTTTTTTCCAAAATTTCTGAATTTAACAGTTCACAGAAATTTATACCAAAATTAGGCATTATCCTTTATTTAAATTTCCTGTCAATCAAATTTTCCAAAGTTGCATACCTACATGATCTTGTACCAGGTGTTTTTTTTTTTTTGGATGAATGAAAATATATAATTAAGAGAACACTCAGTTCAGGTCCACACACAACATCGCTGTGGTAACAACAGAACAACTAGTCACAATACACACAAATTTGAAGCAGAACAAAACTTTCGGCAAACTAAAGAAACACTTTCTAAATTTTCCTAATGACATCTTGACCCTTACTAGGACATCACGTACAAAAAATGGCTTCACTTGGAAAACAGATAATTTAATATTCCAACTAATACACAGATATCTCTTCATTCTAGAGTATTTGAAATTCCCTCTAGCTTCCATCCCTATACCAATTTCCATTTCTCCAACAACTTCCCTCCCTAAACTTTGCATTTCTCTGACTCCATAAATGGTAAATCACACCCCCATGCTAACTTGCATGAGGAAGCTTTTGGTTTACCTTTTAAACTTTCCAACCCCCATTTAATCCAATTTGTTTCAGGAGAGTCTATGAGGCATCTCTTCATTACTTCCCTCCACAATATTTTTGACAAAATGCATTTAAAAAATAAATGATCTGGACATTTTATGCAACTTCTGCAGAATATCCCCTTGTACCCCCACTATAACAATTTATCCCAAATGGATAATTTTTTCTCCTAGCAAGCCAAGTGATGAGTCATGTCTAGAAAAGGCGGGAAAAAACCAGATTAGCTTCCACCAATTAACCTCAGACAACCTCAATTGAATTGGACTCCAGGTTTCTTAGCAGGTATAAATGCTCCCCTTGGCAGAAACCCAAATAGGTCTATCTACTTCTCGAATTTCCACGAGAGGAAGTTTGATTTGTATAGAAACCAGAGAACTAGACTTAAGTGGCTTTCAGACATCGTTTTTTTCCTGCTATACATTTGAAACTTTTCTGCAAGACTACTTGCAACATCATATCCTGCTCTGTAACCGTACCCGGTATAAAGAATATCATCAGGATTCCACCAATACACTGGAAACTTTTTCCTTAAGACTACTTGCAACATCATATACTACTCTGTAAGCATACCTGGTGATGTAACGAATATCATCAGGATGCCATCAATTACACTCTTGATGTTACCTCCTGTATTGTGTTCCAAATCTTTGGTTTTACAACTTTATGTTCCCATTGTCTTGTGATTTGATTTTATAAAGGAAAAAAAAAAAAACAGAAAATCAACTGGCTGTATATTTGAATGATTGGGCATGTTATTTAAAGGTGGATCTTATAGTTGTGTTGCCTCCTCACTATAGAAGTCCTCAGTCAGCAAAATGAGATTACTAGTATTTATTTAAGTTTTTTCCTTTTGTTTTCTGCAACAAAGCTTGCCCAGATTTAGTTGCCCATAGCTCAATATAAGAGCCCAAGTTACAGTCTAAAGTATCCAACCATTTGATTTGTGTAAGAGTAAAGAATCTATGACCTTAGTTTTGTGCTAAATTATCTTTGCATTATACTAAGTCAATGCATGTGTGTTTAAACTTGATTGGCCTGTTGTTTTACTCCCAACTCTTTTTACTTCCTTCTTTAACTTATGTTTAGTAGCCACCAAAAAAAAAAAAAAAAAAAAAAGGTAAAAAAATCTTTGGTAGCAGGAAGCTGGTAGACAAAAGCTATTTCTGCTATGAAATTGAAAATTAATTGATTGAACTTCAAATAATTGTAAATTATGTTGCTTGATCCTTCTGACTAAGTGTTAAGACTTATATTGACATTATGAAGTATTGCCTAATGTCTTCATGTTCACTTTTACCATTCTGATTTTATATTGTGAGGAGCTCTTGAATTTCTTTCAAACATAGGACTTTTTGTGGAACAAGCTGTATAGTCCATGTTAAATTATAAAAATTCTTCCTCCATGCTCTTGAAGCTGGCTTATAGATATCTGTCATGACCAATTTGTTACAAAGATCAATAAGGTGCCTCTTACCAAGGAACTTTCTCTATTTATTTTTTAATTGTACAATATATTAAGTCTATGACACAGTTTATTTAAAAGAGAGTATAAAGATACAATACTAAAGAAAAGCTAGCCTCAAGTGGACCTCTATTTTGGATACAATAAGAAACAAAGGAAAATACATCATAGAAGGTGAGGAAAACCGCACAATAATAATAATAATAATAATAATAAATAGTACCAAGACCTATGAAGGCATATAATCCCCCTAGAGCATCTCAGCAGTAAGTCCACTGCTCTTGGCCAGAACCCACCTACTTTTTACAATAGACTGGACAAATTGTATCTACAATGGTCGGCTTGAAATATAAATCCATTAAGCCCAAGAGTATAAGCTCAGTATGTTTCTAATTTTCTATGCTGAAAACCAGTACTAAGTGATGATCATCTGCATTGAAATGTTTCTTTATCTCATGGAAAACCGAGTTATCACAACATAATTTGTTAGTTGTTTATTGCTAGACATCCTCGTAGGAGATCAAGAAAAACTCAAATTTTCAGCTCGTAGCGTTTACCAACACCATTTGATGACTTTCCTTATATGACTGGTCTTCACCGCCTTCTTCATTCTCTGTTGCAGGCCTCCTAGAATTTCTGAATTCTTTGAGCTTTCACCAGTTTTGTATTCTATTAGTTTTGATTTTTCACTTTCCTAATTTTCTTTTATTTTCTGTTGTGTAATACTCTTATGTATGCAGTCCCTTTACCAAGGTAGCACCTTTTTTCAATGAATGAATTATTTACTTATTGGAAAAAAAATGTTGAAGAAATATTTGATTTGGTTTTTCCATTATACAGCTATAGCAGTTTGCTTGTATGATAATAATGTTAATGCACTAATGCTTATTTACTCCACGGGGTAGACGTTGCCTTTTTCCCTTGCCATTATTTTACCAGGATAATTTGTAGCTTCTTGGGATAATCTCTTGATTTTTTATTTATATATATAAAACTCTTGAAATTGAATTTTACAATATGTTCATGAGAAAAAGCTCTCTTCTTCACTTGTCTTTACAGAACATTTACTCACTGTTTTCAACAGGGAAAAATGGTATTAACTTCCAAGGGTGGGACTCGAGTTTTTGTTGCTAGAATACCTCCTAGTGTCACAGATGATGATTTTGGCAGGTATCAAATTCTTGATCACATTCACCACCTCTTGGTGCAATTAGTAATATCTAGCAGACCTAAATGCTTCAAGGGCCGCATGCACCACTAATTAATTCTGTAGGATTGTAAAATAATTAAAATTGGATGGGTTGTTGATGATTGTTGCAGTTACTTTATGAACTATAGTTCACTTATAGATGCTTACACCTAAGGCATATATGGCATCCTAATTCTCTAAACTTTAATGGTAATTTCAAATATTTTCATTTTTTCTTAACATTTCCATTTCTGGGTTTTGATTTTGAGAAACTTGGCCTTGCCAAGTTAACAAAGTCGAGTGTTATTGGTGTTTTTGACATTTCCTTTTCCGGTTTAATAATACTTACACTAATTTATAATAATGACCAGTTATTTGTAATCTAATTTGTTATTTTGTTGGAGTTTCTTGCTTGTATATTCTACATTGAACTGCATTCTCACTATTTGTAGATTCAAATATTGAAATTTGAAGTTGCTTACATTTCAGGATCCAGTGACAAAACATGGAATTGGATTTGTAATGCATGAAAATGCAGGAAGTGGAGCTTGAGTCTTAGAGTTTTGTATTCTGGTTTTTTGTTCAAGTGAATTTGTAGAATACAGTGTTAATCAAGAGATTCTAAACTATAAACATAGTGTTTGAGGTGTCATTTGGAAGATCGATAATTGTGGAACTTCATCATTTGTTGTATTGGTCTTCCATTTTACCTCATAGTATTGCCTGGTCTGTTTTCAGATTCAGTATACCGGATAATGTCTGAATCATATGAATTCTACGGTTGCTGTGGACTTAGCAATTCCAAAGGTGTGCTATTATTTAATCTGCTTCTTGTATTGAAAATTGAATCAAGTTTATGTTATGGTGATGGTAGACCTGTATGTTCCACCTGCTGATGCGCCTGTTATATGGGAGTAATGCTTGGTTAGCATTTCAAAATCTAATTTCTTCTCCAACTAAAAAGGCAAAACCCAGCAGGTGATAGTCTTAACTTTTAAGAGATTATTTGGATGCAGAAAAGATAAAGGCTTAAAATTTTAGTAGAAGCAAAGTGCAATTTCTTTTAGCCGTTAAAACTTAAAACTTTTCCTTCAAATGCTTGTTCCCATTAACAACCAAATGAACCAATATATTAGTATATGGTTCAACAATTTAATTTAAATAGTTGTTTGGCCAGGAAGATACCTAGAAGAGGAGGGTCATGTAACACGAATTCTAATAGAAAATGAATCGTTGACCATTAAATGCTGCTCCCTCTGCCTCATAGTGTCCATTAAAAATACACGACATTTCAAGTGGCCTTCTGAGTTTATCAGTCTAAATCTGTAAACTCATTGTTCAAGCACATCAATTTCCTTTATGGCTTTTATTCCATCAGCATCGTCTTCCTTTGTACAGAAATACGATGTCTTTCTGTATTGTGCATGTCTGCACACAAATTGGTCTTCCATTTAACCCCATAGAATACTTGGTCTGTTTTTCAGTAGATTGGCTTATGTTTGAAATTCATGAACTTAAAGGTTCTACGGTTGCTGTGGAATCAGCATCTCTAGAGGTGAGCTATAATTTAATTTGCTTCTTGTGTTGAAAAAATCAAATCGTCTCTATTAAGATGATATTAGACCTGCACGTTCCACTTGCCATAATTTGTTTATGCATAAATTGGCAGTAGCTGTTGTATAGGATAACGCTTGGTTAGCATTTCCTAAACTAATTTCTTCCCCAGCTGAAAAGACAAAACAAAGCAAAGAGATAAAATGTCTTGTGTGTTGATGGCTTTAACTGGTGTTAAGAAGCTCTTAGGATGTATATGAGGCCTTTCAGAAGAAGCAAAATGTAATTTATTTTAGAAATTCATTGCCTCTGCCCCTGATTTTATAGTGAATGACATATGTTGCCAACCTATGTTATCATACAAAATCAACAAGCAACAAGGAAAATCCGGATAATTTAGGACTTGAGCATGGCAAGAGCACAATTATGGGAAAGGTATAGAATACTATTTGAATGAATTATAATAAAATTCTCCTTAATATAGTTAACATATTTTCTTTCATACACGGTAGTTATCATATCTTCCAATAACAGTCCCACTCCATCCATGATCATGAAGACCACCTCACATATTGGCACTGCAACATAATTGCTTCAACTCAATTAGTCAATTGCCATCACCATTATCTTTACAATTATCTTTACAAGTGGTAACTATTTAATTAAATTTATTCAAAGAAAAAAAAAACTATTCAATTGAAAAAATTGTTGGGCCGAGGCTAAGTGAGTCGAGCATCTTGCTAGCGGCGAAAGCCATACAAAATCCACTAAGATATTTTTTTCAAAAATAGTGTTCCATTAAATCATAAAGTTTTAAAATTTAAATTTCTCCATCCTATTGTTAAACAAAAGGTTCGATGTCCTTAAGTAATTTATTAATAGACAATTTTTAGAAAATTTTTATACTACTTTTATTAGAAATATAAAGAGTTGAAAAAATTAATTTTTTCTTCACCCATAAAAAGTTTTAAAAAAATATTTCATAAAATAATGTCCATCCATTAACTTTTCCGTTAAAAAAAAAAACAAAAAAGGAAAAACATAACTAAAACTAGCCTCTGAGCATGCGCTGACGCGCGTGCTCAGAGGCTCTTCTATTTTTTGGGTAAGGGTTAATCTAAAGCATTTATTATAATTTGGGATTACTACATTTTTCAATCACAAAAAAGACCTAGGGGTGTGATGAAAAATTATTTCATCACACATAATACTCATCACACCTCTAGGTATTTTTGTGATTGGAAAATATAGTAATTCCAAATTATAATAAATGCTCTAGATTAACCCTTACCTAAAAGCGCATGCTCAGAGGCTAGTATTAATAATTTGCATTCATTATAAATTGAAATTACTACACATTTTCCAACCACAAAAAAACCTAGGAGCGTTATCTATACTACTATTTAAGGGGCTGCCCCTGTTTGGATCGGATTTTTTTTTTGTCCAAAATACCCTTATTTCCCTAAATTTAAATAGAGACAGAACTAAAGGACAACAAAGTAAAAATACAACTTTAACTCCCACTAAAACATTGCTTACAAAATAAGATTACTCTCCCATTAACCCACTTATTCAGAAACAAACTTCATGTTTAAACTTTTCTCTTTATTTATTTATTTATTTATTTTTTTGAGAATGACTTTCTTTATTTTTTTAATTGGCCAATTTTTTTTTTTAACCCATGTTAAAAAGTTTTTTTTTTTTTTTTAAATTTTAGAAACCCATGTTAAAAAGTTACTTTTTTTTGGGTAAAATTTAATAATTTAAAAATACTTCTTTAACTTCCACGTAAAACACTATCTATAAAATAGGATCACACTCTCAGAGTCAGTACACTCAGGTTGGTTTTCAAATTCATATTTATTTTTTTTTTTTTTTTTGAGAATGACTTTCTTTATTTTTTTAATTGGTCAAATTTTTTTTTTGACCCACATTCAAAAGTTTTTTTTTTTTTTTTTTTAATTTTAGAGACCCATGTTAAAAAGTTACTATTTTTTTGGGTAAAATTTAACAATTTAAAAATACTTCTTTAACTTCCACGTAAAACACTATCTATAAAATAGGATCACACTCTCAGTACACTCACGTTGGCTTTCAAATTCAAATTGCTTCTTCTTCAGTTCTCTAATTCTCTCAATTCTTTGTTAATCTTTTTTTTCACCATTATCATCATTTTTTCTATTTGTTCTGCTTAAATTTGCTCTTGCTTAACGGAATGTGTATGTCAATATACATTGGTCTTTTCTATTTTGGTTTTCTAATTCATAAATAACTTCTTATATTTTAAAAACAAATCAAATATTTGTGTAAAATAGCCCTTCTATTTCAACCTCACATTTAATTTCTTTCACATATTTCGTCAAGGAACGTACTGACTGGAAAACGAATGGCATTAGTGCTGGAGAGAGTGGTGATTTCGTTGATGGGCTTTTGGCAATAGTTGTCAATCATGGGCTGCGTTCTGCAAGCAAAGATGAAGCAAACATTGTTTGTAATCAGGTTTCCCAAATGCGTATACAACTTTGCATTGACATCCTTTTGGCTCTCTCTCTCTACTCCTCTTTTGGTTTGATGATGTGTATAGAGATTAGAGGTAGATTGTGGCTAATATGAACTTTGTGCAGGAATCAGATGTGAGATTGCCCATTGTGATTGGTCAGATGGTAGGCTGAAACAAGGTCACTTGCAACAAGTAGCTCAGTAAATGAGGTATTTATTTATCTAAACTCCATGGAATGTGTGGATTTTCAAGATTTTCGTGTGTTTTGTCCTCCAACTCCAACAGTTTGTTTCGATTTTAGACTTGAAGTGTAGTCAATAGCAAAAATGTAAATATCTTTGATGACCTCTATTTAGATGCCTCATGCCTGTTGGGTTACGTTTGCTGTTATTAGTTGTTTTGTTTATATTTGATTTCCTTATTTTGTTATTATTATCCTCTCTATATCATTATCCTTTTTTTTTAGAATGATTCCATATCATTGTCTTATCTTATCTTTTCTTTTCTTTTTTAATCTTTTCTTTTCTTTTATTTGGTTTGATGAGTGTTTAATATTTTCTCTAATTAATGACTCTTTTTTAAAGAGTGGGAATGATATATATTATTGATTTTTTTTGTCTATTTTTCCACTAACCACACGTTTTTTAAATTGCATTTAAAAAAAAAAAAAAACCATTCTCATGTTTTCTTTAATTCCTGTTGTTTTGTTCAAATTCAAGTATGAGTTCTATTTGAACTCAAATTACTTTTTTAAATCTCAAATTGATATTTAAAAAAAAAAAAAATAGTTGAACACTCTCTTAAATTTTAGGGGGAAAAAAAAAACTTATTCTTTTAACGTGATTTAGAGTTTGAAAGAGAGAAAAAAAAAATCTTTTAACTCCCACATAAAATAGTGCCTACAAAATAGGATCACGCTTTTTCAAACTCTACTTCAAATATATTTTGTTTGTATAGGTGTACATTTATTTTTATTTGATTACAATATTATGGTAGAATTTGGTTTATATTTGACTTCCTTACTTTCTTATCAATATTCTTTCCATATCATTATCTTATCTTATCTTATCTTTTCCTTTCTTTTTTAATCTTTTCTTTTCTTCATTTGTTCAGTTTGATGAGTGTTTAATATTTTCTCTAATTGTTCTCAAAAAAAAAAAAAAAATTTCTCTAATTAATGAGCTTTTTTTTTAAAGAGTGGGAATGTTATATATTTTTGTCTATTTTTCTACTAACCACATGTTTTTTACATTGTAGAAAATAAAAATAAAAAATAAAAACTCACGTTTTCTTACATTCATGTTATTTTGTTCAAAATTCAAATATGAGTTTTATTCAAATTACTTTTTTTAAAACTCAAATTGATATTTAAAAAAAAAAATAGTTGAACTCTGACTTAGTGTTTAGGGAAAAAAAAACCTTATTTTTTTAACATGATTTAGAGTCTGAAAGTAAAAAACAAAAATTCTTTTAACTCCCACGTAAAATAGTGCCTTACAAAAATGGTGCAAAACTATTGATCCAATTGATTTATGTCTTTTATTTTTGGTGGGGGAAAGTCTCAAAAATGGATCAGTTTTGTTCAGTTATATGCTCTAAAAACTATTCCTTAATTCTAGCTTCAACATGTAAGTTGATTGTAGGATGTGTTATGTTAGAGCTGGTGCTACTATTAATCATATTCACACCACTGTTTGAGTGGAAGCAACAATATTCTAATCAACTTGAAGCAAATCTAACCATATTCCAGAAACATAAATATATATCTGAAAGAGAGTGATATGTGAAAGAAATGTGAGATTGAAATAGAAGGGTTATTTTATTTTTACAGTAATGCACAAATATTTTATTTGTTTGTGTAATATAAGAAGCTGTTCATGAATGTGGAGGTGAACTTCCAGATATATGCGTACTCATTGGAATGCAATCTAGATAATGATATTTAACATTACCAATAAGAGTAGGTAATGGAGAATTTTTAATTTGAAATCACTAAATGGATTCTAGAAAGCAATTTTTTTTTTTTTTTTTGCTGAATAAAAAACAAAAGAGTTTGCTCTCTAATTTTAGTACTCATTTAATAAGGAATCATGAATATAAAAAATGCTTAAAACTGGTGTGCAGATATTCTTATGCAATATTCAAGGTGAAAATCTGCTTTGGTATTTTATTTAACTAGAAAGGGAGCACACGAAGCAGCACAATTCCTCTCTCAAATAGCAACACATTACATATCTCATTTTCTCCTCCCACTCCAACACAAAAATAAAAAGAGGGTCAGCATATATTGTCACATTGATAAAACGATTGGTCAATAAATATTTAAGATTTTTTTTTTATTATAATGTAAACTTGTCAAAAAAAGGACCCAGGTTGCCCACTTTACATTACAAAAAGTGCTTAAAAGTAGTTGCTAAATTTAAATTTAGGTTCTTTCTAACTTTTGTATTGATGTGTAGTAAGTGGCTAAATTTTAGGATTAAACAAAAATTGATAACTGCCGCAAAGATATATATATATATATATTTTTTTATTTGAGAAGATAACTGCCAAAAAAAAACAACTCCAAAAATTAAGGAAATGCTCCAGGCTCAATGTTTCTTTAAT
This sequence comes from Quercus gilva, assembly GCA_023621385.1. Lineage (NCBI taxonomy): Eukaryota > Viridiplantae > Streptophyta > Magnoliopsida > Fagales > Fagaceae > Quercus > Quercus gilva. Next base: position 8,768,397 of record CM042481.1, on the reverse strand, counting down.
TTTTTTTTTTTTTTTGCAAATATTAATAATTTACATTCATTATCAATTGAAATTACTACACATTTTCCAATCACTAAAAAACTAGGAGTGTGATGAGTGTTAATATTTGGTACAAACGCATAACACTCATAACGCTCCTAGGTTTTTTTGTGGTTGGAAAATGTGTAGTAATTTCAATTTATAATGAATGCAAATTATTAATACTAGCCTCTGAGCACACGCTCACGCGCGTGCTCAGAGGCTCTTCTATTTTTTGGGTAAGGGTTAATCTAGAGCATTTATTATAATTTGGAATTACTACATTTTCCAATCACAAAAATACCTAGAGGTGTGATGAGTATTATGTGTGATGAAATAATTTTTCATCACACCCCTAGGTCTTTTTTGTGATTGAAAAATGTAGTAATCCCAAATTATAATAAATGCTCTAGATTAACCCTTACCCAAAAAATAGAAGAGCCTCTAAGCACGCGCGTGAGCACGTGCTCAGAGGCTAGTGAGTGTTTTCTTAGAAAACAAAAAACCACATAGTGTGATTTCTTTCTTGAAGGTCTTCCAACATTCTCTGTTGCACAAGTGACTAAATGATTATCTATGTGTCATCACAGACAGTCATAAATTCTCTAATAAAAAAAAAAAATTTATATTGTCATATCCTATTTGGAAACCAATAATAATAATATTTTTAATAGATTGGATAGAATTTTGACCTATGCCGTCAGCTCAAAAATGATTGCTACCTATTATCATGTTAAGACACTAGTTTATTTTTCGTGTAGGCGGAATTTGAACTCAAAATCTCTTATTCGAGTACAAAAGGCTTTAATAGTCAAGTTAACTAAAATCTATAAAAAATAAAAATCAACTTTTAGTGCAAAACAAAATATTTTTTTTATTTTTTTTATAATTCGATCATTACAACAATAGGAAGGGGAGATTGGAATCCTAACTCTTCTAATAAAGGAGAGCATTACAACAATAACTTGTCAACAATAAGGGTAGGGGATTGGAACCCTAACCCTAACCGAGGGGTACTACTTGATTCAAAAGTTTAAATTTATAAGTTTGGACTCATTTATATTATAACTACTCATTTTTCTCATTATTATTTGTAAAGTTGAATTTATTCAACTATGTGTTGGTTTTATTCCATACCAAATTTGCTTGCTAGTCAGGGACGGAACCAGGATTCATACACGGGGGGTGGGGGCCAAAGCTTAAAACCAAAAAAAAAAAATTATGAAAGTAAAAACTAACATCTATGTTATATTTAACAAAATGCTACATACAAAATAAGTATTTTTTAAAAATTTCATATTATAAAACACACCAACAAAGTATAATATACAAAATAAGTGTTTTTTATTATGTGGACAATTTTTATTTAGTCCATATTTATTTATTTATTTTGTTTTTGTAGTTAAAGGGGCATAAATTTTATTTATTTTCTTGTAAGTCAATATCTAAATATTTTAGAGGAGAAGAGACAAATATATATATATATATATAAAAAGGAAAATCTTAATTTTTTTTTTTTTTTTTTTTTTTTTCTGATTTGGGGGGTTTTTTCTATTTTGGGGGGGTGGGGGCCCTGTTGCTAGTCTTTTCCGACTTCATTGCTACAATGTTTCCTTGGTGTTAGAGGCGAGGACATGCACACACTTCAACTTTATTTGCACATACTTTGACTCAAAACTACTTTTTGAAGTTAGAAGTAGGCAGTGTAGAATCCATATATTTCAATAATTTTAAGTCCTTTTTTCACGGGGAAGGTACCTGGAAGATGGTGAGGCCACTTTCAAACTGATTATGTGGAACTAGCCTCTTCGCATCACACGCGTGCGACGGGTTTTTTTTTTTTTTTAATAATATCATAATTTTTTATTTATTTCAATGTGAGGTTTTACACATTTTCTTATTAATATTACTCTCTCCGTCCCACTTTTTTTGTCCTGTTTGAAAAGTCAAATTTTTTAAGGGAATATCATTTATTGTTTTGTCTACCTTTCAAAAATGTATAAATTTTCAAAACTACCCTTAAAAAAATTTATCAAAAAATTGAATTAGTAAATTAATAGGGGTATAATAGGAAAATTAGTAAATTAATGACTTTTATTTTTAGAAACATGACAATATTTTGGGACATCTCAAAATAGAATAGAGGACAAAAAAAGTGGGACAGAGGGAGTATACATTTAGAATTACTAATACAATCAAAAGTTTCATGGGCTAGCTTCAAAAAATGAACAAATATTACACATTTATTTTGCAGCAAAAAAAAAAAAAAATTGTGTTTTTATTTTATATATATAATTTTTATTTTAAGAATCTAATTTATAAATAGATAAAACAATTTGAAAATCAACAAGAGAGTGACTCTATGTTTTAAGTAATGTTTTACTGAGAGTTAAAGTTACATTTTTATCAAATTGTCATTTAGTTTTGTCTTTACTTAAACATAGGGATGTATGGACATTTTTGAACAAAAAAAATAAAGACCACAAACAGGGGAAACCCCTTAAATAGTAGTATAGAAAACTGACCTCATCACACGTGTTTGTGCATGTGATGAGGCTTTTTTTTTTTTTTTTTTGGGTCTAGTGTATGTAAGATTAGGAATTAAGGAAACCAGAAATTCAAAAATAAATAAATAAATAAATAAAATAAACTGGTGAATCTTGATAAAGTAAAAAAAAAAAAAGTTGGAATGTGGTCATGGGAAATATCAAAGTGGACTAAGAAGGTTTTTTTTTTTTTTCCCTCTTATAATTTTAATTTTTGGATAAGTTTTTTTTGAAGATATGGATTAATAGGAGAGTATTCAATTTTATAGGCATTTTACGGGGAGTTAAAGATTTATTTTTACTAAGTTGTCCTCAGGTTTTGTCTCTATTAAAGAGTTTAGGAGGTATTTGTGAAAAACATAAAAATACAGTCCAAAGAGAGGAATCCTCTTATAGATAGCACAGATGAATCCTCTGTCTCTGTCTCACTTTTTTCCTTTGTTTAGTCATCACTACTCAAAAATCACTTACAACATTGATATTATGTAAAATAAACATTGCTTCTACTTCTAGGCTTCTAAAAATTCTTTATGCTGACATGTCGAACCAGATCTAAAAATGAATCCTTTGTCTCACTTTTTTCCTCTGATTTTTTTTTTTTCATCTCTTCATGTAATTTTTATATTTAATTATTGTTTTTAAATAGTGAAAGTTTACACTTTAGACCCTAATTTATGGCTTATATCAATTAAAACCTAATTAACAAATTAAGTCCAATTGTTAATGTGATTAGCCAATGCAGGGATACACAATCATAAAAGCAAATCCCAATAGCAAACACAAGAACCCAAATACCACGAAGTGTTTGTAGAGAAAAAAAAAAAAAAAAAAAAACACAAAACTCTCCAGAGACTATAGCACCAACTAATGCACTAACTAGAATAGTTGTGCAATACATCGCACTTACAAATCCTCCAAACTATATAAATGATATTGCATTTGTGCTCGGATAAAGTTTAGCTACAAAATTAGTTGTAATCTTAGGATACAACCATACTCAATAAAATAAACATTGAAATATATTTTGAAAATCTAACCGTTGAATTGCATGTTCTTTATGCTCTTAATACATATGTCAAATTTTGTGTCAATCGGATATTATTTACTGTATGATTTATAAGTTTATATTTTATGCATAATTTTAAACTACAAAAACTTGTAATTTAAACAATTTATTGATGACACAGCTATTATTCTTTAATTTTCTAAAAATTTTGCAAGTATGAAGGATATAAAAAGAAAATATAATCCAATGGTGAATTTGTTAAAATTCACCTAAAAAAAAAGATATTGAGTAAGGTTATAGTCTAAGGCTACAACCAATTCTGTAGTTAAACTTTGTCTTTTGAGTTTCGCGCTATTGCTCCCAACTGAAATTACACCAATCCTTTTTCTTTGTTAGTTTTTGGTTTTGCAAGTTGAGTCGCTTATTAGAATTATGATTAAATGATTACACTCATTGTTTTATAACAGATTAATCTTTTGGTACAATTAATAATTTATCACAGTATCAAAATAGAAGATTATAAGTTCGATCAATGTTTTCATTCTATGTGTGTAAGGTTTTGAATCCCCTCACTATGGAATTGGTAATTGGAGAGTTTTTATTTTTGTTGATAAAATTGGAGAAGTTAAAGGTAGAGAGACAATATAGATTTTTGATCTAGGGTAAAGGGTAGCTCTCTCACACTTCAATACGAGAATCAAGTATTGTATTTCGTGGGTTGATAAGGCTATATGAGAGTTAATTGGATGGGTACAACAGGGAAGTGTGTAACTAAAATTCTATTAGGTTCTAGCAATCTTGCTCAATCGAAGTATCAGTTGAGTGTTAGGCGACATTGCAAGTAACAGATTTTCAAAACTTGCACTTTGCTTGACAATTCGCATGACACAACAAATTCACTCATCCTAGATGCTCAATGCAGCAACTTCAACTCCAACACTTTGACCTCTCAATTAAATACAAATTAATCGATAGAAGTACAAAATACATGAAAAATCAATCAATAGCAAGAACATACAATTGAGTTAATAGGTTTTATTGATTTTTATATGAACTCACTTTTTTTAATATATAATTAAATAGTTGAGAGGTACAAATTTGAATTCTGAATGTCCATGTTAGAAACATTAGGAGGTGTCAACACTCTTGGTTGTGAACTAATTAAGAGGTATATATATATATATATTAAGAAAGAGATGACAAAATGTGAATCCGAATCCGGTTTGTAGGAAAGTATTGGGCAGAGCCTTAGAGACAACTGTCCTAAATAATGTGCACATGATGACCTTTAGCTCAAATTCAAAAGGTAACATGTTAATGTTAAATTTTTTTTCAAAATTTGTAACGAATAGACATAATTGCTAGGTGATTTCTGCCTTGACTAACCAAAATAAAAAAGTGAGACAAAGGGTACAGCATTCATGTGTCAAGTATTCATTTTTTTCAACATCAATCAATCTGTTTGCAAGTGGCCTCCCATCTTCCAGGTATCTTCCCGGTAAAATAAGACTTAGAATTATAGAAATATATGTGTTTTTATTTAATTTTCTAATTAACTTCCAAGTAATTCTCTTCTTATCCATCAAAAGAGAAAGAAAGGTAATTCCTATAGTCAAGCTCCGTAAGTGTCAATAAAGATGAAGTGGGTGTCCGCGCCTTTGAGTCACCGAGGAAATATCGTAGCAATGAAGTAGGAATAGACAAGGAAGCCCTGCAAACAGATTGTAGGCAACAAGTAAAAACTGGTAGAAGTTGAATAGAAAATGCAAACAAGGATCTTATTGGAACTGATGTTACTTGCAACACTGTTTTCATGTTGAGTAGGGAGTTTATTTTGCTGAAATTGAAAAATTATTGTTAAAAGTACTATAGATAAAGGTAAAAGTTAGTTGAAATAATACAATGAGACGCATGAATAGTGCCAAAAAATATAATAAAGCCCATAAATAGTAGTAAAAATAAGCTAAATAGTGAAATAATTTTAATTTTTAATCTGAAACCAAATGCACACTTAGTAGAACTATTTATTTATATATAAAAAAATGTACATTTATTATTTCCACGTAACTATACTTGGTTCTCATACCATCATGGCTACAAATTTGAGGAAAGAAATACTTATTTATACTCCAATTTGCTCCTTTATAACTCCTTTTTACTATTGATTTTTTTTTTTTAGCTTTCTTAGATAGCCGTGAAATTTTAAAAATCTTATCAATCTATTTTAAATGAATAGAGTGGATTTTAACACATTATTGTAATTATTTAACATACTATCAAATTCTAATATTGTGATGATAAATGCTTATTTTAAAGAGCAACAAACTCACCGACACAACAATAATTCACAAAAGTTTCACACTTTCCCTTACTGGTAACAAAATCCAATCATTATATATTAGAATAATTGTTATTGAGATTTTAAGATATGTTTGCAAGGCCTTCCAACTTCATTACTACACTCTTCTCAAAAAAAAAAAAAAAAAAACTTCATTACTACAGTAATTCTTCGTTGTTGAAAAAGAAGACACCCACTTCAACTTTACACGCACGCTGCTTAAACTCTGAAGGAAATTGCATAAAACTCAAGTAGTCAAGGCCTTTCTTTTTTTAACGAGAAGATGGGAAGGGAGAGGGACACTTTAGCTTGAGTGCTTGACTTGCATTTTACTAGGTTTACTTAGAGCATTCACAGCAAATGTTACAAAAAAAATGCTATTTTGACACACCAAAAGCCTACTTTATTATTTTACCACATCATTTTACAACATCTCATTTATCAGATGTTTTTTTCTTCAATTCTATATATTAAAATAATATTTACAACACATTAAAATAATATATTAAATTCCTCCCCCATCATCATCATCATCATCAACAACAACAACAACAACAACAACAACAACCAGAAAAATTGTTGTGGCCACAATCACTAGAAAAAAAAAAAAAAAAAATCCACAACCACCAAAATCAACCCACAACCACTGCCGAATCCACCACCAAAACAGAAAAACAAAGACAAAAACAGATCAGAACAGAGATCGGCACCACCACCAATTCGCCATCACCGATTCGCCCATCACCAGCCGACCCACCCACCACCACTGATCCGCCCATCACCATCTCAACCCACCCACCGCCATAACCCACTACCTGAACCCACCCACCACCGATCGGTTTTTCATTTTTCTGTTTCCATTGTCTTGGGATATAATTTTCTACAAGGGAAAAAAATGAGACAACAATTATATGCTTGGTCCTAGTGAGTATTTGGTTGAACTTCAAATAATTGTAAATTATTTCACTTGGTCCTTGTGACCAAGTGTTAAGCCTTACATCTACATGGATGAAGTGTTGCCTAATGTCTTCACTTTCAATATGTTGATGTTATATATTTATGAGGAGCTCTTTAGTGTCTTTCAAATATAGTAATTTTGGTGGAAGAACCTGAATACCGCATGTTAACTAATAAAAATCACCATCTATGCTTTTGAAGCTGACTCATTGGTATCTGTCATGACCAATATGTTACAAAGATCAATTAAGTTGCCTCTTACTAGATAACTTTGTCTTATTGTTTTTTAATATTACTATATACTAAGTCAATGACGAAGAGTTTATTCAATAGAGAGTATAAAACATACATTGCTAATGAAAAAGCTAGCCATTAGTGTTCCTCCATTATGGATACAATAATAAGCACAACTTAGAAAGAAAAAAGCAGAACAAAATACCAAAATAGTACCACGACCTATGAAGGCATATAATCCCCACGGAGCATCTTAGCAGTGAGTGCACTGCTCTTGGTGAAAAAACTCACCTGCCCTTTACAATAGATTGGACAAATTATGTCTGCACTGCCTGCTTAAAATGTGAATCCATTGAGCCCAAGTGTATAAGCTCAGTATGTTTCTATGCTGAAAACCTGTACCAAGTGTTGATCATATACATTGAAACATTTCTTTATCTCATGGGAAAATTGTCAAAATGGCTTATTGCAACAGAATTTGTAAGATTTTTTTTGCTAGACATTCTGTGGGAAAGAAAAACTCCAATTTTAACTTGATAGCCTTTAATGATATCTACACGTTCTCTTTGGCAGACCTCCTGTGACTATTCAAAGCTCAGAGTACAGATTGCAATTTTTCCCATGGGAGTATCAGGAAAACTCCAATTTTCACCTGATAGCCTTTACTGACATCTACACATTCTCTTTGGGAGACCTCCTGTGACTATTCAAACTTCAGAGTATAGATAGCTATTTTCCATTCTTAAACTTGGTCTTGTAAAGAATTATTTTCACATTAGGTCTGATTGATAAAGAATTACATGTCTATGAAATACTTCCACAAAGCCTGATCTACGAGCACCCTTCATTGTCTGAGTGGAGAATTCTCATAGATTTCCCAAACTGTGTAAGAACCATGCAATAAAAGGCTTGAAACTTTTTTATTTATTATATTTATATATAAAAGGCTTGAAACATTAATGCCTTTTTAGCCACAAAATAGTTTATTTGCATTTTTCGATTTCATGTTGCATTGTACAGCTACAGAAGTTTGGCTAGGATGATGATAATGTTAATGCACTAATACTCAATTACTCCATGGAGTTTGAAGTTGGCTTTTGCCTTGGCATTCTTCTCCCTATATAATTTTGTTGCTTCGTGGGATGAGCTATTGAAATTGTATTTTACTATAAGTTCATGAGAAAAGCTATGTCTATTATTCACTTGTCTTACAAAACATTTACTCTTTGTTTTCAACAGGAAGAAATTGTATCAACTTCTGAGGGTAGAACCCAAGTTTTTGTTGCTAGAAAATACCTTCAAGTATCATAAATGTGAAGTTGCTTACATGAGGAAGGCTTTACTTTTTAAACTTTCTAACCCCCATTCAACCAATCTTATTCCAATTTGTTTCCTGAGAATCTGTTAGGCATCTCTTCATAACTTCCCTCCATAATCTTTTTGACAAACTGCATTTAAAAAATAAATGGTCTAAACTTCCTATGCAACTTCTGCAAAAAGCACACAAATTATCCCCTTGTACCTCCACTATAAGAGTTCATCCCAAGTATGTAATTTGTTTTTCTTAGCAAGCCAAGTGATGAATCATGTCTAGGAATCGTGGTACAAAACTAGATTAGCTTCCACCAATTAACCTTCGATAACCTCAGTCAAATTTGATTCCAGGTATCTTAGCAGGCATAAATGCCCCCCTTGATAGGAACCCAAATAGGTTGCTACATCTCCAATGTCTGCCAGAGGAAGTTTGCTCTGTATAGAAAGCAGAGAATTAGATCTCAATGGCTTCCAGACATAGCTTTTTTCCTCCAATACACTTGAAACTTTTGCCTTAAGACTACTTGCAACATCATAAACTACTCCATAACCATACCCACAAGATAATATCTTTTTTCTGTCCCCCACAGAAGATCTTATAAATAGTCTTGTTAACTCACTCTGCTAGAGGAGTTTCCTCCATCCCCAAGAGAATTTTTGAGGGGGTTTCAGTTTTCAAAAGGATAGCTCTTAGAAGATTTTTCTCTTGTCCTAGCCATCCCAATTGAGCCAGCTTGAGCAAAAACAGTCCATAGGAAATTTCTGTTCCTAGCTTAAAAGAATGCTTTTCTTCACATGGATTACTCTCTTTTTCGTACCTCCTGTAATGTGTTCCAAATCTTTGTTGGTTGTTTATTGCTAGACCTACTCATTGGAGTATCAAGAAAAACTCCAATTTTCAGCTTATAGCCTTTACCAACATCATTTTGAAGTTTTTCCTTATATGACTGGCCTTCACCGTTTTCTTCATTCTCTGTTGCAGGGTTCCTAGAATTTCTGGATTCCTTGAGCTTTCACCAGTTTTGTATTCTATCAGTTTTGATTTTTCGCTTTCCTAATTTTCTTTCTTTTTCTGTCCTATGTTATACTCTATGTATTCAGTCCCTTTGCTAGGGTAGAACCTCTTTTTGAATCAATGAATTTTTAACTTATCAAAAAAAATATATGGTGAAGAAATATTTGATTTGGTTTTTCCATTATACAGTCATAGCAGTTTGGCTTCTATGATGATAGTGTTAACGCCCTAATGCAGTAATGCTTATTTACACCATGGGGTAGACGTTGGCTCTTGAAATTGAATTTTACAATATGTTCATGAGAAAAAGCTCTCTTCTTCACTTGTCTTTACACAACATTTACTCACTGTTTTCAACAGGAAAAAATGGTATTAACTTCCAAAGGGTGGTACTCAAGTTTTTGTTGCTAGAATACCTCCAAGTGTCATAGATGATTTTCATAGGTATTAAATTCTTGATCACATTTACCACCTCTTGGTGCAATTAGTAATATCTAGCAGAACAAAATGCTTCAAGGGCCGCATGTATCACTAATTAATTCTGTAGGATTGTAAAACAATGAAAATTGGATGGATTGTTGAGGGTTTGTTGCAGTTACTTTATGAACTATAGTCCAATTATAGATGCTTACATACCTAAGGTATATGGTATCCTAATCCTCTTTACTTTAATTGTAATTTCAAATATTTTCTTTTTATCTTAACATTTCCATTTTTGGCTTTTGCTTTTGATTTCGAGAAACTTGGCTGGCCAAGTTAACAAAGTTGAGTTTTATTGGTGTTTTTGACGTTTCCTTTTCAGGTCTAATAAGTACTTACACTAATTTATGATAATGATTAGTTAATTTTATCTAATTCGTTATTTTGTTGGAGTTTCTTGCGTGTATATTCTACATTGTACTACATTCTCACTATTTTTACGTCAAATGTTGAAATTTGAAGTTGCTTGCATTTCAAGATCCAGTGACAAAACAACACTGTCGAATTGAATTCATAAAGTATGAAAAAGTGGGAAGTGGAGCTTTAGTCTTAAAAGTTTTGTATTCTGGTTTTTTGTTCAAGTGAATTTGTATAATACAATGGTAATCAAGAGATTCTAAACTATAAACATAGTGTTTGAGGTGTCGTTTGAAAGATTGATAATTGTGGAACTTCATCCTTTGTTGTATTGGTCTTCCATTTTACCTCATACTATTGTCTGTTCTGTTTTCAGATTCAGTATACCGGATAATGTCTTAAACATATGAACTTTAAAGGTTCTACAGTTGCTGTGGACTTCACGATTCCAAAGGTGTGCTATTATTTAATCTGCTACTTGTATTGAAAATCGACTTATATTGATGGTAGACTTGCATGTTCCACCTGCTAATGTGCCTGTTATATGATAGTAATGCTTGGTTAGCATTTCAAAATCTAATTTCTTCTCCAGCTAAATAGGCAAAACACAAGCAATAGTTTTAAGAGGTTATTTGGATGCAGAAAAGCTAAAGGTTTAAAATTTCAGTAGAAGCAAAGTGTAACTATTGCTTTTAGCAGCTAAACTCAAAACTTTTCTTATTAGTTCAATCAAGAGCAGCAATCAACTGCCACTGCCAGTGATTTAACTGTGAATGCTATGACATCTGCAGCCAACCTATGTCTCTTGTCATTGACATTTAATATCAATATGATACAGTATCAACAAGCAATAAGGCAAATCCTTAAACATTAGGACCTTGACATGGTAAGGGCCTAGGACACAGTAGTATATATATCTAACAATTTTGTTTTTATAAAATTCTCCTTAAATTATGGGCACAATTATGGCAAATAGATAGAGATATTAAATGAATGAACAATGAATATAATGACTGATCATATCCACTAACATGCTGCCGACTCCATGATCACTGAGACCACCTCACATATTGGCACTGCTGCACAACTGCATCTACTCAATTGCCATTACCATTGTATTTCCAAGGGTTAACCATTTAATTGAATAAAATCAACAGGGTGGTGATCTGAAACGGTTTTGAAGCAGAAGGGAGGAGAGGGACAAGAAGTCTGGAGTGGCACAGCAGGAAGCAACCTCAATTAATGTTTTAAGTCCATTTTTATATATTTGTATAGATTTCAGTTTTCCTTACCCCAAGCCCTTTGAGATATTTTGGTTAGCAGAAAGTGTCCTAATAAATCATATGCAGCTTTCTAAGAGTAGAATCTTGTACTCACCAAAATTGACACATAGTAGAATTAATGTTCTTACAAATATCAGCTCAAGGAGTAGTGCCACTTGTTTACATATAACCTATGCACGTGGGCAGACTTTCATTTGCTTTTTCCCATTACCAGCCAATATATGTGGTGTTTGTTTGGTATCTGAGAAAGACATTGAAAACCTCAAACAAACTATGCCTGGGTGCAGCAATAGCGGCATCACTCCTTATGAGGCTGTGGCCTCTCTCCATGATCATTTTGATGATTCAGCAATGGCAGAAAACGACACTGAAATTAAGTGAAGACATGATGACTATGATGGGGCTGAACATAGTGGAGAAGGTAGCTCTAATGATGTTCCATACACAATGACAATTGAAGGGCTAGGAGATATTATAAGTCCAGGCTTGGAGGTTAAGAAATGTGGGGAGGGTTTGGTATTCAAGCATTTCTCTAATAATCACAAACAAATTCCAAGCTACAGCAACAGCAGCATCACTCCTTATGAAGATGTTCTAATAATTAAAAACATCATGTTTAGATTGATCTAAACTCAAATGCATGTTGACTCAACCAGAACCACTACTTGTTAAATAAAATGGCATATATAAGAAATTAAGCAATGAAAACTAGGCCTGAGAAGCAAGAAATAATTCTTGGGGAGCACACAAGTATACTGATCTAACATCTTCATACTCTACCTAAGAGAGTCATTGTGTTAATTGAGCAGCAATCTAGCAGATTCTAATGGAGTGGAAATGATAACTCGTACTAAGTAGCTTGGAATTTAATATGTGTGACAAAGAGTGAGGGAGGTTCGGGGCTCAAAAATATAATTAAACAAGAGAAGAAGAAGAAGAAGATTCAACTATTACAGGCCCACTTCCAAGGTACATTTTGGACCAAATTCCAAAAGGAAAAATTTCCACAGCTTTCTAATCAACCAAACCTAACAAAATCATCAACGATATAACTAAAAAAATAATTGATTCAATTTTTAAATTTTGAAAATTTTCAGGATTTAAAAATCAATTGTTTCAAATTTTTTGAAGTCCAGATTTAAATTTTATACTACCACACCAAATATATTCAAGCTGCCATGTAGGTCTACCATCACCTTAAAACTGAGACTTGTTTTGATTCCCAATACAAGAAGCAGCGCACCTTTGGAGACCCTCGGTCTGCAGCAACTGTAGAACCTTTAAATTCATGTGTTTAAACATAAGCCAGTCTACTGAATCTGAAAACATACCAGGCATACTATGAGGTCAAATATACAACAAACGATGAAGTTCTGCAATTATCAATCTTCCAAACAACACCTCAAACACTATCTTTATAGTTTAGAATCTCTTACTTAACACTATGTATTCTACAAATTCACTTGAACAAGACCAGAATACAAAAGCTACTCAACTTCCACTTGCATTTTCATATGTTACAAATCCAATTCCACCGTGTTGTTTTGTCACTAGATCCTGAAATGCAAACAAGTTCTTATTTCAACATTTTGGTGTGAAAAAGTGACAACATACCTCAAGGTAGAGCAATATACACGCAAGGTCTTTTGTGCTAACCTCCCCTAGGTTGTACTTTCCTCAGTTTCTTATTGAATCCAAAATGGAGGAGGTCCACTCATGGCTAGCTTTTCTTTAGCATTCTATCTTTTATACTCTCTATTAAATAAACTCTCTGTCATAGAATTAGTATATTGTAATATTAATATATAAATAGAGAAATTTCTTTGGTAAGAGGTAACCAATTCATCTTTGTAACAAATTGGTCATGACCGATACCTATGAGCCAGCTTTAAGAGCTTGGAGGGAGAATTTTATAAGTTAACATGGGCTGTTCAGGTTGCTCACCCAAAATTACCATATTTGAAAGAAACTCAAGAGCTCCTCACAATATAACATTAACATATACTTCATCCCTGTAGATAAAGCCTTAACACTTAATCACAAGGATCAAGCAACATAACTTACAATTATTTGAAGTTCAACCAATTAATTTTCAATTTCAAAGCAGCTATAGCTTTTGTTTTCCAGTTGCCAAAGATTTTTTTTCCCCTCTTTTTATTTCTATGGCTACTAAACTTAAGTTACGTAAGGAAGTAAAAAAGAGTTGGGAGCAAAACAACAGGTAATTTAAGTTTAAACACATATAAATTGATTTAGATTATTGAAAAGATTATTTAGTACAACACCAAGGTCATAGGTTCTTCCCTCTTCCGCAGATCAAATGGTTGGATAGTTCAGACAGCTCTTATTAAGCTACAGGCAGCTGATTCTGGGCGAGCTTTGTGCATAATGTATTTTGGCTTTTAACTTCAATTTGTATTAATACATATCTTCATCTACTAACACATGTATACTATCAAGAATTGACTACAAAATAAATCTTAATTACATTATTTAAATATACTTAATAGTATATATAATCATAGCATCACTCATAAAAAAATCTCACAATTAGAACCATTTCCAGATTTTTGCTTCCAGCACCTTATGTTAGTTGGATCGATATTGGGTAATAGCCTTTACGCATCAAAAGTTGTAAAGAGATTTATATATGTGTGCATAAAAAATAAAATACTCATGTCCCAAACTCCAACATACAATCAACCAAAAAATAATAACAAAAATAAATGCAAAGAGAGAAAGAGTTTGACGAGATCAATTCATACTTCCGTGTCATGGAATTAAAGGATGATAATTGACAAACATCAAACTACTTTAAATGGGCAACAACTCATTAGAATCGACGGTCATATATCTAAGTATTCTCTCTACATGCCCATATCAACTTTGGAAGAACTCAAAGAAATATGCAATATTTATTTGGATCCCAAAGGATGAAACTTAAAGAAATACAATGAATCTCATTTTGCTGATTGAGGCAAGACAGATAAAAGATCCATCATCTATAAATATCAACATGCCCAATCATCCAAATACAGGAGGTACCATCAAGAGGGTGATCCATCTAAAGAAAAGAATTCTTTTATGCTAGGAACAGAACTTGCATTTGGGGTAGCAACTTGAACCTCAAGTGTCCTTCCATTATGGGTATGTTGAGCTACAAGTATTTTCTGACAGCATGAATATCAGATAATAGAATGTCCACTTGCTCTACTTACCTTGATTAAATTAACTGTCTAGAAGCTCAATACCTAGGAATCTTCTGAAGAGTTAAAATGTGACAGCTAAATCCACAAGAACATCTTCTTGTGCGATCCTGTAACCATAGCAGAAACCAGTTAGTCACCAAGCTGCAAAAAGTAAAAACTCACCATCCGATATACATTTAATCTGGAAACACAATGAATGTATTCTATCTAATGCATGATAGGATTAACACTAAAAGTGAGCTCAATGATTGCTCATCAGACCAAGGCATGTAAACTATTAGTTTTCTGCTTAGGGCCAGTAGAAACTTGGGTAATCATTAACCTATAGTTATCATTTGTACGGAAGAATTTTACCAAAGCTATGTTATTTTAACTTCTTGCAGGCTAGGAGGGTAAAATATTAAAGACAGTTAAGGCTCCTTACAACAAATGAGAGAATTAACCACCAAAAAAATTATCTTGCATGAACAGAGGACACATACTGAACATAGAAACCAAAAATGAAAGTATCCTTAACCAACAAATCTATAATAGAGAAAATCACACACAGGAATTGTTCACAGTACCTTCATCAACAATTCACCATTGCATTTTTTAGTTCACCAAACTGGCTCATGCATTGCCTCAACTCTCCCCAGAACCTGTAAAAAATCAAATCTAGAAAAGGTTTTATATATAATACTAACAAGAAGAGCATGTCCTACAGTTTGAAGATACACATTCTACCAAGTTTTGGCCTTCACTTGTCGTAACAGCTAGGCTCAAAAAAAATTAAAGAGAATGCCACATGCATGGCAAAATTGCAAGTGAAATATAAAAACAAATGCAAGCATATGCCGAATCAATAAAAAAAGAAAGAAATATGCAACTACCAAGGTCTGTTAAAGAAGGCAAGGTGGTGGCTTACAAAAATTTCAGAAGAGAAAGTTTATTTGCCTTTTGAACTCATCAAAGCTACCATTTTTACTGGGATTTCTCATCATCAGAGTCATCTTGTGTGCTTAGATTCTCAATTAAATTTCCCAAACGTGGCACAAATCTTTCAATGATATTAGGGAGCCGTATTCTCTTTGGGTGCAGTAGGTCATTAAAGCTACCTTCTTCACTAGGTCCAGCCCCATCATAGTCATCATGGCTATGCCTACGCTTATTTTTTGAATCTTTTGCTGAATCATCAAATTCATCCTCATGAGGAGTGATGTTGCTATTGCGGCACTGAGCCATAGTTTGGTTGCAATCTTCAATATTTTCCTTGAATACCAAATGGACCCCACATTTCTTAATCTCCACTCCTGGACCGAAGGTTTCAAATTCAAACTCAATTTGATTAAATCCATTGGCATCAATTTGACTTAATTCCTCCGCCTGATTGAAGTATTTTGGGGGGGGGGGGGGGGGGGGGAGGGGGAAACATAACTCAGCCAAAGGTGATCCGATTCAATCTTACCATATTGTTCGGAAAAAAAATAGTCTTTTTTTGTTGGGTTTGTCATATCCATTGACTTTAAAGGAACAGGTAAGCTGATGCGTAATTTTAAGAAACCCCAAATTTGCTAAATCAATTAGGTCAAGTGGATGATGCTCACGGAGTGCAAAAACAACGCACAGAACGATCCCCATCAATTTATTACATAATAATGAAGGCACTTGCAAATTCAGTGAAGCCCCCTCACTATGATGACTAAACCATTTTGGGATTTTACTTCTAGGAATAATCATATCATATCCAAATGTCGCTTTAAAGTTGCCCTGAAACACACAAATCAAGATGTTTAGAACTTCACAAGAGAGACAGAGAGACAGAGAGACAGAGAGAGAAACCTAAAAGTAATGTCTTAGCATTGTTAACAACATGTCATCGTAGCCTTGATTGTCAATCAATTTTACACAATTGAAAAGAGAGAGATATGGCTTAAAAGAATCTTCTGGTCTTAATGGTAATGTTTCTAATGAGGTACAACCTTCTGCTAGAATATAACCAATATTAATTGGAAGCTTTGGCAATGATCGAAGAAATGTGCAACCATTCAAAAAAAGAAATTCAAGATTAGATAGTTGAATGATACTTTTAGGAAGACCAACAAAATTATTTCCCATTAGATATAATTCTGTTAAAGAGGATAGGCAACCAAGAACATCGGGGATTGCTTGAAGATTGCAATAACTTAGATCCAGCTGGGTCAAAGACCATAAGCTTGATAAAGAACGCTGTAACATGCCCATGGGACAAGTACTCCTTCTTGGCATTAGAGGAAAGTTGAAAAACCTATTCGATGATTTAGATAATAGTGCTTCACATCCAGAGAGAGAAAGTATTTTAAGATTGTTGGAGGGAAAAGTGCAAGACCATTCTCTTATAGCACTTCCACTTAGATCCAATTTAATAAGGCCGGTTAAACGCTCAACTGATAATGGAAGTTCTTCTATGGCAGTTCCATCCAAATAAAGTTCCAACAAACATGACATATTTCCCACAATCTCTGGAAACGTTTTTAGTCTTGTACAGCTAGAAAGAATAAAAACTTTAAGTGACTCCAGGCTAATCTTGTGTGGAAGGCTTTTAAGACATTTACAACCATTCAAATCTAATAGAATAAGCCGTTTGAGTTCTCCAAGGGATGCATGAATCTTTGACAATCTTGTACAATGTTGAAAATTCAATTGCTCAAGATTTGGGACTTCGGTGAAGTCCGGA
The DNA here is from genome assembly GCA_023621385.1 of Quercus gilva. NCBI lineage: Eukaryota > Viridiplantae > Streptophyta > Magnoliopsida > Fagales > Fagaceae > Quercus > Quercus gilva. Next base: position 8,750,945 of record CM042481.1, on the reverse strand, counting down.
TTCTCAATCAAGTTCCAAGAGTCACGAAGGTCAATGAGTTTTAACCTCTCTAAACTCTGTTATAAAACACCAATCAAATGGAGAAAATTAAGCCCTTATGAACGTTAAATTTTCTTTTTAAAAAATTTATAAAAAAAAATTGAAAAAAAAAAAAAACTTACCTTGATTCCTTTCCATAATCCTTTGACAAGGCTGCAAGGCATAATGAGTTCAACAAGTTTTTCTGGCTCAAAACTTGTTGGCATGGATTCTAAAAGATATCCATCCCAGTGAATAAAACGTAACTCACTAGAAAGATACTTGAGCCCTTGAGGAATGTGCACATTACTGATTTTAAGAAATCTCAAGTTTTTCATCTTTGAGAAGGCTTCAGCATTCAAGCGTTCCTCTTTTCTTGGGGGTGAGTCAAGAAATATGCTTTTAACTACTTCTTTTCCCTACTTAAGAAAATAAATAAAGATTGAGTGTATAGCTATAGAGATTATCAAAAACTTATTTGAATTTTCATAAATATATACCACAAGAAAGCTTGAGAGCCTACATAATCATCTTACCATAATACATTTCAATACATGAATGACATCCTCCATAAGCCACAACCTACTACGTCGGCCAAGCTCTTCAGGGGATTCACAGCAAACAATTTCCTTTCCCAATTCTTGTAGCAAATCATGCATCCAAAATTTTCCAAATGAGATAGTTATGAGAGACTTTTCCAGAAGAACAACTATATCAATTTTTGGCTTGTCATAGAGAGCCTGTAATATATTTACAACATGATCTTCTTCCATTCCCTTAAAGAAACAAGCAATGTCTAAAAATATGTTTTTCTCTCTTTCCCTCAAGCCATCAAAAGTTATTTTAAGCACATCCAAAATTTGTCTTTCAGGACTTTCTTTTAGCCTACATAGTGCACTTTCCCATTCATCTACACTTCTACGAAATAGGAATCGACCTAAAACTTCAAGAGCTAAAGGAAGGCCTCGAGCATCACAAATAACCTTCTGGGATAAGACCTCGTAACCTTCTGAAGGATAATCCTTCTTAAAGGCTTTCAAACTAAAGAAATGAAGAGCTTAATCGTCATTCAGTTTCCTAGCCTTGTATATTTCAACTCTAAACACTTCATGCCTTATCAATAAATGTTGATATCTGGTTGTTATAATGATTCTACTTCCTTGACCAAACCAATTTCGCTCACCTACTAATGCTTCTAATTGATCAAGTTGATCCACATCATCAAGAATGACAAGAACCCTTTTATGACATATTCTTTTCCCTATCATATTGATTCCCCATTGAACATCTAGAAAATCAATATTCTTTTTAAGGAAGATATCAGCAAGAAGTCGTTTCTGTAAAGGAACTAGACCATGTTTTTTACTTTCCTCTCTAACATTTGCAAGAAAGCTTCTACCTTCAAAACAATAATGAAGTTTGTTATAAATGAGTCGTGCTAGAGGAGTTTTGCCCATTCCACCCATACCACAAATTCCTACAAAGCAAACATCATCCAACCCTATGGCTAATAAGCTCACCATTTCCTTCATACGAGAGTTTATTCCAACAAGATCCTTGTGAACAACAGAGTATGTAGAATTCAATTTACCAAGTATTTTTCTGACCATCTCTTCAATAAATTTTGCCTCATGTCTACAAAGAAGATAGACAATAATTTTATTGAGTTAGCACAGGCTAGAAAGAGGGAAAAGATTCAACAAATGTATATTTTTTAGATTTATGCATTATGGGAAAGAGAACTCTAAGTTCCATAATACAAAAAGATATAACAAATAAACCAAATAAAACATGTATTTGAGCTCTTTATCTTTTTCTGATAATGTAAGGAACCTTTCTAAAGAAGAGCCCTTTGGACTCACTTCTAGATAGTAAAACCTGCAAGCAACTAACTACATATTTGGGCTTTTTGACCCGACTATTTGCCTTAAAATTTTTGTCTTTGCTTATCTAAGCAGTTCTGCAAAAATATATAAATTAGTAAGCCATTGTTGTGGGGAAAAAAATTAATAATTTGGGTGATGGTGATATGCATAGTGTCACTACCTCCCCAAATAAAATTTTTAAAAAAAAGTGTAGTGGTCTTGGACAAGAATGATTGAAAAGTATGATTTAAATTAGAAATTAACAACCTTCAATAAACCTTTTGAAAGCGACAATTTGATTTTATATGATTCTTTATTTGTTGAAATTGTTTCTAGATTATTTCACAAAGACATGTTGTAGTATGTTAATTGTATCTTCTTCTTTTCTTCTTTTTGATAAGTTCCTCCCATTCTTCCTCCCAACCAAACAAAAGAAAGCTATATTATATGTATGTTTTGCAATTTTTTGTGACAACAGTTTCGCAAGACGGATCTAGAAGTGCTTTTTGGATTGTTTCTATATATATACATAGACAGATTGATCAATGGGAAGCAGAGTTCAAATGGATTAGTACAAGCCATGCAAGGCAGACAATATTTATATCATATATAGACAGAAAATCAGAGATGTCATGCTCAAAGTTTCAAAGATGAAGAACCCATTTTTTCAAATCCATAAAGGATCTCTTGGGCTATTATTAAACAATATTAAAAGTACAAAATCAATGAGTAGCATTATTAAATTGAAAAATAAAATCTTACTTATCGTGTAAATCCCATCCAGCAATACTAGCAACTTGTGTCAAAGCAGCTCTCCACGTGTACACATCCTCTATGTTATCTTTGAAACGCTCTTCGTGTTTAACAAACGCTTCAGCAAAAGCCCCTCTCTGATTGCGCACATCACTAGGATCCACGTAGTGGAAAATTGGCAGAACTATGAGCTCCTTCTTTTCCATGCACTCAACGATCTTCGCTAGCTCAATCAAGCACCAACTCGACGAAGCGTAGTCTCTGGAGAGAATCACAACAGCAAATCTCGAATCTTCAATTGCTGACAAGAGCTCAGGGGCAATGAACGTTCCTCGTTCAAGCTTTTCATTGTCCCTGAATGTGAATATGCCTTTCTGACTGAACGCCGCGTATAGATGGTCTGTGAAGTTTTTGCGGGTGTCGGTGCTTCCAGGGGCGGAGGCATGTATAAGGGTGGGGGCCATGGCCACCTCAAAATTTTAAAATTTTTAAAAATATATATACAATTATTTTTATGTTTTGAAAATTTAGTCTACAAAAATAAGAGTTGGCCCTTCCAAATATTTGAATTAGTCCAATAATGCTCTTAAAAAAAATAATTGGTCTAATGGTTATAGAAATATAACTTTATTTTGTGCAATTCTATTTTTTATTGTAAAATGTGCTTTTATATCTGTTAAATATTTGATAAAATTTGGTATCAAACATGTTTGAATCTATATTTTTCAATCCGCTATGTGACAATTAACAAGCCATTGACTCATTAAAAAAATTTTGTCACTAAAACTACACATGAAATTTGTCTTTAGTTGCCATATAATGGGTTAAAGTAAGGTAGCTTTAAATATGTTTGAAGTCTAACTTATTTCTTCAAGTTTTGGATCATTCATGTTTTTGAAAATTTCATTAGTTCAATTGAAATATTTTCTACTTACTTTAGCATAAAATTTGATAATTTGTATTTAAAAATGAAAATTTTTAAGAATTTGACTATGAAAATGGAAAAAATGAATTTTATTTTATGAAAAATCGCCGTCAAAAATGATTTTTATTGAAAATACTAAGATTTTTTTTTTTTTTGGTTGGGTGTGTGTATATATATAACTTATCAAATAAAAAAGTATGTGTATATATAATAAAAAAGCGCGCGTGTGTACATATGTGTGTGTGGGTGTGGAAGTTGTCTTGATAAATATATTAGCGTTGCAACTTGGCCCCCTCAAACAAAAATTCCTAGCTCCACCCCTGGGTGCCTCTAAAACTGAGGAGGAGGAGGAGGAGGAAGCGTTTTCTGTGTCCATAAAAGCCATCGGAAATATAATCAAATTGGTTTTGAAGAATAACACAGAGGCAGAGAGGAATATAATGATGAAATTAGGGAAGAATGAAATGGAAATTGAAGCAGTGACTGAAAAGCTACAAAAATTATATGCTCTTGAAATGTGAGTACACGGATTTAGGAAATTGCAGTCCACCGACCTGCTTGCCAACGAGGGAAAGAGAGGGGAAGATACCAGAAGGTCAGTAAAGTGAGAGGATTACACAATCACCATTGGCACATGGTCATATAACAGAACCAAATTTGTGTGGTGAAATTTGTACGTAAAGTGTGCAATAAGATTTTCCTATATAAAAATGGTGTAAATTATGTAATAGATAAATCATAAAAACATCAATTTATAAGGTTAGAGAAGTTAATGTGGAAAATGTATATATCTTTATTTATTTATTGAATATAAATGAAGGATGTGAAAAAAGGCCTCGTGGCTAGGGGTGTGCAGCCAAAACTGACCAAATCCAACCCTATTCACTAGGTTGGATAGGTTTTTAGGGGTTGGTGGGTTGGGTTGGGAATTTTTTATTTATTTATTTATTTTTATAGTAGGTTGGGTTGAAATCAAGTCATAAAATTCACAAATTTGCCTAACTAAACCCAACCTGACTCACCTATATTTAATATATATTTAAAATTTTAAAAAATATATTATACAATTTTGTTATTTAATTTTTTGCCCCTCTTTCTAAATAAAATTCAAACTCTAAATTCTCCTCATATATATGAAAATATACCATTTAAAGACTGAAATGCTTACGTGAAGGGGGGTAAGTTTTCGTGGAATTGAACCAACGGCTGGCTTCGAAGGCCTCCAAATCCGTCTCAGGCAGAGTGAAGTCGTGGAACCGAGGCGCATCGAACTCGTAATTGAGATCCATTTCTTCGCCACCAACAAAAGGTTCCATAACAAACTCCTCCAAGTATTCTTCTTCCTCCATTTTTTTTTCGATTCACAGAAACGAGCCAATTGAATATTGTAAATGTTTTTTCCCCTTAAATTTATTTTCTTTTTTTTTTCTTTTATAGAGATTCGAAGAAAGAAAAAGCTCTGGTTTTTCACTGTTCCAGGAGAAACAGCGAAACAAACACCATTGGTTTAACGATTTTCCCTCACTTTCTCTCTCGCTAGCGAGAGAGAAAGTTTCGATCATTCCCTTCAAACCTCCATAAAATTGAAAAAAAAAAAAAAAAAGACAATTTGAAAATCCTCTAGAAGTTGAACTGGTAGCTGTTTTGCATTGCTAGAATTTTGCTCATGAAGAACAGAAAAAGGCTTATATTTTAGAAGGTTATTCAGGTATTGTTGCTTTGGTATATGAATGAAAATAATTAATTATTTACTGAGTTTTGATTTTTTTTTTTTTTTATACATATTCTGGTGTATTTAATAAAACCCAATTTTTGGATACATAAATTCAAGTGCTATTTGAGAAGAATAGAAAGTAGTTTGTACCAACGGAGAAATTTTTTTTAATGTTGTTTGTGCAGAAATGGAAGTGTTTTTCTTTCAAAGTTCTTTTTGATAAGTAATTAAAGTAGAATTAATAGTCTATCTAAAGTGAAGGAAATGTCTATACTTGGTGAAAAGAAGAAATTTTACCTCTATTCTCTGATAGTCTGATGCAAAAAGTTAAGAAAATAGAAAATATCTAAACTGCTTTATGTGCAGGGCCGGCTGGATAGGTAAAGCAATTGATGCAATCGCCTAAGGCCCCAAATAAAAAAAGGCCCCCACTTGTTAAAAAAAATTATATATATAATATATTTATCTATATATTTTAATTTAAAAAAATTTAAGCACGTTTATTGGTCAATAAAATGCATTAAAAAGGTCCCATTGTATCCTAAAATGCAAAAGATTAAAAAGGAAAAACTAAAAATAGACAAACTTCAGCTAACAAAATTAAATGGTAGGAGACAAATTTATTAACTCATTCTTGAAATATATTAAAATCAAAATTAATAACAGACAAATTCATTAATAATACAACGTAATTGTCTTGAAATATGCTAAATTAGAGATTATAAATTTCAAAAACAAAAGAAATACCTCTCATCTCTTTATCTCTCTACCTCTCCATCAATATTCTTACGGCCTTACCTTTCTTTTCTTCATCTTCATCTTGATTCTTGATCTTTTTCCATAAACTCAGTCAATTTAGCTTGAAATTTCTCTTTGTTGAGTCCAGGCTCCAGCGTACCAGTCTACAGTCACAGGTATTCTTCTTCAATCTCCCCCTCTTTCTCTTTGTCTTTCCGAAAATGAAGACTCATAGTCTTCTTCTTCTTCTTTTTTTTTTCTTTTTTTTTCTTTTTTGAGGAACAAGACTCATAGTCTTCTAGACTTCTATTTATTTCACTTAAATTTTATATATATATATATATATATATATATTTTGTTTCACACTTTCATTGCTGCACTGCACAATTGTTTGATAGGATGGGACACATTTTTTGCAGCTATGATAGCTTTTCTGTTCTGCCTCTCTTTGGACCTCTGCCATAATAATTGATAGGACACATTTTTTCTTTAAAACTTAGCCATAGGATGATAGGAGTAGTGGAGTAGCTGACGGTTTCTCACTTTTTTTTTTTTAAATAATCTGACACTTTATTTGTTATTATAAATTATCATATCAATTAATAATTTGATGTGTATCATGTCAACTCATTTATATTACAATGACACTAATTTATTAAATCATACATTAAATTAATTTTTATTTGTGCAAGTTTAAACTTTAAATTGGTCATGGCTTTAAGGTCTACTATGTCACAAGAAATATTAAGTGAATTAGCTATATTATCAATTGAAAAAGAAATTTTAGAAGAACTTAAATACAAAAACTTAATTAGTCATTTTGCATCCCAAAATGCAAGAAAAATAAATTTTAAATAAAAAAAATTCAATATATATATATATATATATATATATATATTATTTGATTAATATTTAATTATAAAAAGGCCTCATTTAAAATTTTCGCCTAGGGCCCCAAAAGTTGTTGAGCCGGCCCTGTTTATGTGTTCAAATGTTTTAAAGATGAGATTTTAGATGCAATCCCTCTAGCATGTATGTGCCTCAACTTTGGACATTGGTTTAGTATAATTTTCTAAAGAACCACTTGAATTACAACTTATCAAAAAATAAAACCATTTGAATTACAAGAACTATGTGCTTTTAATTATTTAAAATATATATATATATATATATATATATCGACACTATAATGCTTATGACCATTACACACTTGAAACTTCCATAGTGGAAATTTGGTGGCTAGGATTGTAAGATGCATTCTTGGAATTCAGTTATGCTTTCTCTTATCATTCGCTTACTTTCTACCAATAGAAATTAAGATATTGTTCCTTTGTATTTATACATTAGAATTTTACCTTATATTATTACTGAATATGTTCTCCTTACATGGAGCTCAAAAGGTTGTATTAGTTCCTATTATTTCAAAAGTTACATTTAAATAGGTCTTCATTATGCTATTGCCTTCAGTTGGACAACAATCACCCATTTAGCACACCAAAGAATCCATTTGAGGGGGTTCTACATATGTGCTATAGTTTTTGCTGGTGGCTAATGATGACTCAATTCATCCAAGTGAAACAGAGTTGGCATTTATAGTCCATCAGGCCTAGCTAGAATATGGCTTTGCTCACTAGATGGTTTTTTGGTTAATAAGTACTTAGACTTTATTTTTTGTTATGGGGAATTTTGGACTTTTGACATTGTTATTGAACTTGACTCTACATCGCACAATTGTAATTTTTGTTTTTTGAAATGATTGGCATTATTAAAACAAAGCCTTTAATAAACATATTAATTGTTGTATTTTATTGCATTGTTATGTCAATTTGATGGTATTTTAAAAGTGTAAAATTTTCTCCGCGCATTGCGCAGGTTAAATGCTAGTTTATATCTAATAGCTGAAGCATAGAGTTTAATATTACTGCGCTCCTGTTGAGCCACATCGTCAACCTATTTTCAATATTTTCACTCTCCTTTTTAATTATTTTTCTCCTTATTAATTTGCCACTTTACAATTACACCTTCTCCAACATTTATTTACTTTTACCTTTTTATCTCCCCACTATTTTATACCTTAACCTTACAATTTCTCCATCCCTTTATCTTCTTTTTATTTTGACTCTTCTTCTCTCCATTTTTTTATCATAAAAATTTGATGAGATGGGTTCAAGTTATACCTGGTGTAACTTCATAAAAGTTACACATTTTATGAACCATTGATTACTATTAGATCTAAGGGTCAAAAAACACTCATAGTAGTATCACTATTACTTCCTAGAAATTAGTGATTTAGACATTAACTCTTCTTATTAAAGGGGGGAAAAAAAAACTCACAGCATTAACTCTTTTTTTTTTTTTTTCGCCCATATCATCATCTTCTTCCTCTTGTCTTTCTTTTTGCACTATACTTTCAGGCCTCCATCATCTCTTTATAGAGATTAACCTCAGTTCAAGTAGTAATTCTTTTAGACTGAATTACTTTTCTTAGGAAATTTACGGTTACCTCATCACCTTAATTTCTTTCAGCTGCAATTCCTACAAAATGAAACTTGGAGTAAGATGTCGTCAAGGAAGAATTACCTTCATTTTAATATTACTAAATTTTTCACTGTGTGATTCTTAAACTTTTGAGTTCTTTTACACGTTAGGGCATTTTATAATGAAGAATGATTTTGTGACACATTACAAAAATGAAAAATTAAATGATGAAATGTGATTCTAACTTGAATGCTACTTGTTAGGAATTCTATAAAGAATCAAAAAAGAGGTTTGACAGTGATCCTGATTTTAAGGAGAGGGCACAGAAGGCAATGGTTTGCCTCCAGGTGATTTTTTTTTTTTTTTTTTTTTTTTTAACTTTTGTAGCTTATGGACTGAGGTTAACCTCTCAGATAATGCAAAATCTTAGGTCACTATTAAATTTTGAATATCTAGGCTTCACATTATGTCTGTTGAGTTTCTCTTTTACTAATTTTTCATGGCTTAATTAACTTTCTACAGGGTGGGGATTAGAAATATCGTAAGGCATGGACATAGATTTGTGAAATCAGTCGAAATGAGTTTAACAGGGTTTGTCAATGCCTTGGAGTTCGGCTAGAGGAAAAAACTAAGAAATTAGGAACGTAGGAGAAATTGCAAAGAAAATGGAAAGAAAGACTTAATAAGGAGAGAGAAAAAGAGACATAAGAAATATTTAATGAGGAGAGAGATAATGAGAAGACTATTAATTAGGTAAGTATTTAATGTTGTAATGGATAATGGTGTTTTATTTTTATCCGTTAGATCTCTCATAAATCTACGGTTTAAAAAAGATATAACTCTTGTGGAGTTACACTAGGTGTAACTTGAACCCATCTCAAATTTGATATTTTCTCTACCATTCAATCCATATTTCTCTCACACAAAAAGTCTCTCCTTTTTAATTATTTTTCTCCTTATTAATTTGTTACTTTACAATTACACATTCTTCAACATTTACTTACTTTTACCTTTTTATTTTCTTACTACTCTATATCTTAACCTTACAATTTCTTTATCCCTTCATCTTTCTTTTAATTTTTTTTTCTTCCTTTTAATTTGACTCTTCTTCTCCCCATTTTTTTTACTATAAAAAATTGTTATTTTCTCTTCCATTCAATCCATATTTTGCTCAGACAAAAAGATGAATCTCTCTCTCTCTCTCTCTCTCTCTCTCTCTCTCTCTCTCTCTCTCTCTCTCTCTCTCTATATATATATATATATATATATATTCTTTCTTTTGGTGGATGTTTAATTATTTAGATTGATGAATTTTTATATTTAACTCTACTTGAGGTTAATAAGAATTGGTTATATTTTCATTCTTTATCTTTTTAATTTTATTTTCTTTGTTTGTTACATGTTGATACCCATTTTCGGGACACATTTCTACAAGCCCGATTCAACCAAGCCCGACTTCCTTGTGGGCTTAGTTCATGTATTATATTATATTTTATTCTTTTAAGTATGGCCCAAGCCCATGTGACTTACAAGGGAAATTGAAGAAGTGTGGTTTAGAGGGTATGGGTTGATTTCTTTCGGACCTTTTGCATGAACCCAGACTAAGCGTGCTACCAAGTGGGCAAGGGACACTAGTAGCATCGCAGGCTCTTAGAGGAGGTCTTGTACCCAAAATTTCCACCTCAAAAGAGTCTTTATGCCCTGGTTGACTGTGGCCCAGAGTTTCTGCCCTAACCTAATTTTGCTACCATATTTTCTTTTCCACCCAAAAAATACAGTTGAACCTAAACTAATTAGCTAGCCTATTGTAGTCAAATGCAACTGTCAAAAGCCTACAATGACAAGGAAAGAATAGATAATGGAGCCAGCCACTTTATTTCCAAAATCATGCTAAAAGCACGCCAAACTCTTCCCTAAACAAAAGCAACTCAAGCCAAAACACCAAATTAGTATCATGGAGGATAAAAGCCTCTTCCACTACTCAAAAACCAGTCATTAGTAACACCTCAAACTCTATATAAAACTCTCTCTTCAGTTCAAAACAAGGCCAATCATATTTTCCCCATAGAGTTGAAACTTGAAAGCAAAAGCCCACTGAGTTAGGAAACATTTTCACAATTTTGAACCTTAGGGGTGGAAATATGGGTACAAGGAAACCTTCCCTCTCTTTCTCACAACCTCTCTCAATTTCCTCTTATCGCTGAATGTGGGTTGAACTTTCAAACCTATTATGTTTTTATGCTTTTTTTGCACTTTTGTTATTAGCATTTTGATTCTCTCTTATCAAAACACCATTAGCCTTTTGTTCATTATACTTTTGGAATTTTGGGCTTGATTTTTCACAATAAACAAAGAACCCAAGGGGAGATTTGGGCCGTTCTTGCATTTTCGGTCCTTGTCGCAAAAAACGTCTCTGACACATGTTATCCTATGAAATTATAGAATGATTTAATATTATTCTATTACATAGTATGACTTGAATAATTTGGTGTTTACAACTATACATTTTTTTTTTTTAATATTCTTCTACTCATCTTCTTTTATATAATTTTGTTATTTGTCTCATATTCTCTTCTAAAAAAGGTGATCATTCTCTCTCTCTCTATTATTAATTCTTTGTTGCAACTCTATTTTAGATTGATGGTTTTTTTTTTTTTTTTATCTCTACTTTTGGATGATACACTTTGGTGGTGTGTTTTGAGTTATTTATCACATGCACTCTCTATCCCTCTTATAGTTTTAGTTTGAGTTAATTTTATTATATTTTAGAATAGAGATGATAATGTATTTGATTCCACAACTCTCCTAAGCCCCAAACCTCCCTCACTTTTTGTCAGTATATTGAATTCCAAGCTACTTACTTCATGAGTTATCACTTCAACTCCATTAAATCTGCTAAATTGCTGCTTAATCAACTTAATGACTTTCGTTGGCAGTATGATGATGTTAGATCAGTATACTTTTTTGCTATAAAGCATTGCAATTGCATCCTCCCAGCAACAGAAAGTTTCTTACCTCCTCAGGAATAGATTCTTAAATCTTGGACGTGGTTTTCATTGTTTGATTTCATTTATATGTCATTTTATTTAAGAAAAAGAGTGATTCTAGCTGAGTCAATATGCTTGCTTTTGAATTTAAATCAAACTAAACATGATGTTGTAATTAGATCCTAGTCCATTTCTTGACCCACTTCTATTAACTTTTGTTATTTCTTTCTGCTGATTTTCCAGAAAAGGGGGGGGGGGGGGGGGGGGGGGGGGATAGTTATTGGTGTTACTGGCAAGGACTGTCATTGGATGGATAGGACACACGGATAGCATTTTCATTGATTATGAACTTATACTTCAATGCCTGTAATCTTACAAGTATACTTCTAATATGTTGGAATGGAACAAGATAAATGTATTGTAATGCAGTTTGTAATTTTCTTCTGTTTGCTGTGAAATGCATGCTAATAATGTAATCACATGAAAGAGTATTATAATTGATCTTGAGCAGATATTTCCAACCCTTTTACCATATTGATTGCTTTATGGAGAAAGTTGTAAGAAAGTGGTAAGAAAGGAGTGATGAGTTGAAGGAGAAGGGCTATCCTTATTTGTGTACTCTAAGAACTCATAAATGCATTTTACACACTTGCAGAATGTAGCCAAAGTGTTTTGTGATTTATGGTAGTCAAGTGGTTTCAAGTGAGCTAAGTGGCTGTATGGGTTCTTTTTTTTCTGTTCTGGAGCTGGCTCTTCCCTCACCCCCCAAAAGTTCTTGCACCACATAGTGTTATTGAGCCACAAGACTTTTGACAAATAAACTCATTTTTAAATACAAGCAAAGTGGAAGAACCTTTACAGTTCACATAAATATTTTATGACACTAGTAGTATGCCTAAGCATAACATAGATTAAGAAAGGTTGCGACACTTCATATTACATGCAAAAAGTTTAGCCTATATCTCCCTTTGTTTTATTATTTATTATTTAAAAAAAGAAAAAGAAAAAAAGAGAGAGGCTCTTTTATAACTATAAATCGTGGCTTTCTTTGATTCAGAAAAGAAGTTAAACGCAGTTGGCTGGACTTGGTTGAATGGACTATCACTCATTCAAAGGCATTAGCTTTAGAGCTGCTATTTGTAAATTGGCTTGGTGGGTTGCTGTGTATTATCTATGGCAGCAAGGGAATGCTATCATCCACTCAAGGAAGATAAAAACAGAGGAGCAGAATGTTAAGGATATCAAGAGGGATATATCAAAGGCAGAGTGGAGAGCAAAAGTAGAGCAATTGACTCAGTCCTTAATAGTTTCTCAAAAAAAAAAAAAAAGACTCAGTCCTTAATAGAATATTATGTTGTAAATGGGGCATTAACTCTGCTTTTGTGTGTAAAAAGCCATTTTAGGTTGTCTGTACTTGCTGCTGTGATGCTGCGTGTTTACTGTGTTGTGGCTTAGCTTGTCATGCTACCTTGGGTCCTTGTGTAACACTGTCTGTTTTGAAATAATATGTTTACTGATTAATATAAAAAGAAAAAAAAAAATCTATTAAACATAGCATGGGCATATGCTGCATATTTGTTGGTGTTGGGTTAAGAAGAATTGATGTTCCTGTCCTATAAACCGTGTGGGTCACTTCCAGATTTGTTGCATCAATACAGTTACATTGAGCTTTAATTGCAAGCAGTTGATCAAACGTGACAGTGCAGAAGTGTGGGCTTTGTCTCATAACAGCATAATGATATGTAAAATTTAAGTAAACAAGAAGGCAATTCATGGGTTCTTTATCTGATAATTGCTCCTGCTTCAAGATTGTGCCTTTTTTTACTCAACTTCTCCCTGCTCAACAAAGTTGATCTTGTTCTGCAACTTGGTGGTCTCATTTGTCAATTGATGATTGATAATAGAGAAACAAATAAGCAAAATTGTAATGTTGGAGCAATACCCAGTAGATCCAAAAGCTGTAATTGGGAATTTCAACCTGAAAGAGTGAGAATATCTGTTGATCCTATGCTTAAAGACGAAAAATCAAGTTGTAGAATAGCCTCTCCTCTTCTTGCACTGCGGCCTTCATTACTTTTAAGCTCTCCATGTCTAAGTTACTCACTCCCCCCTGCAATAGATTTATTTAAAATAGCTAATATATATCCTCGTTTCCTTGTGATTTGATTATAAAAACCTTTCTATGGGTAACTTCAACTTGCATTAGCACTGACTCTTTCTTTCTTTTCCTTCTTATTTTTTTCAAAAATTCTGAGGATGAATACTTGAACAATGAACAGAAATTTATACCAAATTTACATATTTTCTCAATTTAACTTTCCTATCAATCAACAATTAGCAGAAGTTTGTTCTGTATAGAAACCAGAGAATTAACCAAAGTGGCTTCCAGACATAGGTTTTTTTTCCTTCAATACACTTGAAACTTTTGCCTTAAGACTACTTGCAGCATCATATACTACTCTGTAACCATAGCTGGTGGCTGGTGTATAGAATATCATCAGGATGCCACCAATGAGTAGTTTTCTCCACCCCCAAGAGCATTTTAGAGAAATTTTAATTACCACACTCAAATTGAGCCAACTAGAGCAAAAAGATTCCATATATGCCTCATCCTCAACTCTCTTGAGCCCCAAACCTCCAGCACTCTTTGTCACACATTGAATTTCAAGCAAGTAAATGAGTTATTCCACTCCATGGGAATCTGCTAAATTACTGCTCAATCAGCTTAATGACTTTATTAGGGAGTATGAAGATGTTAGATCAGTATACCTGTATGCTATAAAGCATTAAGGTTAGCAATTGCAGCCACCCAGCAAAGCGTTTCTTAGTTCCCCAAAAAATTGATTCTTGCATCTTGATCTTCATTTTCATTGTTTGGTTTCATATATATGTTATTTTATTTAACAAGAAGAGTGATTCTAGCTAAGTCGATATGCATGCATTTGAATTTATTGATCTAAATATGATGTAATTAGACGTGAGCCCATTTCTAGACCCACTTTTGTCTACTGGCTTGTGTTCTTTCTTTCTGTTGGTTTTCAATAGGGAGGACTGAACACTGAAGACATGGTAGTTATTGGTGTTGCTGGCAAGGACTGTCACTGGATTCATGGGACACAATAATAGCATTTTCATTGATTATGAACTTATACTTCGATCCCTGTAATCGTTACAAGTATACTTTTAATATGTTGTAATGGAACAAGATAAATGTATTGTACTGCAGTCTGTAATTTTCTCTTGTTTGCTGTGAAATGCATGTTGTATAATGTAATCACATGAAAGAGTTGTATAAATCTATCTTGAATATATATTTCCGACCCTTTTACCACATTGATTGCTTTATAAGGAGAAAGTCGTAAGAAATTGGTGAGAAAAGAGTTTTAAACTTCTTTAGAACAGTTTACTGGCGTTATTAGTCTTCGCTGTTCTTTGATTGGCTGTTTAATTTATTATTTCTTTTTTAAACAAAGGATAACAAGAGATTCATTCTAATAAGAGATGATATTATTTCACGAAACTTTGTAGCACTGGTGGCTCTACCTGCAATGACCACCCTGACTTGCAGAAAATTACATATATACACTCGTAAAAAAAATATATATATATAGGTTAAACTAACCTATTGCAATTATCTTAACAAGAACTTTGAACACCTTTACTTGAGAATTACAAAAAATTAGGTTCAACAAAAATATGAATAATGCAATATTTACAACATTTTCATAATAATTTTACAACAAATTTAATGAGGTAAGCTGTTACTAATTCTAATTTGAGCTCAACATTGATATTATTTTTTTATCCACCAATAATAATTTTTTGCATAAGATTTATTGTAAAAATATTAGGAAAATTATTAGGTACTCTCGGAGTACCATAAATGCGTAGTCTTCCCTCTCACATGAATGGTGGGTCCATCATGAATTTAATTAGTAGGACCCACCATTCATGTGAGAGGAGGGAGTACACATTTATGGTACTCTGGGAGTATACAATAATTTCTCAAAATATTGTTATTGTAAAAATATTGTAGGTGTAGCATTACTCTAAAATTAATTCTACCCCCTAAATATAATCCTTAATCCCTTTCATAAAATTAAAAAAAAAAAAAAAAAACTTAAATAACAACAATAAATATTAGTCCAAATAACAACAAACATAAATCAAACAAAAACAAGATAAGACCAAATAACAAGTGATCTAATTATTCACAAAAAAGCCTACTATAAAACAAAAAGATAAAAATTGCTAAATATTCAAATTTGTAACTCTTTCAACCCTATTCAATAAAAATAATATCTAATTTCATGTTTCTCTAAAAAATGGTAACAAGAAAAATATTGTGGTTGTTACTTCTCCTTAATGGTGTTAACAATTAAATTCTTTTTGACTTTGTAGTCACAACAATTTTACTCTCCTTTGTGACTTGATTCACAATTGGAGCAAATATTCAAGTTATTACTTTATTAAATTTTGTATAATTTAAATTTCTTAGTGACCAATCTAAAAAAAAATTCCTAGAACCGCTAATGTAGTTTTGTAGTGCTAAATTAAGTAAACAAAAGCATAATCTAACCTTATAGGAAATTCGAAACAATTTCATACTTAAAAAAAAAAAAAAAAAAAAAGGAAAAGACTACAAGGTTTAATGCATTTTGTAAACATAAATTAAAAGTCAGCCCCATTTTGTTTTCGGTTCAGTTATATAAATGGACCTGATAAACGGGTCAGATAGATTGGAAGATATCGGTCATACCGGGTACGGGTTTGGGCATTTACCAGTTCTATTGACTTGAACCATTTATTTATTTTAAAAAACCTTTAAAAATAAAAAATTCTTCATCCTTCTCTACACAGACACTACGCTTCGTCGAGTCGGTTCCCGTAAGAATTTTCTGTTCGAATAATAATGCTACTTATTATTGTTAATTTTTTTTTTTTAATATTGTTTAATAATAGCCCAAGATGCAAGTCCGAATCTGACGGCAATTCCTTTATGAATTTGAAAATAGGGTTTTTCATCTTTGAAATTTTGAGCTATGACATCTCTGATGATTTTCTGCATTATCCCCTCCGAACTTGGCTATCCTTGGTTGTTGATTTTTTTTATTATAAAAGTTATGGTCAACTAAGCTATAAAAGAATTCTTATGCATTTGTAATTTTTTTTTTTGGGTACCAATTTAGGACTGGAAGAGAATTTTTTATTGACTACTAATTAGCAATAAAATTGTATTTGCTAATATTGAAGTAGTTCAACAGAGTAAATATATGTATTGATATATTTGAACCTTTACACATCTCTAGTGATTCAAAATAGATTCTTTGATCTAGCATAAGTCCAACAAGTGCATCATGCTACACCCTGTCTGTAAGCTTGCAGTAATGACGAATTCGGATGCTAGTGGTAAAACATGTCCTTAATTTTTCCTCCATCTCCAGTTACACTCAGAAAGCATAGGAATTTCCCATAAGCTCCTACCTTTGGTCACCTTTTCTTTGAAAAAAAGAACTTATAGTCATTTTGCCTTAACATTAGTTCATATTACATTCATTTGGGTTGATAGAGGCGTCTTTTATTTATTTTTCAATTTAAATTGTAAATCAATCATTATTGTACTTATGCAACCTTCATATTTAAAAAAAATGTAAATAAGAATTTTAAATTATGGGCAAATTTTAATTAATGTGCCCTTCATATTTAAAAAGAAATTAAAAAAAAAAAACACTCATTTAATGTACTAATGTATTATTTTTCTTTTATTATTTAATTTTTTATTTTTTGCTATATATGACTCATTAACTTTAAGAGCATTTAAAGCATATTATTTATTTTTTTTTTTTTTAATTTCTAAAGACTAAAACAATCCCCTTTTCATTTTGTAATTCAAGAGTTAGGGATACATGAATTCATGGATTTTTCCTTTCTCCTTTAGTTCTATTAATTTTTTGGATATAAATTTGGGGCATATTCTACCTCCCCAGCCATAAACAAAAGAAAATCTTTCATTTAATGGCTTTTATGGCAAAAAAATAAAGAAAAACTCCAATTTTCCCCTGATAGCTGTTACCCACATCATTTAATGAAACCACACTTATACTAAACTCAATGCTGGTAAAACCACAGTTCTTAATATTCTTAATGTTTTGGTTCTTTGGCGGTTTATTGAACATACCTCAGTAAATGAAGCAGCCAAAGAAACTTTGTGTCATAGATGATATGACTACATTCAATTTCCCAAGCATCTTTGCGTTTTCTGGTTTGGTGCTCCATTTTACAGGACATCGATAGTTCTGCTTACACTCATTAAGGATGTCCTTATTGTAACTGGGCAGATTGTCTCCTGCAAATCATGCTCATGTAACTGGGCAGATGCCAGTGAAATGACCATTATCTTGCAGAAGTAAAGAGGACTTGCCTCCGTAAATGGTGGTTGGTTCTGCTTCTGCTGATGACTGTGCTGTTAAGCCATTGATGAGTTCAGCTGTGAAGTGGGGAAAGAGGCTTTTCATAGGATGTATTCCAATTGAAGCTACTTTAATAATGTGCGGTTGCATTCCAGTCAGTTTGGCCATGTTTTGGACGTGTATCTTCCCAAGGTAAAAGTAGCTGACTTGTATCTAGTTTAATTAAGAATGGTGTGGAATGTTGGCTGATGAAAATATTACTGTATCTTTTTTCTTGTCAACTTTTTCCTAAATGCTTAAACCATGGCCATGCAGCATGTAATTACAGGTGTTGTTAAACCTTCTTGGGTTTGTTCAAGGTTTAAAATGGGCTTGCTTGCAGAGTCATGCTTTTATTACCACCTTATCTATATACCAGAAATTCAATAATGTGCAGCACTAGTAATAGCTGAAATCAAGACGTTCAGATATGGTATCTGCCAAACTTATGCAGGGATGAAAATTGAAAATTAGTGACTTCTTGGAGGCTTTTCTTGGAACTAATTGATTGCATGGTTTTTTCTCGTTGCTATTTGCACTTCATGGAAATTGATTTGTACTGTATTAGCATTATTCAAAATCAAATGGAAAGAAGAAAATTGAGTCCTTTCTTTTGGAGAGAGGTCTCCTTCTCTTAGAGCAGTCATGTGATCCTTCCCCCCTCTCACTACATCAACCCTTTCACAAAATGGCTTATTCATTTGTAAGCAAATCCCTAGTAGATAAACACATTACAACAAATATGTTATTGTATATTTTGTGTGTGTGCATGTGTGTCACTTATACATTTTGCCCCCCTAAACTTAAATCTTGGCTCTGCCAATTAATAACTATTATCTTGTAACAAGACTCAAGCTAGGTCCTGATCATGACAGTAGTGTTTAGACATTTGCTTAATCAATATGCTTGTAATTTCAAACTTCGTAATATGCATGGTCTAATCCCATATATACTTCTTTTCGTTGTAGATTTCTCATGTGGTCATAACCATATCATTTTGCATTTGCCTTGCCTCCCATTTAAAACCCTCCCATTCTCTCCCATTTTATTTTGATGGATGATACATGGTAAATAAATGATATAAAGATTAGAAGAATGCCATGTCAAACATAATTTATTTCTCACTACATTCTCCTCTTCTTTGCCTTCCTTTCTTGAGATTACAAAATTTTAATTATGGTAATGATTTAGGCCCCAAGTTGTAGTTATGGCTAATTCCAATTTTAAGCTAATCTACCAATTTATTAGCGAATTAACAATATAGCAATAGTGAGCATGAAAAATCAATTGAAAAACTCAGTCACTACAAAATAAAGAGCACAATACCACACGATAGCACGGCATTTTCATTTAATTCTTATTTCTTGTAGAATTTCTCCTTTGAGCAGTTAAAATGTTCTGGGCAAATAAATAGGCCAGAAGCATAAATATATAGTAAATAGTTAAATACTTCAATTGGTCTATCTGTTATATCTTTTTTCTTATTGTGAAGATAAAAGAAATAGAAAAAAGGAGTGAATTAAAATCTGAGAAACTTACAAAAAATGACATTAAAATTTGTCACATTCTAACTATTGGCTTATCAAAAAAAAAAAATAGGCACACTCTTAACTCATTAAACTATTACAATTAGAAGGAAACTCATGGTCCTCACATAGACTATCCGACGTGACAAACAAATCAAACCCCAATTATGATGCTATATTATGCACTTTTTAGATTCCCCTTTTGCTCAATGAATCTAAGATTGTTTATTGAATATTTTGTCTCCTGTATTTATGCTATATATTATACAGTCATCAAAACTGTTGTTTTGCTATTTTCTTTGCAGGCATGAATCAATAATTATCCAAGAAATCCTTGAAAGGATATCTAGTGAATTGTATCTTATATTTCAAAGTACCATTTCCAAGCAACTTGTAGGAATAGAATCCCGTGTTGGAAATGTTGGATTTATGTTTAGTTGAAGGGTCGGGTGGTGTTCGTTTTGTTGGGATTTGTGGGATGGGTGGAATGGGTAAAACAACTCTTGCACTAGAAATTTATGAAAGAATTTCTAGTAGCTTTGAAGCTAGCAGCTTTATAGCTAATGTAAGAGAAAAAACTAAAAATCATCAACTAGTTTCTTTACAAAAACTTCTTTATAACATCCTTAGGGGAAGTACAAAAAATATATTGAATGTTTTTGAGGGGATCAATGTTATAGGGAATAGACTACGTAACAAAAAGGTTCTTATTGTTCTTGATGATGGGGATGGAGATGAACAACTAGAAGCATTAGTTGGGAACCATGATAGGTTTGGTTCAGGGAGTAGAATCGTTGTAACAAGTAGAGATATGCACTTTTTGAGAAGACGTGGTATGAATGATATATATACAGTCAAGGGATTGAATGACAACGATGCTTTGTAGCTTTTTAGTTGGAGAGCTTTCAAGAAACCCTATCCTGAAGAAAATTATGTGGATTTGTCTAAGGACTTGGTGAATTATGCAAATGGCCTTCCTTTGCCTCTTAAAGTTTTAGGTTCTTTGTTGTTTGAAAAAAGAATAGATGAATGGAAAAGTGCCTTATATAAACTAAAACAAGAACCTGATAAACATTCTAAATATACTTCAAATAAGTTTTGATGGTCTGATGTATACCCAAAAGGAATTGTTTTTGGATATTGCATGTTTTTTCAAAGGAAAGAACAAAGATTAAATAAGAGATATATTAGAAGGTTTTGGTTACTATCCAGACAACAATATTGATGTTCTTATAGACAAATCGCTCATAACCATTGATAGATATAGAATTTTGTTGATGCATGAATATTTGTTGATGCATGATTTGCTACAAGAAATGGGCCAAGAAATTATTCGTAGTGAATCCCCAGAAGAGCTTGGTCGTCGAAGTAGGTTATGGCTTTATGAGGATGTCCTTCATATATTGAAGAATAATACTGCAAGTTGTCCACTCTAGACCTAAACTTATAGAATTATATATATTTTAACAATTTATTCTAAAGATTTGTCAATTACTCTAATTTCATTATTCTTGGTTATTAGAAAACAGAGGTAGTTGAAGGCATAATGCTAAATATGCCTATTGAAGCAAAGGAACACTTGAGTGCTAAAGCCTTCTCAAAGATGAAAAATTTGAGATTTCTTGAAATTGGTTATGTGTGTCCTGCACAAGACCTCATTGGAGGTCCTATCCAACTTCCACAAGGCCTTAATTATCTTTCTAACAAGTTACACGTAATTGATTGGCATGGATATCCTTTAAAATCCATGCCGGCCAATTTCCAACCAAATAAACTTGTTGAACTAAGAATGCATTGTAGCGACATCAAACAACTATGGAAAGGAATTATAGTAAGATTTTCACTTATACTAATTTGTATTTCCTGCTTTTTCATTAATGCTTGAGGTAGTCTAATTATTTATTGGTTTATAACAGATTTTAAATGAGTTAAAACTCATTGACTTAAGTGACTCTCAAAACTTGATTGAGATCCCGGACCTAAGTGGATCCCCAAATCTTAAACAAGTAATTCTTCGACGTTGTACAAGACTGTATAAGATTCATGCATCTATTGGAGATCTCAAACGGCTTATTTGATTGGATTTGAATGGCTGCAAATGTCTCAAAAGCCTTCCTCACAAGATTTGGAAGCTCTTGAATATTTCGACCTTGGCGGTTGTTCAAAATTGAAGAGGTTTCCAGAGATTGTGGAAAATATGTCATGTTTGTTAAAACTTTGTTTGAGGGAGATTGCTATAAAAGATGCATCATTATTAGTGGAAAGCTCAACTGGCCTTATAGACTTGGATTTAAGAGATTGTAAAAACCTTTCAAGTCTCACTATTGCAATTTGTTGTTTGACGTCTTTAAAGACTCTCAAAATATCTGACTGCTCAAAACTTGACAAATTGCCAGAGAACTTGGGAAATATTGAAGGCCTAGAGGAGCTAGATGGGAGTAGAACTGCTATAAAAGAGTTACCTTCATCCATGGTTCTCTTAAAAAATCTCGAAAATCTCTCTCTCCGTGGATGTAATTTTCTATCATCTAAACCATCAAATAAACTCCTCAATTTTCCTTTATTGCAAAGAAGAAGTCTAGATCCCATGGGCATGTCAATGCTTGCTCTATCAAGCTTGTCCTCCTTGACCTATATGAATCTAAGTTATTGCAAGCTACAGGCAGTCCCTGATGTTATTGGTTGCTTGTCCTCTTTAACAAATTTAAATCTAAAGGGAAATAATTTCGTTTCCCTTCCTGAAGATATCATTCTACTATCTTAACTAGATTCTCTTTATTTGAGTGGTTGCACTAATCTACGATCACTGCCACAGCTTCCATTAAGTATTGATTATTTGGAGGCAGAAGGTTCTACCTCACTCGAAACATTACCCTTAAGACCAGAAGAAGATTTTCATCCACTTCTTTATCTTCTTAACTGCTTCAAATTAAATGACAATCAAGATTACGATGGCATGTTCTTAACAATGCTGAGACGTTACATTCAGGTGTGTGTGTGTGTGTGTGTGTCTCTCTCTCTCTCTCTCTCTCTCTTGAAATTCTAATATCTTGATTTGTGTGTTTTCAAAGACCAGATTTAGGTCTCCAAAATATTCTTATATCTGGAAGTAGAATTCCGAAATGGTTTAGCCATCAAAGTGAGGGGGTTTCATTGAATCTGCAAGAGCCTCCAGGTATAGGAATTGCTCTCTGTGTTATTTTTGTACTCTGCGAGCATTATCCACTCCAACATCCTCTAGAAAGTTCGAAAAATCATCCAGTTACACATTTTATTAATTTTCTCTGTAATGTCAATGGATATAAAGTTCCAGATTACTTAAGCTTTGGTTTTTCCGAGCAATCTGGTAAGATTAATTCAAATCACCTTTGGATAAAATATTTTTCTATGGAAGGGCTATGGGACAAGATATTGAGTCAAGTCGGTGCTAATGATCAATTGAGTCAGGTTGATGTTGGAATTGAAATTGAAGGTACAGGCTTGGAGGTGACGAGATGCGGGGCTTGTTTGGTATATGAGCAAGACATTGATGATCTCAAACAAAATATGGCTGGTTCCTGCAGCTGCAGCATCACTCCTTATGAGGATGATTTAGACAATTCAGCAAAAGATACCACAATTAAGCGAAGTCATGATGACCATGATGGGGATATGGATGGGGATGGACCTAGTGGAGAAGTTACCTATAATGAGGTAGATGTACCCCACCCAAAGAGGATACGGCTCCCTGATTTAATTGAAAGATTCATTCCACGTTTGGGAAATTGGATTGGGAATTCAAGCACACAAGAACAAGGTGACTCTGATTGCGAGGAAGAGAAATCCCAGTGAAATTGGTAGCTTTGATGAATTTGCAAGGCTGATACACTATTTTTCTCTAACTTTTTTTTGTAAGTCGCACTGTCTTTCTTGCTATTCTCTAAACAGAATTCGTTTCTGGCTGTGTGTGTGTATATATATATATATATATTTTTTTTTTTCTTTTTAATTCCTTGGCATTTCTTTTCTTAAATAGGGCCTGAGTGATTTTGTTGTTAATCCAGCAACAAAACTAACCCCATAGGACTTGCATCAGGGTTTTGCTCTCAGGTATGTGTGTGGAATGTTAAGCCTCTATATATTTGGTGTGGTAGTATTTATCATCTGAAGTTACTCAGGGCCCAAATTTATCAGGGCCTTCTTAATACGCATTGACAATTAGTAATGAATATGATGATGACCCAAAGAGTACTGAATATACCCAGTTCAAATGGCGTGTAATATACCTTTCGGTTTGCCATGCATGTGGCATTCTCTTCATTATTTCTAAGCCTAGCTTTGTTATGAATTATCTCATTTTTTGTCAGTAGACTTAACTTCCTATAATATCTTCAACAACTTAAGTAGCTTGGGTAAAATTCTTCCATACAAATGGGAACTATTTACCTAAGATTCTACCTCTCTTAGATGGCATACATTCATTGTGTTTCCGCATTAAACTGTATTGTATGGTGGGTTTCTGCAGCTTTGTCACTAATTGGCTTGGCTATGTCTCATGAGGATTCTCAAGTATTAAGCTGCTAGACAGTTATATTTAATAAAGGTAGATTGAGCAAGTGGACATTATTGCCAGTTAAATTATCTGATATTCATGCTGTCAGACTCAAAAATGCTTGTGGCTCAACATACCCTTAATGGAAGAACACTTGTGGTTTGAGTTGCTACCCCAAAGGCAAGTTCTGTTCCTATCTTATAAGAATTCTTTCTTTACATGGATTACCCTCTTGATGGTACCTCTTGTATTGTTCCAAATCTTTGGTTTTCATTTTTCTGTTTCCATTGTCTTATTATAAAATTTTATTTAAAAAAAAAAAAAAAAGAACCTGAATACACCATTGTTTTGAAAATTATGTTGCTTGGTGCTTGTGACTAAGTGTTAAGACTTGTATCTACGTGGATGAAGTGTTGCCTTATGTCTTCACTTTCAGTATGTTGATCTTATATTGTAAGGAGCTCTTAAATGTCTTTCAAATATAGTTATTATGGCGGAACAACCTGAATATACCCTGTTAACTTATAAAATTCACCCTCCATCCTCTTGAAACTTACTCATTGGTATCAGTTATGACCAATTTGTTACAAACATCAATTGAGTAACCTCTTACCAGAGAACTTTCTCTAATTGTAATATTACTATATATTATGTCCATGACAGTGAGTTTATTCAAAAGAGAGTATAAAACATATAATGCTAAAGAAAAGCTAGCCATGAGTGTTCCCCCATTATGGATACAATAATAAACACAACTTAGAAAGAAAAAAGCAGCACAAAATACCAAAATAGTACCACGACCTATGAAGGCATATAATCCCCTTGAAGCATCTTTGCAGTGAGTGCATTGCTCTTGGCCAGAAAACCCATTTGCCCTTTACAATAGATTGGACATATTATGTCCACACTGGCCTGCTTGAAATGTAAATCCATCAAGCCCAAGAATATAAGCTCAGTATGTTTCTATGCTGAAAACCTGTACTAAGTGATGATCATATACATTGAAATGTTTCTTTATCTCATAGGAAACTAGGTTATCACAATATAATATGTAAGTTTTTATGGCTAGAAATTCCGTGGGAGTTTCAAGAAAAACTCCAATTCTCACTTGATAGCCTTTATTGACATCTACGCATTCTCTTTGGCAGATCTTCTGTGTCTATTCAAAGCTCAGAGTATAGATGGCTATTTTCCCCACGGGAGTATCAAGAAAACTCCAATTTTCACTTGATAGCCTTTACCGACATCTACATGTTCTCTTTGGGAGAACTCCTGTGACTATTCAAAGCTCAAAGTATATATGGCTATTTTTCCATTCTAAAACTCAGTTTTGTGGAGGATGATTTTCACACGAGGTCTGATTGGTGAAGAATTCCATGTATATGAAATATTTCCACAAAATATTTCCTTTTCAGGTTTAATAAGTACGTATACTAATTATCATAATGATCAGTCACTTGTAATATAATTCGATAATATCTTTTTAAGTTTCTTGATTTTATATTGCCCTGCATTGAGCTGCATTCTCACTTTTTTTTACATCGAAATGTGGAAATTTGAAGTTGCTTACATGAGGAAGGCTTTTACTTTCTAAATTTTCTAACCCCCATTCAACCAACCTTATTCCAGTTTGTTTCAGGAGAGTCTATTAGGCATCTCTTCACAACTTCCCTCTGTAATCATTTCGACAAACTGCATTTAAAAAATAAATGATCTGGACTTCCTATGCTTCTGCAGAAAGCACACAGATTATCACTTGGTGTCCCACCTATAAGAGTTTATCCCAATTATGTAATTTGCTTTTCTTAGCAAGCCAAGTGATGAAGCATGTCTAGGAATGGTGGTACAAAACTAGATTAGCTTCCACTAATTAAGCTCAAATAACCTCAATCGAAATTTGATTCTAGGTTTCTTAGCTGGCATAAATGCCCCCCTTGGCAGGAACCCAAAGAGGTCTTTCTACGTCTCCAATGTCCACCAGAGGATGTTTGCACTATAGAAACCAGAAAATTAGACCTAAGTAGTTTCCAGACAGCTTTTTTACTTGCAACATCATATACTATCTGTAACCATACCCACAAGATAATATTTTTTTTTCCATCCCCCACAGAAGATCATATAAACTGTCTTGTTAACTCTCTAAGGTAGAGGACTTTCCTCCATCCCCAAGAGAATTTTTGAGTGAGTTTAGCATCCAAAAGGATAGATCTCAGCAGATTTTTCTCTTGTCTAAGCCACCCCAATTGAGCCTGCATGAGCAAAAACATTCCATGTATGCCTCCTCATTTTTCCTTGTTCAAGTCCGCAACTCTCCGGCACCCCAAACCTCCATCACTCTCTGTCGGTATATTGAATTCCAAGCTACTTACTTTATGAGTTATCACTTCAACTCCATAGAATCTGCTAAATTGCTGCTTTATCAGCGTAATGACTTTTTTAGGTAGTAAGAAGATGTTAGATCAGTATACTTATTGTTTATAAAGCACTGAGTACAGCAATTGCAGCCTCCCAGCAAAGGAAAGTTTCTTAGCTCCTCAGAAATTGATTCTTGCATCTCTCAGACGTAGTCTTCATTGTTTGATTTCATATATTTGTCATTTTATTTAACAAGATGAGTGATTCTAGCTGAGTCAATATGCATGCATTTGAATTTAGAACAATCTAAACATGATGTTGTAATTACATTTAAGTCCATTTCTAGACCCACTTTTGTCTAATAAGTTGTGTTTTTTTTTTTTTTTGTTGGTTTCCAATAGGGAGAACTGAACACTGATGACATAGCAGTTATTAGTGTTGTAAGACTGTGATTGGATTGATAGGACACAAGGATAGCATTTTCATCGATTATGAACTTCAATCCCAGTAATATTACAAGTATACTTTTAATATGTTGGATATGAACGAATTAAATGTCTAATTCTTTTTTCTTTTTTTTCATAATTGAAAATAAAATAAATGTACTATAATCTAGGAAATACAAGCACAAATACGAATATGGGTATGTGTATGACATAGAGACACATCAATTTTTGAAAAATTAAGACATAGACAAAGAAGTTTTGTATTACCCTAAAAAAATCAAATCCCATGGAGTTTGCACTCAAAATCTTCATAGAGAGAGAGCTTTAAATAATTAGGCTATTTATGAATAAATCAGACTCAGCTAAAAAAGAACCCATATATTTCTATAATTCTAAATCTTTTATTTCCTAGAAGATTCCGGGAAAATGGAGAGGCCTTGCAAAGTGATTGATTATGTAGAAAAAATGAATACTTGAGACATGAAAGCTGGAGCATCTGTGTCACTTTTTTCTCTATTCTACTTTTAACTTTTTGAAAAAACAGGTAACGTTAATCATATTAACTTTTGATTTTTGATCGACCCTGTCAGCTGCACATTATATGAGGACTTTTGTCGGTGTCCATTGCTTTCATCCAAAACTTGGTGGGAGTTAATTTTTGTCTTTTTTTATTATTTTCCTTAATATAATATGTTGGAATTCAACACACTCAACCTATTGGCTATTGCAATGACCAGGTTAAAGGTCTCCTTAATTACAATTAAAATTTACCACAAAGCTATGTTTGCTCTTGCATCTTTAAATTCTATCCAAGAATCTATTTAATCCTTTTCTTAAATATTTTGTTTCCACACCTTCTTTGAGCTGAACAATTTTTCATCTAATTGACCTCAGGTATAATACCAACTGATAATCATTTAAACAATGACAAAACTTAAGTACAGTACTTTAATTAGGTGTTGTTTCTTAAGTTCTCCTTTTAAAATTCAACCATGTAACTACTTAATTAAAAAAAACGCTTTCGTCTCCATGAGAAAAAATTCATATTGCAGAATCTTAAAAGGGAAACCTAAGAAACAGTACCTAAGTTCTGTACTTAAGTCTTGCTCTTTAAACAAAAATCAGGAACTTCAAATCAAGTAAATTATTTTTCTATAAAAACATATGATTTTGATCCATAAAATTTAGCTTATGCTATATACTTATATTTTCCTACATAGTACGCACATTCACATAATTTTATTTTAGATTTCTCTACAGGCTGCGTTAGTTTCTTGTACTTTACCAATGAGCCAACGGACTTCTATTCCAATAAGATCGTTGTTTGTATTGCTTTCCAGTTAATTTCCACCACTCTTTACTTGACCTGTAATCTGTTTGCAGGTCTTCCTAGCTAGTCTTCTTACACCCACTTCAACTCTATTCACAGACACGTATACGCTGCTTTGACTCAGAATAGAAAATTACTTTAGTCATTATTGAGGCAGAAGTGGAACCCATATGTTTCAGTAATTTTACCAGGAAGATTCCTGGAAGATGGTGAGGCCACTTGCAAACTGATTATGTAGAACAATTAAATACTCCCTGTCTCACTTTTCTCTTCTGCTGGTACTGATTCAGTAAAATAAGTATTGGTTCTACAAATTCTTTATACGCTCGACATGTCGAATCAGATCTTCATTTCTTACTGTATTTGTTATTGAAGCAGCTAAAAACTTCAAAATTAACAAAAAAAAAAATTGATTTATGTGTACATGATTCTTCAACATTTTTATTTTTTGGTCTTATGGTACGTGGCATTGTTCAATTCTACAATACAAGATCATTTGATAGTAAGAATGAACACTTCACAACCCAATTTATCTATATTTATTTATATTTTCTTTTTATTTTTTTGGTACATCTTACCATATGTTTCCAAAAATACAAATATATCTCTTTAGTAAAATTTCTTTATTTTTTTTCCCCTAAAACAAACTCCTTTTCATTTTGCATTTTGAGAGTTAGGGATACATGAATGCGTGGATTTTTTTTTTTTTTTGGGAAAAGATGCTATAAATTTTATGGTTACAAATTAGAGACATGTTCTACATTGCAACCCATAAACAAAAAGAAAAGTTTTCATTTAATGTTATGATTATATTTCTATGATACTCCTTTGTATATTAAGGCATATAAAAGTGACGTTTATTATTAAATTTACTTAAAATTAATTGATTTATATACATTTTATGTTACTTAAAACTTTTTTTTTAATAAAATTTCAACCTATATCATCTTTACCAATTGACTTAACTGGAACCCACAAAAAATAAATATACTCTAACGTGTAATCTTTAATTCATTTAACAAAAAATTATTGATTTGTATAAATTTCTACCTCCCTCACTAAGCAGGAAACTAATATTTCACATGCATTGGTTTGATGCGCAATCATTGAACTCAATTTTAGAGTTAAATATTAATCTTATCATGTCTTAGTTGCTATAAATTCATTGTGTTTCAGGATTAGATAGTGTGTTTCTGACTAAGAGCATTCCCATTAAGGATGCTAAAATTGCTCAAAGCTAAATTTTACCACCAATACACAAAAATACCCACTACATCAAAGATTTCAAATGCCAAAAATTTTGACACACAGTTACAGTGAGCTATTATCAATAACAGCTCATTGTAGCATAAATGTTAAACTAAATATTATTTTTTTATTCCCAATGGTAACTTTTTCCCTTTCTTTTTTATTTTTCTCTTCTTTCTTCTCTCTCCTCTCTCACTTTCCTCTTCTCTCTTTCTCGTAGCTTCTATTTCTCTCTATTTCACGACGTGGGCATCGGCGTTAAGGGGAGATCGGCGTGGGTCATTGGCTAAGAGTTCAGCGTGGGTCATCGAGTTGATCGGCGTGGGTCTCTAATTGGCGTGGTGGTTGTTAGAATTGTGGTTTGGTTGTGATTGTGATCGGTGTGGTTCTAGGTTGTGGGTTTGTGATTTGAGATTGTTATCGGTGTGGGTTTGGGTTGTGGGTTTGTGATTTAGGGTGTGTTTGGTTTGGCTTCAAACCACTTTCGGAAATGCATTTCAGGAAAATGAGGGTGTTTGGTTGGTATGTAAAATTCGATCAACGGAAATGCAATTCCGGATTGACCGGAAAATAAGCTCCTGATGGGTGAAATCATTTTCACCCATTATTTTCACTTCAAACCACATTTTCCGGAAAAGAGAAACAGAGCACGAAGAGAGAGAGAGAGAGAGAGGAAGGAAGAAACGGACCACCAGCGAGAGAGAGAGAGAGAGAGCGAGAGCGAGAACGAACCAACCCGAGCTCCGATCCACCACCACAGCCCATCGCCGGCGTCCACGATCTTCGACTTTGCCGGCGCCACGAACGGACGAACCCACGATCTTCGACTTCGCCTTCGCGCCACGAACCGATCTTCAACTTCGCCGACGAACCCAGAGCCCAGATCACCATCGAAGATCGATCCACCGAAGATCGCACCCCACCGATGAACCCACGAGGCTTCGACCTTCGACCTTCGAACCATCGCCTTCGACGCCCCAGACCTTCGACCCAGAGCTCGTCGTCGACCCAAACCCAGACAGCAACCCATCGCTCTCTCTTCCTCGATCTCGTCGACGACTCAGTTTTGTTTTTTTTAAGTTTGATTGTTGTTGTTGTTGTGTTGTTGTCGCCAGAATTTGTTGTTGTTGTTGTTGTTGTTGTTGTTGTGTTGTTGTCGCCGGAATTTGCTGCCGGAAGTTATTGTTGAATGGTAGGAAAATAGCATTTTCCTAATAGAACCGAACACATAAAAATATTTTCCACAACAATTTTCATAATACAACCAAACACTTAAAAATATTTTCCTTTTTCAGAAAATAACATTTCCGGAAAATATGTATTCTCCGAAAAATGTTTTACACGAAACAAACACACCCTTAGAATTGTGATCGGCATGGGTCTAGGTTATGGGTTTGCTAGGTTGTGGCCTTATGATTTGGTTGTGATTTTGGAGGGTTGTTTTTCTTTTTCTTTTTCTGGTTGTTGGTGGTGAATGGTGATGAGGTTGTGGGTTTAAGTTTGTGATTTGGTTATGATTTTGGTGGTTGGTGGTCATGGTTGTGGGTGGTGGTGACAATGGCAATTGTTATAGCTATGGTGGTGCCGGCAGGTGGTTTTATTTTTATTTTTTTGTTTTTGATGGTGGTGGCTAGTAGCGACTAGTTGTGGGTGTGGGTTTGCAAAAAAAGTGGTGGGTAAAGGGAGAGACACAGATAAGAAAAGAGAGAATGAAACATACAGAGAATAAAAAAATAATATCTAAATGAAGTGGTAAAAAAATAAAAGGAAAAAATGTAAAACTGACCCTCTAACTTTCACATTTTTTCATTTCAGTCCTCTAACTTTCAGTTTTGTCAATTCAGTCTTCTAACTTTCAATTTTTGTCAATGTAGGGCTCCGTTACATTTCTGTTAGTGGCTGCCGTTAGACCCACTGAAACGACGCTGTTTTGCATTTTATTTTTTTAATTCGGAATTAAAAGGAAATAAGAAAAATCTGGAAAAAAAAAAAAATCGTTCCCCTTCCCCTGTATCCGAAGAAAACAAAGAAAACCCAAATTCCTAACCCATCAGTCCATCACCGATTCAGAATCCTACACCTATTGCTACTACCACTCCTCCACATAATCCCAATCCTTTCCTCCTCGCCTCAACAACAGCAACAACGTCATCGAAATCCTCAAGCAACGCGGCCTCATCGAATCCCTAACCAGCCCTGACCTCCACGACACCACCGCCGCCGTTTCCTCCTCCTCCTGCTCAACTCTCAAAGTTTACAGTGGTTTCGACCCCACCGCTCAATCTCTCCACCTCGGCAACCTCCTCGGCCTCATCGTCCTCTCCTGGTTCTACAGCTACGGCCACTAGCCCGTCACCCTCATAAGCGGCGTCACCGCTCGCGTCGACGACCCCTCCGGCAAGTCCCTCGAGCGTCCCGACCTCGACCTCGACTCTCTCGGCCGCAACACCCTCGGCATTCAGTCCACCATCGCCAGAATCCTCTCCAAGATCTTCGTCATCCTCAACAACTACGATTGGGTTTTTTTTTTTTTTTTTTTTTTTTTTTTTTTTTTTTTTTTCAGATTTTTCTTATTTTCTTTTAATTCCGAATTAAAAAATAAAAAAAATAAATGCAAAACGGCGTAGTTTCAGTGGATCTAACGGCAACTATTAACAGAAATTTAACAGAGCTCTACATTGACAAAAATTGAAAGTTAGAGGACTGAATTGACAAAACTGAAAGTTAAAGGACTGAAATGAAAAAATGTGAAAGTTAGAAGATCAGTTTTGCATTTTTACCAAAATAAAATTTTTGATGTATGATGTATTATAAAGTGAGGTATTAAAAACTAAAAAGTAGTGTTTTGAGACAGTAAATACTAAAAATTTTGACTCCCTTGATGGGAATGCTCTGAGAGCATCGCACATGTTATAAAGTTGGTATATTTTAAATAGTTAATGCACTGTGTAAATGCTCTAACAAAATCCAATAGTCTATTTAAGAATAAAAGTTACAATTTTAAAGATACCTCATCTTTTTCCTCGGGCACCACTTCTACTTTCACACATAAGCTGCTTTAAACTCAAGCGCTTTCTTTCTTTTTCTTTATATGTATAAATCGTTAATTGGTCAGACTCAGACATGTGTACGCTGTCTCATTTTTATTTTATTCTTTTTTGGAGACTTTATTCTACAGGAGAATACAGGGTAAGGAATAAAGGGCGCACTCAAAGAAAGGCCTACTTTTCTTTTTGTTAGTCAAAAGTGAGATAAAAATATAAAGATAAAGATAAAGATCACTTTATTAATGCCTGTCTCTCTGTTCCTCACATGGTGATGCTGTGAAGAAAAGAAAAGAAACGGTGTCGTGTAGTGCTTCTGAACAAAAAAAATTATAAGAAGGCACAAAACGGCAGTGTTGGACTTAAATGAAGTCACAAGATCAGCACGTGCACAACTTAACACCAGAAACAGTTACTGAAGCTGTCCAGGTGTCATGAAATGATTGGCTCCGTGTAGTTAGAGCTAGGTAGTTAGTTTGTTGGAATTTTGGCGCCATTTCTTTTCTCTCATTTCCTTTGCTCTGCTCTGATGTATATATAGCAGAATAGCAGATATTTATTTGTACTCTCAAGTATAAAGAAATATAATTTACCTCAACTATATAATTAAGGGTAATGCTACTGGCATAAACTTTTTTATAATATTTTTAAAAACTATTCATATAACAAATTTTTATTAATTATAATATGGACCCATTACTAACATCACATTTTTACTTGTAATAATTATTTGAAAAATACTAAAGCCAAATGAACAGTTTGTAAAAATGTTATAAAATAGTTTGTGTCTGTAGTAGTACTCTATAATTAATTCCCATGCTGCAAAAAAAGTCTTCAATTACCTTGCAAATTACTCAGTGTCTATCTTTTTAGTTTTCACATTCTCTAACATGTTTAATGGTTGTATTTGTTATAATTTTATAGTTCAACTAATACTTTATATTATTTCTCAAAAAAAAAAAAAAAAACTAATACTTTATATTGTTTTCAATAGGAAGGGTTTTAATATTCTCAGTAGCAACATATCGTAACTACCTTTAAAAAAAAAAAAAAAAAAAAAAAAAAAAAAAAAAAAAAACTTCTCTTAGTGGAACTATTTATTTATATATAAAAAGAATATGCATTTATTATTTCCACCTAACTGTACTTGCTTTTCATACCATCATGGCTACAAATTTGAGGAAAGAAATACTTATTTATACTCCAATTTGCTCATTTATAACTCCTTTTTACTATTGATTTTTTTTTTTTATAGCTTTCATAGATAACCGTAAAATTTTAAAAATCTTATCAATCTATTTTAAATGAATAGAGTGGATTTTAACACATTAATGTAATTATTTAACATACTATCAAATTCTAATATTGTGATGGTAAATGCTTATTTAAAAGAGCAACAAACTTACCAACACAACAATAATTCACAGTAGTTTCTCACTTTCCCTAACTAGTAACAAAATCCAATCGGTAAATTTTAGGGTAATCGTTATTGAGATTTTAAGATATGTTTGGAAGGCTTTCCTCGTCTTTTCCTACTTCATTGCTACCATAATTCTTGTTGTTAAAAAAGAGGACACCCACTTCAACTTTACACATGCGCTGCTTTGTCTCAAAAGGAAATTGCATAAAACTCAAGTAGTCAAGCCCTTTCTTTATTTAACGAGAAGATGAGAAGGGAGGGACATTTTATTATTTATTTATTTTTGAATGATGATGAAGGACTTGACTTGCATTTTTCTAAGTTCACTTGTAGCTTTACTTAAAATTACTCTATTTTACCATTAAAATCTTCTAGATTTCTTAGAAAATTTTTAAATCTTATGATGTTATCCATTTATATATATTTTTTAAATGAGTAAATTTTTATTTTAACATTATCAATAATTTAACACAATATCACATTCTAAAATTTTGATGGTCAAAGTTTATTCAAAAGAAGAATAAAGTTATGAACAGAACAAAAAATTACAAGAATAATATTTCTAAATTTTTTTTCTTCTAATTAATAAACTTATATAGTAGTAAAATTTAAGAGAAATTACAGTTAACCTACCTGTGGTTTGGCCCGTTTTAACAGTGCCCACCCGTGGTTTGAAATTTGTCACTTAACCCACCTGAGCCGACCACCGTTAGACCCCCGTTACCCACCTCAACCATTTCCGCTAAAAAATCCCCTTTACCATATAAGCTACAATAGAAACAGAATTAAAAGCAACATAACGAAGAACAACTTCTCTCTCACCATCTTAGAAATCAATCTTCAAACCAAAATCCCATTCATGACCTGAATCTTGTTCAATCAACACAATAATTGGTTCCCTCTTGATGTATATACTACCAACAATATACATCAAATCTTGCCTAAAAAAAAAATCAGTTTAAAAGTTACAAACCCAGATAGCAAGGGAAAACAAAAAGAAATAAATCCATTAAACCTAGAAAATTTGAATCCACCGCTCTCCATTGCTTCGATCTTAGCCGATCTAAACAATCAGGTTGCTTTGCAATTTAGCCGATCTCACAATTTCATTTTTCTTGTTTCTTTGTTTTTCTTCCCGGTCTGGGGTTTTGGGCGGTCCAAAAACGATGAGCTCGAACAAGAAGATCCGGTGAGCTCGAACAAGAGAGGCTAAACGACGTCGTGTCGGATGAGCTCGAACCTTGGGTTGCCGAATCGGTTGGGTCACTGAGAACCAAGGCTTTGGTTGCTTCGGTGTGTACGTGTCCGACACGGGTTGGCGCTCGTGTCCTCTGAAAATTAGCTCCGAACCCATCTTCTTCTTCTTAAACGATTCAAAATTCTGTGTTTCTGGGTAATAAGGAAATGAAGGGTAAAGATAGAATCCAGCAAACTGGTGGATACCATTTATTCTTAATTTTTGTATTTTATTTTGTGATTGTTTTATGAAGAATTAAGTAGTCAATTTTTGGATTTAGCAGTGGAAGGCTAGCGAATCTGTGGGTGTATGTTCACATGGATTTATGGCTTTGTTTGTGACTATAGGTGTATTGGTTTTCTTGTCATTGTAAAAATATGTTTGGCAATTGTAGTGAGCATTGGGTAAGAACGTTAAATGCACATTTCTGGGGTTTTTTTTTTTTTGATGTGAACATTTCTCGGTTTTGATTGTGAAGAAGAAGAAGAAGGAGAGAAAAGAGAAGAGAGACATAAAACATAATAAAAAAGACACATTTACCCATATTTTTAACGGTGAAAAGAGAGAGATAGGTAATGGGGGTCTAACGGAGGTCACTTCAGGTGGGTTAAGTGACAAATTTCAAACCACGGATGGACACTGTTAAAACGGATCAAATCACAGGTGGGTAAAATGCAGTTTCTCCTAAAATTTATAATGGTGTGACAAAATTCAGTTTTTTTTTTTTTAAGGATGAAAAATTCAGTTGGTATAAATATTTTAAATGATAGTACAAATTTAAGATATGTTTTGCAAGGGCTTCCTCGTGATTTCCTACTGCATTGCTAGGATGGTTCCTCGATGGCAGAGGCGAGGACAGGGATTCCAACTTTACACGTACACTACTTTGACTAAAGAACTTGGAAGAGAATTATTACAACTATGCGAAAATAAGTCCAGATATTATTGATGTCACGACTACGACTGCGCAGAGATCACTTTATTAATTATTGATGTATAATTATCCACTTGTCAGATCTTTTATTGGCTTGCTTTACAAACTCATCTACTTTTTTTTTTTTTTTGACCGAAATGATAGACAAACTCTTCTACTTAACCTTTACTGTTTGTGGACACCTTTTTGTCAATTGCCACTGAAGATGCTACTAGTGTCTCTTCCAAAATTTTCGCACTCCAAATTTTAGGGTGCTCTTGATGGTGTCCATAAAGAGATGACTTGGTAGAGAGAGGAGTTCTCATGAATTGTAGGTATATATAATTCTCACAATTTCTCTTAATTGTAACTTTTCCTGATTGTGAGTATTTAAAAATAGGTTGAATATAAGCCAACTATTAGAGTAAATGTGCGTTTGGGAAGCGCGTTTTGCGCTTCCCAGACGCGTTTGCGTTTTGCGGACCTTTTTTTTTTTTTTTTTTTACTTTTCAACTTTTCCAGACAATTTTTTACTATTCATCACTGTTGCGGTTACATGTGACTTTTCCACCCAACTTTTATTGTTCACGGACCTACAATTTTCATTTTTCAACAATTTTTTCATTAAAATGGGTCCTACGGTACTATTCACATATTTAAATATTATTTTGCTACAGTGTTTTCAGTTTTCAGTTTTTAGTTTTCAGTTTTCAGCGGTATCCAAACGGACCCTAAGTCACTTTAGTGCTTATCTTGACAACTCATATCAATATAAGTTTAAGTTTGAACTCAAATTTAAATTCACCTATTAGGTTACCAATGTGGACTATTCATTGGCCATGGTTTATGGGTTGGGTCAAACCGACCCAATTTCTAAATACTAACAAAAAAAAATATTGAATTACATCTTGATAGATAATTAAGTTAAATAAACAATTATAACATATTTTCTTTTATATATAGAAAAAGATACCATAGCCATCTTGTAAAACAAAAAAGCTTCCAAAGTTTTGATTATCATCAACAAGCATTTTATGCGGTATTATTTTATGTGTAAACCATTAAAAATCTATAAAAACAAACTGTGAATTGTTTATGTAAGGAAGGACGTATATCCATAATATTTTTCACATAAAACAATATCATAGGGAGGTTTTGTACTACACTAAAAAATCCCATTGAGTTTACACTTAAAACCTTTCAGAGTTAGGACTATAAATAAGTAAGCTATTTATAAAGTCAGATTCAGCTTTATAAAAAAACTTGTTTTTGTTCGTTTATTTAAGATACGAGCTAAATTCAAGTTCAAATGTATGTGCAATTATTAAACAAGTTAAGTTTAAACATAATAATATGTTTGTGAATAAATTTGTTAGACCTATAGTTAACGGATTAAATTTATCATTTTTTTTAATAGTTTAAACATTTGAGATAATCATTAATTTAACATAGTATCAGAATATGAGATTTTCGATTCAATTCTTAGCTATATACTCTACCTCCCACAAAAGCTTAAGTTTTGGGATAATTGACAGTATAACAAAACTTACATGTATGATGCTAAGTAAATATAATATTAATATTTCAATAAGAACCCATATATTTCTATAATTCTATTTTATTTTTTTTCCCGGGAAGATTCCTGGAAGATTGGGCCTAGACTCGGGAGGCCATGCAAACTGTAGAAAAACTGTATACTTGACTCGTGAATTCCGTACCCTGTGTCTCACTTTGTTCTTTACTTCTTTTGGTTAGTCACGCTCATGCAGGCAGAAATCACTTCAATGGTTCCACCAATGATGACTTTCCCTATTATTTTCTAACTTTTTGGAAAAAAAGAAAGAAAAAAGTAACGTTAACCATGTTAGCTTTTGAATTTGAGCAAGCTTGTCATTTGTGCACATTATACGAGGACTTTTGTCGCTGCTCAATGCTTTCCTCCGAAACTTGGTTGGATTTTTTTTTCTTTCTACTTCTTAATAATATATTTGGAACAGTTTATTTGATTTCATGTAATTTATTTATTTTATATACAGTATTATATATTTTATTTTTTCAATATATGTTTTTGTTCAATTAATGTTTTTAACTAAAATAAGTTATGGAAAATAAATTATAACAATGGCAGGTTTACAATTGTAACCTAATTTAAATATTTTCTAGAACAGCATAAATAAGCAGGAAAAAATGTTGAGACAAACGGTTATGATATAGCCAAAAAGCCAAGCTATATGTGCAAGTTTGGGTATCTCATAGCTTTCTATAGTTTATTCGCAAAGTATTTATTAAAATATATATTTTTATAATTTTTATATTAAATGTGTGATAAAAAATTAAAAATTACTAACTTATTTTTAGGATTAAAAAAAAAAAGTTTTGTTAAATTTTGAAAAAAAAAATTTGAGACAAATAACAAAAATCAAACAAATTTTGCTAAACAAAACTCTTGAGAGAACATTCTCCAACATGTTTAATGAGTACATTTGTCATAGTATTTTCACTTCATTATTGTTCCTTAGGTTCTTTTAAATTTCAGTAATTTGTCTAATTAATAAACTCGATAATTTGGGTTAAAAAAGAACTTCTCTTCTTTTCTTTTTTCTTTTCTTTTTTTGATGTGAGAACTTCTCTTTTTATTATCTTTTTTTTTCTTCTTTTTCCTCTTAATTCATAAAAAAAAAAAATGTCAATTAGTTGAACTATAAAATATTAAAACTTTTGGCTAGCTCTAAACTCACTATTAATATTATTTTAGCAACATTTAAATCTGCCACCTTAACCAATATGAAATATCTCATAAAAATCAAATCAAATAAACTATTTCAAACATACCAATAAAATGACAAAATGTGAATCCGAATCCGGTTTGTAGGAAAGTATTGGGCTGTGACAACTGTCCTAAATAATGTGCACATGAGTTCAAAAAAAAAAAAAAGGCAGCAAGATAATTGATATGTTACATTTTTTTCAAAAGTTATAACGAATAGTCATACATTTATCAGTGATTTCTGTCTTGAGTCCTGACTAACCAAAAGAAAAAAAGTGAGACAGAAGGTACAGCATTCACGTGTCAAGTATTCAATTTTTTTCAACATTAATCAATCAGTTTGCAAGTGGCCTCTCATCTTCCAGGTATCTTCCCGGTAAAATAAGACTTGGAATTATTGAAAGGGCATATATGTATATATATATATATATATATATATATACTTGGAAGTGAATTACTATCCAAAGCAGCGTACGTGAAAACTGTAAATAAAGACGAAGTGGGTGTCCTCGCCTCTGACACCAGGGAAATATCGTAGCAATGATGTAGGAAAAGACGAGGAAGCCCTATAAACAGACTATAGGTAACAAGTAAAGACCTGTAGAAATTAAAGTGAATAGAAATACAATCGAGGAACTTACTGGAATTGAATTCCGTGTGGAGGAATGTTGGATTCATTGGTTGCGTTATATAGGAAACTAACGCAGCCTACAGAGAGAAGTAAAACTCAATCTGGCAATAAAATGAAATTATATGTTTATTATATATATACACACAAAATTGGAAATACTCTCATGTGATTTTTTCGCCAAAAACATAATTTTTTGAAGTTTTGAATGTAATAACAAATACACTTAACCTTCTTACGGTAATGTTTTATGTATAAATTGTTAATTATGTCTATGTAGGGTTGTCAACGAAGAAGAACCAAAAAAATTTTATGGTACAAATATTAAAAGTTCAAAATTGTTTGTTTAATTTTATTTCGAATACAAGCCGATCTCGAGTTTATCAACAAAGTAGATTACATGTTTCAGCTTGGATCATTTTCTTGTTAAACAAGCTTAAATTTGTTCACAAACTAGTTGATTAACTTATTATTTTTCCATATATATTAAACATTGCAAATAAAAGTTTTTATTCCTTCACAAATCTATACTAATATTTAACAATTAAATTATAGTTGAAATTATAGTATTTGAGTTATTTAGATAGAACAATTTTCATTTATAAACTTATAAAATTAGATTAAAAATTATAAATAATTTTTAATGTGAAACTATTTATATTACCAAAAAAGTTACAATTATAATTTAATTTTAACATTATCAATAATTTAACACATTATTACATTCTAAAATTGTGATGGTCAAGGTTTATTTAAAAGAAGAATAAAGTTATGTACAGATCAAAAAATTACAAGAATAATATTTCTAAATTTTTTTTCTTCTAATTAATAAACTTATATAGTAGTAAAATTTATAATTAATGGTGTGACAAAATTCAGTTGGCATATATATTTTAAAGGCGAAAAGCACATTTTAGTCCTTACATTTTCAGGCGATTTTCATTTTAGTCTCTACATTTTATTTTCACCGATTTTAGTCCCTATTCTAGAAAACGCGTCTCGTTTTAGTCCCTAGCGTCAGTGCCCTAACGGCAAAATCCTAGGTGGCAGACGGAAGCTAACGTGGCGCTGATGTGGTAATTAAAATAATATTAAAAAATATTATTTAGTTTTTTTTTAATGCCACGTCAACATTTTAAATTTTTTTTAAAGCCATTTCAAAAAAATTTAAAAAATAAATTAAATAAAAAAAAACCTTAAATTTAATTTAATTAAAAATTTTAATTAAAAAAAATTTCTTAACGTTCTTAGTGTTCTTCATCTTGTCATTCATTTTACAACTTATTCTTTATATTCTTCCCAAATCAAACCCAGCATCCAAGCACTCAATCCCAAACCCAAGAACAACAAATTTAAAACCCAAGACTTTTTGAAAGACCCAGAAACCGCAAAAACCATGGAAGTGAAGCACCGAACGGTAAAGACCCTTGTGACAAAGCTGGGCTCAGTGTCAGAACGAACCAAAGTCGACGCCTTGTGCGAGCTTCGGTTGATGACAAAGCTCGACGCGGAGAGCCGACCTCTAATAGCAGAAGCCGGCGCCGTCCCTTACTTGGCCGAAACTCTCTACTCTTCGTCCCATTCTTCACAGGACAACGCAGCCGCCACCCTCCTCAACCTCTCGATCTCCTCACGCGCCACCTTAATGTACACACGCGGCCTCCTCGACGCGATCTCTCACATCCTCCGCCACCACGCCTCCACGTCGTACGCCTCGACTGTGCAGTCCTCCGCCGCCACCCTCCACAGTCTCCTCATTGTCGACGAGTACCGACCCATCATAGGTTCAAAATGGGACATCATATATTCGCTGATAGATATCGTGAAACATGTCGGATCTCATCGAGGTAATGGATTTGTTGGTCGGTGGTGGTGGTGGTTTTGGGATCTGGTTTGATTATAGGTTTATGGGTTTGTTGGAGATTGATTTGTTTACTGGATTTGTGGGTTTGATTTTCTGAAGATTTGGGTTTGAGTTCTTGGGTTGCTGAGTTTGATTTGCTGGGTTTGAGTTCTTGATTTGCTGGAGATTTGAGTTATTGGTTTCTTCATTCTTCCTGTTAGCATTTAATTTAATTTTTTCTTCTTGTTTTCATTTATGTCCTAGTGATTTGGGTTTGAGTTCTTGGGCTGCTGGGTTTGTGATCTTGTAATGAGTTTGAGTTCTTGGTTGCTGGGTTTGATTTGGGAAGAATATAAAAAATAAGTTGTAAAATGAAGGACAAGATGAAGAACGCTAAGAACATTAAGAAATTTTTTTTAATTAAAATTTTTAATTAAATTAAATTTAAGGATTTTTTTAATTTAATTTATTTTTTAAAATTTTTTGACATGGCTTTAAAAAAATTTTAAAATGCTGACATGGCATTAAAAAAAAACTAAATAATATGTTTTAATAATATTTTAATAGTCACATTAGTGCCACGTCAGCTTCCGTCTGCCACCTAGGATTTTACCGTTAGGGCACTGACGCTAGAGACTAAAACGAGACGCGTTTTCTAGAATAGGGACTAAAATCGGTGAAAATAAAATGTAAGGACTAAAATAAAAATCGTCTGAAAATATAGGAACTAAAATGTACTTTTCGCCTATTTTAAATGATAGTACAAATTTAAGATATGTTTTGCAAGGGCTTCCTCGTGATTTTTCACTGCATTGCTAGGATGGTTCCAATGTGGCTGTGGCGAGGACAGGGATTCCAACTTTACACATACGCTGCTTTGACTAAAGAACTTAGAAGAGAATTACTTATTACAACTATGCGAAAATAAGCCCAAATATTATTGATTTCACGACAACGACTACGACTACGCGGAGATCACTTTATTAATTATTGATGTATAAATGCCTGTCCCTCTCAAGCATTCTGTCACTTCCAAACACAAACACTCCACTCATTTTTATTGTAACTCATTCATGAAGCCAGCGTTATTTCAAAAGAAAATTTTGGAGCTTTTCAGTTTTCTCTGCAATTTCATAAAAAATCTGTGAACTCACTTTTCAAGCCCGTATATCCATCTCCTTTTTTCTTTTCCACTTCTTGAAATTAAAATCCGACTCAAATTTGCTTGCTTCTTCCTTTATTTATATTTTCTTTTGTGTGTTACACTCTTCAAAAAAACTATTTTAATATATTTTAATACATAGCTCTAGCATATTTCCGATGGCTTTTCTGGCCATAGAAAACGCCGCCTCCTCCTCCTCCTCATCTGTTCCTCCTTCTTCTATTCCTGGATGCAAATTCGAATATGATGTATTTCTCGGTTTCAGAGGCATCGACACCCGCAACAATTTCACAGACCATCTATACGATAGGTTGAAACAAGTAGGCATACTCACATTTAGGGACGATGAGAGGCTCGAGCAAGGAACAAAGATTGACTCAGGGCTCCGGAGAGCAATAGATGAATCGAAGATCGCTGTTGTCGTTCTATCCAAACAATTCGCTTCGTCGAGTTGGTGTTTGAACGAACTAGCAAAGATTGTGGAGTGCATGGACAAGAAGAAGCTGACAGTCCTTCCTGTGTTT
This sequence comes from Quercus gilva, assembly GCA_023621385.1. Taxonomy (NCBI): domain Eukaryota; kingdom Viridiplantae; phylum Streptophyta; class Magnoliopsida; order Fagales; family Fagaceae; genus Quercus; species Quercus gilva. The sequence continues at coordinate 8,708,044 of CM042481.1, read as the reverse complement.
CACTATGTGGATCCTAGTGATGTCAGGAATCAGAGAGGGTCTTTCGCGGAAGCTTTTGCAAAACATGAAAATGAAGATAAGATTGATGATGTGAAGACTTGGAGAGCAGCCTTGACCAAAGTTGCCAATCTCCCTGGATGGCATCTAAAATATGAGTAAGAATTTCTTTTCTTTTCTCTTCTTTTCGAATGATTTTTTTTTTTTTTTTTTAATTCCTGAATTTTCTTATCGTTACTTTCTTTACTTTGCCACGACATCTTTCTTTTACTTAGCCTCCTGTATGGCTGTATATGACAAATCTAGGAAATTATAAGCTCGAATTGGGCTTTGGTTGAACAACATCGCATGCATATATTGTTTGTACCACGTACATACTATACACTTGTAGAGTTCCCTTTTTTTTTTTTTTACTGAACGAAGCTCAGATTGTATGTTTGCTGAATATTTTAATTGTCTCTAAAGTAATGTATCTAGCAATTACTCAATTAGACTTGGAATATAGCTTCAGATGTGCCACACCAAACCTTGTTCACATGAAAATTATCATTAAGTTTAAAACAAGGCCCATGACCATGAGCGCTAGGCAATTATTACGAGGGTTGTATAGACGAGTTAAAGTTTTCAAGGAATTTTCTTAAAATTTAAAGAACATAGTTGCATCCTATACTATAATGATTAACTATGCGTGAGCTTATTGTGCATGTGAGTGCAGATTAATGTTGCATCTTGAGTCCCTCTTAGGGGTGTGCAGAAAACCCACCAAGGTTTTTAGGGCTTGGTAGGTTGGGTTGGGTTACAATTTTTTTTTTTTTTATAGCGGGCCGGGTTAGGTTTGGGTCATAAAATTACAAATCTGCCAAACCCGACCCGACCCATCCATATTTTAATATGTGTTTAAAATATATTATATATTTAATAAATTTTTAAAAAAACCAGTTGTAGAGCACTTCTTCGATTCCTACTATCATATATAATATAAAATCCTATTAGTTCTTTTAATATATATTTAAATATATTATATAATTAATAAAAAAATTTTAAAAATTTTAGATATATTTTGTTTATAACTGAGTTAGTAACTCATGTAGTCATGTATATTTTGTTTATAAGTGAATTAGGATACTAGTTCATTTATATTTTGTTTATCAACTCAGTTGGTTATTTAAATATATTTTGTTTACAACTAAGTTGGAATATTAGTTTATATATTAATGTATATTTTGTTTATCAACTCAGGTAGTAAGTATGATTTTTTTTTTTTTTTTGCTCAATTTAATAATAATAGTAATAAAAAAAAATTGTCCAACCCATGGGTTCAACCCTACCCAACCCAACCCAACCCATGGGTTGGGTCGGGTTGGACTTATGTGATGAGTTGGGTTGGGTTGAATTTTTTTTTACCCACCATGGTGGGTTGGGTCAAAAAACCCCCTCAACTCGACTCAACCCGACCCATGCACACCCGACTCCCTCTAAAGAATAAAGAAAGATATTTGCCTCAAGTTTTTCTAGTTATCTTGCAAATTCCTTTGTTCAACCGTTAAACACAATTTATATACATTCTCTAGCGTCCCCACATCTCGCATTACAAATTTTATATGAGAAGTGTTAGAGCAACCACATCAGTAGTTGCAAAAATATGTAAAACATAAAAAGTACTCAATTTTGCACAATTTAACCCAAAAAACACCCACATTAGTCTTTGTAAAAATGTGCAAATATACACCATGGCTTTGCAAATGAATAGTAACCATGCATATGTGTAAATGATTTTTTTATTCTTTTTTCTCTCTCCTCAATCAAACTACTTCTCTTCCCAACGTTTACAACAACCTAGTGCGGTAGAATAAGAAGAAGGAAGAAGAAAATAACCACCCAACCACCAAACCCAAACCCAACGCCACCACCTAACACTGCAACCTAGCACAGAAAATTAACCCAAAATTAACAGAAAATTAACCCAAAATCAACGGAAAAGAAATTAGAAAATCCAACTCAAAATCAAGACAAACCCACTGGAAAACCTAACTCAAAATCAATCAAAACTCATAGGGAAACCCAACCCAAAACGCCTGATCTGCTGTCGTCGGGTCTTCCATTACTGCCGCCGGATCTTCCATTACTGTTGTCGGTTGGGGGTAAAAGGTGGAGGATCGTCGATTGGGGGTGGGAGGTGAAGGGTCGGTGGTGGGGGAGAGAGGGAGCGGCAAAGGAAAGAGGGAGGGCGAAAGCGAGAGGGAGGCCAAATAGGTGGAGGGCTGAGGCGGCAGTGGCAGTGAGTTGGATCAGCGGTGACGGTGAGCTGGGTGAGGCGGCTGTGAGGGAGAGAGTGAAGGAAAGAGAGGAATGGGTGAGAGAGCTGAAAAAGTAAAATAGATTTTGAGGGAAAGAGAGAATGGGTATTAATAAATAATAATAAACAAAACAATATATAATATTATTTAATTAGAATAGATTTGTAAAATAGATAAACTGACGTGGGTGTTTTGGAAATGTGATAGTGTAAAATAGAAAAAGTAAGTTTTTAGTGTAAAATAGACGAAAATTTTTAGATGGACTGATGCGGTTGCTCTTATGTCTATAATATTTTCACAACACTTTATAATTGTTATCTACATATATATATATATATATATTTTTTTTTTTTTTCTAGAACTGCATTGATAACCAAGATATGATGTTCAGGTAGATGGTAATGGTTAGGCCAAAAGCCCGACTATGTCCTGCAATTTAGTTGGTCTATTTGTTATATCGGTTTTTCGTTGTAACTTATCCTCTTAGAAATTTCCAAGTAATGGCAGACCCCTTTTTTTTCTATAAGCAAAATAGCAAATATTCATTAAAAAATGATTAATTGAGCAGACCAAAAACTAAAGAATAGGTTTAGAAACGATTCATTTGACCACAATGTCAAGACTTAAGTGAAAGCACCATGTTTACATAATCACATTCAGGTTAATTTTATTTGAAGAAGAACAAAGTTTCAATATAAAAAAGGTAGGAATTATATTTTAAAAGAGCAACAAACTCACCGACAAAACAATAATTCACAATAGTTTCACACTTTCCCTAACTAGTAACAAAATCCAATCGGTATATTTTAGGGTAATTGTTACTAAGATTTTAAGATTTGTTTGGAAGACCTTTCTCGTCTTTTCCTAATTCATTGCTACCATAATTCTTCGTTGTTAAGAAAGAGGACACCTACTTCAACTTTACACATATGCTGCTTTGTCTCAGAAGGAAATTACATAAAACTCAAGTAGTGAAACCCTTTCTTTTTTTTACGAGAAGATGGGAAGGGAGGGACAATAAGAAAACAGAGTGTATTTGCGCAATGAGTCTAGAGAGAAAGAGAGAGAGATGGAGAATCAAGATTGAGAAAATCTGAGATATTTCATTAATTAATCAACAATGAATTACAAGATGTTTATATAGCAGAATCAGAAAATAAAATAACTAACTCTAAAACTAATCCCAAAATATGCGGAACAACTAACTACCATTGATCATCACATCACACCATCGATCATCACATTACACGTGTCCACACATACTAACCAACTAATCCAAGCTTAAAACTACAGGTCGTATCTGATGCAATAGTCGTTTAGTGTAATATCAATTTCATCCACAAATGCTCTGTTTCAGCACTCTGCCTCTTTGCCTGATCTGATGACTCATCTTGAAATGCTTCTATCTATCTTCTCACCATCTCAATTCTGATAACTTTAGCAACAGTGCTTGACTAGTTGACTTGCATTTTGCTAAGTTCACTTATAGCCTTATTTAAAATTACTCTATTTTACCATTAAAATCTTCTAAATATCTTAGAAATTTTTTAAATCTTATGATGTTATATATTTTATATTATGTTTAATTTAAGTAGTTGTTGGAGTAGGAAGATACCTGGAAGATGAGGCGACGTTAGTTTCTTTACTGACTTCCGCAATGAGCCAACATTACTACACGCGGAATTTTATTCTAATAAATTTGGACTTCCTGGTCTTTTTCTTACTTCATTGCTACGATGTTTCCTTGTTGATACATGCGTGGTGTGGACACGCACTGTATTTACACATACGCTGCTTTGACTCACAAGGGAAATTTACTTTAATTAAAGTCCTTTTTTTTTTAACCTGGAAGATATGGTGACTGGGGCCAGTTGCAAATTGAATTCTGTGTGTCTCACTTTTCTGCTTTGCTTAATTCTGTTTTCCTCTCTCTTCCTCTCTTCGCACTGAATTTTCTTCCTCTCTCTCTCTCTCTCTCTCTTCCTATCAACCTGGTTCTACTCCTTCACAGACAACCCAAATCAACTGTGCCAACGTACTCCGATTCACCGTGGTCAACGTCAAATAGAGAGAGCTCCGATCTGTGAGCTTTGATCTCCGATCTCCGACAGAAATTTTCTCCTATATCTGAGCACGTAATTGCAAGTAGACCGCACCAGTGCTCTGTCTGTCACTTACAAACACTCCATCCAGTGCTCTGCTTTCTTCTTCCCCAATTTATTTTCCTTTCATGTGTTAATTCTTACTAGTTGAATAATTTTCTTAATACATATCTTTAGTATATTTCCGATAGCAATTCTATGGGCACAGAAAACGCCTCCTCCTCATGTTTTCCTTCTTCTTCTTCTACTTCTGCGCCTAGATGGACATACGAATACGATGTCTTTCTCAGTTTCAGAGGCTCCGACACCCGCAAAAAATTTACTAGCCATCTGTACGAAGCATTGAAACGGCATGGCATAACCACTTTTAGAGACGATGAAAGTCTCGATCGAGGAGCATTCATTAAACCAGAACTCTTGAAAGCAATGGAAGAATCAAAGATTGCTGTCGTTATTTTGTCTAGAGACTATGCTTCATCGAGTTGGTGCTTGACTGAACTAGCAAAGGTCTACGAGTGCATGGCCAAGAAGAAGCTGATAGTTCTGCCTGTTTTCCATGATGTGGATCCTAGTGATGTGCACAAACTGAGAGGGACTTTTGAGGATGCCTTTGCATAACATCTCATTGATAACACTGAGAATGTGCAAACTTGGAAAGATGCTGTGACGGAAGTTGCTGGTATATCTGGATGGGATTTACGGGATGAGTAAGAATAACAAACCTAGGAAAAAATTATAAGCTCGAATTGTACTTGGGTTGAAAAACATTGCATGCATAATTTGTACCACATATGAGTTCCCCTTTTGCTACTGAACAAAGCTAAGATTTTACTTTTGATGAATGTTTTTATACCTAAATTAATGTATCTAGCTCTGCAACGATATTAATGTTTTGATATATGTTTTGCAGGCCTGAATCAACAGTTATTGAAAAAATCATTCAAAGGATAAATAAGGAGTTGGATCGAGAAGTCCCAAGTGTTTCCGAGCACCTTGTTGGAATGGAATCTCGTGTGCAGGGAATGCTGGATTTATGTTTGGGTAAAGAGTTGAATGACGATGAGGCTTTGAAACTTTTTAGTTGGAAGGCTTTCAAGAAACCTCATCCTAAAGAAAATTATGTGGATTTGTCTAAGCATTTTGTGAAGTATGCTGACGGCCTTCCCTTAGCTCTTGAAGTTTTAGGTTCTTTGTTATTTGGAAAAAGAATAGATGAATGGGAAAGTGTCCTCGAAAAACTAAAAGCGGAACTTGGTAACAAAATTTTTAATGTTCTTAAAATAAGTTTTGATGGTCTATCAAAAATACAGCAAGAATTATTTTTGGATATTGCATGTTTTTTTAAAGGAGAATTATTTTTGGATATTGCATGTTTTTATAAAGGAGAGTACAAGGATGGCATAAAAGATATGTTTCAAAGCTTTGGTTTTTGTCCAGACTACAATATTGGTTTTCTTGTAGACAGATCTCTCATAACCATTAGTGAATATGGAACTTTGTGTATGCATGATTTGCTACAAGAAATGGGTCAAGACATTGTTTGTCGTGAATTCCTTAAAGAGCTTGGTAGGCGTAGCAGGTTATGGCGTTATGAGGATGTCCTGCATGTATTGAAAAATAATATTGTAAGTTGACCTGTCTAAACTTGAATTTAGAGAAAAATATATATTCTTTCACATTTTTCTAAGAATTTTTCTAATTTTATTGTTCTTGGTTACTAGGGAACAAAGTTTGTTGAAGGTATAGTCTTAAAGACACCTGGGATTAAGAAGGAATACTTGAGTGCTGATGCCTTCTCAAAGATGACAAATTTGAGAATCCTTAAAATTGGTTATGTGCAATATCTACAAGACCCCATTAGAGGTCCTATCCAACTTCCACAAGGCCTCAATTATCTTTCTAATGAGTTACGTCTAATAGATTGGTATGGATATCCTTTAAAATCCCTGCCAATTAGTTTCCAACCAAACAAACTTGTTGTACTGAGAATGCGTTGCAGTGACATCAAACAACTATGGAAAGGAATTATGGTAAGATTTTCATATATACTAATTTGTATTTCTACTTTTTCATTAAGGCTTGAGTTTGTCTAATTATTTCTTGTTTTATAATAGATTTTAAACGAGTTAAAGCTCATTGACCTCAGTGACTCTCAAAACTTGATTGAGATCCCGGACCTTAGTGGAGCCCCAAATCTTAAGGAGCTTTGTCTCCGACGTTGTACAAGACTATATAAGATACATGCATCTCTTGGAGATCTCAAAAGGCTTATTCGATTGGATTTATATGGTTGTAAATGTCTCGAAAGCCTTCCTCACAAGATCAGCTTGGAAACTCTTGAATTTTTCAATCTTGGTGGTTGTTCAAAACTGAAAAAGTTCCCAGATATTGTGGAAAATATGTCACGTTTGTCAAAACATCGTTTGAGTGAGACTGCTATAAAAGATTGCAAAAACCTTTCAAGTCTCATTGGCATGCTAGAGCGTTCTTTAATAGGCTTATGCTCTGTGACCTACCTTGATCTAAGTAATTGCAATGTTCAGACAATTCCTAATGATCTTGGGTGCTTGTCATCTTTAGAAATGTTAAATCTAAAGGGAAATAATTTTGTTTGCCTTCCTGAAAGTATCATTGAACTATCTAAACTGAGATGGTTAGATATAGGTGGTTGCACTCATCTTCGAATGTTGCCCAAGCTTCCATTAAATATCAAGCGTATTGATGCAACAATGTGTACCTCACTGGAAACATTATCATTAAGACCAGAATACAATTTTCAGCCGTCTTTTCGTCTTTTCAATTGCGACAAATTGATTAAGAATCAAGGCTACCATGATCTGTTTTCAACAGTGCTAAGACGTGCCATCGTTGCTCACCAGGTCTGTCTGTCTGTCTGTCTCTCTCTCTCTCTCTCTCTCTCTCATGTGAAGTTCTAAGCATCATGAATTGTATGTTTCAGGGTCAGAATCATAGGTATACATCTTTTCCCCTTGAGATTCCTGGAAGTGAAATTCCGAAATGGTTTAGCCACCAAAACATGGGGGCTTCAGTGAATTTTCAAGTGCCCTCAGATTCATTAGGTAACGAATTGATGGGAATCATTGTGTGTGCTGTTTTTATATTCCGCCAGCATCTTCCACTTCACCAACTTCATATCGACGATTTTGGAGATACGCATTACCTTGAATGTTCAATCGGTGGAGTTGTAGGAGCGACCTTTGGTTTATCTGAGGAATTTGGTAAGATTGAATCGTATCAGCTTTGTTTGGAATATTTTCCCTCTACATGCGTTGGGGGGGAATTGAAAGAAATATTGAATCAAGTCGACAGTAACGGATTTAGCCAGATTGAAGTTGAATATAAACCATTTGGTGGTCCAGGATTGGAGGTTACGAAATGCGGGGCCCATTTGGTATACGAGCAAAACATTGAAGACCTAATAAACCAAACTAAGGCTGGGCCTAGCAGCTGCATCATCACTCCTTACGATGAGGATGGTTTTGACAATTCAGAAAAAGATAGCAAAATTAAGCGAAGCAGTGATGACTCTGATGGGGAAGGGGCTGGACCTAGTGGAGAAGCTACCTCTAATGACATAGATGTACCAAACCCAAAGAGTGTACAGCTCCCTAATCTAATCCAAAGACTCATGCTGTGTTTGGGAAATTGGATTGGGAGTTTATGTGCACAAAGGCAAGGTGACTCTGACTGCGAGGAAGAGGAATTCCAATGAAAATTGGTAGCTTTGAGAAATCTGCATGGCTGATCAACTTTTTCTCTCTGATTTTTTTGTAAGTCACCATCTTTTGCTCCCTCTTACAAATCTTGTATGTAGCTGTATATTTCTTTCTTTATTTTTTAAAATTCGCTGAATTTCTTTTCTTTTTATTCTATGACAAGGTTCTTTTTAGTTTGGTAATTTGTTTTCTCATTTCTGCCAGCTACCTCATACTGGATACGAAGAAGTATTTTATTTGGACTTTGTTGAAAAGGAGAAACTGTCACGTTGTTGGCTGGTGAAAAAGCATGTGGAACTGATTGTATGGTAGTCATTTTTGTTCAATTGTGTTGGATGTTATATTCGGAACTCTCTGTTATTGCTCTCTTTTTATAGTATTTACTACAACTTTCCATCGGAGAATGCAATAGATGCATGGTACTCCAGTGTTGTAAAATCAAATGGAACGAAGAAAATTTGGGCCTCTGTTTCCAAGTGAAGTTAAATTGCAGCAAAGTAGATAAAATTATTTGCAAAGGTTTCTTGTCGTGTACAATAGAAATAATGCAACGATTTTATCATTTAGAAGTAGGACAACTATTTTAAAACTTAAAGGACCCTTCTTTTCTCTTTATTTATTTATTTATTTATTTTATTATTATTTTGACTTCACACCACACCACCCATTGCTTGGTTGATTGGAAAGCTGTGGAAATTTTCCTTTTTGGTATTTGTATTTTGTGTTGAGTTTGTCCTTGAATTAGGCCTGAAACAGTTGAATTAGGTTCCTGAGTTCTGACTTGTTTTTCTGGGTCCCAATATAACAAACTTCCAAAATATCATTATTTTCTGTTTTTATTTAAATAATTTGATTTAAGGACTAAATTTTGTCTAGAACTCCTGTTGTGCATGTGTCTATATAACAAGTTAGCTCTGTTGAGTTAATAGAGTAAAGCTATAATATTAATTTCTTTCTTTAGAATATTTGCAGTAGATGGATACTATGCTATCAATTATATCATTTGTTTGGTTATTGCTGGTCAAAATAATATTTTTAATGCACTTCTTTATCAGACTACGATCATCCAACTACCATCCTTGTCAATTCTAAATAAGAAACTTCTCATCGTCTTATTTGTCATTTGGAAACTGATGTCAAGTGGTTCCATCTAGGTGCATTGATGTGGCAGTCCTATATATTGTGTGGATCACGTCCAGACTGGTTGAATCAATACAATTGCATGGAAGCTTCTATTGCTAGCAACTGCCAAAGCTTGAATGTGCAGAAGTGTGGGCTTTGTCACTGCTACATGACTTCTTTTCTTTATCTGATAATTGGGGTCTCATTTGTCAATTGATGGTTGATAATGGAGAAAGATATAAGCAAAATTGTAATTGTGAAGCAAGACCCTGTAGATTTAGAAGCTATGTTGAAGAAGTTCAGCCTAAAAGACTCGGTTTACACATTGATTCCATGCTTAAGGATGAGGGAAAATGATATGTACAATTTCCTCTTGCATTGCTGCCTTCATTACTTTTGTGATTTTCCTTCTAAGCTACTGGTATGCTTCCACCCCCCAGTTTTCTGTCATAGATTTATTTCAAATAGCTCATTTATTTCCTCTTTTCTTTGTGATTGATTAAATACTACTTCCCCATGGTGTAACTTCAACTCATAAGTCACATCAGTACTGCCTCATTTGGATTTTTTCAAAATTTCTGTGGATGAATACTTCAACAGTTAGCAGAAATTTATACCAAACTTGTGTATTTCCTATCGATCAAATTTTCCAAGGTTGCATACCTACATGAACTTGGGCCTATTCTTTTTTTTTGGGGATGAATGAAAAATATTATTAAGAAAACACTCAGTACAAAGCCATACGCAACATAACAATAGCAACAACAGAACAACTAGACATGATATAAACATATTTGAAGCAGAGCAAAACTCTCTTTAAAGAAACACTTTCTGGATTTTCCGAATGCAATATTGACTCTTACTAGGACACCAAATTCAATCACAACAGCACCTAGCATAAAAATTATAGATGTAGCAGGAAACACAGTGGCAGGAAACAATTCAGCACGACTGGCAGGATTCCCTGGCTTCATTTTGAGAAATGATAGTGGAATATTCCAACTTTCACATAGAGATATATTCATGCTAGTCTTTGCTAGAGTCTATGAAATTCCCTAACTGCCATCCTTACATCAATCTCGCATTTCTTCAACTGCTCCTCACTTAAAATATTCCCTCTATGAATTCTGGCATTTCTATGACTCCATAAATGGTGTGTTAAAAATCAAACACCACCTCTCTCTCTCTCTCTCTCTCTCTAGAAATTTCTCGCTTGCACTCTCTCTGGAATTTTCTTTCTACAAGACTCTCTTGCACAATTAAAGTCCAGCCACAACTTTAGGATGTCTAGAAGCATAGAGAGAGCAGTTTACTGTTACTGGGCTAGAAATATCAAAGTCGGTAACTTAACCAACTTGAACCAAGTATAAATGGGAAGTGTTGGTGCTTATTTGGTGTGTGAAGTGTAAGCACCAATTCCTAGTGTGAGTATATATGTCCTTACAAGAGTGAGTGTGGTAAAGTAAATTGCATGTCTGTTGTGCAGAGCAAATGCAAGTGAGTTGGTGTGTGCATTATAAGAATTTAGTTTTGGAAAAGTTTAAAAGGCAAAAGTTGATGTGTGTGTCTATTGTGTAAGCAAAGTGTGGTGTGTGTCTATGCAGAAGTGTCTTGTCTTTAATTTGAAATCAGAATTTGTTTTGGTCTTCATTACTTCTTGTGGTCTTTCCTCAACATGGTATATAATACCTGCCATGCTAACTTACATAAGGACTAACTTACATAAGGAAGCTTTAAGACTCTTACCTTTTAAACTTTCCAACCCCCCATTCAGCAACCTTATTTCAGTTTGTTTCGGGAGAGTCTATGATGAATCTGTTCATAACTTCACTCCACAATCTTTTTGACAAACTGCATTCAGAATATAGTTGGTCTCAACATCTGATACTAGGGAACTTATGGTATTGTTAACATCACATTTTTTACATAGTGAACTAGCTTTCTGAAGGGAGACACCCATCAATCTAGGTACAGCTACTGCTTCTGCCCAAGATGAATAATCACAAACCAGAATAAGATTTATAAGTTAAGGAAAAATAATAATTTTTTTCCCAAATAATAGGTGGTTTCAGAATTTTTCTTGCCGATGAATTCAAAGATTGTTGACTACAACTGATTGATTAGTTTCCACAGAAAGCGATGGATTCTTGGAGTTCAAAAGATTATTTTATCTTACATTAAGCTGCAAAGGTTTAATTTACTGAATGATTAGTCTAAGGCCATTGTCTTGTGAGGCCAGTGATAGGGAAGGACCATGCCATGCCTTATTACCTTATCAAGGTGAGAAGGGAAGTCTAAAAATTAGTAGCTCTTGAGTTTGTTTACTTGGGTGATAGCTGAGTGTAAGAAGCTTATTATCATTTTCTCATTTTTATTTTTAATTTTCAAATGATTAAATGGGAAATACTACCTTCTGCTCAATTCTACATACAACATAAGTGTCCCATTACATAGTTCCGACATGTATGATATGTTGACAGGATATCATGGATGCGTCTGGTGTGACACTGGTTATAATTGGACCTTACAGCATTGTATAAATGCCCCTTGGCCCTAATAGGTTTATCTATTTCTCCAATGTCCTCCAGAGGAGGTTTGCTCTGTATAGAAACTAGAGAATTGGACCTAAGTAGATTCCAGACAAGTGTTTTCCTTCAATACACTTAAAAATTTTTATGAGTGATGTTATGATCATATATATAATATTAAGTAGATTTACTAATTTAATTAAGATTTATTTGGTAGATGATTCTTGATGGTGTTCAAATATTCATGTATGATTAGATGAAAATAATTATTTGATACAAATCATATAATATCTAAAAATTGAAACATATCATTTATTACTTCTACGCTCTTGTTGAGCCACATCAGTGTAGCAATTCAGTCCACTTCAGTTCAATTCGGTCCACATTGGTCCTGTTTGGTCCACTTTGGTCTATTCGGTCCATTTTAGTACACATACAAATCCATATGACTAAAGTAATGGTCAAATTCCTAAGTTGAATATACTGAATGAACTTATAGTTTATTCTTTATTCTTTAATTGTCTTATTATTGATCAGAATCATCTTTATTAATGTACTCAACTCAAACTTTTATTTTATTTATTTAGTTTTACTTGTTAACTATGCAAATTTTTTTAGTCTACTAGTGCATCCAGACATGATTCTTGACAATTTGGAATTAGAAACTTCTCATTGTCTAATTTGTCATTCAAAAACCAAGATCAGATAAATGGGCCATGGGGTGCTTGACAGTAGAGATGATCGTCCTACTGCCAGTAGTATGGGTTTTGGTGCTACTACCACCACTACACAGTCTTTGGGTGTCTTTGGGGTTGAGGCTGATGATGACGATGGAGTGGAGCAGGTTTCAGAAACTCAAAAGATCAAAAAAATCCCACAAAGATCACCTGAAAGCATGTGTATGTATACATATTCATCTAAACATTTGTTTTTGTGTATGTGACTATTTATCTGTTTGGCTGCAAGGAAACTTGAGGAAAATTAATGTAGAAAGGTTACAAAGCTTTGAATTTTATCTCGTTTTGATGTTTTAGTTTTGGGAAATCATAACGCTCAACTAATATGGGCTGAAATAGTGGTGCTGGGCTTAGTTCTTGAGTTCTCAACTTTCTGGGTTTCTTTTGAAACATATAAATTTTGTTTTCTTATCCTGTATTTTTCATAGAAACTGGACAAGTGACAAAATTGTAGGGTATATGCTTTCTTATGGTTTTGTTTTCAGAACACATAAGCATGGCTCCAGCAAGCCAATTGTGTTTGGCTTTGCTAGAAATTTCTCTCCTTAACATAAAATGCAATTTTTTTTTACCAAGAAAGTATAACTGATTGTAGCTAATCTCGTTTTGTATATATGTTTTCTGATGGTACTAGTTGGAGCAATGCCAGAAACTTTTGGAGGAGAATATAATTGTTTATTTGGGGACTGTTTGTGGGAAGACCCACATTGCTGTACTGCTTATACACAAGCTGAGTCACTTGATAAGGAAGCCCAGGAGGTATGCATCTTTTCGCCCCTACGGTGGCTCTGGTTCAACAGGTAAGCTACTATTTACCATGTTGGTTTTGTAATTTGATGTTCAATTTTGGGCTGTATTTAAGTTTGAGGCAGTTTTTCTAGTTTGTATGGCTGGTACGTTGCACAGTAATGAAGTTGTGTGCTCCTTGGCTTGGCTGAGGTAGAAGGTCTTCAGGCCGTGAGAAGGGGGCTGGGCTATTGGTTGTTAGTGCTTATGCATGCAATTTCTTATTGTGATTCTAGATTTTAATTAGGGGCTTTCTGATTCTAAGTGGTTCAATTTCACTTTGGAAGGGAGTTTGGCATTGAATAATTTGAATAATGATTATACTATGAGCTCATTATTCCTTGAAAAATATTAACAAAGTCAAAATAAGGCTGGACTACCAGAAAATACATAAGCATCAATTTCTAGCATTGAGGATTCAATTGCTTGAAATTAGTCAACCTTGATTGTGAGAAGCGCGGGCTTACTCTTCTAACAACATGGTGATATGTAGAGTTTAAGCAAATAATAAGGCATTGCGTGACCTCTTTATCTGATAATTGGGATCTCATTTGTCAATTGATGATTGATTATAGCCAAAAAAGAAAAGAAAAGCAAAACTGTAATTATGAGGCAAGACCTAGTAAAACTAAAATCTCTAAAGAGGAATTTGACCTTGGGAGACTGAGACAACCCCTTGATCCCATTCTTAAAGATGAGGGAAAACAAGTTTTAGAATAACATTTCCACTACTCACACTGCTGCCTTCATTACTTCTGTGCTCTTCCTTTTGCCATAAATTTATATAAAAGATCTCAATTATTTCTACTTTTCTTTGTGATTTGGTGAGAAATTACTTTTCCATCCCTTTTACCCACATGAACACTACCTCATTTTTCAAAAATATTTGTTTATTTTAAAATTTCCTTGTAAATCAAATTTTCCAAACTTAGATCTGTCCTACATGATCTGTCTTTTATTTTTTGATTTGATTTTAGATTTGTGCACTTCTGTTAAGGACATCACAATTTGATTTTAGATTATATATAGTTTTTGGCCAGTCAAATTGACTCTAGCATTCTAGCTTACTGATTAATTATTGGTGGGATGTGGATGTTGATTATCGAAGATTTGAAGTTTAAGAAATTTATAAACACGGGGAATTTTATTGCAAAATGTGCAACCTTACTTCAGAAATAGATAGATTGACATTGCCATATGTATATGCTTTCTATTCTTTTAGATAAACATCATAAACATTTAAAACTTATAAGGTTCGTGAGGCTTTTTGTTTGTAAGTTATAGTTGAATTAGATTGGCACAGATAGAAAAGAAAAATAAATTAGAATATGTGATTGCCAGCACTTCACATCATTTAAGTGGTCATGGAAGTAACATATGAGAGAAGCATACTGCTTGTATAGATGATCTGTGTGGGATTGGGTACAATGCTGGTGTCCACAGAAATTTTTATGGGACAATGTGCCAATTTGGAATTGTGTTGATAGATCTCATGTGCATGATTTGCACTATTCTCTGTATCTCAACCTGCACTATAAAATATATTTTCAAAAGTTATATGAGCCCTTATGTATTATTTTTTTTCCTTAAACTTAAACAATGGTTTTTTAATTAAGGAAAAATGATAGAATGAGAAGCTTTGTACAAACCTCAATGCTAGCAAACCACACTTTTTGACATTCTTAATGTTCTATTTCTCTGGTGGGTTTTTAAAAATACCTCAGTAAATGAAACAGCCAAAGAAACTTTGTTCATAGATGCTATGACTTTCAATTAATTCCCAAGCATCTTTGTGTTTTCTAATTTGGTGCTCCATTTTACTAGACATCAATTAGTTCTTCTTACAGTCATTAAGGATGTCCTTGCTGTAAATTAGAATTATGCTAATACATTGGCTCTCAAGTTGTCAATTTTTTTTTTTGTTTGGGGGGGGGCGAGGGGTGTGCAGATTATTGTGGACACTGCGTCTCCTGCAGATCATGCTCATGTAACTGGGCAAATGCCAGTAAATTGAGTGTTATCTTCTGGAGGTAAAGAGGACTTGCTGATGATTGCAGAAATGGTGGTTGGTTCTGCTTCTGCTGATGACTGTGCTGTCTTTTGATGGGTTCAGCTGCAAGTGGGGAAAGAGGCTTTTCATAGGATGTATTCCAATTGAAGCTACTATGGATAATGGCAGTTGCATTTCAGTCAGTTTGGCCATGCTTTGGACTTGTATCTTCCCATGGTAATAGTAGTGGATTTGCATCTAGGTTAATTAAGAATGGTGTAGAGGGTTTGCTGATGAATATTACTTACTGCATTTTTTTCTTGACAACTATTTCAAAATGCTTAAACCATGGCCATGCAGCATGTAGTTGGATGTGTTAAACCTTCTTGGGTTTGTTCAAGGTTTTAAATGGGCTTGCTTGCCAAGAGAGACTTTTACCACCTTATCTATATAGCAAAAATTCAAAATTGCACAAGACTAGTAATGGCTAAAGTCAAGATGGTGAGATGTGACTACAAGGTGGAAAATGAACACATTATTGGGGGTAGCACTAAATGGAAAACAAATGAAAAATATTCTGAAAAATTCATCCTGGGATGCAAATTGAAATTTAGTAATTGTTCAGAGGCTTTTCCTAGTGCTAATTGATTGCATGGCTTTTTCACGTTGCTATTTGCACATCATGTAAACTGATTTTGTACTATAATTGCATATGCTTAGTAGTATGTATCACATCCTTTTGGGTGTTGCCCATATGTTCTTGGCATGACTAATATCATGATGCATTTTTCTTCAGG
Source organism: Quercus gilva (assembly GCA_023621385.1). Classification (NCBI taxonomy): domain Eukaryota; kingdom Viridiplantae; phylum Streptophyta; class Magnoliopsida; order Fagales; family Fagaceae; genus Quercus; species Quercus gilva. Next base: position 8,691,951 of record CM042481.1, on the reverse strand, counting down.
ATGAAAGAATGGGCAGAGGTGTGTCCTAGATGTCATCATGATATGCCTCTTGTCGACTTTGGGACGTGCTTGGGCCTAATAGGCACTCATGTGGGTAGCTGGAGTATCAAAGGAAAGAGCCTCAGAAATTCTTTATTATCTCAGAGAAACTCAAGAATTCTTGGAGAGGTCAATACAGAGGAAAGCATATGAAGAGTTTGAGAAAAGATGTCAAGTTTAGGTTGATGTTTAAAGGAAGTGGCTGCAACTTTATCCTAAACAGAGTTCTCCGTTGTAACTGGTTTGTGCCTTGTTTCATCCTTCATGACCTCTGGTTAAAAGTTTACTAGTAGCTGGGTTTGTGATTGTTTTGTTTGTAAAAACAAGATGTTGGGTATGATTAGCACCAATCAGGGGCTGTAGTTTAGTCTAAAGACTCGCGTCTCTGTGTAGAAATGGGTTGGGATGATAACACTCTTTTCATGCTGAGAAAGGAGTTTATGTCAGGGTAGATGCCTTTGTTGTAGTGGACTAGCTAAACTCTGGGTGTTCAAGTGTTTCTGTTTGTATTGGTGTGTTTCATATCAATAATAATTTCTGAATTATCCAAAATGATAAAAACAAGAGTCGTTCACAATTCTGTTGTGTATATGCAACAATTTTTGAGTCTTGAGGAGTAAGGAGATGCACCTAGACCAGGCGCTTAACACTATAATTTCTTAACATGTTTGATGGTTGCATTTGTCATTGGCTTCCCACTTTAGCACCTTTGTATTTCATCCCTCTTTTGTCATTGTATTTCCCACTTTAGACCAGGAATATAGCTTCTGATGTGCCACACATCAAACCTTGTTCACATGAAAGTCACCATTAAAATGAAGCCATTAGCACTAGGCAATTATTATGAGAGTGGTATATACGAACTAAGTTTTTCAAGGAATTTCAAACTTCAACAAGGAATTCCAAATTTCAAAGAACATATGATGCTGGACAAAAATAAAAGTAACAAGGAAAGTAAAGATAAACTTAAGAATCAACACTTAGGACCACTTGCAATCAGTACCTAAGGTGTTAGGAATCAACACCCAACTATTGAAAAATATTCGATATGAATTTCATTAATCACGTCTATCTTCCAATACAAATAAACTAGGCTCTTTTATAAAGCTAGAGCTCTCAAGAAATAAAGAGATAGTAAAAGATAAAAACTAATGAAAACTAATCTTAACAGAACTCAAATACTAATCCCTATCTAATCTCAAATTTAATCCATATCCGAATAAAAGTTTACAATTATCCAATTTCCTATGAGATAAATACAAAAATCTGAAAATGTAAATTCTAAAATAATTTTGGTTTTGCTCTTGCATTAACATAGTTGCATCCTATGCGAGAAAGATTAACTAGCCTATTGGCATTTGAGTGCGGATTAATGTTGCATCTTGTGCATTTGTTATTGTGTTTCCACTTTAGCATATATGCTCTTAGCATCTAAATTTGTTGAAGCTGCTAATGGACACATATTCTCACATTAAATTTCATAATTTATAGACTTATGCGATTATGAGTGGTCAATGAAAAGTGGCATGTAGAAAGTGTCCACTTATAAACGCACAAGCTAACAATTATGAAATTGGGATACAATTAGGTATGTCCCTAGAATTTTTCAAATTTTTTTGCTTGGAAGTTAGGGTTTGGACTGATGGAGTCATGGAGGATTAATATGCTATTATTTTGCAAATTCATCTATTCAAGAATTATTTTATTAGATTCTCGTGTGAAGTCCAATTGAAGTGAAAAATGTGCCCTTTTAATGGTCTAAGTATGAGTTTTTTAGGGTTGAAACAATTTTTAATTTGCCTTGCAAGTCCGTTTAGTTTCTTCTCTCTCTTTCTCTTCTTTCTTTCTAAGGTTATTGTTCATGGGTACTATTTGCACAACCCCTAATTAAATAGCCTTAACTTCTCTCTAATTCCTCTTCTTTCTTAACTCTAAACCCACCGCAACTAAACATAGACAAATTCCTAATTTGTTCTACATTTGGACCACTTTTCCATATTGTGAGACAAGAGAGAGAGAAGAAAAACAATTTAGTAGTGAAAAAAGAGAGAGAAGAGAAAGTGACGGAGATAAAGAAGAGAACCGTCACTCAATTAGACTATAAATATAGTTTTTGACATGCCACATCAACATTGTTCACAAGAGAGTCACCTTTAACCATTATCTTCCGAGCAATTGCTCAATTAGTCTAGGAAAATTGCTTCTAACATGCCACATCAAAACTTGTTCCCGATAAAGTCATCAATAAAACAAGGCCATCAATGCTAGGCAAATTATTATAAGAGCCACCGTATATGTGGGTTAAGATTTTCAAGGAATTTTTCTTAAACTTTTAGAGGATACTAGTATTATGTCCGTGCAATGCATGACTTAATAAAAAAAATTATATATAAAATTTTGAAAATATTTTTTTGATAATATAATTAAATTTAATAACAAATAAAATAGTAAAATTATTTTAAAAATTATGGCAAGTTTTAAATTTCTAAAAGCTCTTAGTAGTAAAATTGTAATTTGTTTATATATATATGGCACTTAAAAATGTTTCCATTATACTTGCTAACATGTAGAGTAGTAGAAGTGCTAATCATATATAAATTTCTTTCATATATAACCAAAAACAAATTCCATAAATTACAAAAAATATAAGTATTAGAGTTTCTAGATTGCAATGTAAATGTAAAAGTTTACATAAATTATTCTAATGTTGCCTTAAGTGAGGAAATAATCAGCATAATCAATTAAAAACACCAAATCAAAGATGAATTGCATTATCTAATATTTTTTATAAAAAAATCATAGAATTTATGCTATAATTGAATTACGTTAGTATCTAGACCTTCTACGGTACCACACTCAAAATAATTTCAATAATAGATAAATAAATGTACATAAAGAGAAAACAAATGTTGCAATGTAAATGTAAAAGTTTAAATATGTAAGACATACCTGCAAGAAGAATAGAGGTTGTAGGCAGAAGAATATAAGAATGGAGAAAAGAAATTGTGTTGTAGGTATTCATTATGAATTATTTGTCTAATGTTAGTAAAATGTTAGTTGAATAGAATTTTATAAAAGACATTTTTTAAGCGTTCTATGTTGCTGTTAGGTTGCTGTTTTCTTTTTACATGTAGTAATTATCATTCTATTATAATTTCAAAAAAACGTGTGCTACTTCTTCTTTTGACGTGTGCTTTTGTTTTTGATATTAAACATTTGGATTTAAGTTTTTTTTGTTGCTGTTTTTATTAATTATGATTTTTTTTCAACTTACATCTATAGTATATATAAGAGAAATTTTCTCTTTCAACTGGACTTTTATGTGGTTCTAAAATTTCCTCATTAACGAAGGTTAACTTCATTTAGAAATAGGGTCATAAATGTTAAATAACAAATTTCACTTTGAGTTCAAAAAGAGAACTCCTAAAATTTATAATTTTTTTTATGGTAAAAAAAAAAAGATGTTATGTCAACAACATTTTTACAACAAATCACAGGTGGTTAGTTGTTATTGGTTCAAATTTGAACCTAGCACTAAGATTACTTTTTTGCCCCAATTATAACAATCAGTAACAATTTGCCACTTATAATTTGTTGTAAAAATGTTATGGACATATCATTTCTAAAAAAAAAAAAAATTACACCATTTATCTCTAAAGTTTATCATTTTTATTTTTTTAAAAATTAAAAATATAAATTTCTAAATCTACGTTCACCCATCTTCCTAAAATTTAGCACACCTCTTCAAATCCTAGGTACACATTCTCCTATTTGAATTCAAATTTTTTTTACTCTTAACTTCTAATCATTATCTTTTATTTTTATTAAAAAAAATTTAATTGTTCAAAATTCTTTTGTATTCCTTAACTAACCACTAATATTGCCAGCAAAAAAAAAAGAAAAAAAAGTTAACAACTGGATAAGATAAACTACGATGAACTATCGCTTTAAAAAAATTCTGTCTACAAATTCTCACAAACACAACTTCAAACTTCCACCCATTATCATTAATAAGTTATAACGTTCTCCCTCCATCCCTATCCTCCATAGCAACAACTATTTTTGTATGTAGCCTCTGTAATGAACATTGTTTTATGTTTTCAGGATAAAAGTTTGCAATCAATGGGTAGGGGACATGAAGTCTGTGCTACAAATGATATGCCATCTGTGGGGGCGAGCCCAATGCTACGAATTGGGCCCAGGGCCCAATTTGTATACCACTGTTTGTCCGAAGAGATAAAAGGGGTCAGGGCCGTGCCCATTTGGAGGATATATGCTTGGGGAAGAATACTGGGATATGTCCGAAGACTTTCCTCCTTGTCCGAAAAGGTCCCATCGTCGGATCATCATAGTGCTAAATCAATCAAATGTGCTGGGGGCAAAAGCGACCTTCCTAACTGATTTCATGGAGGAGAGCAAATCCTGGGCGTGCCTGGGGACGTGGAGGACATAAAAATATCTCAAAAGGAAAGCTGCTACCACCGCATTTAATGCACTGCAGCAGCTTTCCTGGCCGCATTTATGTGGAGAAGACACCTGAACAGTTCAGCCTCAGCTACCACCACTTACGGTGTACTAAAGAAGATGTCTGATGTGACGTGCACTCAAGTGGATGCTTGGATGAAGAACAAATGTACGGTGAAGATGAAGAAGGAGGGGGATATATAAGGGGAAGAGGACTTTAAAGAGGGGGGAGAAAAAATTGTATTCACGAAGTTGATAAATACTAAGCCTCTTCGGACCGAAGAAATTTTGATTAAATATTAGTCTGAATGTCTTTTTACCCTGTTTTGTTTACATGAACCGTTGCTAAATCCATAACCAGCCCAGCTGTTTAACCCATTCTCTATAAATTTATTGTTGGGGATTTGTTGGGCTGACTAGACGGACAGTTGGTGCTTAGCCCATCAAATTTCAACCTTACAATTGGCGCCGTCTGTGGGAACAGCTTGAGCAAAGGTGGAAGCAACACCTCGAAGATGGCTGAATCAAGGCAACGACCAGCGGAGTCCAGATCATCTCAGTACACCGATCCCTTTCTTCATCTGGAACGGCGACAGGATCGAGAGGGTAGCGTACACACCACACGTGACGACCAAAACCAGTCGTACGGAGAGAGCCACATGTCCCATGCAGAGAAAAACCAAAGCATGCGGAAAGAAATTGATAGGCTGAAGAGGGAGTTGCACCATGCGAAGAGGAAGCGCAGTCCCTCGTATTCTGATGAAGACTCTGAGGACGAACAAGACGTTGCCTACAAACAGAAACATCGGACACCAGTCAGTGAGTCTTTTACCTACGAGGACATGCGTCATTGCGAGAGGAACCCTCGAAGCCCCTTACCTGGGGGCGTGGAGAACGACGCTATGAGTAAAGCCCTGAATCAGATTTCCAGATCTCCCTTTACACGTAACATCGAGAGTGCTAGACTTCCTTGACGCTTCCACCAGCCTACATTCACCATCTACAACGGCCGGACGGACCCAGTGGAGCATGTGAGCCATTTCAACCAGAGGATGACCATCCACTCCAAGGACGAAGCCCTGATGTGCAAGGTCTTCCCATCCAGCTTGGGACCGATAGCCATGAGATGGTTTGATAGTCTGAAAGCAAACTCTATCAGCTCATTCCAAGAGCTGACTCAGGCATTTGGCTCGCGTTTTGTTACATGCCGAAGGGTTCCGCAATCCGTGACTTCCCTATTGTCCATCAGTATGAAAGAGGGTGAGACCTTGAAGTCGTATTCAGATAGGTTCTGGGAAACATACAATGAAGTGGAGGAAGATTGCGACTTGGTGGCCATCAGCTCGTTTAAGCTGGGCCTCCTCACTGAGCATCTCTTAAGAGCATCCTTAACGCGCAAACCTGCTACCAGTATACGCCAGTTGATGGATAAGATTGACAAGTACAAAAGAGTTGAAGAGAACCAACAGCAGAGTAAGGGTAAGGATAAGGTTATCCCTCAGGAGGGGAGGGATTTCAGGTCGGACCGGCAGAATCACAACAGGCCGAGGAAGGATTGGGTCGGACAAGGTGCATCGAATTTTCAGACAGTTAATGCTATTTTTCGTGAGCTAGTACACCAAGTCCTGGATAAAATAAAAAATGAGCCATTCTTCAAGAGGCCGAACAAGATGGTCGGAAACCCCGAAAGGCGCAACCACAATCTCTACTGTCAATATCATCTTGACCATGGGCATACCATTGAAGACTGTAGGAGCCTGTGGGACCATTTGGATCAACTCGTCAGCGAGGGCAAGTTGAAACAATTTCTACACCATTCATATGGTCAGGGAAACCAGGCGAGCACAGGGTCTCGCAAAGATGGTTTTGTAAAATCCCCCTTGGGCACGATCAATGTTATCTTTGCTGCACCAGGAAGGACGGGGTCTCGCCCATCCAGAATACTGTCAGTCGCTGAGCTGCCCTCGGAGAGCGTTAACAGAGAGCCGAAGAGGCCTAAGACAGAGTTTCAACCAATTTTGGGCTTTTCGGTCGAGGACAAAGTAGGGACTATACAGCCACATGATGATGCTTTGGTGGTTACCCTCAAAATAGGTGGGTACGACGTGAAGAGAGTGATGGTAGACCAGGGTAGCACCGTAGAAATAATGTACCTAGACCTGTATAAGGGGCTGAACTTATCTCCCGAAGATTTAATGCCTTACAATTCCCCTTTGGTGAGTTTTGATGGCAAGGTAGTCATCCCGAAGGGCCAGATCAGGCTATCTGTGCAAACAGGATCTGAGACGGTGAAGGTAGATTTTATAGTGGTGGATGCATATTCACCCTACACTGCAATTATGGCGAGACCTTGGCTTCATACCCTCGGGGCCGTATCCTCCACCCTTCATCAGAAGATTAAATACCCGTCCGAAGGGCGGGTCGAAGAAATCCGAGGAGACCAATCTACATCCAGGCAATGCCTGGTGGCAGCTATCCAGCACAAACCCCAGGCTGAGTCCCCAACCCATAATGATGAGGTTTTATAGCAGTTAAAACCTTCGGTGCTGGACACCGAAGCCTCGACCGAGGAGGCAAAATGTGAGAGCTTGGTAAAGATAGCTGTCGATAACGATCCAGAGAAGTTCTTTCAAGTTGGATCCATGCTTGCCCCCCAGGAGAAGGAGGAGCTGATAGAATTCCTTAGAGCCAACGTTGATGTATTCGTATGGGACCCCGCAGAGGCCCCAAGAGTAAGCCCAGAGTTCATTTGCCACTACTTAAACGTTAATCCCACCATTATCCCCAAGAAACAACCGCTCCGGCGTCCGTCAAGAGAACACGCCGAAGCGGTCAGGGAAGAAGTGATGAAACTCAAGCAGGCAGGGGCTATTAAGGAAATCTTTTACCTCGAATGGCTGGCTAACACCGTGGTGGTAAAAAAGAAAAGCGGATAATGGCGGGTGTGCGTGGACTTCACTGATCTTAATAGAGCTTGTTCGAAGGATCCGTTTCCCATGCCGAAGATAGATCAACTAGTTGATGCTACTGTTGGACACCCTCGGATGAGTTTCTTAGACGCATTTCAAGGTTATCATCAGATACCACTGGCTCTTGCTGATCAGGAGAAAACAGCTTTCGTAACCCCTGTAGGGAATTACCATTACAAGGTAATGCCATTCGGCTTGAAAAATGCAGGAGCTACCTATCAGAGAATGATGACCAGAATGTTTGAGCCGCAACTGGGCAAAAGCATGGAAGTTTATATCGATGACATGGTGGTGAAAAGCAAGGTCATAGCTGAGTACATTGGAGATCTTAGGGATATTTTTGAAATCCTAAGGGGACACAGTTTGCGCTTGAATGCATCCAAGTGTTCGTTTGGTGTTGGATCAGGAAAATTCTTAGGGTATATGGTCACTCACAGGGGAATCGAAGTTAACCCCGATCAGATAAAGGCCATCAACAACCTGCGAGCTCCTCGGAATCCCAAGGAAATTCAGAAGCTGACTGGGATGACCGCTGCCCTTAACAGGTTCATTTCCAGATCAGCAGATCGGTGTAGGCCTTTCTTCTCATTGATCAATAAGTGGAAGGGTTTTGAATGGACGGAGGAATGTGCTGTTGCTTTTCGGCAACTTAAAGACTACTTGGCTTGGCCACCAATCATGTCCAGTCCTGAACCAGATGAGGTCTTGTTTGCTTACATCGCCATCGCTCCTAATGCTATGAGCTTGGTGTTGATACGGACGGATTGTGGGGTGCAAAAACCAATCTACTACGTAAGTAAGTCACTGCATGAAGCTGAAATTCGTTATTTGCCACTGGAGAAGGTCATCCTAGCTGTGGTGCTCGGTACGAAGAAGTTGCCTCACTATTTTCAAGCCCACACCGTCATAGTCCTCACCCAGCTTCCGCTCAGAGCAATACTCCGAAGCACAGACTACACAGGAAGGATTGCCAAATAGGGGACGATCTTAGGGGCTTTTGATATCAAGTACATACCTCGCACATCAGTAAAGGGTCAGGTCCTTGCCGACTTGGTCGCCGAGTTCACCGAGCCCCATCTAGAGGAAGTAACACCGATGCTGGGCATGGAAGAAAGGCACGTTGGTATGGTTTCTTCACGGAACCCTTTGCCCTGGGAAGTGTATGTGGATGGCGCATCGAATCAGAGAGGCTCTGGAGTGGGGCTAGTGCTGATCTCCCCAGAGAGAATTATCATTGAAAAAGCGTTAAGGCTGGATTTCTCAGCAACAAATAATGAGGCAGAGTATGAGGCTCTATTGATGGGTATGAAGATGGTACGAAGGATGGGAGGAAAGTCAGTTGAGATATTCTCGGACTCAAGGTTGATCGTCGGCCAAGTGCTGGGAGAATTCGAAGCGAAAGACGAAAGGATGCAAGGGTATTTGAGCCTGACTAAATCCCTGCAGTCTGAGTTTGAATCTTTTAACCTGCGGCACATCCCCAGAAGTGGCAATACACAGGCCGATTCATTAGCCACCCTGGCCACCTCTTCGGCACAGGAATTACCGAGGGTTATCCTCATTGAGGATATGCAGAGACCCACAGAGCTACGAAAAAAGGCAGTCCAGGTCCATCACGTCAGAGCCGACGAGTGTTGGATGGATCCTATCATCAAGTTCTTAAAGGACGATGTCTTGCCCAAAGAAAAAGGGGAAGCCGACAAAGTACGGAGGAAAGTTACGAGGTTCTGGTTGTCCGAGGACCACAAACTGTATAAACGTTCCTATTCAGGTCCATACTTACTGTGCATGCACCCTGAAGCGGCCGAGTCACTACTGGAAGAATTGCATGAGGGGATCTGTGGGAGCCATACTGGAGGTAGGTCTTTAGCCCACCGAGCCATCACGCAGGGTTACTGGTGGCCATATATGCAAAGAGAGTCCCACGAATACGTTAAAAAGTGTGATCAGTGCCCGCAGTTTGCGCCGAACATACATCAGCCAGGCGGTACCCTCAATCCACTATCCAGCCCATGGCTTTTTGCTCAATGGGGTTTGGATATCGTAGGCCCATTCCCTAAGGCAGTAGGAAACAAGAAGTACTTGCTGGTCGGAACAGACTACTTCACTAAGTGGGTCGAAGCTGAACCTCTAGCAAATATCAGGGATGTAGATGTAAAGAAATTCATCTGGAAAAATATTGTCACTCAGTTCGAGGTCCCCCATACCCTGATCTCAGATAATGGGCTTCAGTTTGATAGCAAAGCTTTCAGGGGTTATTGTAGCGAGCTGGGAATCACAAACAGATACTCCACCCCTGCTTACCCTCAGGGAAATGGGCAGGTCGAAGCTGTTAATAAAGTCATAGTTAACAGACTAAAGAAGAGGTTGGATGATGCGAAAGGTAGGTGGGTAGAAGAATTACCCCACGTATTGTGAGCGTACAGAACCACGCCTCACAGGTCTACCGGAGAAACCCCCTTCTCAATGACCTATGGGGCTGAGGCTGTTATACCTCTGGAGACTGGGTTCCCAACATACAGGACTAGCTCTTTTAATCCAATCGGCAACGATGGGCAGCTGGAAAAGAGTTTGGATCTAATCGAAGAACGAAGAGAAAATGCAATGGTCCGATTGGCGCATTACCAACAGAAACTTAAGCAGGGCTACGACGCCAATGTAAGGCTAAGACCCCTAGAGCTTGGTGATCTAGTACTGAGGAAAGTGGTAGGTAATGCAAAGAATCCAGCTTGGGAGAAACTAGGACCAAACTGGGAAGGACCATATCGCATTACCTCAAGGGCTGGCATTGGAGCATACTTCTTAGAAGATCTGGACAATCATGTAGTGCCCCGGCCATGGAATGTAAATAACCTCAAAAGGTACTATTATTAAAAGAATTCTCCTTTCAGTCACGATACCATTTTTTTATGCTAAGGATTCGTAAGTGTTTAAACTTAAATCCAATCATGCCTGTAGTCCTCGGACCGGATGATTTGGGTTAGTTAACACTCCTTCGCGACTCTCATAGGTGTTTAAACTTAAATCCAATCATGCCTGTAGTCCTCGGACCGGATGATTTGGGTTAGTTAACACTCCTTCGCGATTCTCATAAGTGTTTAAACTTAAATCCAATCATGCCTGTAGTCCTCGGACCAGATGATTCGGGTTAGTTAACACTCCTTCGCGATTCTCATAAGTGTTTAAACTTAAATCCAATCATGTCTGTAGTCCTCGAACCAGATGATTCGGGTTAGTTAACACTCATTTGCGATTCTCATAAGTGTTTAAACTTAAATTCAATCATGCCTGTAGTCCTCGGACCAGATGATTCGAGTTAGTTAACACTCCTTCGCGATTTTCATAAGTGTTTAAACTTAAATCCAATCATGCCCGTAGTCCTCGGATCAGATGATTCGGGTTAGTTAACATTCCTTCACGATTCTAAAGTGTTTCAACTTAAATCCAATCATGCTTGTAGTCTTCGGACCAGATGACTAATCCGAACTTAATGGCATCAACAGTTCTTCGACCAGGTTACTATCGCAAATAAACATTCCAGTGAAGTCGTTATCGCCTTAAGGCCTACTTAGCATCGTTTAAATTGAAATCATGGCATTAGTTGTTTCTCAGTTGTCAATCTATTGCTATTTGTTGTAATGACACATCATGACATATAACATGATAATAATAAAGATAAAAAGTAAGCTATTTCATTGATGAAAGGAAAATTACAGCGTTACAAAGCAAAGCCAAATGGCATCAAAACAATTACAAGTACAAAAAGAGTCCCCTAAACACCTAAGCCTTCTCCGGAGGCACTGGGTCAGCCTTTGACGGATCGCCCATATCCCCAGTCCGAGCAGGAGCATGGCTTGCCTCAGCGGGGTCTGGGATGCCTAGACCGACCGAAGGAGCTTCAGAGGTATCTGGCAGGTCGCAGATATCGGGGTCGTAGTAAACACTCCCAGGCTGCCTCAGGGCAGACTCTGGGGGAACTCCAGCCGCATCAAGGCATTTACCCCACGTTATCTCGCAGTATTCCCTGCAGACCTTGGCGAACTCTTCGGTCAGCCTCGTTTGGGTCTCTTCCACCCCCAGCAAGTAAACGGCCTTCTTCTTAACCTCAAGTGCTTCCTTGGCCAGCTGAGCGTCCTTCTTGGCCAACTTAGCAGAATCCCTGGCTTTGTCGAGCTCGACCCGAAGATCCTTCACCAACACTCGCTCTGTCTCCAGATTGAGCTCGGTGGTGTACAGCTTTTTGCGCTCATTTTCAGCCTGCTCCTGCGCGTTCTTGAGGCCCGCCTCCAGACTTTTTCTCTCTTTAGCCTCCTGTTTCAACTACTCGGACATCTGGAAGCACTCGTCTTTAAGGCCGCCCAAGGCCTTCTCGATATCCGAGCGGGCGCTGATCTCCGCCTGGACTTGGACGTGGGCTTTCTTGTTCCACTCCTCGGCCACAAATATCTGCTGGGCGATCTGCGCAACAGACAAATTCTTTATTATTAGTTGTTAGACATAACAAAAAGACGATAAGAGGGTCAATTCCCTTACCATGGCTAGATCCCTTTTTAGGGATAGGAAAAGCTCTTACTGGCTGAAGCGCCTGTAGGAATCCATGTCCCTCGGAAGGAGCAAAGGCTGCTCCAAAGCCTCCGTGATGTAGCCGGCTTTGCCCCCACTATAATTTCTGATGGAGGCATCATATGGGATGTCCGCACCATCCAGTGTCAACTTTGGGGGCCATGTCCGAGCGCCCCGGCGTACATCGGCGGCCAAAGGGTCTTCCCTACTTTCAGTAGATGAAGCCCTTTTGCCCCTGGTGTCATGGGCCACCTTCTGTTGCTTGAACCCTTTTTGTGGCGCAGCCTCAGTGCCCTCAGCCTCAGTTGCGACCCTTTTCTTTTTTAGATTTGGCAGCGGCTTTAAGCTGGGATCCGAAGGGGCTTGAGGAGGAAGAGGAGGAAGAGTCGCCGCTGGCTGGGATGGGCCAGTGCCTTTGGACGCGGCCTTCGGCTTCCTATTCTTCATCAATTCTGTCAGACTCTACATGTCTTCGTCTGAAGAGTAAGCCGACATGTTTAGTCTCTTTGGGAGAACAACCGACTGCCTATCTGTCTCCTCGTCAACGTCTATAATTTGAAGCTCTTCTGAAGCTTCCTCTTCAAATTTGAACTGGTCGATCTGCTCGTCAAGGGAAGGGGTAGAAGAAGCAACTCTCTCTTTTGCTGCTACTGGCTCAAGAGGAACCTGTTGAACAGGCTGAACGAGCAGTGGTACACACTATGGGTTAGGATGTGGCACCGGAGCGAGGTCGAAGGGAGCTAAAAAATGCTTCCGACCAACGTCAATTCGGTTGATGCGGCGATCTCCGAGTGTTATTGCGTTGCCGATCGGCTGAAAATCCTTTGAAAGTGGAGTGTAGCCGATGATGAGGTGAGCGGCCCTAAGCTGTTCGTCTTCGCTTGCAAAGATCTCTGACCGAAGGAGGTAATTAAGCGCCGCGGTGTTTGTAAGGCTGAGCCGAGGAGCAACGTGATTCCTATCTGTAAACATTGCAATGAAACTGTCAGGAAAGCTTGAAACTTGATGAAAGAGAGGGCCGAATAGCTAAAAACGAAAACCCTAAGCCTATTGTTAGAAAATCTTAATGGGGGATATCCCACCTGGCTCTCCTGGTTGGGTTGGGCAATGAATTCCGTCATGCCATGCGCCCGAGACGATCACATAATCGTCTTTCATCCCTTTATTGGACTTGGCGAGACAGGAGATGAGCCTGACGACATCGGATCGGGACCTTAGATAGTATCCCGCTCCTTCTTGGTACGGCACTTGTACATGTGTACCACGTCGTGCCAGGTAAGTCCTAATCCTAAATGATGATTTAGGTCGTCAACTGCTCCTAAAATCCTAAACATGTTAGGTGCGCACTGATCGGGGCTAAGTCTATGGCCGGTAAGATAACTTTTGGTAACTGGTCCCATGGGGATGGTCATTCCTCCCTCCAGGAAAGCGATAATGGGGATTATAACCTCACCCACTTCTCGGTCCGTTAGTAACCCCTCTGTAGAGCAATACCTTAGGCCCACGTCCTGAGGAAGGCGATACGTCGCCCTAAACTTCTCTATCTGGGAGGGACTATCCATTAGGTATTCAAATCTACCCATTTTCGATTAGGTTAGAGGGGGAAGTGCGAAACAGTAACTGGGAAAAGCTACCAGAGGCCGAAGAGGCAATCCGAAAAGAGTTTGAGAACCTCGAACAAGGGACTTACGCGGAATTGAATGGAAGAACGATCTTGATGCTCGCAGAGAGATCGTAGTGTGTTCTGGGGTGAGTTGGAGCTGATGACAGGAAGGGCGTTGTGAGCGCAGATGCTTGAGTTCGCTGAGAGTCTGAAATTTGCAAAGTAAGGGGGAAATGACCCCTTTTTGGGGATTTATATAGGGGCCAGCAAACTGGTGGGATTTATCCCGCCCAAATTTTGAGGAAAATCACAACCGTCGATCATTAACCCACCGTTGGATCTCATAGACAAGACGCCGCCTGGAGCAATTAATGATGCTTGGGAAACGACGCAACGACAGCGGCAATAATGAGGCGCCCAAATTTATACGCGCACACGTGTGAATTCAGCGGTTCAATGTTTTCAAAACTTCCATTTTTGCAACGGATCAAAATCCTATTTTTTCCTTTCGGATGTGTGGGAAAAATTAGAATTTTGAGGGGCTATTGTAGGGGCGAGCCCAACGCTATGAATTGGGCCCAAGGCCCAATTTGTATACCACTGTTTGTTCGAAGAGATGAATGGGGTCAGGGCCGTGCCCATTTGGAGGATATATGCTTGGGGAAGAATACTGGGATACGTTCGAAGACTTTCCTCCCTGTCCGAAAAGGTCCCATCGTCGGATCATCATGGTGCTAAATCAATCAAATGTGCTGGGGGCAAAAGCGACATTCCCAACTGATTTCACGGAGGAGAGCAAATCCTGGGCGTGCCTGGGGACGTGGAGGACATAAAAATATCTCAAAAGGAAAGCTGCTACCACCGCATTTAATGCACTGCAGTAGCTTTCCTGGCCGCATTTATGTGGAGAAAACACCTGAACAGTTCAGCCTCAGCTACCACCACTTACGGTATACTAAAGAAGATGTCTGATGTGACGTGCACTCAAGTGGATGCTTGGATTAAGAACAAATGTACGGTGAAGATGAAGAAGGAGGGGGATATATAAGGGGAAGAGGACTTTAGAGAGGGGGGAGAAAAAATTGTATTCACGAAGTTGATAAATACTAAGCCTCTTCAGACCGAAGAAATTTTGATTAAATATTAGTCTGAATGTCTTTTTACCCTGTTTTGTTTACATGAACCGTTACTAAATCCATAACCAGCCCAACTGTTTAACCCATTCTCTATAAATTTATTGTTGGGGATTTGTTGGGCTGACTAGACGGACAGTTGGTGCTTAGCCCATCAAATTTCAACCCTACAATATTTTGAAGTCCCTTCATATTAATAATCCGGTTGTTAAAGTTCATTATGGAGTCTACATTCCTAACAGAGCAACATCATCTCTGGGTAATTGTTTTATGTTGTTTGGATCTAAATATATGTTAGAATGTATTGTGGGAGTTGGATTTGGGAAGTGCTTCCTAAGTTAAGTAAGCCCAAAGTCACATGTTCAATTTTTTAGTGCATTCTGTGTAAGAGATCAAAAAATTATTAAAATTTACCCAAAAAATAGAACAGCATCTGAGCATGAAATTATAAGAAAAAAATTATATCTATTTTTTAAAATTTAATAAAATTTCTGCAATTATAATTATTTTAAAAAAAAATCTAAATCTAAAACGTGTAAGATTAATATGTAAGATTTTTTTTGTTGCTATTTTTTAATTAATATTTTATTTTTCGACTTAGATATTATAATAAGAAAATGATTAGATGAAGAATTTGGATTGTAATCAAATTATGATTTATATCCAAAAAAAAAAAAATGATTTTTATCAATTTAGAAATTATAAGAGAAGAAAAATTATATCTAAAATAATATCTATTTTTTTAAAAAAATCTAATAAAATTTCTACAATTTGGTAAAGCCATTTGGCACAACCACAGCCTTTAAACCTAATTTTTATTGTATAGTATATGATATGTAGTTGCATCTTGTATGAGAAAGAATAACCATGTCTAAGTCTATTGTGCATGTGAATGCAAATTAATGTTGCATGAGTTCCTCCAACAAATAAAGAACTAAAGAACAATTATTTGCCTCAATAATAATACTAATGTTGATCTAATAATTTTTTTTCTTCATGGGAATAAAGTACGAATAAAACGCTACGTAATGTTAGAGTCCAATTTATGTATTTAAAAATTAAGGTATAAATAATAAATGACTAAACTTTAAGTATGTAAATGGTTTTAACAAAAAGAAAAAAAAAGTATGTAATGATAGACATATGATATATATATATATATATATATTATAGAATAATGTAAATGGTAATGGAAAGGAAGACTGCTTTGTTGACTTGACAAAGACAAACCACACATTTTATAAATTTCGAGGTAGTGAATTCCAAAAAAAAAAAGAAAAAAAAAGAAAAAAAAGAAAAAAGAAAAAAGAAAAAGAAAGAAGAGCGCACCAACTCCGACAATCTCTTTTGTTAATTTGTATTCCTTCTCTCTCCAGAACTGCAAATCTGCAATGTCATCATCCTCATGATAACCAGACCTTTATCTTTATTCTTCTTCCCTTTCTTTGCAGCTCAACGCTAAGCTAATCCAATTCTCAATTTTCAACCTCGCTTTCATCTTCTAAGATTTTCCCGTCAACAACTTTTCAGTTTACGCGCCGAAATCTATTTCTTGTTTCTTTTTTTCAGTGACTGAAATTTTTGGTCGTTGATCCAATTTCTTCCATATCCTTCTATGCCCACTCAAACAGCTTCCTCCTCCTCCTCCTCCTCCTCCTCCTCCTCTTCTTCTTCTTCTTTGAAATACGATGTGTTCCTTAGTTTTTGCAGTGTTGACACCTGCAAGAATTTTACAGATCATCTCTATGTTGCTTTGAGACGAAAGGGTATTATCACATTCAGGGATGATGATGAGATACTTGAGCAAGGAAAGTTTATTTCTTCACAGCTCTTGAAAGCAATAGAAGAGTCCAAGTACGCAATCATCGTTCTCTCAACAAACTATGCTTCTTCAAGGTGGTGCTTGATTCAACTAGCTAAGATTTTTGAACGCATAGAAGAGACCACGTTGACAGTTCTGCCCATCTTTTACCATGTGGATCCCTCCGATGTACGGAACCAGACGGGTACTCTTGCTGAAGCCTTTGAGAAGCATGAAAAAGATCCCGAGATTAACAAAGAGGATGTGCAAGCATGGAAAGCCGCTTTGAAAGAAGTGGGCAATATCCCTGGATGGGATTTACATGATAGGTAACATTTGTCTTTCGCTAGAGTACTTTTGTTCACATTATCATCAATATGGTAATTTTTCTACAATAAAGCTTTGCTGACTTTTCCGTGGAAAAACATGACAGATTTTATTTGCTTTTTCTAATCTGATTAACTAGAGAAAATTTCTGTTTGTCCCTTGTATGTATATTATGACTTAGGGAATTATAAGCTCAAGTTTGACTTTGGTGGAAGAGCCTTTGCATTGTATGAGGCATGGTAGTCTATTACTGAATTACTCAATATGGACCAAAAAAAAAAAAACAGACTTGGCAATCCACATTATATAAATGATTTGTTGAGTCAATGAGGCTTTGCTTCTTATATTTGGCCTCAATTCAAATGCTTACCTTCTTTTAGCTTAGAATGTCTAATACCTTTCCAAAAAAAAAAAAAAAAAATCACAAAATGGCTTATTCATGTGTAAACAAATCCCTGGTAGGTAAACACATTATAACAGATATGTTATTTTTATATTTTGTGCGTCACTCGTACATTTTGCCCCCCCCAAAAAAAAAACTTAAATTTTGGTTCTGCCCAATTAATATCTATTATCTCATAACAGGACTCAAGCTGGGTCCTGATCAGGACAATTGTGTTTAGACATAGACTTTATCAATATGCTTGTAATTTCCAAAGTTCGTAATATGCAAGGTCTAATCCCATATATACTTCCATTCGTAGTAGATTTCTCATGTGGTCATACCTATATCAATTTGCATTTGGCTCGCCTACCGTTTTAAACCCTCCCATTCTGTCCAATTTTTATTTTGATGGATGACACACGGCAAATAAATGATATAAAGGTTAGAAAGATGCCATCTCAGACACAATTTATTTCTGACTACATCCTCCTCTTCTTTGCCTTTCTGTCTTGCAATTACCAAATTTTAATTGTGGTAATGATTTAGACCCCAAGTTGTAATTAAGGCTAATTCAAATTTTTAGCTAATCTATCAATTTAGAGCTCAATGGTGTACATCATTAGCCAATTAACAATATAGCAATATCAAGTATGGATATTCAATTAAAAAAAAAAAAAAAAAAGCTCAATCACAAAAAAATAAAGAGCACAATACCAAACAATAACACTGCATTTTCATCTCATTTTTATTTCTTGTAGAATTTCTTCTTTGAGCAGTTAAAATGTTCTGGGCAAATGAATAGGCCAGAAGCATAAATATATAGCAAATAATTAAATACTTCAACTGGTCTATCTGTTATATCTTTTTTCTTATTGTGAAGATTAAAGAAATAGAAAAAAGGAGTATGAAAAATAAAATCTGAGAAACTTACCAAAAATGACATTAAAATTTGTCACACTCTAACTATTGGCTTAGTAAAAAAAAAAAAAATTAGGAACACTCTTAACTCATTAAACTATTACAATTAGAAGGAGACGCACTGATAAGGCTGCTAACATCGCCGTATAAGGTCCAGTTTCTGGTGAAGTTTATCTCTCCCCCAAGCAACTACTATTTTTTGACTTCGAATGGATTCCAACTGCTCTAAGCTCCTGCACATTGCGAAATGATTGCCATTCTTTGTTGTCAGATTTAGGACTAATGTCATGAGTGCAGCCTAGAGGTCTGTTCCATTGTAGATCCAGCAGATGAATTGGTTCTTTATTGGGTGGCTTTTCCTCTGTTTTTCTGCATATTGTTCTCACAGACTGTCCGATGTGACAAACAAATCAAACCTCAAATATGATGCTATATTATGCACTTTTTGGATTCCCTTTTTGTTAAATGAATCTAAGTTCGTATTTTGAATGTTCAGTCTCCTGTATTTATGCTATATATTATGCAGTCATCAAAGTTCTTGTTTTGCTACCTTCTTTGCAGGCATGAATCAATAATTATCCAAGAGATCCTTGAAAGGATATCTGGTGAATTGAATCTTATATTTCAAAGTACCATTTCCAAGGAACTTGTTGGAATAGAATCCCGTGTGATGGAAATGTTGGATTTATATTTAGTTGAAGGGTCGGGTGGTGTTCATTTGTTGGGATTTGCGGGATGGGTGGAATGGGTAAAACAACTCTTGCACTAGAAATTTATGAAAGAATTTCAGGCGGCTTTGAAGCTAGCAGCTTTATACCTGATGTAAGAGAAAAAACTAAAAATCATCATCTAGTTTCTTTACAAGAACAACTTCTTTCTAACATCCTTAAGGGAAGTAAAAAAAATATATCGAATGTTTTTTAGGGGATCAATGTTATAGGGAATAGACTATGTAATAAAAAGGTTCTTATTGTTCTTGATGATGTGGATGGAGAACAACAACTAGAAGCATTAGTTGGGAACCATGATTGGTTTGGTTCAGGGAGTAGAATAATTGTAACAAGTAGAGATAGCCACTTGTTGAGAAGACGTGGTATGGATGATATATATACAGTCAAGGGATTGAATAACAACGATGCTTTGCGGCTTTTTAGTTGGAGAGCTTTCAAGAAACCCTATCCTGAAGAAAATTATGTGGATTTGTCTAAGGACTTGGTGAATTATGCCAATGGCCTTCCTTTGGCTCTTAAAGTTTTAGGTTCTTTGTTGTTTGAAAAAAGAATAGATGAATGGAAAAGTGCCTTATATAAACTAAAACAAGAACCTGATAGAAACATTGTAAATATACTTCAAATAAGTTTTGATTGTTTGATGGATACCCAAAAAGATTTGTTTTTGGATATTGCATGTTTTTTCAAAGGAGAGAACAAAAATTGCATAAGAGATATACTAGAAAGTTTTGGATACTATCCAGACTACAATATTGATGTTCTTATGGACAAATCGCTCATAACCATTAATAGAGAGGGAACTTTGTTGATGCATGATTTGCTACAATAAATGGGTCAAGAAATTGTTCGTCGTGAATCCCCTGAAGAGCCTGGTCGTCGAAGTAGGTTATGGCTTTGTGAGGATGTCCTTCATATATTGAAAAATGATAATGTAAGTTGTTTATTCTAGACCTAAACTTATAGAAGTTTATATATTCTTATGATTTCTTCTAAAGATTTGCCAATTACTCTAATTTCATTGTTCTTTTCATTAGGGAACAGGGGTTGTTGAAGGCATAATGCTAAACATGCCTATTGAAGCAAAGGAACACTTGAGTGCTGAAGCCTTCTTAAAGATGAAAAATTGAGATTGCTTAAAATTAATAATGTGAAACCTCCACAAGGCCTTAATAGAGGTCATGTCCAACTTCCACAAGGCCTCAGTTATCTTTCTAATGAGTTATGTGCTATAGATTGGCATGGATATCCCTTAAAATCTATGCCAACCAGTTTCCAGCCAAACAAACTTGTTGAATTGAGAATGCATTACAGCGGCATCAAAAAACTATGGAAAGGAATCATGGTAAGATTTTTATTGATGCAAATGTGTATTTATTTCATTTTCATTAGGGCTTTAGTTTGTGTAATTATTTATTGGTTTATAATAGATTTTAAACGAGTTAAAACTCATTAACTTGAGTGACTCTCAAAATTTGATTGAGATCTCGGACCTTAGTGGAGTCCCAAATCTTAAGCAACTGATTCTTCGACGTTGTACAAGGCTATATATGATTTGTGCATCTCTTGGAGATCTCAAACAACTTATTCACTTGGATTTGAATGGTTGCAAGGGTCTCAAAAGCCTTCCTCACAAGATCAACTTGGAAGCTCTTGAAATTATTGATCTTGGTGGTTGTTCAAGGCTAAAGAAATTTTCGGAGATTACGGGAAATATGTCACGTTTGTCAGAACTTTGTTTGAGTGAGACTATTATAAAAGATCTATCATTATTATTGGAACATTTAACCAACCTTACAAAATTGGATCTAAGAGAGTGCAAAAACCTTTCAAGTCTTCCTAATGCAATGTGTAGTTTGATGTCTCTAAAAACTCTTAATTTATCTGGCTGTTCAAGACTTGACAAATTGCCAGAGAACTTGGGAAATGTTGAGGGCCTAGAGGTGTTGAATGTGAGTGGAACTGGTATAAAAGGGCTACCTTCATCCATCATTCTCTTAAAAAATCTCAAAAATCTATCTTTTAGTGGATGTGATTTTCTATTATCTAAACCATCCAAGAAGCTCCTCAATTTTCCTTTATTTCAAAGGAGTCCAAATGCCATGGGCATGTTAATGCATACTTTATCAAGCTTATCCTCTTTGAGAGATCTTAATCTAAGCTATTGCAATCTCTGGGCAGTCCCTGATGTTATTGGTTGTTTGTCCTCTTTAACTTTTTTACAGCTAAAGGGAAATAATTTCGTTAGTCTTCCTAAAAATATCATTGAACTATCTCATCTGAAAACTCTTTATTTGTGTGGTTGCATGGATCTTTGATTGTTGCCCGAGCTTCCATTGAATATTATGTATATTAATGCTGATGGTTGTATGTCATTGGAAACATTACCCATAAGACCAGAAGATGATTTTTGTCCTTGTCTCTCTTTACGTAACTGCATCAAATTGATCAACAATCAAGGTTACAATGACATGTTCTTAACAATGCTAAGACGTTACATTCAGGTGACTCTCTCTCTCTCTCTCTCTCTCTCATTAAGTTCTAAACATCTTGATTTGTATGTTTCAGGGAGCATATTTGGGTTATGAATATTTTCTTATTCCTGGAAGTGAAATTCCAAAATGGTTTAGCCATCAAAGTGTGGGGACTTCACTTAACCTACAAGGGCCTTTAGATTTTATGGGGCCCATTTGGTATACAAGCAAGACATTGAAGATCTCAAACAAACTATGGCTGGGAGCAGCAGGTGTAGCATCAGTCCTTATGAGGATGATCTTGATGATTCAACAAAAGATATAAAAACTAAGCGCAGTCGTGATGACTTTGATGGGGATGAGGCTGGACCTAGTGGAGAAGCTACCAATAGTGAAGTAGACATACCACACCCAAAGAGGATACGGCTCCCTAATCTAATTGAAAGATTCATTCCACATTTGGGAAATTGGATTGGGAACTCAAGTACGCAAGAAGAAGGTGACTCTGATTGTGAGGAAGAGAAATCCCAATAAAATTGATAGATTTGATGAATCTGCAAGGCTGATACAATATTTTTCTCTCAATCTTTTTGTAAGTCACCATCTTTCTTCTCTCTTCTCTTATGGAACCTGTTTGTGGCTGTATATTTCTTTTTTCTTTTAGTTCCTTGGCATTTCTTTTCTTAAATAGGGCCTAAGGTTGTTTGATTGTTAATCCAGCAACAAAACTTGCCCCTTAGCTTGATGGACTTGCAAAAGGATTTTGCTGTCAGCTATGTGTGTGGGATGGTAGCCTCTAAATATTTGGTATAATAGTTTTCATCATTAGAAGTTGCTTAGGGCCCAAATTTATCTAGGTCTTTTTAACAAGTACTGAGAATTAATAAATATGATGATGACCCAATGAGTACTGAACATACTCAATTTGAATGCCATGTGATATACCTTTTGGTTTGCCATGCATGTGGCATTCTCTTATTCATTATTTTTGAGCCTAGCTGGATTATGAATTTTCTTAGTTTTTGTTAGGTGCCGTAACTTTCTATAATATTTCACCCTGCTAACAGGCAACAACTTAAAATTACATAGTATTGGTAAAATTCTTCCATACAAATGAGAACTATTATAGTTCCCAGTTGTCTATTGGTCATGATTACCTAAGTTTCTACCTCCGTCACTTATCAGGAGACTGATATTTATGGTTTGATGAGCAATCATTGAGGTCACTTTAGAGTTAAATGTTAATCCTATCATGCCTTAGATGGTATACATTCATTGTGTTTCCACATTAAACTGTATATGGATGGTGGGTTTCTGTAGCTTTGTGGCTAATTGGCGACCTTCTTGTGGATTTGGCTATGTCAGATTAAGCTTCAGAAAATTCTTAGGTATGGTATTAAGCTGCTAGATAACTATATTTAATCCAGGTAAGTTGAGCAAGTGGACATTCTTTCTAATTAAATTATCTGATATTCATGCTGTCCAACTCAAAAAATGCTTAGTGGTTCACATACCCTTAATGGAAGGACACTTGTGGTTCTAGTTACTACCTCAAAGGCAAGTTCTGTTCCTAGCTTAAAAGAATTCTTACTTTACATGTATTACCCACTTGTTGGTACCTCCTGTATTATGTTTCAAATCTTTGGTTTTTCATTTTTACGTTTCCATTGTCTTGTGATATAATTTTCTACAGGGGAAAAAAAATGAGACAGCAATTATATGCTTGGTCCTTGTGAGTACTTGGTTGAACTTCAAATAATTGTAAATTATGTTGCTTGGTCCTTGTGACCAAGTGTTAAGACTTATATCTACGTGGATGAAGTGTTGCCGAATGTCTTCACTTTTAGTATGTTGATGTTATATTTGTGAGGAGCTCTTGAGTGTCTTTCAAATGTAGTAATTTTGGTGGAACAACCAGAATACCCCATGTTAACTTATAAAATTCACCATCCATTCTCTTGAAGCTGACTCATCGATATCTATCATGACCAATTTGTTACAAAGATCAATTAAGTTGCCTCTTACCATATAACTTTCTCTTATTGTTTTTTAATATTATTATATACTATGTCAATGATAGTGAGTTTATTCAAAAGAGAGTATAAAACATATGATGCTAAAGAAAAAGCTAGCCATGAGTGTTCCTCCATTATTGATACAATAATAAACACAATTTTGAAAGAAAAAGCAGTACAAAATACCAAAATAGTACCACGACCTATGAAGGCAGATAATCCCCATGGAGCATCTTAGCAGTGAGTGCACTGCTCTTGGCCAGGAAACTCACCTGCCCTTTACAATAGATTGGACAAATTATGTCTACCAAATTATGTTTCTATGCTGAAAACCTGTACCAAGTGTTGATCATATACATTGAAATGTTTCTTTATCGCAACAGAATTTGTAAGTTTTTTATTGCTCGACATTCTGTGGGAGTTTCAAGAAAAACTCCAATTCTAACTTGATAGCCTTTACGGACATCTACACATTCTCTTTGTTAGACCTCTTGTGACTATTCAAAGCTCAGAGCATAGATTGCTATTTTTCCCATGGGAGTATCAGGAAAACTCCAATTTTCACCTACACGTTCTCTTTGAAAGACCTCCTGTGACTATTCAAACCTCAGGGTATAGATGTCTATTTTCCATTCTTAAACTCTGTCTTGTAGAGTTATTTTCACATGAGGTCTGATTGATGAAGAATTAAATGTCTATGAAATACTTCCACAAAGCCTGATCTACGAGCACCCTCCATTATCTGAGTGGAGAATTCTCATAGATTTCCCAAACTGAGTAAGAACCATGGAATAAAAGGCTTGAAACTTCTTTTTTATTTATTTATTATATTATAAATAAAAGGCTCGAAACATTAGTGCCTTTTTTAGTGACAAAATAGTTTATTTGCATTTTTCCATTTCATGTTGCATTGTACAGCTACAGCAGTTTGGCTAGGATGATGATAATGTTAATGCACTAATACTTATTTACTCCATGGGGTATGAAGTTGGCTTTTGCCTTGGCATTTTTCTCCCAAGATAATTTTGTAGCTTTGTGGGATGATCTTATTGAAATTGTATTTTGCTATAAGTTCATGAGAAAAAGCTGTCTATTATTCGCTTGTCTTACAAAACATTTACTCATTGTTTTCAACAGGAAGAAATGGTATCAACTTCCGAGGGTAGA
This sequence comes from Quercus gilva, assembly GCA_023621385.1. Lineage (NCBI taxonomy): Eukaryota > Viridiplantae > Streptophyta > Magnoliopsida > Fagales > Fagaceae > Quercus > Quercus gilva. The sequence continues at coordinate 8,667,365 of CM042481.1, read as the reverse complement.
ACCCAAGTTTTTGTTGCTAGAAAATACCTTCAAGTATCATAAATGATGTTTTTTGCATGTATGAAAATTTCCCTTGATCACATTCACTACCTCTTGTGGCAAATCAGCAATATCTAGCAAACCTAAATGATTTTAGGGTTGCATGCATTACTAATTAATCCTGTAAGATTGTAAAATAATTAAAATTTCATGGGTTGTTGATGATAGTTGCAGTTGCTTTATGAACTATAGTTCACTTACAGATACTTAGATATTTAATGTATATAGTATCCACCTACCTTCAATGGTGATTGCAAATTTTTTCTTTTTATCTTAACATTCCTTTTCTAGTTTTTGATTCCATGGCCAGGTTAACAGAGTTGAGTGTTTTTGTTGTTTTTGACATTTCATTTTCAAGTTTAATAAGTACCTACGCTAAATCATCATAATGATCAGTTACTTGTAATCTAATTCCTTAATCTTTTTTTTTTAAGTTTCTTGATTTATATTTCCCTACATGGAACTGCATTCTCACTTTTTTTACATCAAATTGTTGAAATGTGAAGTTGCTTACATGAGGAAGGCTTTTACTTTTTTAACTTTCTAACCACCATTCAACCAAACCTTATTCCAATTTGTTTCCAGAGAGTCTATTAGGCATCTCTTCATAACTTCCCTCCATAATCTTTTTGACAAACTGCATTTAAAAAATACAAGGTCTGAGTTTCCTATGCAACTTCTGCAGAAAGCACACAGATTATCCCCTTGTACCCCCCACTATAAGAGTTTATCCCAAGTATGTAATTTGCTTTTCTTAGCAAGCAAAGTGATGAATCATGTCTAGAAATGGTGGTACAAAACCAGATTAGCTTCCACTAATTAACCTCCGATAACTTCAATCAAATTTTATTCCAGGTTTATTAGCTGGCATAAATGCCCCCCTTGACAGGAACCCAAATAGGTTTATCTACATCTCCAATGTTTGTCAGAGGAAGTTTGCTCTGTATTGAAAGCAGAGAATTAGACCTAAGTGGCTTCCAGACATAGCTTTTTTCCTTCAATACACTAGAAACTTTTGCCTTAAGACTACTTGCAACATCATACACTACTTTGTAACCATACCCTCAACATAATATTTTTTTTCCGTCCCTCCAGAAGATCTTATAAATATTCTTGTTAACTCGCTATACTAGAGGAGTTTCCTCCATCCCCAAGAGCATTTTTGAGGGAGTTCTAGTTTTTAGAAGGATAGCTCTTTGAAGATTTTTCTCTTGTCCTAGCCATCCCAATTGAGCCAGCTTGAGCAAAAAATTTCCATGTATGCCTCATGATTGTTGCCTTTTTTGATTCCGCAACTCTCCTAAGCCCTAAACTTCCCTCACTCTTTGTCAGTATATTGAATTCCAAGCTACTTACTTCATGAGTTATCACTTCAACTCCATTAAATCTGCTAAATTGCTGCTTAATCAACTTAATGACTTTTGTAGGCGGTATGATGATGTTAGATCAGTATACTTTTTTGCTATAAAGCATTGCAATTGCATCCTCCCAGCAACAGAAAGTTTCTTACCTCCTCAGGAATAGATTCTTAAATCTTGGACGTGGTTTTCATTGCTTGATTTCATTTATATGTCATTTTATTTAACAAAAAGAGTGATTCTAGCTGAGTCAATATGCTTGCTTTTGAATTTAAATCAAACTAAACATGATGTTGTAATTAGATCCTAGTCCATTTCTTGACCCACTTTTGTCTATTAACTTTTGTTATTTCTTTCTGCTGATTTTCCAGAAGGGGGTGGGGGGGGGGGGGATAGTTATTGGTGTTACTGGCAAGGACTGTCATTGGATTGATAGGACACACGGGTAGCATTTTCATTGATTATGAACTTATACTTCAATGCCTGTAATCTTACAAGTATACTTCTAATATGTTGGAATGGAACGAGATAAATGTATTGTAATGCAGTTTGTAATTATCCTCTGTTTGCTATGAAATGCATGCTAATAATGTAATCACATGAAAGAGTTTTATAATTGATCTTGAACAGATATTTCCAACCCTTTTACCATATTGATTGCTTTATGGAGAAAGTTGTAAGAAAGTGGTAAGAAAGGAGTGATGAGTTGAAGGAGAAGGGCTATCCTTATTTGTGTACTCTAAGAACTCATAAATGCATTTTACACACTTGCAGAATGTAGCCGAAGTGTTTTGTGATTTATGGTAGTCAAGTGGTTTCAAGTGAGCTGAGTGGCTGTATGGGTTCTTTTGTTCTGTTCTGGAGCTGGCTCTCCCCACACCCCTCAAAAGTTCTTGCACCACATAGTGTTATTGAGCCACAAAACTTTTGACAAATAAACTCATTTTTAAATACAAGCAAAGTGGAAGAACCTTTACAGTTCACATATATATTTTATGACACTAGAAGTATGCCTATGCATAACATAGATTAAGAAAGGTTGCGGCACTTCATATTACATACAAAAACTTTAGCCTATATCTCCCTTTGTTTTATTATTTATTATTTAAAAAAAGAAAAAGAAAAAAAGAGGGAGGCTCTTTTATAACTATAAATCATGGCTTTCTTTGATTCAGAAAAGAAGTTAAACGCAGCTGGCTGGACTTGGTTGAATGGACTATCACTCATTCAAAGGCATTAGCTTTAGAGCTGCTATTTGTAAATTGGCTTGGTGGGTTTCTGTGTATTATCTATGGCAGCAAGGGAATGCTATCATCCACTCAAGGAAGATAAAAACTGAGGAGCAGAATGTTAAGGATATCAAGAGGGATATATCAAAGGCAGAGTGGAGAGCAAAAGCAGAGCAATTGACTCAGTCCTTAACAGAATATTGTGTTGTAAATGGGGCATTAACCCTGCTTTTGTGTGTAAAAAGCCATTTTAGGCTGTCTGTACTTGCCGCTGTGATGCTGCGTGTTTACTGTATTGTGGCTTAGCTTGTCATGGTACCTTGGGTCCTTGTGTAACACTCTGTTTTGAAATAATATGTTTACTGATTAATATAAAAAGAAAAAAAGAAAAAAATCTATTAAACATAGCATGGGCATATGCTGCATATTTGTTGGTGTTGCATCAATACAGTTGCATTGAGCTTTAATTGCAAGCAGTTGATCAAGCGTGACAGTGCAGAAGTGTGGCCTTTGTCTCATAACAGCATAATGATATGTAAAATTTAAGTAAACAAGAAGGCAATTCATGGGTTCTTTATCTGATAATTGCTCCTGCTTCAATATTGTGCCTTTTTTTACTCGACTTCTCCCTGCTTAACAAAGTTGATCTTGTTCTGCAACTTGGTGGTCTCACTTGTCAATTGATGATTGATAATAGAGAAATAAATAAGCAAAATTGTAATGGTGAAGCAATACCCAGCAAATCCAAAAGCTGTAATTGGGAATTTCAACTAGGGAGTGAGAACATCTGTTGATCCTATGCTTAAAGATGAGAAATCAAGTTGTAGAATAGCCTCTCCTCTTCTTGCACTGCGGCCTTCATTACTTTTGGGCTCTCCATGTCTAAGTTACTGGTATGTCATCCACTCCCCCCCACCACCCCCCAAAACCCCCCATCTTCTGCAATAGATTTATTTAAAATAGCTAATATATATCCTCGTTTCCTTGTGATTTGATTATAAAAACCTTTCCATGGGTAACTTCAAATTGCATCAGCACTGCCTCTTTCTTTCTTTTCCTTCTTATTTTTTTCAAAAATTCTGAGTATGGATACTTGAACAATTAACAGAAATTATACCAAATTTACATATTTTCTCAATTTAACTTTCCTATCAATCAACAATTAGCAGAAGTTTGTACTGTATAGAAACCAGAGAATTAACCAAAGTGGCTTCCAGACAGGTTTTTTTCCTTCAATACACTTGAAACTTTTGCCTTAAGACTACTTGCAGCATCATATACTACTCTGTAACCAATACCATAGCTGGTCGCTGGTGTAAAGAATATCATCAGGATGCCACCAATGAGTAGTTTTCTCCATCCCCAAGAGCATTTTAGAGAAATTTTAATTACCACACTCAAATTGAGCCAACTACAGCAAAAAGATTCCATATATACCTCATCCTCAACTCTCTTGAGCCCCAAACCTCCAGCACTGTTTGTCACACATTGAATTTCAAGCAACTCAGTAAATGAGTTATTCCACTCCATAGGAATCTGCTAAATTACTGCTCAATCAGCCTAATGACTTTATTAGGGAGTATGAAGATGTTAGATCAGTATACCTGTATGCTATAAAACACTAAGGTTAGCAATTGCAGCCACCCAGCAAAGTGTTTCTTAGTTCCCCAAAAAATTGATTCTTGCATCTTGATCTTCATTTTCATTGTTTGGTTTCATATATATGTTATTTTATTTAACAAGAAGAGTGATTCTTGCTAAGTCGATATGCATGCATTTGAATTTATCGATCTAAATATGATGTAATTAGATGTGAGTCCATTTCTAGACCCACTTTTGTCTACTGACTTGTGTTATTTCTTTCTGTTGGTTTCCAATAGGGAGGATTGAACACTGAAAACACAGTAGTTATTGGTGTTGCTGGCAAGGACTGTCACTGGATTCATGGGACACAATAATGATAGCATTTTCATTGATTATGAACTTATACTTTGATCCCTGTAATCGTTACAAGTATACTTCTAATATGTTGTAATGGAACAAGATAAATGTATTGTACAGCAGTTTGTAATTTTCTCTTGTTTGCTGTGAAATGCATGCTATATAATGTAATCACATGAAAGAGTTGTATAAATCTATCTTGAACATATATTTCCGACTTTTATACCATATTGATTGCTTTATAAGCAGAAAGTCGTAAGAAATTGCTAAGAAAAGAGTTTTAAACTTCTTTTGAACAGTTTACTGGCGTTGTTAGTCTTAGCTGTTCTTTGATTGGCTATTTACTTTATTATTTCTTTTTTAAACAAAGTATAACAAGAGATTCATTCTAATCAGAGATGATATTATTTCACTAAACTTTGTAGCACTGGCAGCTCTACCTGCAATGACCACCCTGACTTGCAGAAAATTGCATATATACACTCGTCAAAATAAAAAATAAAAAATAAAAAATAAAAAATTATAGGTTAAACTAACCTACCGTGACCTTCTTTACAAAAATGTTGAACACTCTTACTTGAGAATTACAAAAATTTAGGTTAAAAAAAAATAAGAATAATGCAACATTTACAACATTTTCACAATAATTTTACAATAAATCTAATGTGGTAAGCTATTACTAATTCTAATTTGAGCTCAATACTGATATTATTTTTTTATCCACCAATAACAATTTTTTGCATAAGATTTATTGTAAAAATATTGAGAAAATTATTAAGCACTCTCGGAATACTATAAATGCGTAGTCCCCTCTCTTACATGAATGGTAAGTCCCACCATGAATTTAATTAGTGGGACTCACCATTCATGTGAGAGGAGAGAGTACATATTTATGGTACTCCGGGAGTACACAATAATTTCCCAAAATATTGTTATTGTAAAAATATCGTGGATGTAGCATTACTCTAAAATTAATTCTGCCCCCTAAACATAATCCTTAATCCCTTTTATATATATATATATAAAATAAATTAAAAAAAAAAAAAAAAAAAAACAACAACAACAACAATAAATATTAGTCCAAATAACAACAAACATAAATCAAACAAAAACAAGATAAGACCAAACAACAACAAGTGATCTAATTATTCACTAAAAAGCCTACTATAAAACAAAAAGATAGAAATTGCTAAATATTTAAATTTATAGCTCGTTCAACCTATTCAATAAAAATAATATCTAATTTCATGTTTCTCTAAAAAATGGTAACAAGAAAAATATTGTGGTTGTCAGTTCTCCTTAATGATGTTAACAATTATATTCTTTTTGGTTTTGCAGTCACAACAATTGTACTCTCCTTTGTGACTCGACTTACAATTGGAACAAATATTCAAGTTATGCTTTATTAACTTTTGTATAATTTAGCCGCCACTCCAGTTTGTAGTGCTAAAAAAAGGTATGAAATTGCGACGAAGCGTAGTGTCTGTGGAGAGAAGGACAAAGAATTTTTTATTTTTAAAGGTTTTTTTTAAAAATAAATAAATAAATAAACGGTTCAAGTCAATAAAACTGGTAAATGACCGTACCCGTACCCAGTATGACCCATATCTTCCAATCTATCTGACCCATTTATCAGGTCCATTTTTATAACTGAACCGAAAACAAAATGGGGCTGACTTTTAATTATTTAATTTTTATTTTTTGCTATATATGACTCATTAACTTTAAGAGCATTTAAAGCATATGTTTCCAAAATTATATAAGTAAATCTCTTTATTATTGTTATTATTATTATTTTTTTAATTTCTAAAGACTAAAACAATCCCCTTTTCGTTTTGTAATTCAAGAGTTAGGATACATGAATTCATGGATTTTTCCTTTTTCCTTTAGTTCTATTAATTTTTTGGGGGGAATGGGCAGAGTAGCGGTGGATGGGGGAAGAAAATAGTAAGTTAGACAGCGCTGGCAAGAATTAAGAAAAATAGCATCTCGAGTTTTAGAAACTCGAGATCCATATTAAAAATCGAGTCTCAAAGACTCGCTTTGCAAGAAATTTGCTGCTGAAAATGCCACACAAATCTCGAGTTTTAGAAACTCGAGTTCTATGCAAAAAAAAATTTTGTGTGATCGCCTCTATAGTGGCGTTTTTAAGTCCTATAGTGACGTTTTAAAGCCCTATAGCGGCGTTTTTCTGCAAAATTTTTTTTGTAAGTGTCCATACCAGGTTCAGGGAGCCCTATAGTGGCGTTTTTAAGCTCTACAGTGACGTTTTAAAGCTCTATAGCGGCGTTTCCTGCAAAATTTTTTCATATGTGTCATACATGAGTCCTATAGTGGCGTTTTTAGGCCCTTTAGCGGCGTTTTCCGGAACTCGAGTGTTTAAAACTCGATTTTCACATGGATTTTTTTTCAAATCGGACCCATCCGCTTGCAAATTGAGACTTAAAAACTCGAGTTTTATCTTGGAACTCGAGTTTTAGACACTCAAGATGCTAATTTTCAAAATTCTTCTCAAAAATGACAACTAACTAAATTTTTTTATATTTATTGTTAAATGGAAAAAAAATTCAATTTTTTGGATATAAAATTGGGGCATATTCTACCTCCCACCCTTAAACAAAAGAAAAGCTTTCATTTAATGGCATAAAAATAAAGAAAAACTCCAATTTCCCACATCATTTAGCTGTTACCCACATCATTTAGTGAAACCACACTTATACTAAACTCAATGCTAGTAAAACCACAGTTCTTAATATTCTTAATGTTTTGGTTCTTTGGCGGTTTATTGAACATACCTCAGTAAATGAAGCAGCCAAAGAAACTTTGTCGCATAGATGCTATGACTACATTCAATTTCCCAAGCATCTTTGCGTTTTTTGGTTTGGTGCTCCATTTTACAGGACATCGATCGTTCTGCTTACACTCATTAAGGATGTCCTTATTGTAAATGGGCAGATCGTCTCCTGCAGATCATGCTGATGTAACTGGGCAGATGCCAGTGAAATGACCAATATCTTGCGGAAGTAAAGAGGACTTGACTCCAGAAATGGTGGTTGGTTCTGCTTCTGCTGATGACTGTGCTGTTAAGCCATTGATGAGTTCAGCTGCTAAGTGGGGAAAGAGGCTTTTCATAGGATGTATTCCAATTGAAGCTACTTTAATAATGTGCGATTGCATTCCAGTCAGTTTGGCCATGTTTTGGACGTGTATCTTCCCAAGGTAAAAGTAGCTGACTTGTATCTAGTTTAATTAAGAATGGTGTGGAATGTTAGCTGATGAAAATATTACTGTATCTTTTTTCTTGTCAACTTTTTCCTAAATGCTTAAACCATGGCCATGCAGCATGTAATTACAGGTGTTGTTAAACCTTCTTGGGTTTGTTCAAGGTTTAAAATGGGCTTGCTTGCAGAGTCATGCTTTTATTACCACCTTATCTATATACCAGAAATTCAATAATGTGCAGCACTAGTAATAGCAGAAATCAAGATGTTCAGATATGGTATCTGCCAAACTTATGCAGGGATGAAAATTGAAAATTAGTGACTTCTTGGAGGCTTTTCTTGGAACTAATTGGTTGCATGGTTTTTTCTTGTTGCTTTTTGCACTTCATGGAAATTGATTTGTACTGTATTAGCATTATTCAAAATCAAATGGAAAGAAGAAAATTGAGTCCTTTCTTTTGGAGAGAGGTCTCCTTCTCTTAGAGCAGTCGTCTGATCCTTCCCCCCTCTCACTACATCAACCCTTTCAAAATCTGAAAATTGAATTTTTTTTTTATAGTTGTTTGTTGATGAACTCAGAGGTTGTAACGAATTTTGTTGATTTTTTTTCCTGCTTGGTTGATTAGAAAGTTGTGGAAATTTCTCCTTTTAATTTTTGGAGTTTTGTGCTGAGTTTGCCCTAGAATTGGGCCTGTAATGGTTGAATTAGGCTCATTTTAGTAGAGAGGGCTTTTTTATTTTTCTGGTTCCCAATATAAGAAACTTAGGTCATTATTATTTTGTTTACATTTAAACAATTTGATTTTAAAAATGAAGTTTTGTCTAGAAGTCCTCCTGTGTGTGTTGTTTTTTTGGGGGGGCGGGGGGGGGGGGGGGGTGTAAGGGGGGCAAGTATGCTCTTGTTTAGTTTATTGATCTCTTTCCTTAAAATAATTGTAGTTGATGGATTATCTTATATCAATTGAATATAATTGTGTTATTACTGATCGCAATCATCTTTATTGATTTACTCAGCTCAAACTTCTATTTTATTTATTTAGTTTTACTTGTTAACTATGCACTTTTTTTAGTCTACTAGAGCATCTAGATACGATTCTGGAAATTTTGGAATTAGAAACTTATCGTCATCTTATTTGTCCTTCAAAAACCAAGATCCGATAAATGGGTCATGGAGTGTTTGAAAGCAGAGATGATCGTCCTACTACCAGTAGTATTTGTTTTGGTGCTACTACCACCACTACATGGTTTTTGGGTGTCTTAGGGGTTGAGGCTGATGATGATGATGGAGTGGAACCGGTTTCAGAAACTTAAAAGATCGAAAAAGACCCCACAAAGATCACCTGAAAGTGTGTGTGTATATATATATATATATATAAATATTCATCTAAACATTTTTTTGTGTATGTGACTATTTTCTGTTTGGCTGCAAGGAAACTTGAGGAAAATTAATGTAGAAAGGGTACAAAGCTTTTAATTCTATCTCATTTTGATGTTTTAGTTTCGAGCAATCATAATGCTCGACTAATTTGGTCCAATCAGTTCTCAAACAGTGAAAGCCACAAATCCTGTGTCTGTTTTAGTTTTCATGTGAGGCTCGGCTACCTCGAATTAGCCACAAATCCTGTTTTAGTTTTCATTTCCTAGGGATATTATGGGGGGATTTCGAAGTTTCTTTATTGAATCTAAGTTGTTTTAGTTGGTGATTGAGGAAGGTGGGAATTTTTTCTCCCTTAAGATCTTTGAACTGGGAAAATACTACATGCAATCGGTGTTTATGGGAAAGAGTGCAGCTCTTTGGACAATGCGGAATTTGGAACACACCATGAGTGGGGTTAGTCCTAAGCAATTTTTCACGTTCAGGGAAGGCGATACTGCTTACAGGATGCAACGGGGATCCAACTCGTTTGGGCAGTACTTATCAGTGACAGAGCTTAAGGTAGGAGGGCTGCGGCGAACTATCATTATTCCTGTCGGTAAATTACAACAAGGATGGAGAACTTTTGGGATTGAATTAAGAAGGCTATTGGAACCTTCTCAATATGCGTTGGGTGGTTCGAAGTTTGTATCGTATAGGTTTAAGCAAATCCCAAAATATCAACCTGCCAGGTCGTATGTGGAGGCTGTCAAAGCTCCAGTACAGGCAAGGTTGAAGCATGTTCAGCAGCCTCTCAGCAAAGAAAAGGTTCAGGCTGGTACCGTGAAGAATTTTGTGGAGTTTCAAAGTGATAATTCTCGCACACAGGTAGCAGCTTCTCAAACTCAGGCTGGTAGCTTTCCTCAGGCAGCCGTGGGTGGTGGTGAGGGTGGGAAAGGTGGTATTAATGGTAAGAAAAATTTTGAGGAGAAAATCCCGGAAGGAAATAAATTCAATATTTCCTTGAAGCCCAATTTGAATTCAAATATGAATGAGTTTGGAAAGTTACGTGATAGGAGGAAGGGACGTTGGCTAGGGAGAGGGCTGACTATGATTGTGAATGAATATGGAAAGAGGCGGGTATCTTGGGAGGGTCTTAAAGGTGTTAAACAGGTTGGCAAATGGGTGAGTAATACTGCCCATAATATTAGTGTGGGTCTGGGCTCATCCAAGCAGAATGCCCAAGCCTTGTTGGGAAATAAAGAACCCATTTTGGGCCTGGGTTTGTCAAGCCCACCTTCTTTTGAGGCTGGCGAAAGTTCATCTAGTGGACTAAAGGCTCTAGGGGCTTCTCACCAGAATGGGTTAAGTATGCCGAGCTCAGGTAGGAGTACCACGAAGGATGTTAAGAGCTCAAGGACCACACCCACCATATTGGAGCAACATGCGACGTCGTCGTGGGTATCGGTGGGCATAAATTCATCCTTGCTAGTGACGGAAGTGGCGGGTAACGGCGGAGAGGACACCACGATCCCTCTAGCTCAGCCACCCACTGCGTCGACTAGGATAGCGGTGGTGGCACAAGTCTCCCACGATCAGATGTCGCCGATTAGTGAGCTGAGTGGGTCGAAGTTGGTGCCGGTGGTGTCATCGGCCATGATATCGGAGCCGGTAATGAACCCGATAGTACAGGCGGTAGTACCTTTGGATTCCCCAGTGGCATCGGAGGTTGGGGAGGAGGATTTTGTGGGTTTGGATGGACCGGGTACTTCTGATTTTGAGGGAATTCAAATACCTGGCCCAACTATAAGGGAATTGGTAGGAGACTTGGATAAGTCTTGGGGTAACTCCAAAGACTGGATATTACAATTACGTGATGGCAGGAAATTAGTGCTCCCATTGTCTCTGTATCGTTCTCCAGATAGTATGTCAGTCAGCTCAAGTTTGGAGGGAGAATGTGTCCCGGGTAATGATTCTAGTATTTATGAAGGGCAAAGGGTTAGTTGGGCAGATGAGTGTGAGGGGATAGTAGAGTATTTTCCTTGGTCAGAGAGTGAGTTATGGGAAATTGGTGAAAGGTTGAGGTCGGGTGAGGGTAGTGATGAGCCATTAGTAGTGGTACCTTTGGCCACAGAAAGTCCGATGGAGTTGGAGCCTAGTCATGCGAAGGAGATTGGGTGTAAGGAGAGTGTGGATAGTTGCCAACTATCACATTGGGTAACCAATAGGATAAAGGCTTTCAAGAAATTTGTGGGCACTTCATTGGAAGGTTTTGAGGAGCAGATTACAGGTTTGTTATTAGCCATTGAGGCTAGAAAGAAAGATAAAAAGAAACGTGTGGGTGATCAGACGAAATTGGTTAAGTGTGGCCAGAAAGGTCAATGGGAGTTGAAGAATCTGTTGATATCTTTGAATGTTGAGTATGATCCACATAAAGCAAGGAGTGCAAGTTTTGAGCGGGCTGTAGTGTCTTATCAATGAATGTGAAGATTATTTCGTGGAACGTAAGAGGGTTGAATGAGCAGGATAAAAGGCTCAGGGTTAGAAACTTGATTAGAAAGTGGGGGCCAGATGTGGTTTGTCTATAAGAAACCAAAAATGGGACTGATTAATAGAGTGGTGATTCGTAGCTTGTGGGGTGGACAACATGTTGATTGGTCTTACTTAGGTTCTTGTGGAGCTTTTGGTGGGGTTTTAGTGACATGGGACACTCGGGTAGTGAATAAAATGGAGGAAGCAGTGGGGCGATTTTCGGTTTCTTGTAAGTTTACAAGTGTGTCAGATCAATTTGTTTGGACATTTACTGGTGTTTACGGTCCTACTTTGCACAGAGAAAGGAGGTTTTTATGGGAGGAACTTTGTGGCTTGAATAGTTGGTGGAGTGTCCCATGGTGTGTGGGTGAGGACTTTAATGTGGTTAGGTTCCCTTCCGAATGATTGGGGTCTATTTCTTTCACTACTGCTATGCGGGAGTTCTCTAATTTTATTTTGGAACAGGGCCTCATTGATCTGCCATTGTAGAGGGGTTCTTTTACTTGGGCAAATTATAGAGAAGTGGCCTCGAAGGCTATGCTAGACAGATTCTTGTTTTCTGCAGATTGGGAGGAGAGGTTTCCAACAGTCTCTCAAAAACGGTTGTCTAGGTTATGCTCGGATCATTTTCCAATTGTCCTTGAGGGTGGAGCTTTTCAGAGAGGGAGTATGCCATTTAGATTTGAGAATATGTGGCTTAAGGATGAAGGTTTTGTGGATAGGGTTCGGTCTTGGTGGGATTCCTCTCATATTCATGGTGCACCGAGTTTCATTCTGGCCAATAAATTGAAGCTCTTAAAAAATGATTTGAAAAGATGGAATGTGGAGGTGTTTGGTCATGTTGAAGTTCGGATTAAAAAATTGTGGAAGGACCTAAGTGCTTTAGAGAGTATGGAGGAGGGTCGGGATTTATCAGCGGAGGAAAGGGTAGAAAAGGGAAGAATCAGTGATGAGTTAGAACAAGCTACTCTTTTGGAAGAAATAAGTTGGAGGCAAAAATCTAGAGTTCTTTGTGTTAAGGAAGGCGATAGGAACACTAAATTTTTTCACCGCATTGCTAACTCTCATAGGAGGGTTAATTCTATCGATAGGCTTATGGTGGATGGGGTGCTGTCTTCGGACCCGGCTGCTATAGCAGATTGTATTTCTCAGTTTTATAGGAAGCTTTATTTGGAGGATGTGACTCATAGACCTGTCTTAGATGATGTGGAGTTTTCTAGTATCTCGGTGGAAGATGCAAGTTGGCTAGATAGGCCTTTTGAGGAAGAAGAGGTGTTTGGGGTGATCAATGACTTTAATGGTGACAAGGCACTTGGCTCGGATGGCTTTTCAATGGCATTCTTCCAGTCTTGTTGGGGTGTTTTGAAAACAGAAATTATGGTTGTTTTCCACAATTTCCATACTCAGGTGGTGTTTGAGAAGAGTCTTAATGCCTCGTTCTTAGCCCTTATTCCTAAGAAAGTGGATGCTGTGGAGGTTAAGGACTTTCGGCCTATTAGCTTAGTTGGTGGGATTTATAAGATTATTTCTAAGGTATTGGCTAATCATCTTCGTAGGGTGGCGCATGTGCTTATCTCAGATTCACAAAATGCTTTTGTGAAGGGTAGACAGATTTTGGATTCCGTATTGATTGCTTCTGAATGTATTGATAGTAGATTGGAGTCAGGTGTTCTAGGTGTGTTATGTAAACTGGATGAGGAGAAGGCGTATGATCATGTGAACTGGGATTTTTTAATGTATATGCTTCAGCGTTGTGGTTTCTCAGAAAAATGGAGAAAATGGATAAGGTATTGCATTTCAACTGTAAAGTTTTCTATTCTGATCAATGGTAACCCATCTGATTTCTTTGGAAGTTCTAAGGGGCTTCGACAAGGGGATCCTTTATCTCCGTTGTTGTTTGATATTGTGATGGAGGCATTAAGTCGTATGTTGAATGTGGCTGCCTCTACCGGGCAAGTCTCAGGTTTTTCTGTGGGTAGTACGGCTGGTTCATCAGTGATGGTGTCTCACCTTTTATTTGCAGATGACACTTTGATTTTTTGTGATGCTGAACCTTCTCAGATTGCTAATCTGAGGGCAATTCTTGGTAGATTTGAGGAGGTGTCAGGGCTTCATATTAATTTGGGGAAGTTTGAGCTGGTTCCTGTTGGTGGGGTACACAATTTGGAGGATTTGGTGGGTCTGTTGGGGTGTGGGCAGTCTTCTTTGCCCTTGAAATATTTGGGTTTTCCATTAGGTGCAAAATTTAAGGATTTATCTGTTTGGAATCCTATCCTAGAGAGAATGGAGAGGAAATTAGCAGGTTGGAAGAGAATGTATTTATCTAAAGGGGGTAAGTTGACACTCATTAAAAGCTCACTCTCGTCTCTACCTACATACTTTCTTTCTCTTATTCCTTTACCAAGGAAGGTGGCAAAGCATATGGAGAAATTACAGAGAGACTTTCTGTGGTATGGGATTGGTGGTGAACCTAAAATACATTTGGTTAATTGGGCCAAGGTTTGTAGGCCTTTGCAGGTGGGGGGGTTGGGTATAAGACGGTTGGAGAACTTTAATTCTGCCTTGCTAGGTAAATGGTTGTAGAGGTATGGCATGGAGACTTATGCTTTATGGAGGAGGGTTATAGAGGCAAAATATGGGAACATTTGGGGTGGTTGGTGTACGAATAAGGTTACAAATCCTTATGGGGTCAACCTGTGGAGATACATTAGAAATGGCTGGTTGAACTTCTCTAAACTCCTTGTTTATGATGTGGGGGATGGTACTAGAGTGAAATTTTGGAAGCATGTGTGGTGTGGGGATTGTACTCTCCAAGAGGCCTTTCTAGAGCTCTATCGTTTTAGTAGGTCAAAGGATTTCTCGGTGGCTGAAGTTATGGGTTGGTCTGCTGGGAGGTTTTACTGGAATGTGCAATTTCGTCGTCCACCACAGGATTGGGAAGAAGCCTTTGACTGGTTTATGGGGGTTGGTTTATTCTTCGACAGTGTGGGGGTTTGGTCCTTATAAGATTTGTTGGAAACCTGCAAGGAATAGAGGTTTTGAGGTTAGAGGTTATTATAGTTCCTTCTACCCTCCTACTCTTGTTTCCTTTCCATGGAGAATGATATGGCAATCGAAGGTTCCTCTAAGGGTGGCTTTCTTTTCTTGGTCTGCTTCTTTAGGTAAGATCTTAACAACAAACAACCTTCATAAAAGACGAGTGATGATACTTGACTGGTGCTATATGTGTAAGAGGTGTGGGGAGTCGGTAGAGCATCTTCTACTTCATTGCTCTATAGCTTGGGAGTTGTGGTCCATGGTCTTCTACTTGTTTGGTATTCAATGGGTTATGCCTCATATTGTTTTTGAGTTGTTTGAGGCCTGGTAAGGAAAGTTTGTGCGACATCGTCATATTGATGTTTGGAGACTAGTGCCTCATTGCTTGATTTGGTGCATTTGGCGTGAAAAGAATGCTAGAAGTTTTGAGGGCTATGAACGCTCTTTGCTAGAGATTAAGTCTTTCTTTTTACACACTCTCTTTGAATGGAGTGTGGTTTTTTCTCATTTTTCCTTTTCTTCATTTTCTTTGTTTCTTGACCGTTGTTCTTTTGTTTCCTGATTTGTGCCCCCTAAGTACATCCCCAATGTACTCGGTTTGGCAATTTTTCTATTATTAATAATATTCTTACGTTATTTATCAAAAAAAAAAAAATGCTCGACTAATAAGGGCTGAAATAGTGGTGTTGGGCTTAGTTCTTGAGTTCTCAACTTTCTGGGTTTCCTTTGAAACATATAAATTTTGTTTTCTTATCCTATATTTTTCATAGAAACTGGACGAGTGACAAAATGCTAGGGTTTATGCTTTCTTATGTTTTTGTTTTCAAACACATAAGCATGGCCCAAGCAAGCCAGTTGTGTTTGGCTTTGCTAGAAATTTATTTCCTTATCATAAAATGCATTTTTTTACTATGAAAGTATAACTTATTGTAGGTTATGTTGTTTTGTATATATGTTTTCTGATGGTACCAGTTGGAGCTATGCCAAAAAGCTTTGGAGGAGAATATAATTGCTTATTTGGGGACAGTTTGTGGGAAGACCCACATTGCTGTACTGCTTATACACAAGCTGAGTCACTTGATAAGGAAGCCCCAGAAGAAGATATGCATCTTTTTGCCCCTACGGTGGTTCTAGTTCAGCAGGTAAGCTACTATTTACCATGTTGGTTTTGTAATGTGATGTTCAGTTTTGGGCTGTATTTAAGTTTGAGGCTATTTTTCTAGTTTATATGGCTGGTACGTTGCACAGTAATGAAGTTGTGTGCTCCTTGGCTTGGCTGAGGTGGAAGGTCTTCAGGTGTTGAGAAGGGGGCTGGGCTATTGGTTGTTAGTGCTTATGTATGCAATTTCTTATTGTGATTCTAGATTTAAATTAGGGGCTTTCTGATTCTAATTGGTTCAATTTCACCCTGGAAGGGAGTTTGGCATTTAATAAATTGGATCATGATTATACTGTGAGCTCATTATTCCTTGAAAAATATTAACAAAAAAAAAAAAAAAAAAAAAAAAAGGCTGGACAATCAGAAAATACATAAGCATCAATTTCTAGCATTGAGGTTTCAATTGCTAGAAATTAGTCAAGCTTGATTGTGCAGAAGCGTGGGCTAACTCTTCTAACAACATGGTGATATGTAGAGTTTAAGCAAATAATAAGGCATTGCGTGACCTCTTTATCTAATAATTGGGATCTCATTCGTCAATTGATGATTGATAATAGCCAAAAAAAATGCAAAACTGTAATTATGAGGCAAGACCTAGTAGAACTAAAATCTCTAAAGAGGAATTTGACCTTGAGAGACTGAGACAACCCCTTGATCCCATTCTTAAAGATGAGGGAAAACAAGTATTAGAATAACATTTCCACTACTCACACTGCTGCCTTCATTACTTTTGTGCTCTTCCTTTTTTCATAAATTTATATAAAAGATCTCAATTATTTCTACTTTTCTTTGTGATTTGATGAGAAATTACTTTTCCATCCTTTTACCCACATGAACACTGCCTCATTTTTCAAAAATATTTATTCGTTTTAAAATTTCCTTGTAAATCAAATTTTCCAAACTTAGATCTGTCCTACATGATCTGTCATTTATTTTTTGTTTTGATTTTAGATTTGTGCACTTCTGTTAAGGACATCACAATTTGATTTTAGATCATATATAGTTTTTGGCCAGTCAAATTGACTTTGGCATTCTGGCTAACTGATTAATTATTGGTGGGATGTGGATGTTGATTATTGAAGATTTGAAGTTTAAGAAATTTATAAACATGGGGAATTTTATTGCCAAATGTGCAACCTTACTTCAGAAATAGATAGATTGACATTGCCATATGTATATGCTTTCTATTCTTTTGGATAAACATCATAAACATTTAAAACTTATGAAGTTCGTGAGGATTGTTGTTTGTAGGTTATAGTTGAATTAGATTGGCACAGATAGAAAAGAAAAATAAATTAGAATATATGATTGCCAGCACTTCACATCATTTAAGTGGTCAAGGAAGTAACATATGAGAGAAGCATACTGCTTGTATATATGATTTGTGTGGGATTGGGTACAATGCTGCTGGTGTCCACAGAAATTTTTATGGGACAATGTGCCAATTTGGAATTGTGTTGGTAGATCTCATGTGCATGATTTGTACAGTTTTCTGTATCTCAACCTGCACTATAAAATATATTTTCAAAAGTTATATGAGCCCTTATGTATTATTTTTTTTCTTAAACTTAAACAATTGTTTTTTTAATTAAGGAAAAATGATAGAATGAGAAGCTTTATACAAACCTCAATGCTAGCAAACCACAGTTTTTGACATTCTTAAGTTCTGGTTCTTTGGTGGGTTTTTAAACATACCTCGTAAATGAAACAGCCAAAGAAACTTTGTTCATAGATGCTATGACTTTCAATCAATTCCCAAGCATCTTTGTGTTTTCTAATTTGGTGCTCCATTTTACTAGACATCAATTAGTTCTTCTTACAGTCATTAAGGATGTCCTTGCTTTGAATTAGAATTATGCTAATATATTGGCTCTCAAACTGTCAATTTTTTTTGTTTGGGGGGCAAGGGGTGTGCAGATTGTTGTTGACACTGCGTCTTCTGCAGATCATGCTCATATAACTAGGCAAATGCTAGTGAATTGAGTGTTATCTTCTGGAGGTAAAGAGGACTTGCTGATGACTGCAGAAATGGTGGTTGGTTCTACTTCTGCTGATGACTGTGCTGTCCTTTGATGGGTTCAGCTGCTAAGTGGGGAAAGAGTCTTTTCATAGGATGTATTCCAATCGAAGCTATGATGGATAATGTGCATTTGCATTTTAGTCAGTTTGGCCATGCTTTGGACTTGTATCTTCCCATTGTAAAAGTAGTGGATTTGTATCTAGGTTAATTGAGAATGGTGTAGAGGGTTTGCTGATGAATATTACTTACTGCATTTTTTTCTTGACAACTATTTCAAAATGCTTAAACCATGGCCATGCAGCATGTAGTTGGATGTGTTAAACCTTCTTGGGTTTGTTCAAGGTTTTAAATGGCTTGCTTGCCAAGAGAGACTTTTACCACCTTATCTATATCGCAAAAATTCAAAATTGCATAAGACTAGTAATGGCTAAAGTCAAGATGGTGAGATGTGACTACGAGGTGGAAAATGAACACATTATTGAGGGTAGCACTAAATGGAAAACAAATGAAAATTATTCTGCAAAATTCATCCTGGGATGCAAATTGAAATTTAGTAACTGTTCAGAGGCTTTTCCTGGTGCTAATTGATTGCATGGTTTTTTCACGTTGCTATTTGCACATCATGTAAACTGATTTTGTATTGTAATTGCATATGCTTGGTAGTTTGTATCACATCCTTTTGGGTGTTGCCCATATGTATTTGGCATGACTAATATCATGATGCATTTTTCTTCAGGATGAAAGAATGGGCAGAGGTGTGTCCTAGGTGTCATCATGATATGCCTCTTGTTGGCTTTGGGATGTGCTTGGGCCTAATAGGCACTCATGTGGGTAGCCGGAGTATCAAAGGAAAGAGCCTCAGAAATTCCTTATTATCTCAGAGAAACTCAAGAATTCTTGGAGAGGTCAAAACAGAGGAAAGCATATGAAGAGTTTGAGAAAAGATGTCAAGTTTAGGTTGATGTTTAAAGGAAGTGGCTGCAACTTTATACTAAACAGAGTTCTCCATTGTAACTGGTTTGTGCCTTGTTTCATCCTTCATGACCTCTGGTTAAAAGTTTGCTAGTAGCTGAATTTGTGATTGTTTTGTTTGTAAAAACAAGATGTTGGGTATGATTAGCACCAATCAGGGGCTGTAGTTTAGTCTAAAGGCTCGCGTCTCTGTGTAGAAATGGGTTGGGATGATATAACACTGTTTTCATGCTGAGAAAGGAGTTTATGTCAGGACAGATGCCTTTGTTGTAGTGGACTAGCTAATTGTGTTTCAAGTGTTTCTGTTTGTATTGGTGTGTTTCATATCAATAATAATTTCTGAATTATCCAAAATGATAAAAACAAGAGTCGTTCACAATTCTTTTGTGTGGATGCAACAAGCAGTAAGGAGATGCACCTAGACCAGGCGCTTAACACTATAATTTCTTAATATGTTTGATGGTTGCATTTGTCATTGGCTTCCCACTTTAGCACCTTTGTATTTCATCCCTCTTTTGTCATTGTATTTCCCACTTTAGACCAGGAATATAGCTTCTGATGTGCCACACATCAAACCTTGTTCACATGAAAGTCACCATTAAAATGAGGCCATTAGCACTAGGCAATTATTATGAGAGTAGTATATACGAATTAAGTTTTTCAAGGAATTTCAAACATCAACAACGAATTCCAAACTTCAAAGAAATAATGATGCTGGTCAAAAATAAAAGTAACAAGGAAAGTAAAGATAAACTTAAGAATCAGAACTTATGGTCACTTGGAATCAGCACCTAAGGTGTTAGGAATCAACACCCAACTATTGAAAAATATCCGATATGAATTTCATTAATCACATCTATCTTCCAATACAAATAAACTAGGCTCTTTTATAGAGCTAGAGCTCTTAAGAAATAAAGAGATAGTAAAAGTTAACAATTAAGGAAAACTAATCTTAACTGAACTCAAATACTAATCCCTATCTAATCTCAAATTTAATCCATATCCGAATAGTTTGTTAAATTTCCAATTGTCTCAAAAGCTTAAACTGATAGGAAATGATGAATTTAATCACTTAACCATAAGTCTAACACTCCCCTTCACTTGTGGGCTTAAACTTCTCTTTAATAAGTGGGGGCCCAACAAGTGGGAATTTAACATTTTAAATGGGAGGTAGAATAAAGCTAGGGATCGAACTTAGGATCCCCAGCTTTGATACCATGTTAAATTTCCAATTGTCCCAAAACTCAAACAACTTCCTCCTCTTCTTCTTCTTCTTCTTTGAAATACGATGTGTTCCTTAGTTTTTGCAGAGTTGACACCTGGAAGAATTTTACAGAACATCTCTATATTGCTTTGAGACAAAAGGGTATTATCACCTTCAGGGATGATGTTGAGATACTTGAGCAAGGAAAGTATATTTCTTCAGAGTTCTTGAAAGCAATAGAAGAGTCCAAGTATGCAATCATCATTCTCTCAACAAACTATGTTTCTTCAAGGTGGTGCTTGATTCAACTAGCTAAGATTTTTGAGTGCATAGAAGAGACCAAGTTGACAGTTCTGCCCATCTTTTACCATGTGGATCCCTCTGATGTACGGAACCAGACGGGTACTCTTGCTGAAGCCTTTGAGAAGCATGAAAAAGATCCCAAGATTAACAAAGAGGATGTGCAAGCATGGAAAGCTGCTTTGAAAGAAGTTGGCAATATCTTTGGATGGGATTTACATGATAGGTAACATTTGTCTTTCGCTAGAGTACTTTTGTTCACATTATCATCAATATGGTAATTTTTCTACACTAAAGCTTTGCTGACTTTCCCATGGAATTACATGACAAATTTTGTTTGCTTTTTCTAATCTGATTAACTAGAGAAAATTTCTGTTTGTCCCTTGTATGTATATTATATGACTTAGGGAGTTATAAGCCAAGTTCGACTTTGGTTGAAGAGCCTTTGCATTGTATAAGACATGGTAATCTTTTACTGAATTGCTCAATATAGACGAAAAAAAAAAAAGAATTGGTAATCCGCATTATATAAATGATTTGTTGAGTCAATGAAGCTTTGCTTTTCTTATAGTTGGCCTCAATTCAAATGCTTGCCTTCTTTTAGCTTAGAATGTCTAATACCTTTCACACCAAAAAAAAAAAAAAAAAAAAAAAAAAATCACAAAATAGCTTATTCATTTGTAAACAAATCCCTAGTAGATAAACACATTATAACAAATATGTTATTGTTATATTTTGTGTGTGTGCATGTGTGTCACTTATACATTTTGGCCCCCTAAACTTAAATCTTGGCTCTGCCAATTAATAACAATTATCTTGTAACAGGACTCAAGCTAAGTCCTGATCACGACAGTAGTGTTTAGACATATGCTTAATCAATATGCAATTGTAATTTCAAACTTCGTAATATGCATGGTCTAACCCCATATATACTTCTTTTCGTTGTAGATTTCTCATGTGGTCATAACCATATCATTTTGCATTTGGCTTGCCTCCCATTTAAAACCCTCCCATTCTCTCCCATTTTATTTTGATGGATGACACATGGCAAATAAATGATATAAAGGTTACAAGAATGCCATGTCAAACATAATTTATTTCTCTCTACATTCTCCTCTTCTTTGCCTTCCTTTCTTGAGATTACAAAATTTTAATTATGGTAATGATTTAGGCCCCAAGTTGTAGTTATGGCTAATTCCAATTTTCAGCTAATCTACCAATTTATAGGCCAATGGTATACATCATTAGCCAATTAACAATATAGCAATAGCAAGCATGAATAATCAACTGAAAAACTCAATCACCACAAAATAAAGAGCACAATACCACACAATAGCACTGCATTTTCATTTAATTCTTATTTCTTGTAGAATTTCTTCTTTGAGCAGTTAAAATGTTCTGGGCAAATAAATAGGCCAGAAGCATAAATATATAGTAAATAGTTAAATACTTCAATTGGTCTATCTGTTATATCTTTTTTCTTATTGTGAAGATAAAAGAAATAGAAAAAAGGAGTGAATTAAAATCTGAGAAACTTACAAAAAATGACATTAAAATTTGTCACATTCTAACTATCGGCTTATCAAAAAAAAAAAAAAAAAAAAAAAAATAGGCACACTCTTAACTCATTAAACTATTACAATTAGAAGGAAACTCATGGTTCTCACATAGACTATCCGACGTGACAAACAAATCAAACCTCAATTATGATGCTATATTATGCACTTTTTAGATTCCCCTTTTGCTCAATGAATCTAAGATTGTATTTTGAATATTTTGTCTCCTGTATTTATGCTATATATTATACAGTCATCAAAACTGTTGTTTTGCTATCTTCTTTGCAGGCATGAATCAATAATTATCCAAGAAATCCTTGAAAGGATATCTAGTGAATTGAATCTTATATTTCAAAGTACCATTTCCAAGCAACTTGTAGGAATGGAATCCCCTGTGTTGGAAATGTTGGATTTATATTTAGTTGAAGGGTCGGGTGGTGTTCGTTTTGTTGGGATTTGTGGGATGGGTGGAATGGGTAAAACAACTCTTGCACTAGAAATTTATGAAAGAATTTCTAGTAGCTTTGAAGCTAGCAGCTTTATAGCTAATGTAAGAGAAAAAACTAAAACTCATCGGCTAGTTTCTTTACAAGAACAACTTCTTTCTAACATCCTTAAGGGAAGTAGAAAAAATATATCGAATGTTTTTGAGGGGATCAATGTTATAGGGAATAGACTACGTAACAAAAAGGTTCTTATTGTTCTTGATGATGTGGATGGAGATGAACAACTAGAAGCATTAGTTGGGAACCATGATTGGTATGGTTCAGGGAGTAGAATCGTTGTAACAAGTAGAGATATGCACTTGTTGAAAAGACGTGGTATGAATGATATATATACAGTCAAGGGATTGAATGACAACGATGCTTTGCAGCTTTTTAGTTGGAGAGCTTTCAAGAAACCCTATCCTGAAGAAAATTATGTGGATTTGTCTAAGGACTTGGTGAATTATGCAAATGGCCTTCCTTTGGCTCTTAAAGTTTTAGGTTCTTTGTTGTTTGAAAAAAGAATAGATGAATGGAAAAGTACCTTATATAAACTAAAACAAGAACCTAATAGAAACATTCTAAATATACTTCAAATAAGTTTTGATGGTCTGATGTATACCCAAAAGGAATTGTTTTTGGATATTGCATGTTTTTTCAAAGGAAAGAACAAAGATTACATAAGAGATATACTAGAAAGTTTTGGTTACTATCCAGATTACAATATTGATGTTCTTATAGACAAATCGCTCATAACCATTGATAGAGATAGAATTTTGTTGATGCATGAATATTTGTGGATGCATGATTTGCTACAAGAAATGGGCCAAGAAATTGTTCGTCGTGAATCCCCTGAAGAGCCTGGTCGTCGAAGTAGGTTATGGCTTTATGAGGATGTCGTTCATATATTGAAGAATAATACTGTAAGTTGTCCATTCTAGACCTGAACTTATAGAATTATATATATTTTAACAATTTCTTCTAAAGATTTGTCAATTACTCTAATTTCATTATTCTTGGTTATTAGGGAATAGAGGTAGTTGAAGGCATAATGCTAAACATGCCTATTGAAGTAAAGGAACACTTGAGTGCTAAAGCCTTCTCAAAGATGAAAAATTTGAGATTTCTTAAAATTGGTTATGTGCGTCCTCCACAAGGCCTCATTGGAGGTCCTATCCAACTTCCACAGGGCCTTAATTATCTTTCTAATGAGTTACGCGTAATTGATTGGCATGGATATCCTTTAAAATCCATGCCGACCAATTTCCAACCAAATAAACTTGTTGAACTAAGAATGCATTGTAGCGACATCAAACAACTATGGAAAGGAATTATAGTAAGATTTTCACTTATACCGATTTGTATTTCCTGCTTTTTCATTAATGCTTGAGTTAGTCTAATTATTTATTGGTTTATAACAAATTTTAAATGAGTTAAAACTCATTGACTTAAGTGACTCTCGAAACTTGATTGAGATCTCGGACCTAAGTGGAGCCCCAAATCTTAAACAATTAATTCTTCGACGTTGTACAGGACTGTATAAGATTCATGCATCTATTGGAGATCTCAAACGGCTTATTCGATTGGATTTGAATGGCTGCAAATGTCTCAAAAGCCTTCCTCACAAGATCAGCTTGGAAGCTCTTGAATATTTCGACCTTGGCGGTTGTTCAAAATTGAAGAAGTTTCCAGAGATTGTGGAAAATATGTCATGTTTGTCAAAACTTTGTTTGAGGGAGACTGCTATAAAAGATGCATCATTATTAGTGGAACGCTCAACTGGCCTTATAGACTTGGATTTAAGAGATTGTAAAAACCTTTCAAGTCTCCCTATTGCAATTTGTAGTTTGACATCTTTAAAGACTCAAAATATCTGACTGCTCAAAACTTGACAAATTGCCAGAGAACTTGGGAAATATTGAAGGTCTAGAGGAGCTAGATGGGAGTAGAACTGCTATAAAAGAGTTACCTTCATCCATGGTTCTCTTAAAAAATCTCCAAAATCTCTCTCTCCGTGGATGTAATTTTCTATCATCTAAACCATCAAATAAACTCCTCAATTTTCCTTTATTGCAAAGAAGAAGTCTAGATCCCATGGGCATGTCAATGCTTGCTCTATCAGGCTTGTCCTCCTTGACCTATATGAATCTAAGTTATTGCAAGCTACAGGCAATCCCTAATGTTATTGGTTGTTTGTCCTCTTTAACAAATTTAAATCTAAAGGGAAATAATTTCGTTTCCCTTCCTAAAGATATCATTCAACTATCTAAACTAGATTCTCTTTATTTGAGTGGTTGCACTAATCTACGATCACTACCACAGCTTCCATTAAGTATTGATTATTTGGAGGCAGAAGGTTGTACCTCACTCGAAACATTACCCTTAAGACCAGAAGAAGATTTTCATCCACATCTTTATCTTCTTAACTGCTTCAAATTAAATGACAATCAAGATTACGGTGGCATGTTCTTAACAATGCTGAGACGTTACATTCAGGTGTGTGTGTGTCTTTCTCTCTCTCCTCTCTCTCTTGAAATTCTAATATCTTGATTTGTGTGTTTTCAGAGACCAGATTTAGGTCTCCAAAATATTCTTATACCTGGAAGTAGAATTCCGAAATGGTTTTGCCATCAAAGTGAGGGGGTTTCATTGAATCTGCAAGAGCCTCCAGGTTTTATAGGAATTGCTCTCTGTGTTATTTTTGTACTCTGTGAGCATTATCCACTCCAACATCCTCTAGAAAGTTCGGAAAATCATCCAGTTACGCATTTTATTAGTTTTCTCTGTAATGTCAATGGATATAAAGTTCCAGATTACTTAAGCTTTGGTTTTTCCGAGCAATCTGGTAAGATTGATTCAAATCACCTTTGGATAAAATATTTTTCTATGGAAGGGCTATGGGACAAGATATTGAGTCAAGTCGATGCTAATGATCAATTGAGTCAGGTTGATGTTGGAATTGAAATCGAAGGTACAGGCTTGGAGGTGACGAGATGCGGGGCTCGTTTGGTATATGAGCAAGACATTGAAGATCTCAAACAAAATATGGCTGGTTCCTGCAGCTGCAGCATCACTCCTTATGAGGATGATTTAGACAATTCAGCAAAAGATACCACAATTAAGCGAAGTCATGCTGACCATGACGGGGATGGGGATGGACCTAGTGGAGAAGTTACCTATAATGAGGAAGATGTACCCCACCCAAAGAGGATACGGCTCCCTAATTTAATTGAAAGATTCATTCCACGTTTGGGAAATTGGATTGGGAATTCAAGCACACAAGAACAAGGGGACTCTGATTGCGAGGAACAGAAATCCCAATGAAATTGGTAGCTTTGATGAATTTGCAAGGCTGATACACTATTTTTCTCTGACTTTTTTTTTGTAAGTCGCGCTGTCTTTCTTGCTATTCTCTAAACAGAATTTGTTTCTGGCTGTGTGTGTGTGTGTATATATATATATATATATATATATTTTTTTTTTTTTTTCTTTTTAATTCCTTGGCATTTCTTTTCTTAAATAGGGCCTGAGTGATTTTGTTGTTAATCCAGCAACAAAACTAACCCCATAGGACTTGCATCAGGGTTTTGCTCTCAGGTATGTGTGTGGAACGTTAAGCCTCTATATATTTGGTGTGGTAGTATTTATCATCTGAAGTTACTCAGGGCCCAAATTTATCAGGGCCTTCTTAATACGCATTGACAATTAGTAATGAATATGATGATGACCCAAAGAGTACTGAATATACCCAGTTCAAATGGCGTGTAATATACCTTTCAGTTTGCCATGCATGTGGCATTCTCTTCATTATTTCTAAGCCTAGCTTTGTTATGAATTATCTCATTTTTTGTCAGTAGACTTAACTTTCTATAATATCTTCAACAACTTACGTAGCTTTGGTAAAATTCTTCCATACAAATGGGAACTATTTACCTAAGATTCTACCTCTCTTAGATGGCATACATTCATTATGTTTCCGCATTAAACTGTATTGTATGGTGGGTTTCTGCAGCTTTGTCACTAATTGGCTTGGCTATGTATCATGAGGATTCTCAAGTATTAAGCTGCTAGACAGTTATATTTAATAAAGTTAGATTGAGCAAGTGGACATTCTTGCCAGTTAAATTATCTGATATTCACGCTGTCAGACTCAAAAATGCTTGTAGCTCAACATACCCTTAATGGAAGAACACTTGTGGTTTGAGTTGCTACCCCAAAGGCAAGTTCTGTTCCTATCTTATAAGAATTCTTTCTTTACATGGATTGCCCTCTTGATGGTACCTCTTGTATTGTTCCAAATCTTTGGTTTTCATTTTTTTGTTTCCATTGTCTTATTATAAAATTTTATTTAAAAAAAAAAAAAAGAACCTGAATACACCATTGTTTTGAAAATTACGTTGCTTGGTGCTTGTGACTAAGTGTTAAGACTTGTATCTACATGGATGAAGTGTTGCCTTATGTCTTCACTTTCAGTATGTTGATCTTATATTGTAAGGAGCTCTTAAATGTCTTTCAAATATAGTTATTTTGGCGGAACAACCTGAATCTACCCTGTTAACTTATAAAATTCACCCTCCATCCTCTTGAAACTTACTCATTGGTATCAGTCATGACCAATTTGTTACAAATATCAAGTAACCTCTTACCAGAGAACTTTCTCTAATTGTTTTTTAATATTACTATATATTATGTCCATGACAGTGAGTTTATTCAAAAGAGAGTATAAAACATATAATGCTAAAGAAAAGCTAGCCATGAGTGTTCCCCCATTATGGATACAATAATAAACACAACTTAGAAAGAAAAAAGCAGCACAAAATACCAAAATAGTACCACGACCTATGAAGGCATATAATCCCCTTGAAGCATCTTTGCAGTGAGTGCACTGCTCTTGGCCAGAAAACCCATCTGCGCTTTACAATAGATTGGACATATTATGTCCACACTGGCCTGCTTGAAATGTAAATCCATTAAGCCCAAGAATATAAGCTCAGTATGTTTCTATGCTGAAAACCTGTACTAAGTGATGATCATATACATTGAAATGTTTCTTTATCTCATAGGAAACTGGGTTATCACAATATAATTTGTAAATTTTTATGGCTAGAAATTCCGTGGGAGTTTCGAGAAAAACTCAAATTCTCACTTGATAGCCTTTATTGACATCTACGCATTCTCTTTGGCAGATCTTTTGTATCTATTCAAAGCTCAGAGTATAGGTGGCTATTTTTCCCATGGGAGTATCAAGAAAACTCCAATTTTCACTTGATAGCCTTTACCAACATCTACATGTTCTCTTTGGGAGAACTCCTGTGACTATTCAAAGCTCAAAGCATATATGGCTATTTTTCCATTCTAAAACTCAGTTTTGTGGAGGATGATTTTCACACGAGGTCTGATTGGTGAAGAATTCCATGTATATGAAATATTTCCACAAAATATTTCCTTTTCAGGTTTAATAAGTACGTGTACTAATTATTATAATGATCAGTCACTTGTAATATAATTCGATAATATCTTTTTAAGTTTCTTGATTTTATATTGCCCTGCATTGAACTGCATTCTCACTTTTTTTTACATCGACATGTGGAAATTTGAAGTTGCTTACATGAGGAAGGCTTTTACTTTCTAAATTTTCTAACCCCTATTCAACCAACCTTATTCCAGTTTGTTTCAGAAGAGTCTATTAGGCATCTCTTCACAACTTCCCTCCGTAATCATTTTGACAAACTGCATTTAAAAAATAAATGATCTGGACTTCCTATGCTTCTGCAGAAAGCGCACAGATTATCACCTGGTGTCCCACCTATAAGAGTTTATCCCAATTATGTAATTTGCTTTTCTTAGCAAGCCAAGTGATGAAGCATGTCTAGGAATGGTGGTACAAAACCAGATTAGCTTCCACTAATTAAGCTCAGATAACCTCAATCAAAATTTGATTCTAGGTTTCTTAGCTGGCATAAATGCCCCCCTTGGCAGGGACCCAAAGAGGTCTTTCTACGTCTCCAATGTCCACCAGAGGAAGTTTGCACTCTATAGAAACCAGAAAATTAGACCTAAGTAGCTTCCAGACAGCTTTTTTACTTGCATCATCATATACCATCTGTAACCATACGCACAAGATAATATTTTTTTTCCATCCCCCACAGAAGATCATATAAATTGTCTTGTTAACTCTCTAAGGTAGAGGACTTTCCTCCATCCCCAAGAGAATTTTTGAGTGAGTTTAGCATCCAAAAGGATAGATCTTAGCAGATTTTTCTCTTGTCTAAGCCACCCCAATTGAGCCTGCATGAGCAAAAACATTCCATGTATGCCTCATCATTTTTCCTTGTTCAAGTCCACAACCCTCCGGCACCCCAAACCTCCATCACTCCAAACCTCCATCACTCTTTGTCGGTATATTGAATTCCAAGCTACTTACTTCACGAGTTATCACTTCAACTCCATAGAATCTGCTAAATTGCTGCTTTATCAGCATAATGACTTTTTTAGGCAGTAAGAAGATGTTAGATCAGTATACTTATTGTTTATAAAGCACTAAGTACAGCAATTGCAGCCTCCCAGCAAAGGAAAGTTTCTTAGCTCCTCAGAAATTGATTCTTGCATCTCTCAGACGTAGTCTTCATTGTTTGATTTCATATATTTGTCATTTTATTTAACAAGAAGAGTGATTCTAGCCGAGTCAATATGCATGCATTTGAATTTAGAACAATCTAAACATGATGTTGTAATTACATTTAAGTCCATTTCTAGACCCACTTTTGTCTAATAAGTTGTGTTTTTTTTTTTTTGGTTGGTTTCCAATAGGGAGAACTGAACACTGATGACATAGCAGTTATTACTGTTGTTAGACTGTGATTGGATTGATAGGACACAAGGATAGCATTTTCATCAATTATGAACTTCAATCCCAGTAATATTACAAGTATACTTTTAATATGTTGGATATGAACGAATTAAATGTCTAATTCTTTTTTTTTTTTTTCATAATTGAAAATAAGATAAATGTACCATAATCTAGGAAGTACAGGCATAGATTAGAATATGGTTATGCGTATGACATAGAGACACATCAATTTTTGAAAAATTAGGACAAGACAAAGAAATTTTGTATTACCCTAAAAAAATCAAATCGGATGGAGTTTGCACTCAAAACCTTCATAGAGAGAGAGCTTTAAATAATTAGGCTATTTATGAATAAATCAGACTCAGCTAAAAGAGAACTCATATATTTCTATAATTCTAAATCTTTTATTTCCTAGAAGATTCCGAGAAAATGGAGAGGCCTTGCAGAGTGATTGATTATGTAGAAAAAATGAATACTTGAGACATGAAAGCCGAAGCATCTGTCTCACTTTTTTCTCTATCCTACTTTTAACTTTTTGAAAAAACATGTAACGTTAATCATGTTAACTTTTGATTTTTGATCGAGCTTGTCAGCTGCACATTATATGAGGACTTCTGTCGGTGTTCATTGCTTTCATCCAAAACTTGGTGGGAGTTAATTTTTGTCTTTTTTTTATTATTTTCCTTAATATAATATGTTGAAATACAACACAC
This sequence comes from Quercus gilva, assembly GCA_023621385.1. Taxonomy (NCBI): domain Eukaryota; kingdom Viridiplantae; phylum Streptophyta; class Magnoliopsida; order Fagales; family Fagaceae; genus Quercus; species Quercus gilva. The sequence goes on along the minus strand of CM042481.1, from coordinate 8,637,396 downwards.
TCAACCTATTGCAATGACCAGGTTAAAAGTTTCCTTAATTACAATTAAAATTTACCACAAAGCTATGTTTGCTCTTGCATCTTTAAATTCTATTCAAGAATCTATTTAATCCTTTTCTTAAATATTTTGTTTCCACACCTTCTTTGAGCTGAACAAATTTTCATCTAATTGACATTAGGTATAATACCAACTCATAATTATTTAAACAATGACAAAACTTAGATACAGTATCTTAATTAGATACTGTTCCTTAGGTTTTCATTTTAAGATTCAGTCATGTAACTACTTAATTAAAAAAAAAAAACACTTTTATCTCATGAGAAAAAATTCATATTATAGAATCTTAAAAGAGAAATCTAAGAAACAGTACCTAAGTACTATACCTAAGTCTTGCTCTTTAAACAAAAATCAGGAACTTCAAATCAAATAAATTATTTTTCTATAAAAATATGTACTTTTGATCCATAAAATTTAGCTCATGCTATATACTTATATTTTCCTACATAGTACGCACATTCACATAATTTTATTTTAGATTTCTCTACAGGCTGCGTTAGTTTCTTGTACTTTACCAATGAGCCAACGGATTTCTATTCCAATAAGATCGTTGTTTGTATTGGTTTCCAGTTAATTTCCACCACTCTTTACTTAACCTGTAATCTGTTTGCAGGTCTTCCTAGTTTGTCTTCTTACACCCATTTCAACTTTATTTACAGACACGTATACGCTACTTTGACTCAGAATAGAAAATTACTTTAGTCATTATTGAGGCAGCAGTGGAACCCATATGTTTCAGTAATTTTACCAGGAAGATTCCTGGAAGATGGTGAGGCCACTTGCAAACTGATTATGTAGAAAAATTAAATACTCCCTGTCTTACTTTTCTCTTCTGCTGGTACTGATTAAGTAAAATAAGAATTGGTTCTACAAATTCTTTATACGCTCGACATGTCGAATCAGATCTTCATTTCTTACTGTATTTGTTATTGAAGCAGCTAAAAACTTTAAAATTAAAAAAAAAAAAAATTTTTGATTTATGTGTACATGATTCTTCAACATTTTTTATTTTTTGGTCTTATGGTACGTGGCATTGTTCAATTCTACAATACAAGATCATTTGATAGTAAGAATGAGCACTTCACACCCCAATTTATCTATATTTATTTATATTTTCTTTTTATTTTTTTGGTACATCTTACTATATGTTGCCAAAAATACAAATATATCTCTTTAATAAAATTTCTTTATTTTTTTTCCCCTAAAACAAACTCCTTTTCATTTTGCATTTTGAGAGTTAGGGATACATGAATGCATGGATTTTTTTTTTTTTTTTTTGGGAAAAGATGCTATAAATTTTATGGTTACAAATTAGAGACATGTTCTACATTGCAACCCATAAACAAAAAGAAAAGTTTTCATTTAATGTTATGATTATATTTCTATGATACTCCTTTGTATATTAAGGCATATAAAAGTGACGTTTATTATTAAATTTACTTAAAATTAATTGATTTATATACATTTTATGTTACTTAAAACTTTTTTTTTTTTTAATAAAGTTTCAACCTATAGCATCTTTACCAATTGACTTAACTGGAACCCACGAAAAATAAATATACTCTAACATGTAATCTTTAATTCATTTAACAAAAAATATTGATTTGTATAAATTTCTACCTCCCTCACTAAGCAGGAAACTAATATTTCACATGCATTGGTTTGATGCGCAATTATTGAACTCAATTTTAGAGTTAAATATTAATCTTATCATGTCTTAGCTGCTGTAAATTCATTGTGTTTCAGGATTAAATAATGTGTTTTTGACTAAGAGCATTCCCATTAAGGATGCTAAAATTGCTCAAAGCTAAATTTTACCACCAATACACAAAAATACCCACTACATCAAAGATTTCAAGTGCCAAAATTTTGACACACAGCTACAGTGAGCTGTTATCAATAACAGCTCACTGTAGCATAAATGTTAAACCAAATATTATTTTTTTATTCCCAATGGTAACTTTTTCTCTTTCTTTTTTATTTTTCTCTTCTTTCTTCTCTCTCCTCTCTCACTTTTCTCTTCTCTCTTTCTCGTAGCTTTTGTTTCTCTTTATTTCACGGCGTGGGCATCGGCGTTGAGGGGAGATCGGCATGGGTCATCGATTAAGAGTTTAGCGTGGGTCATCAAGTTGATCGGCGTGGGTCTCTAATCGGCGTGGTAGTTGTTAGAATTGTGGTTTGGTTGTGGTTGTGATCGGTGTGGTTCTAGGTTATGGGTTTGTGATTTGAGATTGTTATCGGTGTGGGTTTGGGTTTGGGTTGTGGGTTTGTGATTTAGAATTGTGATCAGCGTGGGTCTGGATTATGAGTTTGCTAGGTTGTGGCCTTATGATTTGGTTGTGATTTTGGAGGGTTGTTTTTCTTTTTCTTTTTCTGGTTGTTGGTGGTGAATGGTGATGATGAGTTTGTAATTTGGTTATGATTTTGGTGGTTGGTGGTCATGGTTGTGGGTGGTGATGACAATGGCAATTGTTATAGCTATGGTGGTGCCGGTAGGTGGTTTTATTTTTATTTTTTTGTTTTTGATGGTGGTGGCTAGTAACGACTAGCTGTGGATGTGGGTTTGCAAGTGGTGGGTTTTCAGAAAAAGGGAGAGACACAGATAAGAAGAGAGAGAAAGAAACATACAGAGAATAAAAAAATAATATCTAAATGAAGTGGTAAAAAAATAAAAATTTTGATGTATGATGTATTATAAAGTAAGGTGTTAAAAACTAAAAAGTAATATTTTGAGATAGTAAATACTAAAAATTATGACTCTTGATGGGAATGCTCTGAGAGCATCGCACATATTATAAAGTTAGTATATTGTAATAGTTAATGTACTGTGTAAATGCTCTAACAAAATCCAATAGTCTATTTAAGAATAAAAGTTACAATTTTAAAGATACCTCATCTTTTTCTACTTCATTGCTATAATATAATGGTTCCTCGGGCACCACTTCTACTTTCACACATAAGCTGCTTTAAACTCAAGCGCTTTCTTTCTTTTTCTTTATGTATAAATGGTTAATTGGTCAGACTCAGACATGTGAACGCCGTCTCATTTTTATTTTATTCTTTTTTGGAGACTTTATTCTACAAGAGAGAATACAGGGTAAGGAATAAAGAGCGCACTCAAAGAAAGGCCTACTTTTCTTTTTGTTAGTCAAAAGTGAGATAAAAATATAAAGATAAAGATAAAGATCACTTTATTAATGCCTGTCTCTCTGTTCCTCACATGGTGATGCTGTGAAGAAAAGAAAAGAAACGGTGTCGTGTAGTGCATCTGAACAAAAAAAAATATAGGAAGGCACAAAACTTCAGTGTTGGACTTAAATGAAGTCACAAGATCAGCACGTGCACAACTTAACACCAGAAATAGTTACTGAAGCTGTCCAGGTGTCATGAAATGATTGGCTCCGTGTAGTTAGAGCTAGGTAGTTATTTTGTTAGAATTTTGGCGCCATTTCTTTTCTCTCGTTTCCTTTGCTCTGCTCTGATGTATAATAGCAGAATAGCAGATATTTATTTGTACTCTCAAGTATAAAGAAATATAATTTGCCTCAATTATATAACTAAGAGTAATGCTACAGACAGAAACTTTTTTTTAATATTTTTACAAACTGCTCATATGACAAATTTTTACTAGTTCTAATATAGGCCTATCATTAACATCACATTTTTACTTGTAATAACTATTTGGAAAATACTAAAGCCACATCAGCAATTTGTAAAAATGTTGTAAAATAGTTTGTATCTATAGTATTACTCTATAATTAATTCCCATGCTGCAAAAAAAGTCTTCAGTTACCTTGCAAATTACTCGGTGCCTATCCTTTTAGTTTTCACATTCTCTAACATGTTTAATGGTTGTATTTGTTATAGTTTTATAGTTCAACTAATACTTTATATTGTTTTCAATAAGAAGGGTTTTAATATTCGCATTAGCAACGTATCGTAACTATCTTTAAAAAAAAAAAAAAAAAAAAAAAAAAACCTTCTCCTAGTGGAACTATTTATTTATATATAAAAAGAATATGCATTTATATTTCCACCTAACTATACTTGCTTTTCATACCATCATGGCTACAAATTTGAGGAAAGAAATACTTATTTATACTCCAATTTGCTCCTTTATAACTCCTTTTTACTACTGATTTTTTTTTTTTTATAGCTTTCATAGATAACCGTAAAATTTTAAAAATATTATCAATCTATTTTAAATGAATAGAGTGAATTTTAACACATTATTGTAATTATTTAACACACTATCAAATTCTAATATTGTGATGGTAAATGCTTATTTAAAAGAGCAACAAACTCACCAACACAACAATAATTCACAGTAGTTTCTCACTTTCCCTAACTAGTAACAAAATCCAATCGGTCTATTTAGGGTAATCGTTATTGAGATTTTAAGATATGTTTGGAAGGATTTCCTCGTCTTTTCCTACTTCATTGCTACCATAATTCTTCGTTGTAAAAAAAGAGGACACCCACTTCAACTTTACACATGCGTTGCTTTGTCTCAAAAGGAAATTGCATAAAACTCAAGTAGTCAAGCCCTTTCTTTATTTAACGAGAAGATGAGAAGGGAGGGACACTTTATTATTTATTTATTTTTGAATGATGATGAAGGACTTGACTTGCATTTTTCTAAGTTCAATTGTAGCCTTACTTAAAATGTCTCTATTTTAACATTAAAATCTTCGAGATTTCTTAGAAAATTTTTAAATCTTATGATGTTATCCATTTATATATATATATTTTAAATGAGTAAATTTTTATTTTAACATTATCAATAATTTAACACATTATCACATTCTAAAATTTTGATGGTCAAAGTTTATTCAAAAGGAGAATAAAGTTATGAACAGAACAAAAAATTACAAGAATAATATTTCTAAATTTTTTTTCTTCTAATTAATAAACTTATATAGTAGTAAAATTTATAATGGTGTGACAAAATTCAGTTTTTTTTTTTTTTTTTTTTTTTAAGGGTGAAAAATTTAGTTGATATAAATATTTTAAATGATAGTACAAATTTAAGATATGTTTTGTAAGGGCTTCCTCGTGATTTCTTACTGCATTGCTAGGATGGTTCCTCGGTGGCAGAGGCGAGGACAGGGATTCCAACTTTACACGTACGCTGCTTTGACTAATGAACTTGGAAGAGAATTATTACAACTATGCGAAAATAAGTCCAGATATTATTGATGTCACGACTACGACTACGTGGAGATCACTTTATTAATTATTGATGTATAATTATCCACTTGTCAGATCTTTTATTGGCTTGCTTTACAAACTCATCTACTTTTTTTTTTAATTTTTTTGACCGAAATGATAGACAAACTCTTCTACTTATGGAGCTGGGAGCCAGCTTTTCAATTATGGAGCTGCGGTGAACCATTTCCAAAACGCGCAAATGCTGAACAAACTAAAAAGTTGGCTTTTTACAAAATGTTGGCTTTTTACTTCACCAAACGCACATTAGTCTTCAGCATTTTTGAAAAGCCAGCTTTTAGCCTCTAAAAGCTGAACCAAACGGGTACTTAATCTTTACTGTTCGTGGACACCTTTTTGTCAATTGTCATTGAAGAGGCTACTAGTGTCTCTTCCAAAATTTTCACACTCCAAATTTTAGGGTGCTCTTGATGGTGTCCATAAAGAGATGACTTGGTAGAGAGAGGAGTTCTCATGAATTGTAGGTATATATAATTCTCACAATTTCTCTTAATTGTATCTTTTTCTGATTGTGAGTATTTAAAAATAGGTTGAATATAAGCCAACTATTAGAGTAAGTCACTTCAGTGCTTATCTTGACAACTCATATCAATATAAGTTTAAGTTTGAACTCAAATTTAAATTCACCTATTAGGTTACCAATGTGGACTATTCATTGGCCATGGGTTATGGGTTGGGTCAAACCGACCCAATTTCTAAATACTAACAAAAAAAAAAAATTGAATTACATCTTGATAGATAATTAAGTTAAATAAACAATTATAACATATTTTCTTTTATATATAGAAAAAGATACCATAGTCATCTTGTAAAACATAAAAGCTTCCAAAGTTTTGATTATCATCAACAAGCATTTTATGCGGTATTATTTTATGTGTAAACCATTAAAAATCTATAAAAACAAACTGTGAATTGTTTATGTAAGGAAGGACGTATATCCATAATATTTTTCACATAAAATAATATCATAGGGAGGTTTTGTATTACACTAAAATATCCCATTGAGTTTACACTCAAAACCTTTCATAGAGTTAGGACTATAAATAAGTAAACTATTTATAAAGTCAGATTCAGCTCTATAAAAAAAAAACTTGTTTTTGTTCGTTTATTTAAGATACGTGCTAAATTCAAGTTCAAATGTATGTGCAATTGTTAAACAAGTTAAGTTTAAACATAATAATATGTTCGTGAATAAACTTGTTAGACCTATAGTTAACGGATTAAATTTATCATTTTTTTTAATAGTTTAAACATTTGAGATAATCATTAATTTAACATGATATCAAAATATGAGATTTTCAATTCAATTCTTAGCTATATACTCTACCTCCCACAAAAGCTTCAGATTTGGGATAATTGACAGTATAACAAAACTTACATGTATGATGCTAAGTAAATATAATATTAATTCATAAAAAAGGTACATATAATATTAATATTTCAATAAGAACCCATATATTTCTATAATTCTATTTTATTTTTTTTCCCGGGAAGATTCCTGGAAGATTGGGCCTGGACTCGGGAGGCCATGCAAACTGTAGAAAAACTGTATACACTATACTTGACTCGTGAATTCCGTACCCTGTGTCTCACTTTGTTCTTTACTTCTTTTGGTTAGTCACGCTCATGCAGGCAGAAATCACTTCAATGGTTCCACCAATGATGACTTTCCCTATTCTTTTCTAACTTTTTGGAAAAAAGAAAAAGAAAAAAAGTAACGTTAATCATGTTAGCTTTCGAATTTGAGCAAGCTTGTCATTTGTGCACATTATACGAGGACATTTGTCGCTGCTCAATGCTTTCCTCCGAAACTTGGTTGGATTTTTTTTTTTTCTACTTCTTAATAATATATTTGGAACAGTTTATTTGATTTCATGTAATTTATTTATTTTATATACAGTATTATATATTTTATTTTTTCAACATATGTTTTTGTTCAATTAATGTTTTTAACTAAAATAAGTTATGGAAAATAAATTATAACAAGGGCAGGTTTACAATTGTAACCTAATTTAAATATTTTCTGGAACTGCATAAATAAGCAAGAAAAAATGTTGAGACAATCAGTTATGATATAGTCAAAATTCAAACTATATGGGTAAGTTTGGGTATCTCATACCTTTCTATAGTTTATTTGCAAAGTATTTATTAAAATATATATTTTTATAATTTTTATGCTAAATGTGTGATAAAAAATTAAAAATTACTAACTTATTTTTAGGATTTAAAAAAAGGTTTTGTTAAATTTTGAAAAAAAATTGAGACAAAAAACAAAAAGTAAACAAATTTTGCTAAACAAAACTCTTGAGAGCACATTCTCCAACATGTTTAATGAGTACATTTGTCATAGTATTTTCACTTCATTATTGTTCCTTAAGTTCTTTTAAATTTCAGTCATTTGCCTAATTAACAAACTCAATAAATTGGGTTAAAAAAGAACTTCTCTTTCTCTTATTAAAAAAAAAATGTCAATTAGTTGAGTTATAAAATATTAAAACCTGGCTTCAAAATATATATATATATATATATATTAAAACCCTTATCTAGCTCTAAACTCACTATTAATATTATTTTATCAACTACGTTTAAATCTGCCACCTTAACCAATATGAAATATCTCATAAAAATCAAATTAAATCAAATCAAATACACTATTCCAAACATACCAATAAAATGACAAAATGTGAATCCGAATCCGGTTGTTAAGAAAGTGTTGGGCAGTGACAACTGTCCTAAATACTGTGCACATGAGCTAAAATTCAAAAGGTAGCATGATAATTGATATGTTACATATTTTTCAAAAGCTATAACGAATAGTCATACATTGATCAGTGATTTCTGTCTTGACTAACCAAAAGAAAAAAAATGAGACAGAAGGTACAGCATTCACGTGTCAAGTATTCAATTTTTTTCGACATTAATCAATCAGTTTGCAAGTGGCCTCTCATCTTTCCAGGTATCTTCCGATAAAATAAGACTTAGAATTATTGAAAGGGCATATATATGTATATGTATATGGGTTCTTATTGAATTTTCATATTAACTTCCAAGTATATAAAGACGTAGTGGGTGTCCTCACCTCTGACACTAGGGAAATATCGTAGCAATGATGCAGGAAAAGACGAGGAAGCCCTGCAAATAGACTATAGGTAACAATTAAAGACTGGTAGAAATTATAGTGAATAGCAATACAATCGAGGAACTTATTGGAATTGAATTCCGTGTGGAGGAATGTTGGATTCATTAGTTACGTTAGATAGGAAACTAACGCAGCCTACAGAGAGAAGTAAAACTCAATCTAGCAATAAAATGAAATTATAAGTTTATTATATATATATACACACACAAAATTGGAAATTCTCATGTGATTTTTTTGCCAAAAACATCATTTTTTGAAGTTTTGAATGTAATAACAAATACACTTAACCTTCTTAGGGTAATGTTTTATGTATAAATTGTTAATTATGTCTATGTAGGGTTGTGAACGAAGAAGAACCAAAAAAAAATTTATGGTACAAATATTAAAAGTTCAAAATTGTTCGTTTAATTTTATTTCGAATACAAGCCGATCTTAAGCTTATCAACAAAGTAGATTACATGTTTCGGCTTGGATCATTTTCTTGTTAAACAAGCTCAAATTTGTTCACAAACTAGTTGATTAACTTATTATCTTTCCATATATATTAAACATTGCAACTAAAAGTTTTTATTCCTTCACAAATCTATACTAATATTTAACAATTAAATTATAGTTGAAATTATAGTATTTGAGTTATTTAGATAGAGCAATTTTTGTTTATAAACTTATAAAATTAGATTAAAAACTATAAATAATTTTTGTTGTGAATAACTATTTATATAACCAAAAAAGTTATAATTATAATTTGATATCTTATGAACTTGTTTATAGATATACAAAATCTAATACCAAGTTATACCTAATAAAAAATAATCCAGTTATACATGTATACTTTAACCTATAACGTTATATATACTTAAATTAAGAATTATGTTCGCAAGGTTGTTCAGAAGCAAATTATTATGTGAGTTTGACTTGTTTAACAATCGTGCATAAATTAGAGCTTGAGCTTAGCTCATTTGCTAAATAAATGTAAATATATAAACAAACTTTTTTTTTTCTAGTTGAGCCCAAATTGTTTATAAATATCTTGGTTAATTTATACCTCTAACTCTATGAAGGTTTTGAGTGTAAACTCTATGAAATTTGGAATGTAACACAAAACCCTCATGTAGTATTGTTCTATGTGAAAATAGTATCGATACTTCTCAATATATGAACAATTTAGTTTGTTTTTACAAATGAACTCCATGGGATTTTGAGGGTAACACAAAACCCTCATGTAGTATTGTTCCATGTAAAAATAATATTGATACTTGTTGTAGGGTCCAAACATTGTAGCCCAAGCCCAAAAAATTTTGATTGTGAGCCCAACGAACCCGGAACAATGAATTTGTAGAGAGTGGGTGAAAGAGCTGGGCTGGTTATGAATTTAGCAACGGTTCACTTTGATGAGTTAAGATGAACCGACGTAAAAACACGCTTGAAAGCTAAATAAACTCCAATCCGAAGAGACTTGTTATTGATTGAAATGTGAATACAATTCTTAGGGTTCTCTTCCAAATTTTTTCCTCCTCCCTTCTTTAGAGGCCTATTACATTTATATATTCTTCCTCCTCCTTATCTTCACTGTACACCTGTTCTTCATCTAAGCATTCACTTGAGTACATGTCACATCAGATATCTGCTTTAGTTTTCCGTGAGTGGTGGTAGCTGAGATTGCACTGTTCAGGAGTCTTCTCCACATAAATGCGGTCAGGAAAGTTGCTGCAGTGCATTAAATGCGGTGGTGGCAGCTTTTCCTTTTAGATATTTCTCTGTTCTTATCATCTTCAGGAATGCCCAAAACTTTTCCTTATCGTGGAAGTAGTTGGGAATATCACTCAAACCTTCCGTATAGTTGCTTGATCAAGTCCCCTTGGTGTCCAAGGAGAATGACCTCTTCGGATCATTATGGTTCTCTTCGGACTATTCCTCTTGTTCATTTTCAGGTACATTTCTTTCATCTGGACTCCTTCCTAACCCCTTTATTCTCTTCGGACACATAGTGATATTCGAATTGGGCTATAGGCCCAACACATGATGTTGGGCTTTTACACCTACACTTGTCACTATGTGAACAATTTAGTTTGTTTTTACAAATGTTCGATGATTTATACATATAATACCGCATTTTTCTAAAAAAGAAAAAAAAAATACCACATAGTGTGATCTCTTAGTTAAATGGTTCATACATATACAATGCCACATGTTTCTTAGAAAACAGAAAACCAAATAGTGTGATTTCTTTCTTGAAGGTCTTCCAACATTCTCTGTCGGACAAGTGACTCAGTGATTTTCTATGCGTCATCACATACAGTCATAAATTCTCTTCGAACTATTCCTCTTGTTCATTTTTAGGTACATTTCTTTCATCTGGACTCCTTCCTAACCCCTTTATTCTCTTTGGACACATAGTGATATTCGAATTGGGCTATAGGCCCAACACATGACGTTAGGCTTTTACACCCACACTTGTCATTATGTGAACAATTTAGTTTGTTTTTACAAATGTTCGATGATTTATACATATAATACCACATTTTTCTAAAAAAGAAAAAAAAAATACCACATAGTGTGATCTCTTAGTTAAATGGTTCATACATATACAATGCCACATGTTTCTTAGAAAACAGAAAACCAAATAGTGTGATTTCTTTCTTGAAGGTCTTCCAACATTCTCTGTCGGACAAGTGACTCAGTGATTTTCTATGCGTCATCACATATAGTCATAAATTCTCTAATATAAAAAATTTTATGTTGTCATATCCTATTTGGAAACCAATTTAAATAATAATAATAATAATAATAATAATAATAATAATAATAATAATAATAATAATAATAATAATAATAATAATAATAATATTTTTAATAGATTGGATAGAATTTCGACCTATGCCGTCAGTTCCATGATGATTGCTACCTATGATCATGTTGAGACACCAATTTATTTTTCATGTAGGCGGAATTTGAACTCAAAATCTCTTATTCAAGTACAAAAGGCTTTAATAGTCAAGCTAACTAGAATCTAAAAAAAAAAAAAAAAATCAACTTTGAGTGCAAAACAAAATAATTATTTTTTATTTTATTTTTATAATTCGATCATTACAATAATAGGGAGGGGAGATTGGAACCTTAACTCTTCTAATAAAGGAGAGCATTACAACAATAACTTGTCAATAACAGGGTTAGGGGATTGGAACCTATGCGGCATCTAACGCCTGCGCCCATTTGGGCTCCAATACATGGGCAAAACGCTTGGGCCCAATTTTCGCAAGCCCAAAGAGCCCAGCTCGTACCCATGCAGGCCATTGATCCAGGTCACCCAGCCAAGGGCCCTGCCTGGTATGCGTCCCCGAGCGCTGAGAGAAAGGGAGATAAGTAGACACGCTAACTCTCACTTGCTCTGTAGTTTTCCGCAGGGTAAGGCCGCCGGGCTGCCCACGAAAGAAAGAATCAAGTTCCAAAGCCGCCACCACCTAACCATCCACTTACCATCAACCGCATTGGACCTCCCACCGCACCTGCAGAGGAGCAATGATGGCCACTCCATTAAGGAGGAGCTATAAATATGAGAACAGGAGGAAGAAAAAGGGGTCGAAAAAAAAATAAGGACAAAGAAGTGATGAAGTCTAGTAGTTAGAATTACCCATAGTAGGAAATCCTCAAACCCACAATACAAATAAGTTGTGAGCCCAAAAGATACAGCCCAACTGCCTCATTTTGGGCGCGCACAATTGGCGCCGTTTGTGGGAATCTCCTACGAAGCTGTAGTTCAACCAAGACTCACACGCAAGAGGATGTCCGGGTGAAATTTCGAGAATGAGGCTGAAAGTCGTTTGGCGGGACCATCTCGGAGGTCGTCTTGGTGAGAGAGGAGGCATAAGAGACGCGAAGATAAGGACGGCGAGCGGGAAGAGAGATCTGGCCTCGGGGAGGGATCATACCAGACGCAGCGGGCAATATCAAGCGCCTCGGGGCACAGGCAGTTCGATGAAAGAAACGAAGAGCTAGAACGGCTGCGTAAGCTGGTGAGGGATTTGGAATTAGAGGCAGAGGACAGGCACCAAGGAAGAGGACGCGGCGACCAAAATAGGAGGGTGGGTGCCGGGGGAGACTGCCAGGGCACGGGATCTAATCAATCCGGGTCCCACCGATACCGGCAACGTTCCCGCTCACAGGGGTCACACCACCATCGAGACCGTTTGCATTTGCGGGAATCCCGCTGTAGCAGGGATCGTTCGCGATCACGAGGATACGCGGACCAGGGATCAGACTCGCCCGACAAGTGGCAACCCTATAATGCCGCAATGGATGCGATAAGCTGCGCCTTGCAGGGAGTAGCACAGTCCCCATTCTCCGAGGACATCGAACGAGCCATAATGCCGAGCAGGTTCACACGCCTTCCATTCAATACCTATGACGGAAGAACAGACTCGATTGAGCACGTCAGCCACTACATCCACATGATGTCCCTACATTCTCACAATGACGTGCTGATGTGCAAGGTGTTTCCCTCCAGCCTTAGACCAACCGCTCTGAGATGGTTCAACGGACTGCGAAAGAGGTCCATTCACAGTTTCGCCCAGTTAATCCAGGAGTTGGGTGTACGGTTCATGACATGCAACCGAGTGCCACAGCCCATAGATGTTTTACTATCAATGAAGATGAGGGTAGAGGAAACCTTCCGTAGCTATGCCAGCCGGTATTGGGAGCTTTATAATGAGATAGGTGGGGGCAATGAGAAGATTACAGCAAGCACCTTTCGGATGGGGCTGCTCGAAGACTCTGAACTGTGGGAGTCACTGACAAAAAAACCTCTCGATGATATGAGACAGCTCATGAGATGTATCGAGGAATATAAGCGCTTGGAAGATGACCGATTGCAGAGCAAAGGCAAAGCCCCGTCGGTAAACCGTCCTCGGCAGGAAGGTTTCCAGTCAAGACCTTGGAAGGATTTGAAGATACACGAGCCACTCTGGCAAACGGGGGAAGTGAGCTCAACGTTTAAGGAGCCGGTGCACCGAATTGTGGAGCGAATCAAGAACGAGCCTTACTTCAGGTGGTCGAACAAGATGGGAGGTGACCCCTTTCGGAGAAATCAGAATCTGTACTGCACCTATCATAAAGACAAGGGGCACACTACCGAGCAGTGTCGCGTGCTGAAAGACCATTTAGGGCAGTTAGCAAGGGCAGGACATCTAAAAGAGTTCGTAGTAAGCCCCGATGTCCGGGGTACTGACATGGGCGTCCAGCAAAGGGGGAATCCTCTCCCACCGCCCTTGGGAGTAATTGAGATGATCCTCGTCGCCCTAAGGGGATCGTTTGTAACTAAAAGGGGGGTGTTGATTGTCGTGCCCGTGGTGGATCCACCAGAAATGGACCCCACGAGGAAAAAGTCGAAGCATGCTCGGGAGACGCTTGCCTTTGATGAACGAGACTTAGAAAGAACGATACAACCGCATGACGACGCACTGGTGGTCACTGCTTGGATGAGCGGCTTCTTGGTAAAAAGGGTGATGATAGATCAAGGTAGCAGAGCTGACGTGATGTATCCGGACTTGTTCAAAGGGCTCGGATTAAAGAATCAAGATTTGACAAAGTACAATACGCCGTTGGTATCATTCGATGAAAGGGTCGTGATTCCTGAAGGACAGATTTCCCTGCCGGTAAGCATGGAGGGTAAGGAAGTCACTGTATCGTTCATAGTAGTTAACTCTTTCTCCTCTTACACGGCAATCTTAGGAAGGCCATGGATTCACGCCATGGGGGCTGTCCCCTCCACCTTGCACGTGAAGGTTAAATTTCCAACAGAGTACGGCGTAGCCGTGGTACGGGGGTGCCAGAGAGTGGCAAGGCAGTGCCTCGTCGCTGCAGTAAATTGTGAAGGCGAGCGCATTGAGCAAAAAGAAGCTGTCGAGGAATCTACGTTATAGCAATTACAGAGGCCCCGAGGAGAAGCGGGGGCTGAGGGTGCCGAGGAGCTAATCAGAGCCAAAATACTACAGGATGCCGACAAGTATTTCCAGATAGGTGCTAGCATGACAACCAAAGAGCGGGTAGAAGTATTGTTGTGTCTTGTGCAGAATGTGGACGTATTTGCATGGAGTCCCTATGACGTGCCTGGGGTAGACCCCGAGTTCATCATCCATAAGCTTAACGTGGACCCGTCGTTTCCCCCCAAGAAACAAAGGCTGAGGAGAGTGGCCAGGGAGCATGCAGAAGCGGTGAAGTTAGAAGTCCAAAGGCTTAAAAAAGCAGGGGCAGTAAGGGAGATCTTCTTCCCGGAATGGCTAGCAAATAACGTGGTGGTAAGGAAGAAGAATGGCAAATGGAGGGTCTATGTGGATTTCAAGGATTTAAATCGAGCATGTCCAAAGGACCCATTTCCCATGCCGAAGATTGATCAGTTGGTAGACGCCACCTACGGACACCCGAGGATGAGCTTCCTAGACGCCTTTCAAGGGTACCATCAGATAGCCCTATCAGCTGAGGATAAGGAGAAGACGGCATTCATAACTCCTGATGCCAATTACCACTACACTATGATGCCGTTTGGGCTAAAAAACCCCGGGGCGACATATCAACGGATGATGACGAGGATGTTCCGTGACAAAATTAGCCGAACAGTTGAGGTGTATATTGATGACATGGTGGTAAAAAGCAAGCAGGAAGGATGACACATGGAGGATCTTCGGGAGGTGTTTGAGCAGTTACAACGGTACAAATTACGCCTGAATGCAGAAAATTGTGCCTTTGGCCTAGGGGCTGGAAAATTTCTGGGGTACCTGATCTCCTATCGAGGAATCGAGGTTAATTCAGACCAGATCGAGGCCGTGAAGAGTCTCAAATCCCCGAGCAATCCAAAAAAGGTACAAGTCTTGACAGGGATATGGGCCACCCTTAATCGGTTCATCTCCAAGTTCTCGGACCGCTGTCGGCCATTCTATCAACTTCTAAAGAAATGGAAAGGGTTTCAATGGGATGACAAATGTGAGGAAGCTTTTCAGGATCTAAAGGAATACTTAACACACGCGCCAGGGCTGACCACCCCGGAGCCTGGGGAGGATTTGTATA
Source organism: Quercus gilva (assembly GCA_023621385.1). Lineage (NCBI taxonomy): Eukaryota > Viridiplantae > Streptophyta > Magnoliopsida > Fagales > Fagaceae > Quercus > Quercus gilva. The sequence continues at coordinate 8,621,912 of CM042481.1, read as the reverse complement.
TGTACCTTTCGGTATCTGATCACGCTGTAAGTGCCGTATTACTAAGGGACCAGGGGGTGCAGCAGCCTGTGTACTACGTCAGCAAGACCCTAGTGGACTCAGAAACTAGATACTTACCCTTGGAGAAGTTGGTATTGGCACTGGTGCATGCCACAAGGAAACTGTTGCTATACTTCCAGGCTTATACCATATTTGTACTGACCGAGTACCTACTGCAGTCGTTGCTGAAAAGATCTGACTTCACGGGGCGAATAGCGAAGTGGGGAACTCGGCTGGGAGCTTTCGACGTGCGGTACAGACCAAGAAAAGCAGTAAAAGGGCAGATTTTAGCAGATTTCGTGGCCGAGCTTTCACCCAGAGCCTCGCCAGAAATGGTCTGTCAATTGGATTGTCGCCTGTGGAAGGTGTACGTGGACGGAGCATCCAGCTCCACGGGGTCTGGCGTAGGAGTTGTCATAATTAGCCCCGAGGGAATAAAGTTGGAGCACTCGTTCAGATTGAAATTCAAAGCCTCCAACAATGAAGCTGAATATGAGGCCTTGCTAGCCGGGTTGAGGGCAGTCTCAAGCTTGGGCGCTCGGAACGTGGAAATATATTCGGATTCGCGTTTGGTGGTTAATCAAGTCCAGGGCAGCTTTGAAGCCAGGGATTCCCGTATGAGGGCGTATTTGGAGCAGGCGAAGCAAGTCATGTCCAAATTTGGCACCGTGAGGTTAATCCAAGTAGCCCGGACATAAAATAGGCACGCCGATTCCCTCGCCACACTGGCGTCGTCAGTAACCGAGGACATACCTCGGTTGATAAGAGTGGAGGTGGTTCCAGAACCGAGCATCGGGGCAACCAGAGACTCGAGGGATGCAGGGATCGATATCACGGCGATTACAACACTTAGGCGTAGTTGGATGGACCCCATCGTTGACTACTTAGCCGAAGATCTAGCTCCAACCGACGAAAGAAAGGCAGGAAAAATCCGCAAGATGGCCCCTCGGTATTGGCTATCATCTGACAGGAAGTTGTATCGGAGATCCTATGAGGGGCCGTATCTCTTGTGCTTACACCCCACGAAGGTGGACGAGCTCTTATCCGAGCTTCATGAAGAAGTGTGCGGCATCCATATGGGGGGACGATCATTGGCCCACCGGGCGATGACTCAAGGATTTTGGTGGCCTAAGATGCAAAAGGATGCCGCCGAGTATGCCCACAAGTGTGAGCAGTGTCAGAAGCATGCCCCCGTGATCCACCAGCCGGCCGGCCACTTGAACCCAGTAGGCAGCCTAGGGCCATTTGCACAGTGGGGGCTGGATATACTCGGGCCTTTTCCCCGGGCAACAAGTAACCGACGATTCGTCGTAGTGGCCGTCGATTATTTCACCAAGTGGGCGGAGGCAGAAGCCTTGGCCAACATCCGGGATGTGGACGTAAAGAAATTTGTGTGGAAGAACATAATTACCAGATTTGGAGTGCCGAACACCCTCATCTCTGACAATGGTCTGCAGTTTTGCAGCCGGGCTTTCCATGAATTCTACAGAAATCTCGGCATCAAAAACCAGTATTCTACTCCAGCGTACCCTTAGAGCAATGGCCAAGCCGAGGCGGTGAATAAAGTAATTGTGAATGAACTGAAGAGAAGATTGGAAGGTGCAAAGGGGAATTGGGCCGAGGAGCTGCCTAGCGTCTTATGGGCGTACCGGACGACACCCAAGAGGTCCACGGGGGAGATCCCGTTTTCCCTTGCATAAGGAACACAGGCCGTTATACCGACCGAGGTAAATTTGTGCAGCGCACTAGTAGTTGGGTTCGACCCCGATCTGAACGATGAGCTGTTAGTTAACCGTTTGGACGGGTGAGAAGAATGCCGTGAAGTTGCGACTATACGGCTTGCAGAGTACCAGCAGAAACTTGCCAGAAGATATAACCAAGGTATAATAGCAAAAGAGTCTAGCGCTAGGGACTTGGTACTGAGGAAGGCCATAGGTAACATGTGAGACACGAATTCTGGGAAATTAACGCAGACTTGGGAGGGGCCGTACAGGGTTACTGCCGTTGCTGGCGTGGGCGCTTATTACTTGGAAGAACTAGACGAGAAGCCACTACCCTGGCTGTGGAATGTTCACAATTTGAAGAAGTTTTACCACTAACGGGCTACACGCCGAGCTCTAAAAGTTATGCGAAACGCTGTACATGTTATGCAAATGTGAATAGTAATGTTTTAGCATGCAAATCTGTGTTATTCCCGACCATATGTTCTGACTATAATACCGAGCAGGTGAAAACCTTAAATTATTCGAAGGACAGAAACCTGCTGCCCGGTTCAAACTATAATACCGAGCAGGTGGAAACCTTAAATTATCCTAAGGACAAAAACCTGCTGCCCGATTCAAACTATAATACCGAGCAGGTGGAAACCTTAAATTATTCTAAGGACAGAAACCTGCTAAATTATCCTAAGGACAGAAACCTGCTGCCTGGTTCAAACTATAATACCGAGCAGGTGGAAACCTTAAATTATCCTAAGGACAGAAACTTGCTGCCCCAGTTCAAACCACACTACCGAGTAGGTAAAACTTTAAATTATTCTAAGGACAGAAACCTGCTGCCCGGTTCAAATTGTAATACCGAGCAGGTGGGAACCTTAAATTATTCTAAGGATAGAAACCTGCTACCTGGTTCAGTTTATGTTACCTAGCAGGTAGGTCTACACGTCAATCCCCGCTAAGTGCCGAAACCGGGTTCAACTACCCAGAACACTACAACATGGGTACGAAGCAAGCAAAACGCAAAAAATCTTAATAGAAAAGTGTAAATTAACAATATCCCGTCCAACAAAACACGACGGACATACAAAGTAATAAACCAAATAAAAAAGCAATTGTTCGGTCACCACAGCTCGATGACATAGGCGGTCCAGCTAAAAGACATAGATAAAAAAAAAATGAAAGGAACTAGAAAAACTTCATTGAAGATCAATCAGTTTAGCATCTTAAGAGGTGGAATCTGCGAGATGTGCATGGATATTGGACCCTGAAAAATCCTGCCGCGATGGGGTTTGTACGGGGTCCTGAAGGAGCTAATCTCTAGGGCGAAACTGGATGGCCACCTCCGTTTCCTCCAACTCCACATGGGCGTCAATTTGCTCCACCAATTCCATCAGGCTGGTCGTTTCTTCTTCATCGGTGGGCCCTTGAGGAGCATGAGGCGTGAGAGCGGGGACGGGGAATGGAATTTGGCCGGGGTCCCTCAAAGGGGAGTCCTCGGGAACCCACATGGCCTGCAGAGCAGCCAGCCACCCCTCCTAGAAACCGAGCTTCCGAGTATCCCTTATGACCGATTCTGCCGAGTTCTCCACATCAGCGAATCCCTCATTATACCACTTGCTCTCGCTCGCCTCTAGGTCCGCTCAGAGATCGGTCACCTCCTTGGACCGCGCATTGTTCAAGCTCTCGGCCTTTGCTAACTTGAGCTCGATATCCCCCATGCTGGCTTGCAACTTCGAGTACTTCTTCTCCACATCTGCCTTCGCCTTCTCAGCCGCGGTAGCCTTCTTTTCTGCCGTCACAGCAGCTACAGTCTTCTCCTTCGCGTTAGCATCGGCCACGTCCTTTTGAGCCTTCTCCCGACTAGCGTCTTCGGCAAGATCACTAACGCGTCTATCGAGTATGCATGCCAGTTGCGCGGCCTGATGAAGTGACAAAAACGGGAACCAAATCCCAGGAGGCAGAATATTAAAAAAAAAAAAAAAAAAAAAAAAAACGACACACACAACTTAAATTTACTTATCGTGATAGTGTGCCACTGCAACCTCCTTCCCATCGATTCATCTGTCCCCTCTTCGAATGCCCGAACGTCCTCAGGGAGTAGTAGGCCGCGTGCCAAGGTCTGGGCGACGTGGCCGCCTGCCCCCTTCCCCCAAACATGCACGCTTGCGTCCGAGGGAAGCAGTTTGCCGTCTAGCATGATAGAGGGCTACCACGCGGGCACGGCATGGGAGGAGGATGCCACATTCGTCCCAGTCTGAACCGAAGGCTCCCGAATCACAATATCGCTAGAAGGCCGGGGAGGAGTCTTCGTGGGCGCATCGCCCGGGGCAACAGGAGTCTATTCAGTCGGGCACGGCCTTTTTCTTTGCCGAATGGGGCTACCGATGGAGGAGGGGTCTGGCCGCGGCCCTAGGGTTGTTGCTGCTGCGCGGTTTGCTAGGCCCTGGGGATGAAACGGCTGATTGACATTGTCCTCCGAGTCACCATCTCTCCTTCTCAGCCGTGTTCAGTTTCAACAAATGCCTCTTCGATTTCTTGGGGAGGGGCTTCTTGATCAGCAGGGCCTTCTGGTTGGACAGGCGCTCCTTGTTGAATTTGGTCGTGAGCACGTTCTCGGCGAGCTCGAGACACAAACTCAGCTGACTCGTCCCAACCAGGTTGGCGCTCGTCAGAACAAATGTACCGTGGGCCTTGATCACGGGCCTCACCTACTGTGAACTTCGGAGGAAGAAAATTTGCATGACGGAGATCAATATAAGATAGGAGTAGGCTATCGACTGGCAGGGCTGGGCCGAAAGATTGCCAAGTGGAATACACAGGATTCACCCCGAGTATTAGGTGGGACGCTCGGAGCTGTTCGTCTGTGTGGACAAAGATCTCGGACTTGAGCACGAAGTTTAAGTCCCATACGTGCACAACCCTAATGTCTGGGACGAACACTCTGCCGTCTGCAAATATCAACACAGATAAACGTCAGAGTTAATAAAAAGGCTTTGTAAAGTGAAACATTCATACGATTGACGAAGTAAATATGAAATGAAAACAGGTCAAATGTTCGAGACGAACCCACTTCGCGTCTGGTGAGGGGGCTGGGGAAGTCACCGGCAAACCAATTGCCGCACACCCTAACGAACTCCCCAGCAGAGTTCCTATTTGAGTCAAGTAGGCAGGAGATCAGCCATACCCTCATGTCTCTTACTTTCAGGGAATAATTTGTTTTCTTTGCCCCACATAAACTGTACATGTGGTTTATGTCATGTTGATCTAGTTGCAAATCAAATATCTGGTTCAACCGCCTCACACAACTCACCACCCGATAAAAGTTGGGAGGAAGTTGGTCGGGGCACAGTCCGTAGTACCTAAGGGTGTTTATTATAAGGGGGTCAAGTGGAAACCTCACTCCACCCTCTAAAATCGCCATAAAGGAAAAAAAGGCAGTATTGCCCCCTCTATGGAGAGCTATTTCACTCTCATAACAATACGCTATCTCCACATCTCTAGGAATATCAAAAGCCTGCCTGACAGTGGCTAAAGCCGCACCCGTGTCCAGAAGGTACGAGTATCCCATCCTAAACTCTAAGAGAAAAATGAATGAAAATGTGGAGGTAAAAGGGGGAATGAAGAGAACTTACTTGGGGTTCTAAGGTGAAGGTAGATTCTGGGCTGGAGTACAAATGTACGGATGAATGCACGGTGGAGAAGGGAACATAGTGAGAAGAAAGCAAAAGTAGGAGAGTGGTTTAGAACTAACCTTTTATAAGAGATCTCAGGGGAAGGCGCAACAGTTAATTAGCCGTTATGAGGATTAATTAGCAGTCGTTCCGATTCCCACGCCAACTGAAGTCTGCGTCGCCTCGGTTCACGAAGCGTCAGGTAATAATGAGGGTTTATCCGGACGGCCAGATTCGGCACACCTTTTTAGGGGCGAATTAATGGAACTCTGGGGCATTCCAGACGTCACGTCACCGAGCGTAGATAGCGTGCGCCCTCTTGGACTCCTTGATTCCTGTCAAGCGCTGGTCACGAATCAAAGGGGGGTTAATGTGCGGCATCCAATGCCCGCGCCCATTTGGGCTCTAATACATGGGTAAAACGCTTGGGCCCAATTTTCGCAAGCCCAAAGAGCCCAGCCCGTACCTGTGCAGGCCATTGATCCAAGTCACCCAACCAAGGGCCCTGCCTGGTATGCGTCCCCAAGCGCCGAGAGAGAGGGAGATAAGCAGACACGCTAACTCTCACTTGCCCTGCAGTTTTTCGCGGGGCGAGGCCGCCAGGCTGCCGTCGAAAGGAAGAATCAAGTTCCAAAGCCACCACCACCTAACCATCCACTTACCATCAACCGCATTGGACCTCCTACCGCACCTGCAGAGGAGCAATGATGGCCACTCCAGTAAGGAGGAGCTATAAATATGAGAACAGGAGGAAGAAAAAGGGGTTGAAAAAAAATAGGGACAAAGAAGTGATGAAGTCTAGTAGTTAGAATTACCCATAGTAGGAAATCCTCAAACCCAATATACAAATAAGTAGTGAGCCCAAAAGATACAGCCCAACTGCCTCATTTTGGGCGCGCACATAACCCTAACCCTAACTTAGGGTACTACTTGATTCAAAAGTTAAAATTTATAAGTTTGGACTTACTTATATTATAACTACTCATTTTTCTCATTATTATTCAATATGAAACTCCACTTCTCACCTCTAAGAATAGGAAGTTTGGCCCAACCCTATGTAAAAGGGGGTCCCTAGGGGAGCCTAAGAAGAAGAAAGGGATTGGACCAAGATACCTTGGAGCTACCAGAGCTAGGGGGGATCATTGGGAAGTGCAAGAAAGAACTAGCTGGGATGTGGACAGCTTAGGGAGGCATGCCCATGGGTACAAGGAACGAAGGAAGTCATGTCCCATCAGCCGCCTACAACTCAAAAGAAAAGCTTTGGGAATAGGTGGTGGCTGAGGAATCAGTATTTGATGAAGGGAGCCTAGTACCTCGGGAAAAGCAAGAAGGGGAACTAAGAAGGAAGGTAACTGGGAGTCTTTCAACATGTTAAGAAGGAATCTACCTATTTGAGGGAAAAAGACAAAGGGTGATACAGCCAAAAAGGCTTTGAAAAGTCTTTTTAGAAGCTTTGGGAGAAGGATTGTAAGCCTTGATTTAGGAAAGGTATTTGAACTTGCCTCATCATGATATCCCAAAAGAGGAAAGTCAGCTGGGAACTTTTGGGAGACAAATCTCAAAAGAAGAATAAAATGAAGAAATAAAGAAAGGACAAGCTATCAATGTTGCTGGCACAACATTGGTTCTTGTATATAGAGCAACAAAAAGAGGGAATCATGGCATGCCAAAAACCCTAGAATGGTACTATAAAAGGAGGATCAAAGCACCAACAAAGGACATTCAGCAACTATTAACCAGAGCATAAAGAGCATCATAGAGACTCATTAGGCATTAGAAAAATAGAGAGAAAACAAAGGCATTGTGAAGGATCCTGTAACAAATGCTTGAGATACACTTGGATTCAAGGAGATTCAAACCTCACAAGTCTTGGAAGTCTAAAAAGAGCTATCCAAGTTTGTGACTTTTGAACTTTTTTGAACCTCGTGACATATCCCAGTGAGAAATAGGGTCCAATATACTAAAACTTAATATAATGACCTATTGCTCTATTTTCTGAGGATCCCTGACGTTCTTAATTGCATTTTCTTAATAATTCTTTTTATTGTTCCTTAGCCACTCATTTTACAATATATGTGTGTATGTGTGTGTGTGTGTTGTAAGGCCTATGTTTTGTGCACAAACTAGTTCGTAATCAGCCCAATACAGCTGCGGTGAACCAAGCTCAATCCACCAACCACCAAACATTATTTCTTGGGAGGCCCAGTGTCTTTATCATCATTTGGACTTAGGTAATGTCCAAAATAGGAACCCATATTTTAAGGCGACTCCAGTGGGGACTGGGTAAAGGAGAGGGAAGAAGCAGTCCCTTTCGCAAAGTATGGCTCTAAGGCTAAGGAACAGTAAGGGTACCAACCTGCCACCTATGGCATCAGAGCCTGTGGGGAAGAATGAAGTGGCCTCTAGGCAAAGGAACGAGGTACCCCTAGCAGAACATAAAGTTGCCTCAGGGCTAAGGCAAGAGACACAAGAACCAGATCCCATGGTTTGAATGGCAAAAATGATGAAGGATCTCCAACAAGAGATTCATCTTCTCAATGATGGAAGAACCTCGAAAATCAAGGACAACGCCGCTCCACTAGTCAACTAAGAGAAAGGCCAGCCGGAGGGGGGGTCAGTAGTAGGAAGGGGAGTTAATCCCCAATATCTCCTTCCTCGCAGATGTAAATGTTCTCCTTGAGCAAGAAAGGGAGAAACTCTTGGGGATCTCCAAGCAATTCTCTCGGGATCTCCCTTTTCCAGCGGAGCTCCTCGGCAAGCCCTATCCCAAAGGGTATGAACCCCTAAAATTTCACTCGTTTGATGGGAGGAATGGGAGTGCTGTTGAACATGTGAACAGATTCAATAAATTGAGAATTAGGAAATGAAAGTTTATGCATTTTACCACTAAAACAATGTGTACAAGCCTGTTATGCCATATGTCCCAAGTTGAAGGAGTAGAAGAAACATGATTGTAGACTCTAGACTGTAAAGACAGATTAGTAGCTTTACTGAGGTAGATAGGGTATACACCCTGTTCACTCTTACCCTAGTAAAGGACTTTCCCTGAGGCCAAAGCCTAAATAGACAGAAGATTTTCATCAAAATAACACCAACAATTGTTATCATGACGGATTTTGTGAACATAAGCTAGATTTGAGGCAATAGATGGCACTTTAAGGACATTATTTAGATGCAAAGATGAATTTTGAGTAGGGAATTGAACATTACCTATGTGTGTAATTGTAGGGACGGACCCAGGATTTCAAGCGGGGGGGGCCGGAGATAAGCGGGAAAAAAAATTTCAAATACACATCCATATAGTATTAATAAACTATCAACCAAGACAAATACCCAAAAATCATTATTTCTTAATATATTAAGATACAATCATTTACCAACAAAAACAAAAGACAGGAAACACTATTGTTTCTTAATACAATCATCTATGAAAAGGGAACTCGACGCTTTTTCAAATCTTCAAAATCATCTATGATTAAATCCAAATTAAATGTCGAAACTATATCATTTTCAATATATAACATCTACGCTAAATGTTGTTACTAACTAAAGACAAATACTAGAATCAAAGTAATATGCATGATGCATTTAATTATAAATTTAGTATTTCTCATTTCTTTTCAATTTATAAATTTATCTAATTTAGCGTTATGAGTTAACACTGTTATTTTCTTAAATTTGTGTGACAATTTTTTATATTATATGATTTGTTTTTTTCTTTTATCTTTGGTCTTTTCCTTTATTTATCTCTTTGTCTTTGTCTTGTCTCCATATTTCAGACACTGACCCAATCCCCCCACTACGGACACTATAAATTTATTCTGCACTATTAAGAAAATGTTTTCTTAACTTTACCTTTTTTTTTTTTTTGTCACTTGTCCTTATTGTTGCCCAACTACTAGTCTACCAGTCAACAAAGAACAAACAGACAAACACTACATTAATAATATATTCTCTCATATTTACAAACTCTACTCTCTCTCTCTCTCTCTCTCTCTCTCTCTTATCTATATAATAAGAGAGAGAAAGTCACAAACACAGAGTCACAGATAGTCATAAAGCCAAAAAGCTGAAAAAAAAAATAAAAAAAATAAAAAACACAAGTAGTCAGGGTCGTCAGGCACAGATTCAATTCACAATCACGAAATCACCAACATCAGTTCATAACTCATCGGTAAAAACATAAACACCACAAGTCCACAAGCATAGATTTTTAGATTCTGAGATTCATAAACATTATATTAAGTTTTGAAGGAAATGATAGGTTAAATACTTGTGAACTGTGAAGGCTAGAGCAGTGGAGAAACGAAGCCGGGCTGGGCAGATCAAGTAATCGACGGCGGCGGCGTGGGTCTCGCAAGATCGAGCAACGAAGCTGGGTTTAGGAATGTGATAGCTGATGGCGGCGTGGGTCTCTCTCGCGTGGGCGTGGGCAGTGGCGTCACGGTCTCGCCTCTCACGTTCTCTGTCTCGCCTCTCCCTTTCTTTTCTTTTCTTTTTTCTTTTTTCCTTCATTTTAGGCTATTTCGTCTGGTTTTGGTTTGGAGTCTTCGACTCTGGGTTTTATTTTTTATTTTTCTTTTTTCTTTTTTATATTTTTTTTAAGGTTTCATGGGCCTTGCCTCTTCTTGGCTGACTGGATCATAGGGATGGTTGAGCCATTGAGGTGAGGGGGACCCAAGCTAAAAACCAAGGGGGGGGGGGGGGACCTAAACTAAAAACCAAGGGGGGCTAAGCCTTTTTTTTTTTTTTGAAATTTTACATGCTAATTTTTTTTTTTTTTTTTTGGGCCCAGGAGGGGCCCGAGCCCCCTTAGGCCCCCACCTGGGTCCATCCCTGTGTAATTGGAAGATTTTGTCCATTACCAACTGTAAGGTGATCTTGTCTAGTATAAGGTTTAGGAAAAGAGAGTGCATTTAGGTCGGATGTGACATGATCAGTGGCTACACTATCAACTAGCCAGGGTTGGTCCTGAGTAATTGCTACATTTGAAGCTGTGGCCATAGTAGCTAATTTTGTAGGAGGATGCTTTTCTTGAAATGCATAATCCATCCTGTGGGTGAGAAAACCCAACACCACGTATTGGGCCTGGGGCCCAACTTGAGTATCACCGTTTGTCCGAAGAGGTAAAAGAGATCAGTTCTGAGTCCGTTTGGTGAAAATACATTCGAGCAGGGATGAAGAGTATGTCCAAAGACAAACCGGTTGGTCCGAAGAGGTTCCACTCATCGGATTGCTAGAGAACTTGATCAAGCAAATATACTGAAGACCCTAGCAACCCTCCCAACTGATTCCACGGTAAAGAGTGAGCTCTTGGCACGCCTAGGGGTGGGAAGAGCATAAAATATCTTAAAAGGAAAAGCTATTGCCACCGCATTTAATGCACTGCAGCAACTTTCCTGACCGCATTTATGTGGAGAAAACACCTGAACAGTGCAACCTCAACTACTACTACTCACGGCAGACTAAAGCAAACATCTGATGTGACTAGTACTCAAGTGGATGCTTAGATGAAGAACAAGTGTACGGTGAAGATAAGGAGGAAGGAGTATATATAAAGGGAATAGATCTCACAGAAAGGGGGGAGAAAATGGTATTCATTTAAGTCTGTAAAACTTAAACCTCTTCGGATTCAAGAGGATTATTATTGAATGCTAGTCTGAACTTCATTTTTTCTTATTTGTCTATTTGAATCGTTGCTAAATCCATTTCCAGCCCAGCTGTTTAACCCATTCTCTACAAATTCATTGTTCGAGGTTCATTGGGCTGAGTCTGTAAAGTTTGTGCTTGGCCCATCAAACTTGGACCCTACACATCCTATGATAGCAATCAATAGCAAGATGACCAATCTTGCCACAGATCTGACAAGTTGGTCTCTCAGTCTTGATGCCTTGAGCCTGTGATGGAGAAAATTGGTTTTCTTGATTCTGATTTGATGAATATGGAGAAAACTGAAGTGGAGAAGAATTAGATCCTCTACCACCTCCATTACCTCTACCTCTATTTCCATTTCTTCCTCTTCCTTTGCCATTGAAGTGATTATATTGATTGTAACCTCCAGGTCTAGAAGTGGTGTTTACAGCCATTGCAAAGGCATCCTTGATGTCTCCAATATCATTTAGAGTGGGTTTGGATAGCAATGCGTTTGCGTTGCTATTCATGTCTGCGTTTCCTTGGGTGGGTCCTGTGTACTATTCATGGGACCCACAAGTACCTCTTTCAACAAATTCAACTTTAAAACTAGGTCCCACGACACTATTCACACATTTAAAAATTATTTTACTACAGTGTTTTTAGTTTTCAGCAGTAAGCGGTATCTAAACAGACCCTTAGGGACTCTTCTTCTGCATTGAGTAAAGTTATGAGTTCATCATAACTCAATTGTGTACTTCTTGTACGTATGGCAGATCTGAATGCATTGTAGTCTTTTGAAAGTCCTTTGAGAGCTATGTGAAGTAATTCCTTATCATCAAGAATTACTCCTACGACCATCAGCTTATCCCTTACAATCTCGATTTTTTGCAAATATAGATCTACGGAATCAGTACCTTTTCTGGTATTGTGAAGCTCACCTTTGAGATTCATAATATGTGATCTTGAGATTGCAGAAAAACGATTTTCAAGAACCCTCCAAACTTCCATTGCTGAGTGGCAACCCATAGTAAAAGCAAGGATTGAAGGTGTTGGTGTTGAACTAATGAATGTAACCAGTGCTTTCTCCTTCGATTTCCAAACCAAATAGTTAGGATTCACAATTGTTGTGACAATCCTGAAAGATCTTTGAGAAATTTCTCAGGAATTAGTTGAGTTTCATCAAGTAGCTCAACAGATAAAGTAAGTATCAAGCACCATAGTAATTTGATGCTTCCACATAATATAGTTTAAGTACTATCCAGTTTCTTGGTCATCGTGTTGGCCATATTTGACAAAAGTAAAAGATGTTGATTGACCAAATTAATTGAAGAAGTAGTAGATGAAGATGCCACAGACGCCATTGTAGAGGTTGAAGACGTCATTGCAGAGGTTGAAGATGATGTTGCAATAGAAGTCATCTGTGGCTCTGATACCATGAAGAAAAGCTTGGATTTGCAAGCTAAATACAAGAAGTTTATTGAATGTTCTAGAACAAATTCATAGAGAGAGAGAGAGAGAGAGAGAGAATTTGAGAGAAAAAGCCAAAGGATTATTATTGCTTACATATAGAATTATACATCATCAAGGTATTTATACAGAAGGATTATACATAAATTATTTCTAGAAAATTCTAACAATCATAACAGAAATTCCCGCGCAATGAGGATCTGAACTATAACAAACTAATTCGTGCCATAACAGATATTTACACATGTCATAATTGATTTCCAAAGCACCTAGTCATTGCCTTGCTGCTGAGATGAAATACAGTGTTTGAGTAAGTAATCACACGTGCGTTTGACAACACACGTTAGCTCTTGATGATGTCATTTTTCTAATGTTGCTGGCGCTCTTCTTCAACCCTCCTGCAATATAAAAAATAGTGCTTGTTTCTCTCATATTTATGGTGGGGTTTATTCATTAAATTCATGGTAAGGTCCAACATAAATGTAAGAGGAGAGAGCACCATTTCATTATAGTACCTAAGAATGTTCCGTGACAAATAGTCATAATTGCTAGGTGATTTCTGCCTAGACTAACCAAAATAAGAAGTGAGACAGAGGGTACAGAATTCATGTATTAAGTATTCATTTTTTCAACATCAACCAATCAGTTTGGAAGTGGCCTCCCTTCTTCCAGGTATCTTCCCTGTAAAATAAGACTTAGAATTATTGAAATATATGGGTTTTTATTTAAATTTTTAATTAACTTCCAAGCAATTCTCTTCTTATCAAATCAAAAGGGAAAGAAAGGTAATTCCTGTAACCAAGCTCCATATGTGTAAAAAAGGATGAAGTGAGTGTCCGCGCCTTTGAGTCATCAAGGAAATATCGTAGCAATGAAGTAGGAATAATAGACAAGGAAGCCCTGCAAACAGATTATAGGTAACAAGTAAAAACTGGTAGAAGTTGAATAGAAATACAAACAAGGATCTTATTGGAACTGATGTTGCAACACTGTTTTCATGTCGAGTAGGGAGTTTTTGCCCTTGTTGTAGTGTACTAGCTGAAGATTCAGGGGGTGTTTGGTGATTGTTTCCAAACAACAATTTTCAGTTTTTAAATAACACTTTACGTTTTTTCACACATTTTTTCATTCACACGTATTTCTATAAAAGTTTTTAAACAACAATTTTTAGTTTTTAGACACATCAACCAAACTGGCCTCGGTGTTTCAAATGTTTCTGTTTGTATTGGTTTGTTTCAAATTAATAGGAATTTTTGAATTATCCTAAAAGAACTGTTGATGCCTTCTTCTTTGCGTGTGTATGTGTGTGTGGATGCAACAATCTTTGAGTCTTGACTCTTGAGCAGTAAAGTAGAAACATCCAGACTTTGAATGGTTGTATTAGTTTCTTTTTTTGATGAAAAAAAAGTAACTAATTTTTTTTTTTGTTGATAAACTGCCATTTCATTAGAACTAATTTCTTAATCTGTTTGTTGGTTGCATTTGTCATTGAGTTCCACTTTTTTTTTCTTTGGTAATAGGGAATATATAACAGAAGCAGAACTACGTAGCTCAAGGACCAGTATCAGTACAAAATCTATTACATCCGAGACATAGCTCAAGTTGGTCAGCAGATGTATTTGCTTCCTTAAAACAGTATTTCAGCTTCCACATAGAGATTTGGTTCGTTAAGGCTTCGTTTGGTACCCCACTCAAACATATACTTTCAATTTTTAAATAATATTACATATATTTTCATACATTTTTTACTCATATGTATTTTCATATATATTTTTAAACACATATTTTTAACTATATAATTTTAAGTACATACACCAAACACCACTAAATTCTTCTAATCATCGACCAAAGGGACATAGTCAGCAATGGAGGCACTGCCTTGATAACCGAGTTCCCATTTCTTCTTTTCTTTTATTTTGAGGGTAAGGACTAGGGAGTGGAAAAGGGTCGGTGGTGGACAGTAAATAAAGGGCAGGTCTTTTTGACTTGACTACTAAAGCAACCATAAAGTAAATTAAGCTAAAAATGAAAAAGAATGAAGAAAATAAAAAAGCTTTATCCAACCTTTAAAAATTTTCAAGAAAGAAAAAAAAAAAAAAGACTACAAGATTTAATATATTATTTTCAAAAAACAAATACCATTAGCTATTATCTTCCAGGCAATTACTGAATTAGAATAGAAATATAGTTTTTGACGTGCCAAAATAAAAAATTGAGACAGAGGGTACAGAATTCATGTGTCAAGTATTCATTTTTTCAACATTAATCAATCAGTTTGCAAGTGGCCTCCCATCCTCCAGTATCTTCCCAGTAAAATAAGGCCTAGAATTATTAAAGCATATGAGAAATGCTCGTCAAAAATATCACAATTTTTAACAATTAGTCATGTAGTGAACTGTAAGTAATAGATAAAAAATAAAAAATATATATTATCATCACTCATAACTATGACAAAAATTGTGATATCTTTGGTGACCCTAGCATTTCTCGAAATATATATAAATATATATATATATATATAGGTCTGATTAATGTGAGTTTTTAGGGAGAAATTATAAGATCCACATAGTGGACAAGTGATGTGGTCCACTATTTCATTAAAAAACTGTCACTTGTTTAAAATTGTTAGTTAGAATTTTTTTTAAATAGAAATTAATTACTGATTCAGCAATTTTAAACAAGTGGAAGTTTTTTAGTAGAATAGTGGACAAGTGACGTGATCCTCCAGAGGACTCTATAATTAAATTTTATTGGAAATTAAAATCAATTTTCGATAAAATTTTTCTAAAATTAGTTTATTATTGTGTGCCCTAAAACACACATTAGTAAAATCCTATATATATATATATATATGGGATTTTACTTTCTATTGAAAATTTTGAATTAACTTCGAAGTAATTCTCTTCTTATTCATCAAAAGAGAAAAAAAAGGTAATTCCCATAGTTAAAGCACCGTATGTGTCAAAAAAGATGAAGTGTCAAGTGGGTGTTCGCCTCCGAGTCACCGAGGAAAAATCGTAGCAATCCAAAGAATGAAAAGACAAGGAAGCCCTGCAAACGGATTATAGGCAACAAATAAAACTGGTAGAAATTGAATAGCAATACTAACAAGGATCTTATTAGAACTGAATTCAGTGTGGAGGAATGTTGGATTCCTTGGTATGTTAGATAAGAAACTGACGCAGCCTTTAGAGAGAAGAAAAACTCAAACTGATAAATGAAATTATAGGTTTATATATATATATACACAAAATTATCATGTGGTTTCCTCTTCAAATACAAAATTTTATGAAGTTTTCAATGTATTTATTAACCGTCTGAGTAGGGCTGTGAACTAGAAGAACCGAGTGTGTGTATATATATTGTAGGGGGTAAAACTTGCAGTCACAATTCGAATGAGACTAGGTTAGGAAAGAGGCCCAATACAACTAATTTGTAGAGGTGGATGGTTAAGGTCAACTTTTTAAAACTTAGTAACCACGGTTTAGTAAGTTAAAGAATGAAAATTGGCAAGGACAACAACTTAAGTAAAAAATTTATAGCAAGCAAAGAGAAATTCTTATTCAAGTTCTCCCTTGGGCTGGCTGAGGAGTGATGGTTCTTTAGATATACAATTCTCGGTTTTACAATGATCACTTTCTTTCTCTATTTCCCTATTTCTCCCCTAAAAAACCTGCCTTAATTTGTTACTTGTACAGTGAAAAATTTCTGATGAAAACTTTTCAATCTTAGATGAAGCCTCATCTTAGTTTTAAGACATTGTAAAGTATCAAATTTAAGAGGCATAAAAAATAAAAAATAAAATTTAAGGAAGAGATGACAAAATGTGAATCCGAAGCCGGTTTGTAGGAAAGTATTGGGTAGAGTCTCAGAGACAACTGTCCTAAATAATGTGCACATGATGACCTTTAGCTCAAATTCAAAAGGTAACATGTTAAATCCTGTTAGGTACGTGAGTTCAAATATATGTTTTCAGTTTTTAAATAATATTACACGAATTTTTACACATTTTTTCATTCATACGTATTTCTAAAAAAATTGAAAACTATATTGTTATATTTTTTTTCAAAAGTTGTAACCAACAAGTAATTCTTAAATACTCTTAAAACATGAAAAATAGTGTTTCTTCTTCTCACACTTATGGTAGGGTCTATTAATTAAATTAATGGTAAGGTCAACCATAAATGTAAGAGGAGAGAGTACTATTTCATTATATTTCAAAAGTATCTAAGAATATCACTGGACAGTGTGCACACCTTTAGTGCGATGGTTACTCCACAAGTATAAGTGTTTGTAAGATGTAGGGACAATGGCCGGAGTTCAAATCTCTAGAAAGAAGATTTACATACATATACACTTAAATTAGGATTTTATCTGGTAAAGAAAAAAGAAAAAAAAATACCTAAAAATGTTTCATGTTGAATAGTCATAATTGCTAGGTACTTTCTGCCTTGACTAATTAAAATAAATAAGTGAGACAGGGGTACAACATTCACGTGTTAAGTACTCATTTTTTCAACATCAACCAATCAGTTTGGAAGTGACCTCCCATCTTCCAAGTATCTTCCTGGTAAAATAAGACTTAGAATTATTGAAATATATGGGTTTTTATTTAACTTCCAAGTAATTCTCTTCTTATCCATCAAAAGAGAAAGAAAGGTAATTCCTATAGTCACGCTCCGTATGTGTCAATAAAGATGAAGTGGGTGTCCGCGCCTTTGAGTCACCGAGGAAATTTCGTAGCAATGAAGTAGGAATAGACAAGGAAGCCCTGCAAACAGATTGTAGGTAACAAGTAAAAACTGGTAGAAGTTGAATAACAATACAAACAAGGATCTTATTGGAACTGATGTTGCAAGTTGCAACACTGATTTCATGTTGAGTAGGGAGTTTATGTCAGGGCAGACGCCCTTGTTGTAGTGTCCTAGTGTTTCAAATATTTCTGTTTGTATTGATTTGTTACATATTAATAGAAATTTTTGAATTATCCAAAAAAGAACTGTTGATGCCTTCTTCTTTGTATGTGTGTGGATGCAACAATATTAGTAGAAGCACCCAGACTTTGATGGTTGATGGTTGGATAACTTGTATTTGTTGCTTGACATTATTATTTCTCAACATGTTTGATGGAAAAAATTATTATATGAGACGGCCTCATGAAACTTATGTCTCAGTAACATGTAGGTTATGTACGCGTGGAACTTACAAGTTATTGAGACATTGGTCTCATGCGACTGTCTCATACAATACTTAGAGCATTCACATCTGCTTTCTCAAAATTATTCTATTTTACCATCTTAAAAGTTACTTTATCAATTATACCATACCATTTTAATACACCTAATATCTTAACTTTTATTTATCTCACCTATTCATTAAAATATTGGTTTCATTGACTCTTTTTCTCTCTTCCTCTTCATAAAAAATAATTAAAACTACCCAACCATCACCATAAATACAAGACCAAATGTAAATGCTCTTACTAGTTTGATGGTTGCATTTGTCATTGTTTTCCACTTTAGCACCTTGATAATTGAGTTTCCATTTCTTCTTTTCTTTTGAGGGTAGGGACTGGGGAGGGGGTAAGGGTCGGTGGTGGACAGCAAATTAAGGCATGTCTTTTTGACTTGACTTCTAAAGGAACCATAAAATAAGTAATGAATGACGAAAATGAGAAAGCTTTATCCAACCTTTAGAAATTTTCAAGAAAAAAAGAGACTGCAAGATTTAATATATTATTTTCTATAAACAAATACCATAAACTATTATCTTCTAGGAAATTACTACAAGTTTTTGACGGGCCACATCAAACCTTGTTCACAAGAGTCACTGTTAAAAAAATAAAGAAAACCATCAACCATTATCTTTCATGCAATTGCTCAATTAGGCTATGAAAATAGCTTTTGACATGCCACATCAAACTTGTTCACATGAAAGTCACTAGTAACACGAGGCCATAAGTGTAGGCAATTATTCTAAGAGCCATATGTGATATATGCGAGTTAAAGTTTTCAAAGAATTTTCTTAAACTTTAAAGAACGTATGTAGTCGCATCACGAGAAAAATTAACTACACCTGAGCCTATTGTGCATATAAGTGCAGATTGATGTTGCATCTTGAGTCACTTCGATGAATAAAAAAAAATCACTTGCCTCAATATTCATATACCGGTCATTCAAATTCCTCAATAATAATACTAATGTAGATTAAATATATTTATTTTTTCACGTGTAGTTTTAGTATGTTATAATTACATCATTTTGAGTTTAAATTGTACTCTACAAATATATCAACATCGAGCATGGGAAGAAAGTTCAAATAAAATGCTACATATGTAATGTTATTAGTCCAAATTAAGTATTTAAAGATTAAGGGATAAATAACTAAATTTTATGTATGTAAATGGTTTTAGCCAAAAAAAAAAAAAACGTAAATGGTATTATTTATATTTTTATTTTTTTGAGAATCATGTAAATGGTAATTTAATGGACTGGAGCACTGCTTTGTTGACTTGACTGCAAAAGGAAATGGAAACTTGAATAAAACGCACTAGCATTAGGATACTTTTTAGAAATTTCGAAGTAGTGACATAAAACATACCTTTTAGAAATTTGGAAGTAGTGAATCGGTGACTTAAATATATATATTAGAATAAATAAATAAACGCACCAACTCCGACAATCTCCTTTGTTCTTTGTTTGCCTTTTCCTTCTCTCTTCCACTGCAATCTCATCATTCTATGCTAATCTCACCTTTATCTTTATTCTTCTTCTTCTTCCCTTCCTTTGTAGCTGAACTCTAACCCAATTTTCATTTTCAACTTCACTCGCTTTCACCTTCCAAGGTTGGCCCGTCAACAACGTTTCAGTTTACGCACCGAAATCTCTTCTTTTTTTTTTTTTTTTTTTCTGTTTATCTTAATTTGGTGCTTTGTTTTTTTACAGACAAAGTGACTGAACATTTTGGTCATTGATCCAATTGCTTCCATTTCCTTCGATGGCGACTCAAACAGCCTCCTCCTCCTCCTCCTCCTCTTCTTCTCGGAAATATGATGTGTTTCTGAGTTTTTGCGGCGTTGACACCCGTAAGAATTTCACTGACCATCTCTATACTGCTTTGAAACAAAAGGGTATTATCACCTTTAGGGACGATGAGAAGCTTGAGCGTGGAAAATATATATCTGAAGAGCTATTGAAAGCAATAGAAGAATCCGATTATGTAATCATCATTCTCTCAAAAAACTATGCTTTTTCAAGGTGGTGTTTGATTGAACTAGCAAAGATTGTTGAATGCACAAAGAAGACAGGGTTGATAGTTTTTCCTGTGTTTTACCATGTTGATCCCTCTGACGTACGGAACCAGACCGGAACTCTTGGTGAAGCCTTTACTAAACATGAGAAAGATCCCAAGGTTAACATAGATGATATACAAGCGTGGAAAGCTGCTTTAATAAAAGTGGGAAATACCTCCGGATGGCATTTACACGACGGGTAACATTTTTGTCTTTTCTTGTTACAATGAGAACATTGTTAAGTTAAAAAATTTTGAAAAACAATTTTCTTCAAATTATTATCAATATAGCATATGTCTACACCAAAACGTCTCAAACTTTTCCATGGATTAAACATAACAAATTTTATTCATTTATTTTTCCTAGATGAACCAGAAAAACTCAGTTTGGTCCCTGTATATTACATACTTAAGAAACTGTAAGCTCAAATTGAACAAACAACACCATGAACTTGGTAATTGCATTCAACAAGTCATTTGTCTGAGCATAGGAAGCGCATGTATTCTTCTTTTCGAAGTAGATTTCTCGCAGTCATATCCTGTTGACCACCTGGTTGCACTTGTTACTTATAACACAACTTACAATCTGGGATTGTGTTCAAATCAAAGGTTTTGACACAATTATTAAATGAGTCTTTTTTTTTTCTTTTTTTCTTTTTTCATATTTGCCTAAAATATTCTTGTGGCTGACGGTATTTTCTTGCTATTCCTAATTTTATTAGTGGAGGGAGGTATTTGATTACATAGGCCAATCCAAACATGGTCCTTGTTTTGTTTAAGAAGAAAAACATGGTCTATTTAGTATTTATTTATAAACATATTATCTCCATACAACCACTATTTCATAATAAAATTAATTAAAATAGTAATAATATAAAATCTAAAAGTTCTTGCTGTACTCAATGAAGTTCCATCCAAATTTAGATATACAAAATATGAGAAAAATAAAATAGCATTAGAGTTTTTTTCTTTGTTTTGGGTAAAATGGTTAGGGCAAAGGTGGAACCAACATCAGACCATCGATTTTGGAATATTATATATTAATAGCTAATATTTGAAATATTTTGTTAAACAATTTCATATGTTGAAATCCCCCCCTCTCACAGAAATTATAGAATTCTCTGGTGGACCACGTCATTTGTTCACAATTTCACTAAAAAACTTCTACTTGTTTAATATTGCTGAGTCAGTAATTAATTTTTGTTTAAAAAATTTTTCTAATTGACAATTTTAAACATGTAGAAGTTTTTTTAGTAGAATGGTGGACCACATCACTTGTCCACCATGTGGATTTTATAATTTCTCCCCCCCCCCCCCACCACATAAGTCCCTTTTTCCAACAAAACAAAAAGAAATCCACCATTAAAAAAAAAAAAAAAAAACCTGCTAAAAATCATTTAATGTATAATAACTATGTGTTTGGTATGACACTTTGTTGCTTACTTATTTGGGATCCAAAAAATTAGAATTCTGGTGCCATGTTGTCTAGCTTCACCTAAAGAATGCTTGGGCGTTTTTTTTGGTCATAGGTAAGATGATTTTACAATTGAGTATCATTATTCAAGATACACGAGTCTTTTTAGAACTGATGATATTTTCTTGAAAGTAAACAAATTTATGATCCACATAAATTCACAAAATCATGAAAAACTAATATTGAAAATGAAAATTGACCATTATAAGCATAAGTTCAACATTGGGACTTTTAAAAAAATTTAAATGTTTTTGAATTATGCCAACAATTAGTAACGACTAGAAAATCAATTGCCTATTAATTTGTTTATAGAGTGATTCTACTTATATACTATTCTAGTTTCTATTACAATTATGGAATATTACCTTTCATTCGGGACATCCTACTTCTCTCAAGTTCATAATATTGCACAAATGTCCTCTTCATTTAGAGGAGTTTATGGTGTGCTTTTTTATTAGAACCTCATTCATTTTAATTTTCTTGTGGGTGTTTATTTCTCCAAAAAAAAAAAAAAAAAAGGCAATGGGCTTTTTTGCAAAGTTTCTACGTAATTAAATACTTTTCAGTTGCCAAGAGCATTGTATATTAACTGACATCATATATTATATAATAAAAGTTGGGCTTAGAAGCGGTGGTTGCGCAAAATGGCTTCACCAAATTGTAAAAAAATTTTTAGATTCTTAGCTTTTAAAAGTATATATATAATTTTTCTTCTTTTATAATTTCTAAGTTAATAAAAATCTTAATTTTCTTCATCTAATCCATTTGATCCTTTTTTTTTTTTTTTTTTTATGTGTAGTGTACCATAAAAAAAAATCTTATTTTTTTAATACTACACTACAAGTAAAAAAAGAAAGCATTTATATATAATAAGAAAATGTCTAATGCATCTTTTTGCAACGTAATAGATATAATCTTTTTTGTTCTTATCTACTTCTTCTATAATTTTTAAAGTAATAAAATATTAATTTAATTATAATCCAAAATTTTCATCTAATCTATATAATCCTTATTTTTTACGTGTAGTGTATTATATAAAAAGCAACAATTTTCTTATTTTTTAATTACTACACTACATGTATAAAAAAAAACATTTATATATATATATATATATATAAATAAAAAAGGTCTAATAAACCCTATGTAAAAAACAAAACAAAACAAAAAAAAAAAAAAAAGCAGCGGCAATTTTTTTATACAAAGTAACTATAATTTTGAAATTGTTTAATTCACATATCATGTTATTTTGGTAAATCTATAGATGTTATTTTCTACGAGTGTATGTCTTTGATACTTGCATACATATACTTTGCATCTTATTATGAGCTAAAAGCCTAAAACTTGCATTTCATGAATTTGGAGGGACAAATTTTTAAACTCTTTTAAGAAAGGTAGATTCATATGTTAGCTTGCTTTCTAAATCATGAGTTATTCTCTTCTGATAAATAATTCTCATATATATATATATATATATGTGGGGCCCCAAATGTTTAATAATTCCAGTCCACCCCATATCCGGCCCAAGGCCCGCGCCGAGAATAATATAGAGGCCGAGGATGCCCACCTTCTAGGCCTACCAACGTTGATAGAGGGAAAATATCATTTACCCATTAAATATACACAACTAACTCTCTGTCCGCTTTAATGGTGAAGTGACCAGCAAACCCAGATGCCTTGGTCACTTCAACTAATAGAAGGCCTGCAAAGGCAGGTGTGAACTAACAGAAAGCCTGTAAAGGTAAAATGATGGGACAAACCTATAGACACAGAGTTCGGATAACTGACAAGTGGACGACGGAGGACTAGCCAAAGGAAAATATATATAACAGATAGAACCCCCAAAAGAGAGAGGGAGGCAAGAACAATCCTAGTGTTTGCCAGTTTGAAGGAAAAAAGTCCTCGGACTGAGCCGAGAACGAGCAGATCCTCATAAACACTTAACCAGAATTATCCCAGATATCTTCACCGATACACTTAACTAGAATTATCCCAAAGATCTTCACCGATACTTAATCAAAATCGTTACCAAGATCCTCATAAACACTTAACTAGAATTATCCCAAAGATCTTCACCGATACTTAATCAAAATCGTTACCAAGATCCTCATAAACACTTTACCTTTGCTATTATTCCTATGAATTTCATATCACCCATTATTTGCTCTGTCGGTGCCAAGACCTTCTACCCACGCTCTACAAATTTTATTGTTTAAGGTCCATTACAAATTGAGTCCCTACAATATATATATATATATATATATATATTCAAATTGTTAATTGTTCAATCTTATTAGGTTTAAGTAAAGAAAAGTCGGTAAAATATTTTTGCTATTAAAGGTTTAGCATGCTACAGTTTCGTTGTTGAAGTAGGTTCTTTGTAGGACCCCGTATTACAAAATGACTGTAATCCATGCTGCATGCTATATCAGGTAACAACTGTATGTTAAGACAATCTAAAGCGTATCTCATTAAGTTATTTATTGTATCCAATATTACATTGAATTTTCATTAAGTTAAATAAAAATTTATACTGATTGAGTAGATTTTTTTCAACCATTTGAAAGGTCTAATTTTATTGCACATATTTTAGGTATAATGTCTGCATAACCCATCATATAATTATTATTAACATGTAGTTTATAAATTGGCACTAAATTATACACATGCATATAATTATTAAAATAAAAAATTGAAAAATAAAATTATTCCCAAAAGTTTTGCATTTAATTTTAATTTTTTTAATGTTTTTGAATTTTTTTTTTTGAGAAATATGTTTATGAATTTTGAATATTACTTATAATTTGTGAGCTTGGGGCTTTATATATAGATAGATAGATAGATAGATCACGTTGTGGTGGTTGTGGTTACCTAATGATGTACAATATATTTTATTCAAACACACTACATATATTATGTATTAGGATAATTAATTTAGAGTTTACTTAATTAGTAGAGTATTTCATAAATAAACCCCCTTTTTTATACATTCAATTCTAATTAAAATAATTTTTCATTTTTTATAATCTATATAATCTATATTTTTTTTTTTGAGAGGAATATAATCTATATTTAACATCAAAATTTATTTTTTAATTTATATAAGATTTTTTAAACAAACCATTTAATTTACATATAATTTTTTTATTAAGCCGTGTATTGCACGGGCATAATATTAATTTTTAAATTTTTTTAACGGAGATGTTTAGAATTCAAATCTTCTCTCCCCAACTATCTAATTATAAAATAAATAGATAAATAAATAAAAACTATTAAGTTATGTTTGATTGGAAATTTTTAAATACAATTAAATTAGGGGTGGTTACAAATTAAATGTTTGGGTCATAAAGGGACGCAACAAAAATTTCACAATAACTTAGGCATGCGACCCCTTGGCTTTTCAAAAATGTCAATATTTTGAATAATTATGTGTAAATCTTACTTAATTCGCCCTTCATATTTAAAGTAAAAATTATGCAAACACCCATTTAATGTACTAATAATGTCTTTCTTTTTTCTTTTAATATTTATTACTTTTTAGTAGCATTTAAAACATGTGTTTTCAAAAAATATATAATTAATTGGATCTCTCTCTCTCTCTCTCTATATATATATATATATATATTTTTTTTTTTTTTTTTTATAAGCAGTGGATCTCTCTATTTCTTTTTAAAAACATACTCCTTTTCATTTTTTTTTTAAAGCATTAGGAATACATGAATGCATATAAATTTTTTTTTTATTGAATAAGAGATCTAGGATTTGAATCTCACATATACAAAAAATTGATTGGTTTCTTAGTTAATGATAAAGAACTATTATAGTGGAGTGGATGCCCCGAGTTAAAATTTTATTCTATCTATCAAAAGAAGAAGAAAAGATGCTATAAATTTTATGGTTACAAATTTCGGACATGATCTACTTTGTCACCCATAAACAAAATACAAATTTTCATTTAATTTTGTTATTATTATATTCCTCCAATATTCCATTGTATATTTTTTTTTCTTGATAAAAGGATTAAAAATCAAGTTAAATCATATAAAAGTGGGATTTATCATCTTATTTATTTGAAAATAATTTATTTATATACACTTTATGTTATCTAAAATTATTATTATATTATGTTGGGTAATATTCCTTTATTTAACCAAAAACTATATTGATTTGAAATTTTTTAAAGAATAATGTGTATGTGTGTGTGTTAATTTCATAACTGATGGTTGGATGGTTGCTAATTTCAAAATTAAACTTTGTTGGTACTTTTCAACCATTCTTGACCAAGATAGCCATACATATATAGGGAAGTATTCACGGACTTAGCCCCCCAATTTTTTTTTTTTTTTGGATAAAAAAATACTAGTATATATATAAGGACTAATTTTAGCAATTTAGTTCAATAAAATTACACTTGACCCCCTTAACAATATCATTAATTCTTTTAAAGATCATAAAAAAATTTCATGGATGTAAAATTTTAAAACAAAATTAACAAGCTCATAAAACAAAATTTTAATGACTTTTATTTTTAGAAACAAGACAATATTTTGGGACATCCCAAAATGAAATAGAGGACAAACAAAGTGGGACGAAAGGAGTATACAATATCAATTCACAATCATTGTACATGAAATTCTACTAAATACAAAACAAAATAAAAAGAATAGATTGGTCTAATAGTATCTCCTAAATTGAATGAGGATAGGTGTATGGGATCGTTCAACTCAATTACATTTTTTAAGGTTCAAGATATTTGCATACAAAATATTTGAATAGAAACAGTATAAAAAAATATGCTCATTGGATAAATAGTTATGATATATTACATAAATAACTTATAAATTTGAATTATTTTTTGTTACACAAAAAAATGGCTCATAAATATAAAATCATTTAATCTCTCTTTTCCTCTAATTTTATATATAGATTTAGATATATGATTAGGTTTTTTTTATGGTTTATTTATATTGGACTCCTCATTTTCTACAATGAATTAACTCATTTGATAAAAAAAAAAAAAAAAAAGAAGAAGATTATATGGGACATGTGATGTAAAATTAAACTCTAATTGAAATCTAATTTTTACACTTAATTAACTCTCTTAACACAAAAATTTAAAAACTTGGATTAGATTAGATATGTGACACAAAATTAGACTTTAATTGAATTCCAATTTGAAATCTAATTGGATTTTCTTTCAGTTTTGGCTATATATATATATATATATATACATACACATATATAGATTGACAAAAATTTAAATATAGTTAAATAAGGGGCCATTTAATTTTTTTAGTTAAACCTCAAAGTTTAGAAAATAGGCAAAAAAATAATAATAATAATAAATAAAGTGCAGAGTACACCCATAAAGTTTGGAATTGCTCGGATTTTACACTCTGAAGTTTGATTTTGTTAGCAAAACCTTACTCTCTGTTATTTTAGGCTACTAAGTGACACGTTGGTATGCTATGTGTATTTTTATTTCTTATTTTTTGGGCAAAATCAACCTCCCAAAATGATCTTGTTTCACTTAAAACAAAAAGCATTGTGGTGGTCCTTCCAAAACAACATTGTTTTGGGAGGCCAATTTGACCCAATATATATACATATATATATATATACTCATCCGCACGCCAACATGTCACCTAACAATTTAAACTAATGGAGGGTGGAGTTTTGCTAACAAAACCAAATTTTAGGATGTAAAATCCAATTTATCAAATTTCATGGTGTAAAATTCAAACAACTCCAAACTTTAGAGGTATATTTTGCAATTTACCCAAAAAAAACTATTATTACTAATTATATTTGTTTGACACTAAAAGTATCATCATTACTACTTAAATTATTACTTAATTTTTTTTTTTTTGGGGAAACAACTATTACTTAATTGGTACACCACAACTTTGAAACACTATCGTATTTATTAAAAAAATAAATAAACCTTATAGTTAGCTCCTCAAAAAGGGGAAAAAAAAAACTTATTGTCATGTTTTTTTTAAATTAAATGTTGGACTTTCAAAATCATATCAATTTTAGCACCCTAATTAAATCTGAATATCAAACTACCAAAAATTAAAGACTTTAAAGTTCAATTTAATACAAGCAAAGTTATAAGGTTTAACTTGTAACAACTTTAAATTTCAAGGTTTAATTTGAAACTTTTTGAATCTAAAAGTCAAACCTAAAATTTTAAGACTTTTAAG
The DNA here is from genome assembly GCA_023621385.1 of Quercus gilva. Taxonomy (NCBI): domain Eukaryota; kingdom Viridiplantae; phylum Streptophyta; class Magnoliopsida; order Fagales; family Fagaceae; genus Quercus; species Quercus gilva. The sequence goes on along the minus strand of CM042481.1, from coordinate 8,594,416 downwards.
GTTCAATTTAATTCTAATTCTAAACATTGTACAGTTACTAAAACTTTTATTTTTTTTTTAATGGCCGATGATAACTCTACAAAATTATTATGTTGTCTTCGTTGCAGACCTGAGTCAAAAGTTATTGAAGATATCGTTAAAAAAATTGAAGATGAATTGAAATTTACATACTCATTTGATTACAAGGATCTTGTTGGAATAAACCGTCGTTTGGAGGAACTGGAGAATCTACTAGGCATGGTGTTGGATGAGGTTCGCTTAATCGGGATTTGGGGAACGGGTGGAATGGGTAAAACGACTTTAGCAAAAGTTGTTTATGACAGATTTCGTTATGAGTTTCAAGGCAGCAGCTTTCTAGCCAATGTTAGAGAAGAAAGTGGAAAACATGGTATAGTTCATTTACAAAAAAAACTTCTTTCTGATATTTTGATTGAAACGAATTTTGATTTTCCAGATTTTCGATGGGGGAGTAATGTGATAAAGAAAAGATTATGTCATAAAAAGGTTCTCATCATTCTAGATGATGTGGATCAACCTGATCAATTAGAAGCACTAGTAGGAGAACAAAGTTGGTTTGGTCAAGGAAGTAGAATTATTATTACAACCAGAGATAAACATATATTAATCAGACATGAAGTGGCTAAAGCTCAAATATACAAAGTTAAGGAAATGAACAATGATGAAGCTCTTAAGCTCTTTAGTCAAAAAGCCTTCAAGAAAGACCAACCTCTAAAAGCTTATGTAGAGATGTCTCAGAAGTTTATATATTATGCTAAAGGCCTTCCTTTAGCTCTTGAAGTTTTGGGTTCCTTCCTACGTCATAGAGATCTAAATTTATGGGAAAGTACCCTAGCTAGATATAAAGAAAATCCTCCAAAAGAAATTCTAGATGTGCTTGAAATAAGTTTTGATGGCCTAAAGGAAAGAGAGAAAAGCATATATTTAGATATTGCTTGTTTCTTCAATGGGAAGGACAGAGGTTATGTAACAAAACTACTACAAATTCTCTATGACAAGCCAGACATTGATATAGATGTTCTATTGAAAAAATCTCTTGTAACCATATCATGGGGATACTTTCAGATGCATGATTTACTACAAGAATTAGGTAGGGAAATTGTTCGTCGTGAATCTCCCCAAGAGGCTGGTGAACGCAGCAGGTTGTGGCATAGTGAGGATGTCTATCATGTACTAAAAGAAAATACAGTAAGTTGATCACACAAAATCTAAAACTTTTTTAATGGTATATATATGTATAAAGAATCAAATAGGATTTTGTTAATTGAGCAGTACACTTTTATTTATTTATTTATTTATTACCAGGGAACAAATTCAGTTAAAGGCATATTCCTTGAGTCACATCCCAAAAAAGAGAGACACTTGATTGTTGAAGCCTTCCCAAAGATGAAAAACTTGAGATTACTAAAAATCAGCAATGTGCACCTTCCTCAAGGCCTCAATTATCTTTCTAGTGAGTTGCGTTCAATTCATTGGGCTGGATATCCTTTGGAATCCATGCCAACTAGTTTTGAGCCAAAAAAACTTGTTGAACTCATTATGCATAGCAGCCTTATCAAACAACTATGGAAAGGATTCAAGGTAAGATTTTCACAAATGCAAAGCATTTTTTTTTTTTTAACATCAGTTATATTTATAAGGGTTTAATTTCTTTGTTTGATTGTTGTTTTATAACAGAGTTGTGACGAGTTAAAACATATTGACTTGAGTAACTCAAAAAACTTGATTGAGATCCCGGACTTGAGTGGAGTTCCAAATCTTGAGCAACTGATTCTTCAAGGTTGTACAACATTGCATAGGATTCATGAGTCTCTTGGAAATCTCAAACGACTTATTCAATTGGATCTAAAATATTGCAAATGCCTTGAAAGACTTCCACACAAGATCAACTTGGAATCACTTGAAATTTTTAATCTTTCTGGTTGCTCCAAATTGATTAAGTTTCTAAAGGTTGTAGGAAATATGTCACATTTGTCAAAACTTTATTTGTGCAACACTGATATAAAAGCTCTACCATTACCATTGGAGCATTTAACTAGCCTTACTGAATTGAATCTAAGTGATTGCAAAGACCTTGATGAACTGCCAAAGAACTTGGGGAATATGAAAGGCCTTGAGGAACTAGATGTGAGTAGAACTGCTATAAAAGAGCTACCTTTATCCATCATTCAACTATCTAATCTAAAAGGTCTTCTTTTGTGTGGTTGCACGAGTCTTCAATCATTGCCAGAGCTTCCCTTAAACCTGGGGCAATTGATTCTTCAAGGTTGTACAAGCCTATCTAAGATTCATGCATCTCTTGGAAATCTCAAACTACTCATTCGATTGAATTTGGATGGTTGCAAATGTCTCGAAAGCCTTCCTCACAAGATCAACTTGGAAGCTCTTGAAACTTTTATTCTTTCTGGTTGTTCAAGACTAAAGAAGTTTCCAGAGGTTGTAGGAAATATGTCAGGTTTGTCAAAACTTTCTTTGAATGAGACTGCTATAACAGGGCTACCATTATCAATTGAGCATTTAATTGGCCTTACAAAATTGGATCTAAGAGACTGCAAAAACCTTTCAAGTCTTCCGAATGGTTGTTATAGGTCAATGTCTCTAAAAAATCTTAATTTATCTGGGTGCTCAAAACTTGATGAATTGCTAGAGAATTTGGGGAATATCGAAACTCTAGAGGAGTTAGACATGAGTGGAACTGCTATAACGGGGCTACCATTATCAATTGAGTATTTAATTGGCCTTACTAAATTGGATCTAAGAGACTGCAAAAACCTTTCAAGTCTTCCGAATGGTTGTTATAGTTCAATGTCTCTAAAAAGTCTCAATTTATCTGGCTGCTCAAAGCTTGTTATACTGCCAGAGAATTTGGGGAATATCAAAACTCTGGAGGAGTTAGACGTGAGCAAAACTGCTATAACAGGGCTACCATTATCAATTGAGCATTTAATTGGCCTTATAAAATTGGATCTAAGAGACTGCAAAAACCTTTCAAGTCTTCCGAATGGTTGTTATAGTTCAATGTCTCTAAAAAGTCTCAATTTATCTGGCTGCTCAAAGCTTGTTATACTGCCAGAGAATTTGGGGAATATCAAAACTCTGGAGGAGTTAGACGTGAGCAGAACTGCTATAACGGGGCTACCATTATCAATTGAGCATTTAATTGGCCTTACTAAATTGGTTCTAAGAGACTGCAAAAATCTTTCAAGTCTTCCGAATGGTTGTTATAGTTCAATGTCTCTAAAAATTCTTAATTTATCTGGTTGCTCAAAACTTGATGAATTGCCAGAAAATTTGAGAAAAATTGAAAGTTTGGAAGAGTTAGACTTGAGTGAGACTACTATAACGGACCTACCTTCATCTGTTGTTCACTTAAAAAATCTCAAAGTGCTATCACTGTCCGGATGCGTGGGGCCACCATCTAGAAGAAGTCCAGATCCCATGGGCATGCTAGTGCGTTCTTTAATAGGCTTATGCCCTTTGACCTCACTTGATCTAAGTTATTGCAATGTTCAGACAATTCCTAATGCTCTTGGGTGCTTGTCATCTTTAGAACATTTAAATCTAGACGGAAATAATTTTGTTTGCCTTCCTGAAAGTATCATTCAACTATCTAATTTGAGATGGATTTTAATGGATGGTTGCACTCATCTTCGAATGTTGCCCAAGCTTCCATTAAAAATTCAGTATATTGGTGCAGCAAATTGTACCTCACTGGAAACATTATCAGTAAGACCAGAATACGGTTTTGAGCCGGAATTTTGCCTTCTCAATTGCAACAAATTGATCAAGAATCAAGACTACGGTGACCTGTTTTCAACAATGCTAAGACGTAATATCATTAATAACCAGGTCTGTCTGTCTCTCTCTCTCTCTCCCTCTCTCTCACATGTGAGGTTCTTAGCATCATGAATTGTATGTTTCAGGTTCGGTATTTTCGTGATGTTTACTCTCTCGAGATTCCTGGGAGTGAAATTCCGAAATGGTTTAGCCACCAAAATGTGGGGGGGTTCAGTGAATCTGCAAGGGCCCTCAGATTTATTTCGTAACAAATTGATGGGAATGGCTGTGGGCGCTGTTTTTTTATTCGGCAAGCCTCATCCACCCCCTGATATTGACCATCTTTCGTGTAACATTAATGGAACAGCTGTCGTAATCACTTCTTTATCCAAGGAATTTAGTAAGATTGAATCGTATCAGCTTTGGCTGCATTATTTTTCCGCTAAATACCTTCCGCACTTCATTGAAACATATAAAGTCGACGCTAACGGATTCAGCCAGATTGAAGTTAAATTTGAACCCAAATGTCCAGGATTGGAGGTTACGAAATGTGGGGCCCATCTGGTATCCGAGCTAGACATTGAAGACCTAACAAACCAAACTAAGGCTGGGCCTAGCAGCTGCATCATCACTCCTTATGATGAGGATGGTTTTGAGGATTCAGTAAAAGATACCAAAATTAAGCGAAGCCGTGATGACTCTGATGGGGAAGGGGCTGGACCTAGTGGAGAAGCTACCTCTAATGACGAACCACCACACCTGAAGTGGAGACAGCACCCTGATCTAATTGAAAATTGGTTTGGGAATTTACACACACAAGGATAAGGTAATTCTGATTGTGAGGAAGAGGAATCTCAATGAAAGTTGTAGCTTTTATGGAATCTGCACTGCCGATCAACTTTTTTCTCTCTGATTTTTGTTAAGTCACCATCTTTTCTCCCTCTTACGTGAGATTGTTTGTATTTCTTTTTTCTTTTTTGAAAATTCATTGCCAATTCTTTTAGTTTGGTCATTTGTTTTCTCATTTTTGCTAGATACGAAGAAGTATTTGGACTTTGTTGGAAAGGAGAAACTGTCACATTGCTAGCTGACGAAAAGGCATGTGGAACTGATTGTATGGTAGTCATTTTTGTTCAGTTGTGTTGGATGGTATATTTGGAACTCTCTGTTATTGCTCTCTTTTTATAGTATTTACTACAACTTTCCATAGGAGAATGCAATTGATGCATGGTACTCTAGTGTTGTAAAATCAAATGGAATGAAGAAAATTTGGGCCTCTGTTTCCAAGTGAAGTTAAATTGCAGCAAAGTAGATAAAATTATTTGCAAAGCTTTCTTGTTATGTACAATAGAACTGATGCAACTATTTTATCATTTAGAAGTAGGACAACTATTTTAAAACTTAAAGGACCGTTCTTTTCTCTTTATTTATTTTATTTTGACTTCACACCACACCACCCATTGTTTGGTTGATTGGAAAGCTCTGTGGAAATTTTCCTTTTTGGTATTTGTATTTTGTGCTGAGTTTGTCCTTGAGTTAGGCCTAAAACAGTTGAATTAGGTTCCTGAGTTCTGACTTGTTTTTCTTATAACAAGCTTACAAAATATCATTATTTTCTGTTTTCATTTAAACAATTTGATTTAAGGATGAAATTTTGTCTAGATTTCCTAACGTGTGTGTGTCTGTATGACGAGTTAGCTCTGTTGATTATTTTCTTTGGATTTGGAATATTAGCAATAGATGGCTACTCTACCATCTATTGAATATCATTCGTTGTGTTCTTGCTGGTCAAAATCAGATTATTGATGCACTCAGCAATCAGTATGAAACTTTTGCTTTATTTGTTTTCCCTGTTTTCTATGTGCTTTTTTTTTTCAGTCTATGAGTATCCAGCTATCATCCTTGACAATTTGGAATTAGAAACTTCTCATTGTCTTATTTGTCATTTGGGTGTCATGTTGTTCCATCTAGGTGCACTGATGTGGCTGTCCTACATATTGCGTGGGATTATTTCTAGAGTGTTTGAATCAATTCAATTGTTTCGAAGCTTCAATTTCTAGCGGTTGCACAAGTGCAGGAGTATGGCCTTTGTCAATTCATGGGTTTGTTATCTGATCATTTGGGTTTCATTTGTCAACTGATTATTGACAATAGAGAAAGAAATAAGCAAAATTGTAATGGTGAAGCAAGACCCTGTAGAATTAGAAGCTGTGATGTGAAAGTTCTTTTTTGTTTTGATAGGTAATATGGAATTCAAATCAGCTTTGGTGTTCCGTTGATTCCATGCTTAAAGATGGGAAAACGAGTTGTAGAATAACCTCTCCTCTGCTTGCACTGCTGCCTTTATTACTTTTCAGTTCTTCATATCTAAGCTCATGGTATGTCATTCATCCCATAGTCTTCTGTCATAGATTTATAAAAATAGCACATTTATTTCCTCTTTTCTTTGTGATTTGATTAGATGTAACATTTCCATGCAAAACTTCAACTTATATTACCACTACCCAATTTTTTTCTTTTCTTTTTTTTTCCAAAATTTTTGAGTTTATCAGTTCACAGAAATTTATACCAAAATTAGGCATTATCCTTTATTTAAATTTCCTGTCAATCAAATTTTCCAAATTTGCATACCTACATGATCTTGGACCAGGTGTTTATTTTTTTGGATGAATGAAAATATATAATTAAGAGAACACTCAGTTCAAGTCCACACACAACATCGCTGTAGTAACAACAGAACAACTAGTCATAATACACACAAATTTGAAGCAGAACAAAACTTTCGTCAACCAAAAGAAACACTTTCTAACTTTTCCTAAAGATGTCTTGACCCTTACTAGGACATCACATACAAAAAATGGCTTCATTTGGAAAATAGATAATGGAATATTCCAGCTAATACACAGATATCTCTTCATTCAAGAGTATTTGAAATTCCCTCTAGCTTCCATCCTTACACCAATTTCCGTTTCTCCAACATCTGCTCCTCACTTTAAATATTTGCTCCCTAAATTTTGCATTTCTCTGACTCCATAAATGGTAAACCACACCCCCATGCTAGCTTACATGAGGAAGCTTTCAGCTTACCTTTTAAGCTTTCCAACCCCCATTTAATCCAATTTGTTTCAGGAGAGTCTATGAGGCATCTCTTCATTACTTCCCCCCACAATCTTTTTGACAAAATGCATTTAAAAAATAAATGGTCTGGACATTTTATGCAACTTCTACAGAATGCAAACAAAATATCCCCTTGTATCCCCACTATAACAATTTATCCCAAATGGATAATTTTTTCTCATAGCACGCCAAGTGATGAGTCATGTCTAGAAAAGACAGTAAAAAACCAGATTAGCTTCCACCAATTAACCTCAGACTACCTCAATTAAATTGGACTCCTGGTTTCTTAGCAGGTATAAATGCTCCCCTTGGCAGAAACCCAAATAGGTCTATCTACTTCTCGAATATCCATGAGAGGAAGTTTGCAGACATAGCTTTTTTCCTGCTATACAATTGAAACTTTTCTGCAAGACTACTTGCAACATCATATTCTGCTCTGTAACCATACCTGGTATAAAGAATATCATCAGGATTCCACTAATACACTGGAAACTTTTGCCGTAAGACTACTTGCAACATCATATACTACTCTGTAGTGAATATCATCAGAATGCTATCAATTACACTCTTGATGTTACCTCCTGTATTGTGTTCCAAATCTTTGGTTTTACAGCTTTCTGTTCCCATTGTCTTGTGATTTAATTTAAAAAATAAAATAAATAAAATAAAAAATGAAAAAACAGAAAATCGACTGGCTGTACATTTGGATGATTGGGCAAGTTGTTATTTAGAGATGGATCTTATAGCTGTGTTGCCTTCTCACTATAGGAGTCCTCAGTCAGCTAAATGAGATTACTAGTATTTATTTAAGTTTTGTCCTTTTGTTTTCTAGCAACAAAGCTTGCCCAGAATTGGTTGCCCATAGCTCTATATAAGAGCCCAAGTTACAGTCTTAAGCATCCAATCATTTGATTTGCATAAGAGTAAAGAACCTATGACCTTAGTTTTGTGCTAAATTATCTTTGCATTAAACTAAGTCATGTGTGTTTAAACTTGATTGGCCTGTTGTTTTACTCCCAACTCTTTTTACTTCCTTCTTTAACTTATGTTTAGTTGCCACAAAAAGAAAAAAAAAAGGTAAAAAAATCTTTGGTAGCTGGTAGAAAAAAGCTATTCTGCTTTGAAATTGCAAATTAATTGATTGAACTTCAAATAATTTTAAATTATGTTGCTTCATCCTTCAGATTAAGGGTTAAGACTTATATCTACATGATGAAGTATTGCCTAATGTCTTCACGTTCACTTCCACCATTCTGATTTTTTTGTTTTTTTGTTTTTTTTGATATGTCACCATTCTGATTTTATATTGTGAGGAGCTCTTGAATTTCTTTCAAACATAGGACTTTTTGTGGAACAAGCTGTATAGCCTATGTTAAATTAAAAAAAAAAAAAAAAAAAAAAATCTTCCTCCATGCACTTGAAGCTGGCTCATAGATATCTGTCATGACCAATTTGTTACAAAGATCAATAAAGGTGCCTCTTACCAAAGAGCTTTCTCTATTTATTTTCTAATTGTACAATATATTAAGTCTATGACACAGTTCATTTAAAAGAGAGTATAAAAGATACAATGCTAAAGAAAAGCTAGCCTCAAGTGGACCTCTATTTTGGATACAATAAGAAACAAAGGAAAAATACATCATAGAAGGTGAGGAAAACAGCACAAAAACAAAAATAGTACCAAGACCTATGAAGGCATATAATCCCCCTAGAGCATCTCAGCAGTGAGTCCACTGCTCTTGGCCAGAACCCACCTACTTTTTACAATAGATTGGACAGATTGTATCTACAATGGTCGGCTTGAAATATAAATCCATTAAGCCCAAGAATATAAGCTCAATATGTTTCTAACTTTCTATGCTGAAAACCAGTACTAAGTGATGATCATCTGCATTGATATGTTTCTTTATCTCATGGAAAACCTAGTTATCACCTGGAAAGCACAGGCGCGGCCTGACGTGGCGACACGCGTTGGACGCCGCTGACCGTGCCGCATCGGGCCACGTGGCAAAGCCGACGCGGCGCAAATCGGACCGCTTCGGGCCGTTTCGGCTGTATCGGCCGAAACGGCCGGTTCAGGCCGAAATTTATAAAATAAAAAAAATAAAATAAAAATAAAAAAGGGTGCAGAACGCACCGTTTTACTTACCCTAAAACCTAAAACTCCCTCACTCCATCACGCTTCGTCCAGAGACTCCAAAACAGCCTCCTCACTCCAACTCCATCGCTCTTTCTCTCTTCTCTGTGCTGTCTGGGCTGCGCTTCACTGAACCAGCCACTCAGTCCTGCATTCCAGCCACTCTAGAGTCTACACACAGCCACTCAGCCACACAACCATTCAAACTTCAGCTCTCTCTCACACATTCTCAACTCAGGTACCGTATTTAATCTTAGACTTTAGTTTGATTTTTGATTTGTTAGTTAATAGTTATTATTTGTAGGTTAAATTTTTTTTGTTATTATTTGTTAGTTAATAGTTTGATTTGTGATTTGTTAATTAGTTTGATTTGTGAGTTGTGATTTGTGTTATGTGAACTTGGGTTTGATTTATTATTAATTTATTTAGTTAATAGTTATTATTTGTAGGTTAAATTTGTTAGTTATTATATGTTAGTTAATAGTTTGATTTGTGATTTATTAGTTAGTTTGATTTGTGATTTGTGTTCTGTGAAGTGTGAACTTGGGTTTGATTTATTATTAATTTATTTAGTTAATAGTTATTATTTGTAGGTTAAATTGAATCTATTGAATTTGCAATGGACGAAGTTGCTAGCACAGAAACTTCACCTTCATTTAATCAAGAAGTGCCAAATGATGAATCTCCTCTTTGGCAGTATGTGACTAAAGTAGAAAAACCACATGGTGCTTCTGTTAAATCAGGTGGAAACACACAGTTTAAGTGTAACTATTGTGGTTTAATTTATATAGGATCCTATTCTAGGGTTAAGGCTCATTTATTAAAAATTTCTGGCAAAGGAATTAGAGCATGCCCTAAGGTGACACCGAGCCATAGGCTGGAAATGCAATGAATGCATGACGAAGTTGAGAATGATAAGTTAGAGAGGGAACGGAGAAGTCAAATTCCCTTACCCCCACCTCTCCTAGGCCGTGGGCCTGCACCTATTTCCCCATTTCGGAGATATGAAGGGAGTGATAGTACAAATTTGGGTGATAGTAAGAGGAGAAAGGTGATGAATTCTACTTGTGTGGGCCTGCCTTGTCTTCATCTTGTGTATGAGATGTGGGATTCAATGATAGAGAAGGTAAAGGTAGTAATATATCGGCATGAAGGCTTGGAAGATGATTAGTATAGCTCATTTTGGGGTGTGGTGTATGATATACTCATTGATCGATGGACTAAAAATTATACGCCACTACATTGCTTGGCTCATTCCTTAAATTCTAAGTAAGTACATTTATTTTCTATTTTCCTTAGTTCACCCTTCTAGTAAAACCCACATTTCATCTATATTTGTTTTTTAATCTTTAACTAGGTATTACTCCATTGAATGGCTTTCGGAGAATCCAAAACGCATCCCTCCACATTGGGATCATGAAATTTCTATGGAAAGGAGCAAGTGTTTGGATCAATACTTTCAAGATGAGAATGAATTAAAGCCAGTGGTGAAGTCTGAGTTTGCTACATTTTCAGGAGGGAGGTTTCCTTCACCAGAAGCCTTGACAGATAGGTGGACCTTACAACCTTTGATTTGGTGGCAATACCATGGCTCCGCATTTCCAACTCTTCAAACCCTTGCCCTTAAACTTCTTGGACAACCTTGTTCATCCTCATGCGCTGAGAGGAATTGGAGCACATACAAATTTATTCATTCCTTAAAAAGAAACAAAATGACTCCTGCACGCGCTGAGGATTTGGTATATGTGCATTCTAATCTTCGACTCTTGTCAAGGCGCAATGAGGAGTACGTACATACAGCAACAAAGATGTGGGATATTGCTGGAGACTCTTGGAATGAGAGCGACATACACGGAGGAGTAGGAATTCTTGAGAATGCAGCCCTTACACTCGATGAGCCAGAGTTATAGGCCGTGGTTATTGGGAATGCTAGCACTAGTGCTACTACTAGTGAAAGTGAAGTTCGAAGTGAAGCAATTGATATTGAGGATGATGATGTTGGTGTTTGATTGTTTTGTTGATTATTTTTTATTTTGTTTTAGTTTCAAACTTGTGAGTTGTATTCTAATTTTCGAACATCATGGAATGTTTTAGGCTTTTAGTTTCAATCTTGTGGGTTGTATTTAATTTATGAACATCATGTTTTAGTTATTAAATTTGGTATATGTTTATATAATGTGAAAAAGTATGGTATATGTTTATATAATTTGAAAAAGAATGCTTAGCAATAAATTAAAAATATAAATAAAAATATTTTTAATAATTTTTTAATCGCCGAGTCTCGCCGCACCCGCACCCACCTTTTTCAAAAATTGCCGAGTCCCGTACCCGCACCCGCACCCGAGTCCCGAAACACACCCGTGCTTCTTATCACAACATAATTTGTTAGTTGTTTATCGCTAGACATCCTCATAGGAGATCAAGAAAAACTCAAATTTTCAGCTCATAGCCTTTACCAACACCATTTGATGACTTTCCTTATATGACGGTCTTCACCACCTTCTTCATTCTCTGTTGCAGGCCTCCTAGAATTTCTGAATTCTTTGAGCTTTCACCAGTTTTGTATTCTATTAGTTTTGATTTTTCACTTTCCTAATTTTCTTTTATCTTCTGTTCTGTGTAATACTCTTATGTATGCAGTCCCTTTACCAAGGTAGCACCTTTTTTCAATCAATGAATTATTTAATTATCGGAAAAAAAATGTTGATGAAATATTTGATTTGGTTTTTCCATTATACAGCTATAACAGTTTGCTTGTATGATAATAATGTTAATGCACTTAATGCTTATTTACTCCGGGGTAGACGTTGCCTTTTTCCTTGCCATTATTTTGCCAGGATAATTTGTAGCTTCTTGGGATAATCTCTTGATTATTTATTTATATTTATAAAACTCTTGAAATTGAATTTTACAATATGTTCATGAGAAAAAGCTCTCTTCTTCACTTGTCTTTACAGAACATTTACTCACTGTTTTCAACAGGAAAAAATGGTATTAACTTCCAAGGGTGGGACTCAAGATTTTGTTGCTAGAATACCTCCTAGTGTCACAGATGATGATTTTGGCAGGTATCAAATTCTTGATCACATTCACCACCTCTTGGTGCAATTAGTAATATCTAGCAGACCCAAATGCTTCAAGGGCCGCATGCATCACTAATTAATTTTGTAGGATTGTAAAATAATTAAAATTGGATGGGTTGTTGATGATTGTTGCAGTTACTTTATGAACTATAGTTCACTTATAGATGCTTACACCTAAGGCATATATGGTATCCTAATTCTCTTAACTTTAATGGTAATTTCAAATATTTTCATTTTATCTTAACATTTCCATTTCTGGGTTTTGATTTTGAGAAACTTGGCCTTGCCAAGTTAACAAAGTTGAGTGTTATTGGTGTTTTTGACATTTCCATTTCAGGTTTAATAAGTACTTACACTAATTTATAATAATGACCAGTTATTTGTAATCTAATTTGTTATTTTGTTGGAGTTTCTTGCTTGTATATTCTACATTGAACTGCATTCTCACTATTTTTAGATTCAAATATTGAAATTTGAAGTTGCTTGCATTTCAGGATCCAGTGACAAAACATGGAATTGGATTTGTAATGCATGAAAATGCAGGAAGTGGAGCTTGAGTCTTAAAGTTTTGTATTCTGGTTTTTTGTTCAATTGAATTTGTAGAATACAGTGTTAATCGAGAGATTGTAAACTATAAACATAGTGTTTGAGGTGTCATTCGGAAGATCGATAATTGTGGAATTTCATCATTTGTTGTATTGGTCTTCCATTTTACCTCATAGTATTGTCTGGTCTGTTTTCAGATTCAGTATACCGGATAATGTCTGAATCATATGAACTTCAAAGGTTCTACGGTTGCTGTGGACTTAGCAATTCCAAAGGTGTGCTATTATTTAATCTGCTTATTGTATTGAAAATTGTATCAAGTTTATGTTATGTTGATGGTAGACCTGTATGTTCCACCTGCTGATGTGCCTGTTATATGGGTGTAACGCTTGGTTAGCATTTCAAAATCTAATTTCTTCTCCAGCTAAAAAGGCAAAACCCAGCAGGCGATAGTTTTAAGAGATTATTTGGATGCAGAAAAGATAAAGGCTTAAAATTTAAGTAGAAGCAAAGTGCAATTTCTTTTAGCCGCTAAACTTAAAACTTTTCCTTCAAATGCTTGTTCCCATTAACAACCAATATATTAGCATATGGTTTAACAATTTAATTTAAATAGTTGTTTGGCCAGGAAGATACCTAGAAGAGGAGGGTCATGTAACACATTCTAATAGAAAGTGAATTGTTGACCATTGAATGCTGCGCCCTCTGCCTCGTATTGTCCATTCAAAATACACGACATTTCAAGTGGCCTTCTGAGTTTACCAGTCTAAATCTATAAACTCATTGTTCAAGCGCATCAATTTTCCTTTTTGGCTTTTATTCCATTAGCATCGTTTTCCTTTGTACAGAAATATGATGTCTTTCTGTATTGTGCATGTCTGCACACAAATTGGTCTTCCATTTAACCCCAAAGAATACCTAGTCTGTTTTTTAGTAGATTGGCTTATGTCTGAAATTCATGAACTTAAAGGTTCTACGGTTGCAGCAATTCCAGAAGTGTGCTATAATTTAATTTGCTTCTTGTGTTGAAAAATCAAATCGTCTCTATTAAGGTTATATTAGGCTTGCATGTTCCACTTGCCAAAATTTGTTTATGCATAAATTGGTAGTAGCTATTTTATAGGAGTAATGCTTGGTTAGCATTTCCTAAACTAATTTCTTCCCCGGCTGAAAAGGCAAAACAAAGCAAATAAATAAAATGTCCTGTCTGTTGATGGTTTTAACTGGTGTTAAGAAGCTACTAGGATGCATAAAAGGCTAAAGGTAATAATTCCAAAAGAAGCAAAGTGTAATTTAGTTTGGAAATTTATTGCCTCTGCACATTGATTTTATTGTGAATACTATGATATATGTTGCCAACCTATGTTATCGTACAAAATCAAGCAACAAGGAAAATCAGGATAATTTAGGACCTGAACATGGCTAGAGCACAATTATGGGAAAGATATAGAAAACTATTTGAATGAATTATAATAAAATTCTCCTTAACACAGTTAACATATTTTCTTTCATACACGGTAGTTATCATATCATCCAATAACAGTCCCGCTGCACCCATGATCATTAAGACCACCTCACATATTGGCACTGCAGCATAATTGCTTCAACTCAATTAGTCAATTGCCATCACCATTACCTTTACAAGCATCTTCACAAGTGGTAACCATTTAATTGAAAAAATTGTTGGGCCAAGGCCAAGTGGGCCGAGTCGAGCATCTTGCTAGCGGCGGAGGCTGGAATAGGATGAGTCTTAGTTGGCCTGTTGACATTAGGCTGCCACAAATACAAAACCCACTAAGATATTTTATTTAGAAATAGTGTCCCAATAAATCATAAAGCTTTAAAATTTAAATTTCTCCATCCTATTGTTAAACAAAAGTTCGGTGTCTTTAAGTAATTTATTAATAGACAATTTTCGGAAATTTTTTATACTACTTTTATTGAAAATATAAAGAGTTGAAAAAAATTAATTTTTTCTTCACCCACAAAAAGTTTTAAAAAAATATTTCATAAAATAATGTCTATCCATTAACTTTTCTCTTTAAAAAAAACAAAAATAATTTTAATGAAAACTAGCCTACTCTTTATTTATTTTTTATGTGATATTATAATGCTTTTTAATTTTGTAAAGATTTTTTTTTGCTACTTAAGAACATTCCATATTACACTAGATTAGTCACGAATTTTATATCTTTTTTTGTGAAATGCTTTAATTGGTCAAATAGGTTTTCAGTTGTATTTGCCGACTACACTTAAAGATTTTAACTTTTTACTCTTCACAGTTATTTATAAAAACAACAAAAATAACCACTCCACCCATATTTCTATTTAATATTAAATTATTTTTTATTGTAGATCCATTTTTTTTCTTTTTTTCTTTTTTAAAAGGAAAAACACTAGGATAGATTCACTGTCACCAGAAAAGTTGTCATTTTACTATGAAGAAATTTAGAAAATGCATATCTAAATACTATTAACTTTTTAAAAAAGCATTGAGCTAAATTTAAAGCTTTGAACTTTGAAATTGTCCACTTTAAGCTAAAAAATTTAGGAATTATTTATCTTTAACTATTTTTGTAACTTTTTCTTTGTCGCGTTTAATGATTATATGCAAATTTAACAAATTGGGCCATGATAAGTCTAAGCAAGCAAACAAAACTTAAGCGCTGGCAATGGCTGCCATGGACAAATTAAGAAATGCCACGTTGTAGAATTGAGTGCTAAATGGGATACCATCAGTCAGCATGTATATAACAGCGAAGAAAGAGGGAGACTTTACAATTACAGGTGACCATGAGTTGAGGTCGGTCTAATGAGTAATGAGTAATGGTGGAATGACGTGTAATCGCGCGTCATTGGCGCGCACATGCAGCATTTGCGTCGACATACCTAGTGCTTTAATACACGTGTACTCACTGACACAATCTAGCTGCTTTATCAGTTTTTTTTTTTTTTTTTTTTTTTAATGATTATTAACTATGTATTACATCCATGTAAAATGAAAGAAAAAAATTTATTGATTTTTATCTTAGTCAACTAATGAAATTATTTACTCAAAAAAAAGAAGAAGCCTATTGACATTTGTGGGGCCCCAAATATTTAGCAATTCCGGTCCACTCCACATCTGGCTCAGGTCCACGCCGAGAAGAGGTCATAATCTGAGGATAAGCGGACGAGGCCCAAGTCGTCTAGGGACCTCGCCAAGGAGGCCTATGTCCTCGGTAGGCCGACGTTGAAGGAAATGAGCTGTCATTCACTCATTAAATGCACGCCACCAACATTCTGATCACATCAATGGTGAATTGACCAGCCAACAGTGATGCCTTGGTTGCCTCAACTAACAGAAAGCCTGCAAAGGCGGCTGATGGGACAGGCACTCAAGTATAGGCTTGGATAATCAATAAGTGGACGGCAGAGATCAACTAAACAGGACTATATAATAAATAGCACCCCCACCAAAAAAGGGGGGAACCCCTGAGGAAAAGAAATGAAAAAATGATCTTCAGGGTGTCCGAGGACAATCCTTGTATATGTCAGTTCTAAGGAAAGAGATCCTTGAACTGGATCCTCGGTCTAAGCCGATGACGAATTTTCTTCATAAACACTTAGCAAAAATCATTGTTATTATCCTCCCAAGTACTTAGTCAAATTCATTTATTATTATTCCTATGAATCTCACACCGATCATTGTTTGCTTTGCTGGTACTTAGCCCTTCTACCCATGCTCTACAAATTTTATTATTTAGGTCCAATTTAATTTGAGTCCTTACAATTGGTGCCGTATGTGGGGAGGATTTGTGCACTAGCAAGTGCGATGGTTGGTGTGAAAAGATTAAGAGCAACACTTCTAAAAAAAAAAACAACAAAAACAATACAGCGTGCAGCAACAATATTCACTCACAAGGCAACAATCGCAAGAAACAAAAAGATACGAAAAATAAAAGAGATGAAGTGGGGTCTACTTCTTTATTAATATATGAAGAAAAAGTTACATCTTACAAGGGATGCCCATGTAGGCTTGTTCTAAAGCTAACTACAAAGAAAGACGCCTAACAAGGTTGGTGGAGAAGTAAGAGAAGAGGAAATGGAGGAAGGAAGGCAACGTTGAGGGGGAAGGGGCCGCGGCACCGGACGGTCCCACCTCTCGGTTCCGCCTGGTTTCCCTTCCAAACCCATCACTGCCAGCTTGGAGAGGCTAACGGATCTAGGTCCGGGGGAGAGAGGTTACGTTCTTTCTGGATCCCCCTCCAAACGGCAAGGAGGGGTTCACCTCTGGTTAGGTTGAAAAGAAGAAAAATCTTCAGCCTTCTCCTACCCCAACCCCAGCATGACGTCCAGGGTCGAGGTGCCATCCTTGGCTCCTGAAAGGGGCTAGGCTTCCTCGTAACCACCCTTTCCAAGGGCCAGTTCATTTTACGGGGCACAAACTGCTATTTTTGTAGAGCCTCTGAACGGTGTGTTGGTGAATGTGTTTATGAGGTTTGAAGAAAAAGGTTGTCCCAGAAAGGCCTTTTATAGAAGGCAAAAATTGGTGAGAGCCAACCCGCACAAAATCCTAAGGAGAGATTACCGAAGGCAATAACTCCGCCCAATTTCCAAGGGGCTTATCCGCTACTAGATCCTCGTAAATCCGCAAGGACATTAATGAGGAGGCGCCTCATTAACGAGGAGGCACCGAAGCGTCAAAGCGCGTTATTCGAACAGCCCAAGGGACGCCTCGTAATCAGAAGAGGCACGCCAAACGAAGAGGCTAGAACAGAGCAAGGTCCCCTCCTCGGTGAAGCAAATCAAAGAACTAGGTACTGGACAGAACCAAGGCCTTGCATGGTCCTCGGACTTAAGAATTTAGGGAAACCAGCTACTTTAGATTGAGAACTAAGAGTTAGATAGAACCTAGGCATTGCATAGTCCTCGAACCCAAGCCTCTGGGGAAACTAACTACTTAAAGAAAGAAAATTGCTCAAAAATAAAAGAACTAGATACTGGACAGAACCAAGACCTTGCATGGTCCTCAGACTCAAACCTCTGGGGAAACCAGCTACTTCAGACTAAGAACTAAGAGTTAGACAGAATCTAGGCATTGCATGGTCCTCGGACCCAAGCCTCTAGGGAAACTAACTACTTAAAGAAAGAAAATTACTCAAAAATCAAAGAACTAGGTACTGGACAGAACCAAGGCTTTGTATGATCCTCGGACTCAAGTCTCTGGGGAAATCAGCTACTTCAAACTAAGAACTAAGAGTTAGACAGAACCTAGGCATTGCATGGTCCTTGGACCCAAGCCTTTGGGGAAACTAACTACTTAAAGAAAGAAAACTACTTAAAAATCAGAGAACTAGGTACTGCACAGAACCAAGGCCTTGCATGGTTCTCGGACTCAAGCCTCTGGGAAAACCAGCTACTTCAGACTAAGAATTAAGAGTTAGACAGAACCTAGACATTGCATGGTCCTCGGAGCCAAGCCTCTAGGGAAACTAACTACTTAAAGAAAGAAAACTACTTAAAAATAAAAAAACTAGATACTAGACAGAACCAAGACCTTGCATGGTCCTCGGACTCAAGCCTCTGGGGAAACCAGCTATTTCAGACTAAGAACTAAGAGTTAAACAGAACCTAGGCATTGCATAGTCCTCGGACCCAAGCCTCTGGGGAAACTAACTACCTAAAGAAAGAAAACTACTTAAAAATCAGAGAACGAGGTACTGGACAGAATCAAGGCCTTGCATGGTCCTCGGACTCAAGCCTCTGGGGAAACCAGTTACTTCAGACTGAGAACTAAGAGTTAGACAGAACCTAGGCATTACATGGTCCTCGGACCTAAGCCTCTGGGGAAACTAACTACTTAAAGAAAGAAAACTACTTAAAAATCAGAGAACTAGGTACTGGACAGAACCAAGGCCTTACATGGTCCTCGGACTCAAGCCTTTGGGGAAACCAGCTACTTTAGACTGAGAACTAAGAATTAGACAGAACCTAGGCATTGCATGGTCCTCGGACCCAAGCCTCTGGGGAAACTAATTACTTAAAGAAAGAAAACTACTTAAAAATTAGAAAACTAGGTACTAGACAAAACCTAGGCATTGCATGGTCCTCGGACCCTAGCCTCTGGGGAAACTAGTCACTATAGGACGATCCAGGCACTGGATAGAACCAGGGTTTTGTACTGACCGTAGGCCCAAACCGATGGCAAAGCCAACTCCTTTGGTGCTAAGTAATGAGCCTTGCTAGGAACGAAAACCAAGTAAAGCTGAGCGCTAAAACACGACAACTTAATCCTACCCATCCTAGAAGAACTAGCAAGGAACTCAGGCTAAAAAGTATAGATTAGAAAGAGAAGACGACTTACAGAAGTAAGGAAAAACTCCTCGGGCGGGCCCTTTGTGCTAAAGAAAGTTGCAGGGGCAGTTGAAAGAATGGTGACATTGACAGAAAGGCAAGGTCCGACAGGCCAATACGATAGGCCCGAGAACGTCAAAATCCTCCTCTCCGCCCAGGAGGTCGGACAGCAGAATTTTGAGGGGCTATTGTGGGGCCCTAAATATTTAGCAACCCTGACCCACTCCACATCTGGCCCAGGTCCACGCTGAGGAAAAGTCATAATCCGAGGATAAGCGAACGAGGCCCAAGTCGTCTAGGGACCTCGCCAAGGAGGCCTATGTCCTCGGCAGGCCGACGTTGAAGGAAAGGAGCTGTCACTCACTCATTAAATGCATGCCACCAACATTCTGATCACATTAATGGTGAATTGACCAGCCAACAGTGATGCCTTGGTTGCTTCAACTAACAGAAAGCCTGCAAAGACGGCTGATGGGACAGGCACTCAAGTATAGGTTTGGATGATCAATAAGTGGACGACAAAGATCAATTAAACAGGACTATATAATAGATAGCACCCCCACCAAAAAAGGGGGGAACCCCTGAGGAAAAGAAATGAAAAAATGATCTTCAGGGTGTCCGAGGACAATCTTTGTATATGTCAGTTCTAAGGAAAGAGATCCTCGGACTGGATCCTCGGCTTAGACCGAGGACGAATTTTCTTCATAAACACTTAGCAAAAATCATTGTTATTATCCTCCCAAGTACTTAGTCAAATTCATTTATTATTATTCCTATGAATCTCACACCGATCATTGTTTGCTTTGCTGGTACTTAGCCCTTCTACCCACGCTCTACAAATTTTATTGTTTAGGTCCAATTTAATTTGAGTCCTTACAACATTAGTTTCTATTTTTTCGTTAATAATTTGTTGTTGAATAAGAAATATAATAATAGAATTTTGGACAAAATTTAGGTACAATATCTTAGGTATTGTTTCTTATGTTCCCATTTTAAAATTCTGTCACGTGACTATTTAACTAAAAAATACATTTTCATCTCATAAGAAAAAATTTACGTGGTAGTATCTTCAAAGAAGAATCTAAGAAACAACACCTAAATACTGTACCTAAGTCTTGTTCTAAAATTTTACTTAAGTTAAAAACTAATTAGTATTTTGGTCAAATAATATAAAACAATTATCATGTAATATATGAGAAATTCTTAATTCCACCAAGAGGACTACTAACGTGGTCCAACCAATGAAACGATGACAT
This sequence comes from Quercus gilva, assembly GCA_023621385.1. Classification (NCBI taxonomy): domain Eukaryota; kingdom Viridiplantae; phylum Streptophyta; class Magnoliopsida; order Fagales; family Fagaceae; genus Quercus; species Quercus gilva. The sequence goes on along the minus strand of CM042481.1, from coordinate 8,574,146 downwards.
TTATGTAAATGTGTATGTGAGCTTCCTAATCAGCATAAGGAATATAAAAAATAAAAAATTACCAGGTGATGTCACATTTGCATAAATAACAGCATTTTATTAATTAGAAGATTAGGGAAAACTACGTCAGCAATTCTCATGGTAGACCTAATAATTTCTTGTAACATACATCTTAAGTTAAGGTACTACTGTATCTATTAAAAAAAAAATTGTCACCTCAACATTTATAGAATATTTTGTGAAAGTTGGTGTGAATCTAGACTTATTAAAAAAAAAAAAAAAAACATATGCATTTATTTCGCAACCTCTATCCCATGATTTGAATGGTCCTTACCCCCTTAAAAAAACAGCTTTGAATGGTGCTTATCCTTTGAAATTATTCAATTTTAATAGTAATATTTTTAAGTTTGTGACAAAAAGTTTTCTACCCAACCGTTAACTCTTACTTAAAATTTTTTTATTGCCAAAAAGAAGAAAAAATAATCAATATCTTCCTCCATTTAACTCCATTCTCAAAATTCAATGGATTTCATTAAAGAATCCCAACTCAAAATAATTGAAATAATTATTGCCACTGATATATATATTTTTTATATAACTTAAAAGTAAATATAATGATGATTAAAATGAAATATTTAAAAGACTAGGGACTATATATATATATATATATATTTTATACAATATATAAATTTTACTTTAACCTAATCTAAATGTATATGTGTGTCATTCTAAAAAAAAAGTGTATATGTATGTGAAGCTCACTTTTGAAAACTTGAACATCAGCTTTTACCTCTCACACACCACAATCACTTATACTTATTGAGTGATCATCGCACCAATAGTGCACGGTGATGATTAGGGACTATTTTAAAACACATGATAAAGGTTGAGAATTAAATGTGTAATTAAACCCAAAAAAATTGATAAAGCTTAAATATGCTTCTGTCCAAAAATTTTTAAGATGGTTTTGATTTTGGTCCTCACACAGTTTTTTGTTTTATTTCAATCTTTATCTTGAAGTGTGTTATAAGATTGTCCTTCCTTATCATCAGCTAACTGATAAAAATTAATTACGGTGCTAGCATGATAATGTTAGAAGAATGCTTATCTCACATGTTACCTGATTACATTAAAAAAAAAACAAACACGTCGACAACCTAACTAACGGAAAAAGGCTTCCTCCATTGTTGGCTGCCAAATTTGGAGGGAAGCCTTGCCTTTAGACATTGCTGAGTTGGTAGACTTCGATGTTCATTAAGCTCTGTTTTGTTGCTTCAATAAAGTCCCAGACTAGTGGTCTGGTTTCTCAAAAAAAAAAAAAAAAACGGAAAAAATGGCATATTAGGCAAAACTTTACTCTCAAAATAATTGAATCAAATATTGTAAATAATATTACTTTCTTTTCTTTTTCCTTCATTTAATTCCCCTCACTTTCTTGGCAATCAAACACGACACGCTCACCCTATTGCAATGACCAGGTTAAAGATTTCCTCAATTACAATTAAAATTTTCCACAAAGATATGATTGCTCTTGCATCTTTAAACTCTATCCAAGAATCTATTTCATCATTTTCTTAAATATTCTGTTTTCTGTTTCCTCGCCTTCTTTGAGCTGAACAATTTTTTCATCTAATTGACATTAGGTATAATATTAATACCAACTTATCAACCATTTAAACAAAAATTAGGGACATCAAATCAAGTTTGACCCTATGTGACTGTTGAAAAAACTTGCTTCCTGTTTGGTTTATTTGATTGTTTAGAGCTTAGATTGCTTTTAAGAGAATTAACTTGATCTTAGTAAATTATTTTTCTAAATATATATATATATACTTTGATCCATAAAATTTAGGTCATGTTATATTTTAGTCTATAAGATTTGAAATTTTTTTAAAAAAAGTCTAAAATAAATTGTGAAAATGTCAAGTTAATCCTTCCATAACCTTGTCGTTATAATTCATGTTTGTGTGACAAAGTTTGACAAAGCAAATTGTCTCGATGGGTTTAAGTTGGGCTCAACTATATACAAATGGTCCGGCCAAAATGGCCCAATACCACTTTTTTTTGAAATTTTTAGCAAAAAGTCACTGTTTCGGAAATAAATAGCAGAGTACCACTTTTTCTGGAAATCGAGTTTTAGAAACTCGAGTTCCTCTCAATTCTGCCACCGTGGCATTGCTGACATGGAATTTCTGTGATTAAAAAAAATTATGTGGTACTCGAGCTTGAGAAACTCGAGTTCCATGCAACATAGTACTCGAGTATACCAGACTCGGGTACGTTTTATAAATAAAATGCAGAAAAAAAAAATTTACACAGTACTCGAGTTTCCCAAACTCGAGTACTGTGTAAAATTTTTTTTTTTTTCTTTTTTGGTTTTTGTTTTTGTTTTTGTTTGGGGATAATGAACAAATAAACATAAATGTAAAAATAAGTGACTTTTTATGTTTTTATTTATTTAAACAGAAGCATTGTAAAATATATAAATTTTAATTTCAAAATATGAATTTAATTTATACATTAATTAAAATTGTTCATTGTTTTCTCATAAAAATTGTTCACTGTTTTCTGTATAAACTATTTCTACGATTTTGCATAAAATTATTTTCTGTTTAGCATTTTTTAAGAAATTGTTCACTCTCTTTTCTGCATAAATTATTTTCTGTTTATTGTTTAAAAAATTGTTCATTGTTTTCTCATAAAACACCTAGTGAAATCGTGTTTTCTAAATTTAAACGCCAAATCTGAATGATTTTTCATGTTTGAATTTCACAATAATCGAATATATTTTTCTGCATTGATAAAATCTGTTTCTACATTAATAAAATTTGCTCTTTGCACATCATATTTACTATATATTCAAATCCACTTACTGCATTCATTAAATTTTTTTTTTTTTTGCATTAATTAAAACTATTCACTGCTTTCTCATAAAAATTGTTCACTGTTTTCTACATAAACTATTTCTAGCATTCTGCATAAAATTATTTTCTGTTCAGCATTATTTAAAAAATTGTTCACTCTCTTTTTTGCGTATATTATTTTCTGTTCACTATTTAAAAAATTGTTCACTGTTTTCTCATGTAACACCTAGTGAAATCGTGTTTTCTAAATTTAAAAGCCAAATCTGGATGCTTTTCATGTTTAAATTTCACAATAATCGAATTTGTTTTTCTGCATTGATAAAATCTGTTTCTACGTTAATAAAATTTGTTCTCTACACATCATGTTTACTATATATTCGAAGCTGCTTACCGCATTCATAAAATTTGCTTTTTGCATTAATTAAACTGTTCACTGTTTTGTCATAAACTATTTTCTGCATAAACTGTTTTTAGCATTGGCGTAGTTATTGCATTTAAATGGTTTTTGTGTTTTTTTAAATATGTAACCATCTGAATAATGGACAAACTCCATGAAAGAAAAATGAATGATTTGCATAGATCACCTAACGGTAAATGCCTCGAAAAATTTGAATTTGTAAAAAAGTTCGAATTAGTTGAATGTAGAACTGTTCATTAAGTAAAACCGTTTTCTGCATTAAGTAAAACTGTTCACTGATTTCTCATGAAAATTGTTCACTATTTTCTGCATAAACTATTTATAGTATTTTGCATAAAATTATTTTCTGTTCAGCATTATTGAAAAAAAAATTCACTCTCTTTTTTGTGCAAATTATTCTCTGTTCACTATTTAAAAAATTGTTTACTGTTTTCTCATAAAACACCTAGTGAAATCGTGTTTTCTAAATTTAAAAGCCAAATATGAATACTTTTTCATGTTTAAATTTCACAATAATCGAATTTGTTTTTCATGTTTAAATTTGATGTTTAAATGAACTCTATTGTGGTGGTATCTGTACTTAGTTTTGTAGGTTTGTTGACCATGATGTGCTCGACGCCTCTAAGACTCTCGTACGTGTACATTGGCATATTAAGGAAACTAGCTTTTAAACCCGTGCAAATGCACGGGAATTACATAAGTACATGTATTTTTAGGTTCTTGGAAAAAAAATACATCTATTTTCAACAAAATAGAAATAAAAATAATGTAAATTTTGTAAGAGTCCACAAATAAATTTTTGTACATAGAAATAATTAAAATCCGAGAAAGCAAATATATTCAAATAATTTTAGGTAAATATTTGGAGAAACATTTTGTTTCAAAAGTCATACTTAAATAAATTTAATTAAATAAGTATGTAGCTAATGCAATTGAATGTATAAATTTTAAAAAATAACACTTGGTATGAATTTCAAATTTAAAATGTATATAACACTCAGTATGCTATCCATAAAAATGTGTTGTCTTACAAATAGATTTTCTTTTAAGCCTATTCTAAACAACTAAAAATGTAACATCCACTATGATGGAGAGAAAAATATTTCTAGCAATTAAAAAAAAAAAAAAATCCAGCTAAAGAGAATGGTGTGATCATCCTTCCTTGGAAGCAAATTTGTGGAGAGTAACCCAATCCAATTCCTTTTAATTTTGTTTTAGAATAACCCAAACATAACCTTTTCTATCCCAAGTTCTTTGCAGGATTTCATCGAACACCTAGTTCTCATTTATATACAGCTCCCCAACCAAAAAAAAAAATCTAATTAAAACAAAATTAGCCAACATTTATAAGGTTCATCCACTTCTGGATCTCCCTTTTGTTTAATTTTTCTTCCTTCTTTTTCTTATATATATATATATATATATATATTTATAATGGAAGTTCACTCAACATTCTCAAATTTGTTTTCAATATGCAACATTAAGAAGTAGGAAAGCAACAACAAAGTAGCATTGATCACATGAATAAGGACCTGAATAGGGTTGCTCTTGTGACTGCATTATTAAATCATCTTATAAATGAAAAGAAGTAACTACATAAAGTAAGAAATCAACACAAAACATGTAAGGAGACCAAATGATTAAATTGATTAAATAGTAGTATGTTATAGCAAAAAGAGTGTTGAAATTACAACCAACCAAAAAAAAAAATTTAATAATGAATTTACTATAAATTGATATATATACAAAATATAGAGATGAAGGATAACAATGCAACAACACTCATTAGGGTTCCAAAGGTAAGCATTGATTAATCACATCAAATGCAACAACAGAAACAGAAAGCTACATGATAATTTCTGGAAACTTGCAAAGAAAACAATATCGTATTTCCACATAACTGTTAAAAAACTAAACCACGGGACCCTCAAAACCTCTCTAAGGAGCATAAATGATTCAAGGCAAGATTTCTACTTATAATCACCTGTCTGACATGATGAACAATAGCTTTCTCCTGATTGGTTTCCCTTAGTCTTTCAATAGACTGAAACTTCCCTTCCAAACATCCTTCATGCATAACCATTAGTTTATAGGCTACCTGCATAGTTAAAGAAAGTGCACAAACCCCAATAGTCAATAGTAAATATTACCCTCATATTCAAATGAATAAGCAGAGACCTAGTTTAGACATGCTTGCACAGAAAATTGATGACATGCTTGCATTCCAAAACCAATGGGCCAATGCCCCTAGTGTAGACATGTTTAATGCAAAACAAAATGTCCTAGCCTAAAATTCACTTTGGAAGTTTTGCTAAAAATGAGATCAATCAACATGTATACATCTCATAAAATCCGTAAGCCTTTTTCCTTTCTTTTTTTAAGAAAAAAAATTCCTTCACCCTTCTTAGTTTGACTACAAAGAAATCAAAGTGAATGAAAAACATTTTTTAAAAATTAATAATTTAAAACTAAAGGTCAAAGTTTACTTCTTTACAGTGTTTCACATAGAGTAGATACAAAACCATGTTTTTAATAAGAGTTCAAGTTAATTTCAGAACACAAACATGTCCAATTCAATATATTGCAGCAAGAATCTTTGAGAATGAAACTACTACATTTTTCAAATAATTGGAAACTTGTAAATGCATAACCTCAGTCATGATTAGAAAGACATTATCATGAATTTCAAAAAATATTTGCTGCAAACAAAAATTATCTGCAAATCAATAGCTATAGCCCAACTAAAAACAGAAAATTAAAACCTATAAATTACAATTTGATACAAACCAAGACAAAAATATTATATTACTCATTGAAATGTCTTAAAAAGACAAAAATAGATTATCTGCTATATGAAAAAAAATCATTAATGTAAGCACATATTGTATACATTTAAAAAAAAAATTGAAAATCTTCAAGACAAAGTAAGCCTTGAGAGTTGAGTCATATTTATTTCATTTTTTTTGGGTCAATGATAGATTGCTAACCTTGCTATAAAAGATAGAAAATTTCTTTTTAAAAAAAAATTAAGTCATATGGAATTACCCCTCCATGTGCAAGTGCAATGGCCATGATAGTTGTAGTTGACTACATATATGAGACAAATAACTTTTCATTAAGCAAAATCCATCAAGGTTTGCAGAAAATTCAAGAAATTTCATTCAACATGAAGCTAGAACCATCCAAAATTACAATAAAAGAAGTCCACAACTCAGAGATAAACAATTGTACAAAAACCCTAGTTAATTTGTCTTGATAAAAATCTTTCGTTAAGATCAAGCCATATAACACCAAGGGCCAGTTGAACAAAAAATATACCAAAAAAATGAGGGTTCCTTGTTCATGAAATTTTCAATGGTTCAATTCTTATGACATTTTGCTGCAGCCTAACAATCAAATTATGGGTCTGCTCTAAATTGAAAGTACTTGCAAACTGCTTAGCAAATTGCCTGAGGAGCTCCAGATCACCAAAGATGACTTGCTAAACTCTATTTCAAAAATAACATAAAAATGCCAGCATTAAGATCAGATCAGGACACAACTAATAACAGCCCTAATAGATTCATGTTTTTTGTTTGGTGATGTAGGAAAAACAGATGTGTTTAAAAAAAATACACAAGAATGTGAGTTCATTAGCTCGAGCTTTTGGTAGCTAGATCGAGGGGAGACTATTTAGATGGAGACGGCGTTAGATTTGAGAGTATGATATACATGTGGATTTGGGTCCTAGTTACACTTTGTGTAACTCTAAGTTATTTTACATCATGCAATATTTCTTTGTTGGGTGTGAATTTTAACAAATCTTTCGTTGGGTTAAATTCACTTCTAATACTCTATGTGCTAGCAAAATATACATACACACACTATAGCTGAGGAGTTGTTGGATTCTAATAAAAATATGGTATTGCTGCATAGTTATTGCTTGCTAAATTATTTAATTCTAGAACATTTTTTTCTCTCTTTTATTTATTACAACTATCTAAGAAAGAAGAAAAAAAATTATGCAAAAAAATAAAACCTTTAGAGAGATAAGAGTCTGTTTAGCATCAATTTCAGCTTTTAACTTTTAGTTTTTGTGTACAGCTTCTTAAAACCTCATTTTTTCCTGCATTATTTTTCACCTTTTCAAATTTTTTCAAAGTACAAATATAATTTAGCACACTTTCAACAAAAAGTTTAGCAAACAGCTAAATAAGCTGTAAACGGACACTAAGCTTAAAAATAGTAGAACCTTAGAAATAGCTATTATATTACCATTTTGTTTCGGTAGTAACACCCTATGTTCCACCCCGGGAATAATTTTAGGTCATTCCGATGTGTTTTCGGCCATTTTGGATTCAAAGACGGAGATAGAAATTTGATTGAGGGGATTAAAATATAAACAAAAAATGTGTATCATCTATTTAGTATTAAGAAACTATCAACAAATAAAAAATACAAAATAATTATTTTCTGTTCAGCATTATTTAAAAAATTGTTCACTCTCTTTTCTGCATAAATTATTTTCTGTTCACTATTTAAAAAATTGTTCACTGTTTTCTCGTAAAACACCTAGTGAAATCGTGTTTTCTAAATTTAAACGCCAAATCTAAATGCTTTTTCATGTTTAAATTTCACAATAACTGAATTTGTTTTTCTGCATTGATAAAATCTGTTTTTATGTTAATAAAATTTGCTTTCTGCACATCATGTTTACTCTATATTCGAATCTGCTTATTGCATTCATAAAATTTGTTTTCTGCATTAATTAAAACTGTTCATTGTTTTCTCATAAAAATTGTTCACTATTTTCTACATAAACTATTTTTACGATTTTGCATAAAATTATTTTCTGTTCAGCATTATTTAAAAAATTGTTCACTCTCTTTTCTGTATAAATTATTTTCTGTTCACTATTTAAAACATTGTTCGTTGTTTTCTCATAAAACACCTAGTGAAATTGTGTTTTCGAAATTGAAAAGCCAAATCTGTATGTTTTTTAATGTTCGAATTTCACAATAATCGAACTTTTTTTTTTTTTGCATTGATAAAATCTATTTTGATACACACTTTGTCAAAATTATCCAACAATGATGGATTGTTATTGGTTGTTTATCACTTTCTAATAAACTCACTATTTTTTCTACTTCACCTACAGTCTGTTGGCGCATGTGGTTCGTATGACTACAGTTGGTGCTACAGCAGCAGGCTAGTGATGTGTCTTCAAATGCCGTAGTTGGTGCTACATCATGTTTACTGTATATTCAAATCTGCTTACTGCATTCGTAAAATCTGTTTTCTATATTAATTCAAACTGTTTTCTGCATGTGGTTCGTATGACTATAGTTGGCGTCTGTGTAAATTATTTTCTGTTTACTATTTAAAAAAATGTTCACTGTTTTCTCATAAAACATCTAGTAAAATCGTGTTTTCTAAATTTAAAAGCCAAATCTGAATGCTTTTTCATGTTTAAATTTCACAATAATCGAATTGGTTTTTTTGCATTAATAAAATTTGCTCTTTGTACATCATGTTTACTGTATATTCAAATCTGCTTACTGCATTCATAAAATCTATTTTCTGCATTAATTAAAACTGTTCACTATTTTCTGATAAAATTTTTTACTGTTTTTTGCATAAACTATTTTTAGCATTCTGCATAAAAGTATTTTCTCTTCAGCATTATTTGAAAAAATTTTCACTCTTTTTTCTGCATAAATTATTCAATGTTCATTAGGTGTTTTATGATCTGGATGCTCTAATAGCAATGACTACACAGGAAAAAGCACAGCAATAATATGGAAGCATAAACAATGATAAAATAGATAATAAAGAAGTAAATAGCAAAATAGATATATTCAAAATAAGGTTAAAATAGAGTGTGGAATATGAAAATAGAAAACTAGTAAAATCTTACTTAAACTAGTAAAATCTTACTTGAATAAAAACTTCGGTCTTTGATAAACTTGAAAACAAACTGCTGTCTTTGATACAAGCTTGAAAATAAAACTGTGTAAAGAGAAAGGTTACAAGATTCCAAGCGGGGAGAGAGTACAAAAGTCTTTCTGAGAAAGATGGAAGGCTATTACAAAAGGCTTTCTAAAACTTGGAACTTAAAAGCTTAGAATCTTAGAAACTTGTCTTCTGTCATCATAGTCCGTCTCTTTTATAGGTGAAATGAACCATGGTAAAGTAACTTGAGTAGGTAAATTGAACTCAAGTTAATCTGTTGGTGGTATGGAAATTAGTACTGATGAGTAATAGTCTATCTGCGTCTATCTGGGAATCTTTCAAATCTTGGGAATCTAACAGATCTCTTTTTACGCATGCTAGTAAACAGTAGTAACTTTTGAACATCTGTCTGTATCTGTCTGGACTATCTAGCAAAATTGAGCCATTTGCATAGTGAAATATTGGTTAGTGAAGGATTTAATTCTTAATAATCTGTTTGGCATTTGCATAGTCTGTTTGGCATCAATTTCAACTTTTACCTTTTAGTTTTTGTATACAGCTTTTTAAAACCTCATTTTTTTCCTGCATTATTTTTCACCTTTTCAAATTTTTTCAAAGTACAAATATAATTTAACACACTTTTAGCAGAAAGTTTAGCAAAAAGGTAAATAAGCTGTAAACGAAAACTAAGCTTAAAAATAGTAGAACCTTAGAAATTGCTATTATATTACCATTTTGTTTCAGTAGTAACACCCCATGTTCCACCTCGGGAATAATTTCAGGTCATTCTGATGTGTTTCGGGATCATTCCAATGTGTTTCGGCCATTTTGGATTCAGAGATGGAGATAGAAGTTTGATTGAGGGGATTAAAATATAAACAAAAAATGTGTATCATCTATTTAGTGTTAAGAAACTATCAACAAATAAAAAAATACAAAATAATTATTTCTTAATATATTAAAATGCAATTTATCTATTAAAAGAAAAAACGACCTTCTTTTAAATGACAAAAATCATCAATATTAAAATTGTACTAAGTCATTTGTACTAACTCATGATGTGTAGAGAGAAAATTTTATTAATGTAGAAACAGATTTTATCAATGCAGATCGATTATTGTGAAATTCAAAAATGAAAAAGCATTTAAATTTGGCGTTTAAATTTAGAAAACATGATTTCACTAGGTGTTTTATGAGAAAACAGCGAACAATTTTTTAAACAGTGAACAGAGAATAACTTACGCAGAAAAGAGAGTGAACAATTTTTTAAATAATGCTGAACAGAAAATAATTTTATGTAGAATACTAGAAATATTTTATGCAGAAAACAGTGAACAGTATATCATGTCCTACTTGAGCCAAAATCCATCTTACAAACAGTTTTGAGTGTTAAGGTGTTAGGATTAGTGCCCTTAAATCCTATTGAGTGATGCTGTGGATGATATTAAGTTTGACATTGTGTATGACATTATGTATGACTTAATATTGTGTTTAATAGATTTGTTTTATTATTATCTGAAATAGTGGCAACATGAATATTCGGACATTATCACATAGTCCATGAGATGCATTGTATGTGATTTATGTGAAAAGTCACAGAAGACATAAATCACAAGTTCTTTGTAAACTCAGAATTATAGTTCGTAGTCGGTGATGAAATTGGGCATTTCATCTGCGAAGACTATAACATATCAACTACGATGATTTGTCTTGATCATGGAAGTGGTGATTTCTAGTTGATGTGTTAATATGTTTTAAGAGTTAAGACATATTGAACTGGACCGCTGTGAGATTTATTATTTGCCTAAGGACTGTCAAATGAATAATAAATCTCATGACTTACATTTGCATGAACTCTTAATCCTGAGAGAATAATGGACCTGATCATAAGATGTAGGTTGCTTTGATATATTAGGAGTGAGATCTAAAGTAATGGTCAAAACCTCAGTATGTTGGGCAGTCACATTAAGTGTTGATGGAACATGTATTCTCAAGATGGAATTCATAGTCTCTTAACGGAGATATAAAGTATTCCCTTGAGATAAGTTTAATGATTGTTATTCAGAGAGTTAGGCCTAACCACTTTAGTGAGACTAAAGTATATATTTATGGAATAGGATTTCATAAATATATAATGAATAACATTAAAGGATTAAACCGGGTACTCAAGGATCAAGATGTAGTAATTTACAAAGTGACAGTCTACATTAATAACTTTGTATTACTATGAATATTTTATGAAGGGGTTGCATGTATAATAAAGTCTTGGGATATAATATATAGATAAGACCTAGAGTGCAACTATATTTATATAGTGGTATTAAATATAGTTAATGGTAACTTTGGACTTGTCAAGAGTTGACAGAAAAGCCCAAGGCCCATTGGAGCTAGTGTCTTATTGGTCCCTTTTGGTCCCACTCCAAGCCACACACTTAAGCCCAATTGGAATGGCCCAAGTGGCCAGCCCAATTAGATTATTGGTTAGATACAAAGGGAAAAACGTACAGAAATGTGTATGTAAGAAAAACATCATTGTAATGGTGTTGAAGTGAGTGATAGTCACTCTCTATTAATCCCTTTGTTACCAATTGAGAGACCACACATCTTGGGCGTTAGTGGAATTGGAGTGAAGATTAAGAGTATTCCCAAGTGCTTCAATCTTCGGTTTTGGAATTCACCGCTTCAAGGTACGATCTCTTGTTCTCAAATTCTGAAATTTACTTTATGCATGTTAACAATATCAAATGAAGTAGATCCGTTCAAAACTTACTTTTCCGCTGCGTACATCTTTAATTCCATCATAAAGATCATAACATCAACATTCAGTACTTTTAACAGGCACAACTACTTTCAAACACCAAAAAAACACAGAAACAAGTTCAAAATCACACACACAAATGGACACTCAAAACATGCTTTGAGGTAAAAGTCATAATAGAAAATTGATTATTGAGCTACATTTTATTTTATTTTTCAGGCACGATTGCAGCCATTAAACCAACATAGATTCTATTACAAACATTTTTTTTTCCAGACATATAGATTCTATTCTCTCAGCCCCTAGACAGAGGGAAAGTATATAACAAATCTGATATTGAAAGACTTTAAAAAAACAAAATATTTGGTCAAGAACCTGCTTCGAAGTTGTATGTGAAAACTGAAAACCCAACCTACTACCTTTATTTGATCAGGTGGATGTAGTTTCTGTTTTTTTTTTTTTTGGTTGGTTGGTAATTTATGTTGCTTGTGACAACTTATTTAAGTACAGCAACAATGCCGCTCAATTTTTTATTTTGGCAGTTCTTTGGTTTAGATTTCCCACCATATATTTTGTGGCATAGATTTTTGGATAAACCCAAAAATGTTTAACTTTTTAGATAAACTAAATAAGGAGTAATAGTAATAATAATAATAAAATGTAATAAAGGGAAATTTTCAATACATTACGATTCATTGTATTCAAATCATCTCTAATTTCTACTCATTTTGTCACACTTGTTCTATACTTATACATGGTAGACTATAGGTGAAGTAGAAAAAATAGTGAGTTTATTAGAAAGTGATAAACAACCAATCACAATCCATCATTGTTGGATAATTTTGACAAAGTGTGTATCAAAATAGATTTTATCAATGCAAAAAAAAAAAAAAAAGTTCGATTATTGTGAAATTCGAACATGAAAAAACATACAGATTTGGCTTTTTAATTTAGAAAACACAATTTCACTAGGTGTTTTATGAGAAAACAGCGAACAATTTTTTAAATAGTGAACAGAAAATAATTTACGCAGAAAAGAGAGTGAACAATTTTTCAAATAATGCTGAACAGAAAATAATTTTATGTAGAATGCTAGAAATAGTTTATGAGAAAACAGTGAACAATTTTTTAAATAGTGAATAGAAAATAATTTACGCAGAAAAGAGAGTGAACAATTTTTTAAATAATGCTGAACAAAAAATAATTTTATGCATAATGCTAGAAACAGTTTATGCGAAAAACAATGAACAATTTTTATGAGAAAGCGGTGAACATGGTGTGCAGAGAGCAAATTTTATTAATGTAAAAACAGATTTTATCAATGCAAAAAAATAGATGATCTGTGCATCTAATGTAATTAATTTTCCATTAAGTTTACTCAATTTGGTATGTTCTTCAATTTTCATTTGAATTTTCACGATTTTACACAGTCAACGAATTCAAATTTTTCAACAAATTCGTACTATCTGTACATCTAATGTAAACAATTTTTCCTTGAGTTTTCACAATTTTGTACATTCAACGAATTCAAATTTTTAAACAAATTCATACGATCTATACGTCTACCGTACATACTTTTCCATTGAATTTTCATTATTTTGTACTTTCAACGAAATCAAATTTCTCAACAAGTCTAGACTATCTGTACATCTTATGTACACCTTCATGACTTGGTACGTTCATTGATTTTCCATCGATTTTTCTCGAATTTCTACATTCAACTAATTCGAACTTTTTTACAAATTCAAATTTTTCGAGGCATTTACCATTAGATGATTTATACGAATCATTCATTTTTCTTTCATGGAGTTTGTCCATTATACATATGGTTACATATTTAAAAAAACACAAAAACCATTTAAGTGCAATAACTGCGCCAATGCTAGAAATAGTTTATGCAGGAAATAGTGAACAATTTTTATAAGAAAACAGTGAACAGTTTTAATTAATGCAGAAAACAGATTTTATGAATGCAATAAGCAGATTCGAATATAGAGTAAACATGATGTGCAGAGAGCAAATTTTATTAACATAGAAATAGATTTTATCAATGCAGAAAAACAAATTCAGTTATTGTGAAATTTAAACATGAAAAAGCATTTAGATTTGGCGTTTAAATTTAGAAAACACGATTTCACTAGGTGTTTTACGAGAAAACAGTGAACAATTTTTTAAATAGTGAACAGAAAATAATTTATGCAGAAAAGAGAGTGAACAATTTTTTAAATAATGCTGAACAAAAAATAATTATTTTGTATTTTTTATTTGTTGATAGTTTCTTAATACTAAATAGATGATACACATTTTTTGTTTATATTTTAATCCCCTCAATCAAATTTCTATCTCCGTCTTTGAATCCAAAATGGCCAAAAACACATCGGAATGACCTAAAATTATTCCCGGGGTGGAACATAGGGTGTTACTACCGAAACAAAATGGTAATATAATAGCTATTTCTAAGGTTCTACTATTTTTAAGCTTAGTGTCCGTTTACAGCTTATTTAGCTGTTTGCTAAACTTTTTGTTGAAAGTGTGCTAAATTATATTTGTACTTTGAAAAAATTTGAAAAGGTGAAAAATAATGCAGGAAAAAATGAGGTTTTAAGAAGCTGTACACAAAAACTAAAAGTTAAAAGCTGAAATTGATGCCAAACAGACTCTTATCTCTCTAAAGGTTTTATTTTTTTGCATAATTTTTTTTCTTCTTTCTTAGATAGTTGTAATAAATAAAAGAGAGAAAAAAATGTTCTAGAATTAAATAATTTAGCAAGCAATAACTATGTAGCAATACCATATTTTTATTAGAATCCAACAACTCCTCAGCTATAGTGTGTGTATGTATATTTTGCTAGCACATAGAGTATTAGAAGTGAATTTAACCCAACGAAAGATTTGTTAAAATTCACATCCAACAAAGAAATATTGCATGATGTAAAATAACTTAGAGTTACACAAAGTGTAACTAGGACCCAAATCCACATGTATATCATACTCTCAAATCTAACGCCGTCTCCATCTAAATAGTCTCCCCTCGATCTAGCTACCAAAAGCTCGAGCTAATGAACTCACATTCTTGTGTATTTTTTTTAAACACATCTGTTTTTCCTACATCACCAAACAAAAAACATGAATCTATTAGGGCTGTTATTAGTTGTGTCCTGATCTGATCTTAATGCTGGCATTTTTATGTTATTTTTGAAATAGAGTTTAGCAAGTCATCTTTGGTGATCTGGAGCTCCTCAGGCAATTTGCTAAGCAGTTTGCAAGTACTTTCAATTTAGAGCAAACCCATAATTTGATTGTTAGGCTACAGCAAAATGTCATAAGAATTGAACCATTGAAAATTTCATGAACAAGGAACCCTCATTTTTTTGGTATATTTTTTGTTCAACTGGCCTTTGGTGTTATATGGCTTGATCTTAATGAAAGATTTTTATCAAGACAAATTAACTGGGGTTTTTGTACAATTGTTTATCTCTGAGTTGTGGACTTCTTTTATTGTAATTTTGGATGGTTCTAGCTTCATGTTGAATGAAATTTCTTGAATTTTCTGCAAACCTTGATGGATTTTGCTTAATGAAAAGTTATTTGTCTCATATATGTAGTCAACTACAACTATCATGGCCATTGCACTTGCACATGGAGGGGTAATTCCATATGACTTAATTTTTTTTAAAAAAAAAATTTTCTATCTTTTATAGTAAGGTTAGCAATCTATCATTGACCCAAAAAAAATGAAATAAATATGACTCAACTCTCAAGGCTTACTTTGTCTTGAAGATTTTCAATTTTTTTTTTAAATGTATACAATATGTGCTTACATTAATGATTTTTTTTTCATATAGCAGATAATCTATTTTTGTCTTTTTAAGACATTTCAATGAGTAATATAATATTTTTGTCTTGGTTTGTATCAAATTGTAATTTATAGGTTTTAATTTTCTGTTTTTAGTTGGGCTATAGCTATTGATTTGCAGATAATTTTTGTTTGCAGCAAATATTTTTTGAAATTCATGATAATGTCTTTCTAATCATGACTGAGGTTATGCATTTACAAGTTTCCAATTATTTGAAAAATGTAGTAGTTTCATTCTCAAAGATTCTTGCTGCAATATATTGAATTGGACATGTTTGTGTTCTGAAATTAACTTTAACTCTTATTAAAAACATGGTTTTGTATCTACTCTATGTGAAACACTGTAAAGAAGTAAACTTTGACCTTTAGTTTTAAATTATTAATTTTTAAAAAATGTTTTTCATTCACTTTGATTTCTTTGTAGTCAAACTAAGAAGGGTGAAGGAATTTTTTTTCTTAAAAAAAGAAAGGAAAAAGGCTTACGGATTTTATGAGATGTATACATGTTGATTGATCTCATTTTTAGCAAAACTTCCAAAGTGAATTTTAGGCTAGGACATTTTGTTTTGCTTTAAACATGTCTACACTAGGGGCATTGGCCCATTGGTTTTGGAATGCAAGCATGTCATCAATTTTCTGTGCAAGCATGTCTAAACTAGGTCTCTGCTTATTCATTTGAATATGAGGGTAATATTTACTATTGACTATTGGGGTTTGTGCACTTTCTTTAACTATGCAAGTAGCCTATAAACTAATGGTTATGCATGAAGGATGTTTGGAAGGGAAGTTTCAGTCTATTGAAAGACTAAGGGAAACCAATCAGGAGAAAGCTATTGTTCATCATCTCAGACAGGTGATTATAAGTAGAAATCTTGCCTTGAATCATTTATGCTCCTTAGAGAGGTTCTGAGGGTCCCGTGGTTTAGTTTTTTGACAGTTATGTGGAAATACGATATTGTTTTCTTTGCAAGTTTCCAGAAATTATCATGTAGCTTTTTGTTTCTGTTGTTGCATTTGATGTGATTAATCAATGCTTACCTTTGGAACCCTAATGAGTGTTGTTGCATTGTTATCCTTCATCTCTATATTTTGTATATATATCAATTTATAGTAAATTCATTATTAATTTTTTTTTTTTTGGTTGGTTGTAATTTCAACACTCTTTTTGCTATAACATACTACTATTTAATCAATTAAATCATTTGGTCTCCTTACATGTTTTGTGTTGATTTCTTACTTTATGTAGTTACTTCTTTTCATTTATAAGATGATTTAATAATGCAGTCACAAGAGCAAACCTATTCAGGTCCTTATTCATGTGATCAATGCTACTTTGTTGTTGCTTTCCTACTTCTTAATGTTGCATATTGAAAACAAATTTGAGAATGTTGAGTGAACTTCCATTATAAATATATATATATATATATATATAAAAGAAAAAGAAGGAAGAAAAATTAAACAAAAGGGAGATCCAGAAGTGGATGAACCTTATAAATGTTGGCTAATTTTGTTTTAATTAGATTTTCTTTTTTGGTTGGGGAGTTGTATATAAATGAGAACTAGGTGTTCGATGAAATCCTGCAAAGAACTTGGGATAGAAAAGGTTATGTTTGGGTTATTCTAAAACAAAATTAAAAGGAATTGGATTGGGTTACTCTCCACAAATTTGCTTCCAAGGAAGGATGATCACACCATTCTCTTTAGCTGGATTTTTTTTTTTTTTCAATTGCTAGAAATATTTTTCTCTCTATCATAGTGGATGTTACTTTTTTAGTTGTTTAGAATAGGCTTAAAAGAAAATCTATTTGTAAGACAACACATTTTTATGGATAGCATACTGAGTGTTATATACATTTTAAATTTGAAATTCATACCAAGTGTTATTTTTTAAAATTTATACATTCAATTGCATTAGCTACATACTTATTTAATTAAATTTATTTAAGTATGACTTTTGAAACAAAATGTTTCTCCAAATATTTACCTAAAATTATTTGAATATATTTGCTTTCTCGGATTCTAATTATTTCTATGTACAAAAATTTATTTGTGCATTATTCAGATGGTTACATATTTAAAAAAACACAAAAACCATTTAAATGCAATAACTACGCCAATGCTAAAAATAGTTTATGCAGAAAATAGTTTATGACAAAACAATGAATAGTTTAATTAATGCAAAAAGCAAATTTTATGAATGCGGTAAGCAGCTTCGAATATATAGTAAACATGATGTGTAGAGAACAAATTTTATTAACGTAGAAACAGATTTTATCAATGCAGAAAAACAAATTCGATTATTGTGAAATTTAAACATGAAAAGCATCCAGATTTGGCTTTTAAATTTAGAAAACACGATTTCACTAGGTGTTACATGAGAAAACAGTGAACAATTTTTTAAATAGTGAACAGAAAATAATATACGCAAAAAAGAGAGTGAACAATTTTTTAAATAATGCTGAACAGAAAATAATTTTATGCAGAATGCTAGAAATAGTTTATGTAGAAAACAGTGAACAATTTTTATGAGAAAGCAGTGAATAGTTTTAATTAATGCAAAAAAAAAAAAATTTAATGAATGCAGTAAGTAGATTTGAATATATAGTAAATATGATGTGCAAAGAGAAATTTTATTAATGTAGAAACAGATTTTATCAATGCAGAAAAATATATTCGATTATTATGAAATTCAAACATGAAAAATCATTCAGATTTGGCGTTTAAATTTAGAAAACACGATTTCAGTAGGTGTTTTATGAGAAAACAATGAACAATTTTTTAAACAGTAAACAGAAAATAATTTATGCAGAAAAGAGTGTGAACAATTTCTTAAAAAATGCTGAACAGAAAATAATTTTATGCAAAATCGTAGAAATAGTTTATACAGAAAACAGTGAACAATTTTTATGAGAAAACAATGAACAATTTTAATTAATGTAGAAATTAAATTCATATTTTGAAATTAAAATCTCTATATTTTACAATGCTTCTGTTTAAATAAATAAAAACATAAAAAGTCACTTATTTTTACATTTATGTTTATTTGTTCATTATCCCCAAACAAAAACAAAAACAAAAACCAAAAAAAAAAAAAAAAAAAAAAAAAAAAATTTACACAGTACTCGAGTTTTGGAAACTCGAGTACTGTGTAAAATTTTTTTTTTTCTGCATTTTATTTATAAAACGTACCCGAGTCTGGTATACTCGAGTACTGTGTTGCATGGAACTTGAGTTTCTCAAGCTCGAGTACCACATAATTTTTTTTAATCACAGAAATTCCATGTCAGCAATGCCACGGTGGCAGAATTGAGGGGAACTCGAGTTTCTGAAACTCGATTTCCAGAAAAAGTGGTACTCTGCTTTTTATTTCCGAAACAGTGACTTTTTGCTAAAAATTTCAAAAAAAAGTGGTATTGGGCCATTTTGGCCCAAATGGTCCATTGAATATTTGGCTCAATTGATGTGGGCTGTGCTCTTTACTCCTTAAAGATTTTGCCCATTTGCGACTGGGCTTAGTTAGCGAATGTAACCTTGCCTTTTGTGATTCACTTGACTTCAGACTTTCACTTAATTTGTTACTTGTATACTGTACAGTGAAAATTTTCCGATGAGACCTTTTCAATCTTAGATGAAATCTAATCTTAGTTTTAAGGAGTTGTAAAATTTGATTCTCGAAAAAAAAAAATGTCTGTAAAATTTTAACCATTGAACCAATACTACATTACTTGCAACTTGCAAAGTCATCATTCTTCATACAAGGGAATTCATTCTATCTAAAATGTGACCAAATCTGATTAGACTATTTAGTTTGTTCCTGGGGAACTTCTTTTTGTTTTGTTCCAATTTTAAGTGTTAATATTTGATTGCAGTTTCAAACAGTTAGAAGAATAAACATTCAAACATTTATTACTAGTGGTATGTAAATTTCTAACACTAGGACATGCTCATTTTGTTGGTGTTACTTGAACGCTTTTTTTTTTTTTTTTTTTTTTTTAGATTCTGGGTATTCTTTGAGATCATATTAATAGTGAAGGATTGAGGCAGTCCATGGGTCAGTTTGGTAAATTGGAAAAATGTAATGGTGATGAAGTTACTGTGAACAATTCTTGTGTGTGATTTTTCTCTATGATTGACTTGTTATTTAAGGATACTTTTATAATTTGTTTATGCGAGACTTTTTTCTTATAGTTGATTCTCTCAATTTTTGTTAGAAGAAGCCTTAATTAAAGCTGCTGAGTTTTGGTTAAATTTGTCCATACAGAATCACAGATGGGTAGCTTTGGTTGATGACTACCTAAGTGCTCATCACTAAGCAGAAAATTTATATTTTACTTGCATTGGTTTAATGAGCAAATGTTGATCACCTCACTTTTAATGCTAATGCTATCATGCATCACATTGTGTATGCTCATTGTGTTTCAACTTTATATACTGCAAAATGCAAATGCAGATTGACTGTTCATTGTAATATTTGGTGAGTTTATGTGTTAAAGTAAGGAAGACAAAGTCTGAAAAGAAAAAGGTTGAAGAAGAAGCCTAAAACGACTGCGTATTAATTAAACTAAACGCATCGTTTCATTTAAGAGTACATGCACCAAAGCGCACCGTTTTACTTAAGTAAATGACTTCATCAGAAACTTAATAAAACGGTGCGCTTGGCTTTGCTCAAGTGTCCGTTTAGTTTGGGAGCAAAATTCAGTTAGCCTTAACAGAATTTGTAATTTCCAAGGAATTAGTTTCAGATATTTGGAGGTTTAGTTACAGATATCTTTGGGTTGTTAACTTAAGCAATTTAGACAGATTCTTGTTGTATATAAATAGCTCTATGAGCACGAGTGTATCATTATATAGAAAATATTGAAATTGAATACAAGTCTTCTATTCTCTCTCTCTCTCTCTCTCATTCTGTTCTTCTCTTACTTTCTTGCTCTTTCCTTCATTTTCTCAAGCTTTTCTTTCTCTGTGATTTGTATTTCTTTGTTGATTCAATTGGTGATAGTCTTCAGAACTCAGTTTACTAGTTTTGCGTTTTTCATCAATGCAGATCAAGAGAAAACGACGTTAGGATTTTGTACATTTTATATATATATATGCACACACATCATTTTGTTATGGATATCTCTCTATATTATAGGCTGCACTAGTTTCTTTTATATAAGTTTAGCAATGAGTTAGCTAGCCAACATTCCTCCACACGGTTCTATTTCAAAAAGATCGTTGTTTGTATTGCTTTCCAGTTAATTTCCACTAGTCCTTGCTTAACCTATCGGCTATAGCCATAATCTATTTGCGAGGCTTCCTAGTCTTTTCCGACTTCATTGCTACGATGTTTTCCTTGGTGTCAGAGGCGAGGACATGCACACACTTCAACTTTATTTGCACGTACGCCACTTTGACTCAAAACTACTTTTTGAAGTTAAAAGTAGGAAGTGTAGAATCCATATATTTCAATAATTTTAAGTCCTTTTTCATTTTGGTGTCAGAGGGAAGGTACCTGGAAGACGGTGAGGCCACTTTTAAACTGATTACGTGGAACTAGCCTCTTCACATCACACGCGTGCTACAAGTTTTTTTTTTTTTTTTTTTTTAATAATATCATAATTTTTTATTTATTTCAATTTGAAATTTACACATTTTCTCATTAATATTACATATTTAGAGCATTCACATCAACATGGGCATTTTACACATCCATTTTTACACTAACTTCAAAAAATGAACAAATATTATACATTTATTTTGTAGCAAAAAAAAAAAAGAAATTGTGCTTTTATTTTATATATATAATTTTTATTTTAAAAATCTAATTTATAAGTGGATAAAGTAATTTGAAAATCAATAAGAGAGTGACCCTATGTTTTAGGCAATGTTTTAGTGGGAGTCAGAGTTGCATTTTTATTGAATTGCTCTTTAGTTTTGTCTTTACTTAAACATAGGAATGCATGGGCATTTTTGAACAAAAAAAAATGAAGACCACAAATAGGAGAAGTCTTTAAATAGTAGTATAGAAAACTAGCCTCATCACACATGTTTGTGCGTGTGATGAGGCTTTTTTTTTTTGGTCTAGAGTACGTGAGACTTTTTTTTTTTTTGTTGGTATAGTGTACGTAAGATTAGGAATTAAGGAAACTAGAAATTCAAAAATAAATAAATAAAAGAAACCGGTGAGTCTTGATAAAGTTAAAAAAAAAAAAAAAAGTTCGAATGTGGTCTTAAGGGAAATATCAAAGTGGACTAAGAAGGTTTTTTTTTTTTTTTTTCTTATAATTTTAATTTTTGGATAAGGTTTTTTTGAAAACATGGATTAGTAGGAGAGTGTTATATTTTGTAGGCATTTTATGTGGAGTTAAAAATTTATTTTTACCAAGTTGTCCACAAATTTTGTCTCTATTAAACATAAAGTTTAAGAGGTATTTCTGAAAAATATTAAAATACAATCCAAAGAGAGGAATCATCTTATAGATAGTGTAAATGAATCCTCTATCTCTATCTCACTTTTTTCCTTTGTTTAGTCATCACTACTCAGAAATCACTTACAACATTGATATTATGTAAAATAAACATTGCTTCTACTTCTAGGCTTCTAAAAATTCTTTATGCTGACATGTCGAATCATATCTAAAAATGAATTCTCTGTCTCACTTTTTTCCTTTGATTTTTTTTTTTCATCTCTTCATGTAATTTTTATATTTAATTATTATTTTTAAATAGTGAAAGTTTACAATTTAGACCCTAATTTATGGCTTATATCAATTTAAACCTAATTAACAAATCAAGTCCAATTGTTAATATGATTAGCCAATGCATGGATACACAATCATAAAAGCAAATCCCAATAGCAAACACAAGAACCCAAACACCACGAAGTGTTTGTAGAGAAAAAAAAAAAATCAAAACTCTCCGGAGACTATAGCACTAACTAATGCACTAACTAGAATAGTTGTGCAATACATCGCACTTACAAACCCTCCAAACTATATAAATGAAATTGTATTTGTGCTCGAAAAAAATTTAGTTACAAAATTGGTTATAGTCTTAAGCTACAACTTTACTCAATAAAATAAACATTGAAACATATTTTGAAAATTTAACCGTTGAATTGCACGTTCTTTATGCTCTTAATATACATATCAAATTTTGTATCAATCGGATATTATTTATTATATAATCTATAAGTTTATATTTTATACATAATTTTAAACCATTCTCTCTCCCAAAAAAAAAAAAAAAAAACTAGTAAACTACCGCTATCAAATTTTTTGTAAAAAAAAAAACCCACTATCAAATTTAAATCAAACAATAAAATATTATTAAAACAAGAGACCTAAGAAAGCTTAAAGCCGTAGTACTGTAGTTAGTAGCAGTGCTGGTACTGTAAAGTCTGTAATCCACTAATATAATATCAATAAAGATAAAAACTAAATATAATAATTAATAAATATATCAATTTATGTGGTCTGTGATGATACACGAGGTCTGGCCCTTTTTACTAAGACTACAGGTCCATTTGGATTGAATTTATTGTTGCTGAAACTGAAAATTGAAAACTGAAAACTGAAAATACTGTAGCAAAATAATTTTTAAATGTGCAAATAGTACCGTGAGACCCATTTTTAATATTTTTTATTGCGTAAACAGTACATGAACAATCTGTAATCCACTAATATAATATCAATAAAGATAAAAACTAAATATAATAATTAATAAATATATCAATTTATGTGGTCCGTGATGATACACGAGGTCTGGCCCTTTTTACTAAGGCTACGTGTGGATTGGGCTGAAAGCTGAAACGTGCTTTTGTGATTCAGCTTTTTCCTTTTTTTTTTTTTTTTCCACGCGTTCAGCCCAAATTTTTTACTGTTCAGTCACTGCTGCGGCTATTGTTCAGAGATTTGACTGAGCTGAGGGGTGCGGTGGCCGACGAGGGAGAGAGGTTATCTCAGGTGAGGGAGAGTCTGAAGGGAGGCGATTTTTCTTGGGCTTGAGGACTGAATGATGGAGACCTGGTTTGGTTTCTAATTTTTACTTTTTGTTTGAGCATCTTAAACGACGCCGTATAGGGGAAAAAATAGCCACAGTGATGCCGTTTACGCTGCTTTTGACTCACATGGGAAATTTCCTCTGTGTCTCACTTTTCTGCTTTGCTTAATTCTTTTTTTCTCTCTCTTCCTCTCTTCGCACTGAATTTTCTTCCTCTCTCTCTTCCATTCAACCCAAATCAACTGTGCCAACGTACTCCGACCCACCGTGGTCAACGTCAAATAGGGAGAGCTCCGATCTGTGAGCTTTGATCTCCGATCTCCGACAGAAATCGATGGGCACAGAAAACGCCTCCTCCTCATGTTTTCCTTCTTCTTCTTCTACTTCTACGCCTAGATGGACATACGAATACGATGTCTTTCTCAGTTTCAGAGACTCCGACACCGGCAAAAATTTTACAAGCCATCTGTACGAAGCATTGAAACGGAATGGCATAACCACTTTTAGAGACGATGAAAGTCTCGATCCAGGAGCATTCATTGAACCAGAAATCTTGAAAGCAATAGAAGAATCAAAGATTGCTGTCGTTATTTTCTCTGGAGGCTATGCTTCATCGAGTTGGTGCTTGACTGAACTAGCAAAGATCGTCGAGTGCATGGACAAGAAGAAGCTGACAGTTCTGCCTGTTTTCCATGGTGTGGATCCTAGTGATGTGCGCAAACTGAGGGGGACTTTTGGGGATGCCTTTGCAAAACATCTCATTGATAACACTGAGAATGTGCAAACTTGGAAATTTAATGTGACGAAAGTTGCTGGTATCTCTGGATGGGATTTCTGGGATGAGTAAGAAATTTTTTTTTTTTTACTATTTTTCGCTACTTTGTTTATTTGGCCCCATGACAACTTTCATTGTCTCCTGTATATTACAAACCTAGGAAAAAATTATAAGCTCGAATTGTACTTAGGTTGAAAAACATTGCATGCATAATTTGTACCACATATGAGTTCCCCTTTTGCTACTGAACAAAGCTAAGATTTTACTTTTGATGAATGATTTATCCCTAAATTAATGTATCTAGCTCTGCATCAAAATTAATGTTTTGATATATGTTTTGCAGGTCTGAATCAACAGTTATCGAAAAAATCATTCAGAGGATAAATTATGAATCGTATCGTGAAGTCCCAAGTGTTTCTATGGGCACAGAAAACGCCTCCTCCTCATGTTTTCCTTCGTCTTCTACTTCTACGCCTAGATGGACACACGAATACGATGTCTTTCTCAGTTTCAGAGGCACCGACACCCGCAAAAAATTTACAAGCCATCTGTACGAAGCATTGAAACGGAATGGCATAATCACTTTTAGGGACGATGAAAGTCTCGATCCAGGAGCATTCCCTAAACTAGAACTCTTGAAAGCAATAGAAGTATCAAAGATTGCTGTCGTCATTTTCTCTGGAGGCTATGCTTCATCGAGTTGGTGCTTGACTGAACTAGCAAAGATCGTCGAGTGCATGGACAAGAGGAAGCTGACAGTTCTGCCTGTTTTCCTTGATGTGGATCGTAGTGATGTGCGCAAACTGAGGGGGACTTTTGAGGATGCCTTTGCAAAACATCTCATTGATAACACTGAGAATGTGCAAACTTGGAAAGATGCTGTGACGAAAGTTGCTGGTATCTGTGGATGGGATTTACGGGATGAGTAAGAATTTGTTTTTATTCTTTTTTTTTTTTATACTATTTTTCGCTACTTTCTTTATTTGGCTACATGACAACTTTCACTGCCTCCTGTATGTTACAAACCTAGGAAAAAAATTATAAGCTCGAATTGTACTTAGGTTGAAAAACGTTGCATGCATAATTTGTACCAAATATGAGTTCCCCTTTTGCTACTGAACGAAGCTAAGATTTTACTTTTGATGAATGTTTTATCCCTAAATTAATGTATCTAGCTCTGCCTAATCAAAATTAATGTTTTGCTATATTTTTTGCAGGCCTGAATCAACGGGTATCAAAAAAATCATTGAGACGATAAATAATGAGTTGGATCGTGAAGTCCCAAGTGTTTCCGAGCACCTTGTTGGAATGGAATCTCGTGTGCAGGAAAAGCTGGATTTATGTTTGGGTGAAAGGTTAGATTGTGTCCGTTTTATTGGGATTTGGGGTATAGGTGGAATTGGTAAAACAACTCTTGCTTGAGAAATTTATGATAAAATTTTTCATGACTTTGAAGCTTTATTGATAATATTAGAGAAGAATCTGAAAATCAACGTCTAGTTTCTTTACATAATCAACTTCTTTCTAAGATCCTCATGAGTACCCAAAAATATATATTGAATGTTTATGCGTATAGTTTTTTGCCGAGAGGGAAATTGAGACGGAGTATTAGTTCGTGGCAAAAGGGTGAGCTTCTTGGAAGTGGCTCTTTCGGAACCGTCTATGAGGGCTACACTGAGTAAGCTATCTTTATATCAATTTTTATATTTTGATGAAAAAAATCACTGCATAAAATTAATTTGAGGTAATGAAAATTGTTTATATATTTAACCAAACATATGTTGATCAACGTTTAAGGTTGTTTATATATATTTTTTTGATGGGTAATACGACTTTTATTGAATGAAATGAACACTCTGAACATGAGAGTACGTATATGTTTATTTAAGCAATTTTAAATAGTGTTGTTTAAAGTATTGTTATAGCTTCAAATTTTAAGCATACTATCAGTATCAAGTACTGTCTTGTTGATACGGAAAATATTGGAGGAGACCAAATTTGAATGCTAAAAAGTGTGGAGGCTAGTGGGTATAATAAAGTCACTAGTATAATATTCATCATGGTGATCACAGGGTACAGTGACATTGAACTGAGGATAATTGGAGTTGTGATGACTTATGTCTTTATTTGAAAGACCCTAACATGGGACCAACTTTGAATCTGCTAAGTGGAATCAAAGTAAGAAAATGACTGAGATAATGCTATCCAAGAAATAGTTTTAACTGAAATTTAGACAAACTTATTACAGGGTTTATTTATTTATTTATTTTTTATAATTTTATTTTTTGCCTATCAAAAAAAAAAGAAAAGTAATCGGTGCTGGAGTTTTGTTGTTGTAAGATATGGGATATTAGGTGCTTCCAAGTAGCTACGTCCCATATGGTCAATGAGCTCTAGAAATAGCACCTGCTTCCCCTGTAAGAGCGAGGTTGAGGTTGTGGGTTTGAGCACCCACTAGGGGTGTATGTAACTTACTATGTCTCTTATTATGATTAGTTACTTGAGATTATTTCGTCAACTTCCTGAAAAGAAAATTAGGACCTGCCATCTAAGAAATCTCCTTGAATAGATAATCCAAAATTGTTGGTGCTTGCCATTTTGTCTTGTTTTTCATTGATTCTTTTGCAAATGAATTTTCTTCTCCTCTGTTTCTAATGTTTTTTTTATTAGATACAACTTGTTACTAACAGAAAAGAATGAACTGCTTACAACTTTTTGAGGTTGCATGGACAACATTAGAAATTTTTAAGAAGATGGGGTATGGAGGGGTTGAAAATAGATCCAGCTGGAGTATTTCTAATCAACCATTATTCTTCATTTTTATTTTTTGGCCAAAAAACAATTTTGGTCCTCAAGTTTTCATACCTTTCATTTTGACCCATATATTTTTAAACTTGCCGTCAGTTTGGTCCCTGCCATCATCTCACTTATAGGAAACATTATTTTTAAACTAGCAGTGTAGTCCATTAGCCATGTAGGGTTTTCCATAAGTGGGATGACGGCATGGTCCAAAATGATAAGAAGTTTAAAAATATAAGGACCAAAAATGAAAGCTATGACAACTTGAGGACCAAATTGAAAATAGGGCCAGGATATCGTGACCAAAAAGGTGTTTTTGCCTTTATTTTTTCTCCTGCTCTCTCTCTGTGTCTGTTTGTCTTTAATGTCTTTATTTTTTTCCTGCAGGGATGGCTTCTTTTTTGCTGTGAAGGAGGTTTCGTTGCTGGATCAAGGAAGCCGGGGCAAGCAGAACATTTCCTACCTTGAGCAGGTGAAAAAGTGTCATACTTGTTTATTATTCTTCATTTTGATTTCCACATCAAACAGTCAAACTCAATTCAATTCCATACTTTAATTTGCCAAAGCTATTTGGATAATGAGATTCCTTTTCATGATACCCTAATTATTTTGCGTAGGAGATTTCACTTTTAAAGCAATTTGAACATGAGAATATAGTTCAGTATCTTGGCACGGAAAAGGTATGGATCTTACTTAAGATTTGAGTTTTCTTGTTTGTTCCTAGAAAGTACAATCATTGAATTAGATTTTTAATTGTGTAGTTATAATACGCTTCTTCACTACTGCATTTCTTCTATGCTTACCACAAAAACTTCGCCAACAAAATAGGTCACCAATCACCCTCTTCGGCATCACCCATTGCGCACCAAGCATAGTAGAAATAAAAGCCCATAACCCATGAGCAACTGTGCAATGAACTAGAAAATGGTCCACTGTCTCACTATTATATCTGCATGGGCAGCAACAAACTTCCAAAATGATTGCACGTTTGGTCAAATTATCCAGTGTTAGATTTTTTCCTAAAGCTGCTGTCCCCCCAAAAAAATGCAACTCTTACAAGGAAAACTCATATCGTTAGAACCTCAAAGGACTTGATAGCAGGATTTGACATCAAACTGATAATTACCTTTGGTCTCCACCTCGGATGTTGGAGTAAATAGTGTCAAAAAAAGAGTTGATTGATTCCAATTCTCAGTCCTTTAAAATTATGTACAAACATGATATTCCATTGTGAAGGCCCTTCTCCAACCAGTTTCACCAAAGAAGAGTAAACAGAAGCATCTCTGTCCCCTGAGGTTGAGTACAAATATGGATATAGCTCCTTCAATGCATAATTGCTACACTGAATGTCATGCCATAATTTTACCCTTGCACTGCCCCCAACCACATAACCAATATGAATCTGTTCCATCCCCATCCTGCTCTTATGCTCTTCCACACCACCCGTGAATAGTTCTATGTTTGCAACACAATATATTGGTCAAAACATTTATATATTCCACTTCTCCCACTGGAATAATTTCACTGTTGCCCAAATTATTTTTATATCTTCCACTTTGCCATGTCTAAATCCTTTGGAGTGTTTGAAAATCCGTAAGTGCTTCCATTAGTCAATACAGAAAAATGTATGGTAGTAATTCAAAATTGAATCCAACCTCTCCACCTATCACCAGACCCCATTCAATTCAATAAGTTGAGGAAACACTCTTTGTTGACTTGATCACATGCCTTCTTGATACCCAGTTTACTTATCAGGAGTTGGAGTCGTTGTCTGCTTTTATGGATTTAATATATTCCACCTTTGTGAAAGGTGAGGGCCTTGATAAACTTTGTTGGAGGCTAGACAAGAGTCGGGGTTTTGAGGTGCGTGGGTACTACCTTTCCCTTTCCTTGTCTATTGGGACGTCATTTCCCTGAAAGTTGGTGTGGTGATCAAAGGTTCCTCCAAGAGTAGCTTTCTTTTCGTGGACTGTTGCCTTAGGGAAGATTTGTCCTTTGATAATTTATATATCAGAGAGGTGTTATTGTTGTAGAATGATGTTATATGTGTAATTGAAGTGGAGAGTTTGTGGATCATCTTCTTCTTCATTGTCCCATAGTTTCTGAGTTATGGACAATAGTGTGGAGTTTGTTTGATCTTCATTGGGTTGCACCACGTAGGGTTCTTGATTTGTTAGCATCTTGGCAAGGTACCTTTGGTAGACGCCAAAATATATCTTTTTGGAGGGATGTGCTGCATTGCATTATGTGTTCTCTTTGGCAGGAACGGATGTGAGATGCTTTGAGGGATGTGAATGGTCTATTCTTGAGATTAAATCTCTCTTTTTCCATACCTTGCTGCATTGGAGTGTTGCTTTTAATCTTTTTCTCTATTCTAATTTTCTAGATATACTTAACATTGTAATTTGAAATATCATTTGCACTGCTCATTGTAATTTGAAATATCATTTGCACTGCTCCCCGAGTACACCCTTGGTGTCCACAGGTGCTTCCTTTTTTGATCAATAAAAGTTTTGTTACTTATCAAAAAAAAAAAAAAAAAACCAATTTACAAATCACACCTTGCAGGCAGCTTTGAGCCTTTATATCAAAGAACTCATTGGCAACTAGTACTAAATCCAAGATTGCTCTCTTGGACTGACTACATCCCAACAAAGCCACTAATTCCCCCATGTTAGGCACATCCCCAACTGGTACTAACTCTGACTTACTCAAATTAATCTTCAACCTAGACACTGCTTCAAAATAAGATAGGATATAACTCAATTTGACTATTTAGCTAGGAATGACATCACAAAACATTAAATTGTCATCTGCAAAAAGCAAATGATACACTGTTAGAGGTGTGTTAGCTGTGGTGCCAATGGAAAAGCCAGACATTTGCCCAGCAGGGGTAACTCCATCTAACAGACAAGTAGGGGTAACTCCATCTAACAGACGACTCAATGCCTCCATATTAAAAAAAAAAAAAAAGCATTTTTTTGATCTCCTTAATTTTTTGACTCTCTTGATGTGACTTCTAGTCATAAAAAAAAGCAATGGGGAAAGAGGGTCTCCTTGGCGCAGCCCCCTAGAATTCCCAAAGAAATCTCTAGGGCTACCATTGATCAAGATGGAAAACCTCACCATGCATATACAAAACATAATCCACTTTATCCGTTTCTCTGAAAACCCACAACGCTACTGCATATATATAAGGAAATCCCAACAAACATGATCAAAAGCTTTAGTACTAGTTGCCAATGAAAGGTGAGAACTTGATATCCTTTGTTGGAAGCCAGTCAAGAGCCAAGGTTTTGAAGTGCATGGGTACTACCTTTCCCTTTCCTCAACTATCGGCATGTCTTTTCCTTGGAAGTTGGTGAGGCGATTGAAGGTCCCTCCTAGATAGCTTTCTTCTCATGGACTGCTGCCTTAGGGAAGATTTTGTCCTCCAATTTACAGAAAAGAAGAATTATCATTGTAGATTGGGGAGTCAGTGGACCATCTCCTTCTTTACAGTCCCATAGTCTATGAGCAATGGAAAATGGTGTGGAGTTTGTTTGATCTTTTTTGGGTTATGCCATAAAGGGTTCTTGATCTGCTTGTAGCATGGCAAGGTACCTTTGGAAAACTCCGTAATATAGCTTCTTTGAGGGTGGTGCCACATTGCATCTTGTGGTGTCTTTGGAGGGAATGGAATGCAAGATGTTTTGAGGGATGTGAACTGTCTATGCCTGAGATCAAATCTCTCTTTTTTCATACTTTGTTGGTTTGGATTGTAGCTTTTAAATCTAACATACTAGATATGCGTGAGCACTGTTATTTGAAAGATTGGTTGTACTGCTCCCTAAGTACACCATTAGTGTTCATAGATGTTTCCTTTTTCCTCAATAAAATTCTGTTACTTATCAAAAAAAAAAAAAAATCCAAGATTTCTCTCTCTCTCTCTCTCACCAATAAAGGCATTTTGAGATTCAGGTATTATATTATCCAAATACCATTTTTGACCAGTTGGTAAACACTTTAACAAAAGCCTTTAAATGCTTTTTACCAAGTTTTGTGGTGTGGACTCTAAGATGTAGTCATATAGGCCTCAAATTATACATAATTATGGGCAAAGAAGCAAAAAAGAAGATGGCCCAACTTGTGGCCTTATTGATGGAGCCTACTAATAATTGAGCTTGAAGACCTACCAAGCCCATTCATTTAATAAATAGGTTATTAGGGTTTCTTTATGCATTTTGTTATTCTATGTTTAAGCACAATTTTCAATTTTGTAAGACAGCTTGGAGATTGAGAATAAAGTTTTTCTTTAGCTTTATTCTTGGTGCTCACTCCAAGCAACCCTAGGTGCTGACTCCTAGGTTTTATCCCTTCTTTTTCCTATAGTTTAATTTTCCGTTCGTATTGTTTGGTTGTCTTGCGTCACTTAGAGGCTAAAAGTCTTAACACTTTTAGCATTATCATTATTAGGGATTAATGCAATAAAGGATGTGTTAGGATACCATTAAAACCTGCAACTATCATGAAACCCCTTGAAGAAAGTGTTGGTGTCACCCCCTAAGACCCTCCAGCAATGTTGAAAGAAAGCCATTTTGAGGCCATTTGGACAAGTGATTTATCTTCCTCCTCCTTTAGAGCACCTAACACTTCCTCTCAAAATCTCTCTTAAGATTGCCCTTTATCCGTTTCCTTAAGAGGGGCAATTGCAGGCAATTGCATCTCTTCCACATTAGGTCTCCACTTTTGATTCTTTATATAGGGTTTAGTAGAACCTTACAATTTGGTCTCCAATCTTTGCTTCTTCATTATAAACCTCCTGTCACAAAACTCTTAATTATTCTCTATAATTATTTTGCCTATGTGAATTCACTACGCAATGAAAAATTTATTATTACTAATTTTGGACTACAAGTTCAAGTGAGGGGATCTTTGGGACTTCTTCTTCTTTGTTTTGATTTGTTTTTTAATTTTGGTTTTTTTTATTAAATATTTTGATATATAAGATTTGGCTCATATTGTCTGCGTTATTCAGGTTTTTTCTATGGGGTTTTGGGGCTGCATTTTTTCCTCGATTTATTACTATTCATGTTAAATAAAAGCAAATCACCACTTTTCATTGATCGTTTACACAACTTTATCTTGTTATTGCTTTATTGATCAATGGTCATTATTAAAATTCCTTTGGATAATGAGTAAATGTACTGATAAAAAAAAAGAGTAAATATATTTTATATGGGTTGTCTTTGTTTCTTTACTTCTTTTGTTTCTCGCTGTAATACACATAGAAAATTTTATTCAAGTGTATTAAGCTTTCAATTTCTTGCTTATAAAATGATAATTCCAGGATGAAAGTAGGATTTATATCTTCCTTGAACTCGTAACAAAAGGGTCACTTGCCAGTCTTTATCAAAAGTATCCCTTGAGGGATTCTCAAGTCTCTGCTTACACAAGACAGATTTTGAATGGATTGAAGTATCTTCATGATAAGAAAGTGATCCACAGGTGATACAAAAGATCTTACTACTTAATTTATGTATAAGTATATATGTGTATATGTATACATACGTACATTACACAAATGCTCCTCTTTGTCCAGCATTGCCTCTTATAGAGATTTCGAGTTTTTGGAAAAAGCAACCATATTGTCATCATTAATGTTGATGTTTGAATTAGAACATGGAAGGATCACATACAAACTTGTTTTCCTTAGATTGAATAGTATGTGGATTGCCTAGGAAAAAAAGAATAGTACATGGATTTGCTTTGTGCTAAAACTTGTTTTTTTCTATTCCAATTTTCAAGGGACATCAAATGTTCTAATATATTGGTGGATGCAAGTGGATCTGTAAAACTTGCAGATTTTGGGTTAGCAAAGGTAGCTCTGTTCAGCAGAATTACTTTTTTGTTTTCCTCTCTCTCTCTCTCTCTCTCTCATTTCATAGAACTACTAATTCTAAAACGCTTAATGCAATGCTATGGTTGTTTCATTTTTCTCAGGTAGCCAAATTGAATGATCTTAAGTCTTGCAAAGGGACTCCATTATGGATGGCACCTGAGGTTTGCCTCCTTTCTATTGAAATCTAAATTTCTGTTATGCATATTTATGCACTAGTGGCCTTCTTATCTGTAAACCAAACTGCTCTTGTGAGGATGACTCACTCAATAACTGTTGTGTTGATCCAGTTTGATCAATGTTAATCGATTTAAGGATTTTTTTGGGAAGTGATTAAGCTGTTTATTTACATAAATCTGAGCATTAAATATTAAAAAAAACCTCAAATACTAGAATTTATTAAATTTTTATTTAGAATGCTTGCAATAGTCTTTTAAAGGTACTAGAGTTGCTTCAAAGAGGACTTTAAATGGAATTCAACTAACTGGGCTTCGCTATTGGGTCATTCATTTCTTGGGTGGAATAGATAAGTTAAAAACATTATTACTGTTAGGGTAAAGTACAGTTTTGGTCCTCCCAACTTTCATTAGTGTTTGTATTTCATTGTTGTCTTTCCAATTGCAAGAATGTTGCCTTAGACCATCCTTTTATGTTAGCACCATGTGGGGGTGATTGTGTCATGCTCATTAGCTTAAAATCAAGTGGATTTGTATGGAGGGACAACACTGAAAGTTTGAGGGCAACATTGTTGCAATTGGAATGACAAGGACAAAATAGAAACATGAATAAAAGTTTGTGGATCAAATGTGTATTTCATTGTTGAATTTGTTTTAAATTGATGATTTGAGGTTGGTACACACTTGACTGTGTCAGGTTCTAGCATTTTGCTGCTGATGCCATCAATGTTTTCATGCTTCCATTGCAGTACTTTCACATTTATGCTTGTTTGAGATGGTGTGGACTGTTCTAACGCAGTGACTTGTTAGCATACATCAAATACCCAAATTAATTTTAACTAACAATTTGTTTTTTCCCTTTAGTTATGCCTTCTTTATCCATCTCTCAAGTTTGGTCTTTTCTCCTTACTCAATTGAGTTGGTGTCAGTGTCATACAACTCAGTCACTTGGCATACATCAAATACTGAAGTTCTTTTTAACTTCTTATTTAGTTTTTATTATTTCTTTATCCATCTCTCAAGTTTGGTCTCTCTTTCTTACCCATCTAGCCATTCAGATAGCCTTTTTTAATTTTCTTTTTATTTATTTGCAAGTGTGTCTCCCACTTTTGGTAACTCTCTTTCTCATCTAGCCATGTGGAGTGCTATCGTATATATATCTGTTAGCGAGTCCTAAATCTTTTATGTAGGTAGGTTACAATTATATGCTTTAGCCTAGCATGCTCCAAGCACTCTCGTTTATATTTGATTGTCTGCATTGACTAATTAGCCTTGCAATTGTAGGTTGTTAATTTAAAGAACGGTTCCTACGGGCTTGCAGCTGATATATGGAGCCTTGGATGTACTGTGCTGGAGATGTTAACGCGTCAACATCCATACTTTCACTTGGAAGGCGTATGTATAACCTTTTATACATGTTGAACACTATTTTTATTCTTCCCATGTTTTCCTTGTTTCGGCTGCTCATAAATTAGGCCTCTCTTTCGTTGACTTCCTGATCTATCTATTTACAGAAGCCAGTAAGTGGTCAAGTTGAGTCCAAACCTGCTAACCTTGACCAATAGGAGTCAAGTTAAAATCTCATCATGAACCTCCTGTTTACCAAGAAGTTCAAATGAAAAAATTCTGCACTTGTTTTTCTTTTTCTTTCATTAAAAAAAAATAGAGAAAATAACAGGACTGTCAAGTTCTTAATCCTATTTATCATCTGGGAATCATTGACACATGGGCTTAAGCAAAAAACTTATTTGAATGGATTATTACCCAAAAGCAGCATGTTGCATAAAACATCGTTCCAAACCTATTGATTTTTGCGATAAAGTGGCAGTTATTTGTGTGGCATTGTTATTTCATGCCATATTAATGAAACATCAATTCAAAATTTGGTAGTGGAAGAAGAATACAGTGCCATACACCTTTTCCCATTGATTAATGAAATTAACATTTTGGTGAAAATTTTAGCCATGCTTTGGGATTGTATGCGACTTTAAGGCTATGCTTATTTTGGTGTAATATAATTTTTGGAAAATGTCTTCTGTGTTTTCCAACATTTGGTGCGACCGAAAATTGCTAGTAAATGGAAAATGTGTTCATAGTTGATGGAAAATTTATCCAAAATGACAGAAGTGTAAACTATTTTCTAGGCTTGCCTGTGCTGACTTTACCATTGCACCACAACCACAACCACGACCACCTTTGACGTAGGATGGATTGGGGAATCTATTTACATTTGCTTGTGGTAGGCTCAGAGTTAGGAGAATTTATGGATTTAGAGTTGAGGGTTCAAGAATGACTCAGGTTTTGGTAAGGAAGGAAAAAGATTTATATATCAAAAAAGGGAAAGGAAAATATTTGATATAGTGTTGTAAAAGAGGAGAAAAAACTAGGATAAAATCTAGTTCCAAGTGCGAGCATGAACATAGTGTGTGACCAGAAATTTAAACCATTTGTGAATAGTGATGTGAATAGTAAGAAGATCTGAAAGAGAAGAGAAAGGGAGAAAGAACACATTAAGATCAACATACCTCAGTACTTAGAACACTCAAATTTTTTATTCGTCAACTCCAATTCTTTGAGCACATGAGCACAAATTTATAAGGATTCTTCCTTGTACTAGTACCATTTGGAATCCTAATTTGACTAGTAAACTAAAAACTAACAAGGAATAAATAATTAGACTCGAAGGAAATAAATCTATGATATTAATTAGACTAAAGGAAATAAATCTATAATTCTTTTCCTAGATAATTCTATAATTAAACTCAATTACCAAACTATCCTCAACTTATAGGAATTGCTTAAATTTTGGTTTGCCTTGATTACAAAACTAATCATAACTTGGAAAATAAAACCCAAATTAAAATCTATTTTAACCCCAAAATACTTATAACTAGACCTACAAAACCATACAACTTTTACTTCAATTTGACTTTACATTTTGACCAAATAAAATGAATTTTGAATGTACAAAATTTCCAAAGTAATAACAAATTAATCTCTCATGGTAATTTGTTATTAACAAAAAACTACGATACTACCTCTGGCACCACCATGTTCCTCTCATTCATAACCTCCACTCATGCTACCACAACCATCTTTGTCCCACTCAAGGAAAATCATCTCAATCTCATGAGATACCCTCTCCCATCCAAACTCCACCACAGGTACTACTGTCCATTGACTTTTTGTGGGTTTCAATTGGGTTTAACGTAGAGATTTTTGTGCAAACTTAATATTAGAAAATTATATTAGGGTCTGAATCAAACAATAGAAAACAAAGTAATTTTCCCTAAAATTCTTTTCTAACTGAACGAATTATGGTCAATAAATGTTTTATGTCGAAACAAAATGGAGCCTAAGTACTATAGTTATCACGTATGGTGATACTCCTATGCCAAAATGCAACATCTTGTTTAGATCCTTAATCTTTTTATAGTGGGCAATAGAATACCTAGCATTAGAGGCTTCCGATTTCATTATCATTTGAGGTTGTGCACCAATATTTAGACTGGATTAGTTCCCATGACAAAGAAAGTTATAAATGTATAGATAATTGAAAAGGGGGAATTTTTTTGTAATGGAGTTGCAAAAAAAAAAACAAGGGCTCTCTCTTGGAATCATAAAAATACTCGCTCACAATAGAATCGTTCATTTGTGTTTTGGTTGAAGGAATGAAAGAGTGGAAGGATCGAAAATGAATATATCATTTTCTTTGTTTGGTAGAGGTAAAAGAGAAGGATAGAAATGATATTTTGGTGTGAATTAATGTTCTACCCTATTATACGAGAAGCTAGTTTTTAAAATTATTTTAATGGTAATGAGGGCGATTTTGACATTTTGCCTTCCTCAAGTTTTCTCTCCATTTTTTCTTCTCCCTTTTGGAGAAAAAAGATTTGTGGGCCCGGAGAGAAAAACTCCCTCAAATCTTTTTTTTTTTTTATAAGTAAGAAGAGAATATTATTAATAAAAGAAAAGCAAGAAAAATTCAAAGAGTTCAAGTGAACGAAGGAAAATAAGGAACAAAAAGACAGAAACAGCCCCTAATCTATTCTAATAGACGAAAGAAAATCCAAAAGGGTAGAATACTTCGAGAAACCCCAACATCGAGACCCCGTTGGCATAACTCTAATAACTAAACCACAGATTTCCCCTCATCCTCAAAAGACCGCCGATTTCATTCAGTCCAAATAGTCCACATTAAACAGCCTGGAACCAAATTCCAAATATCAGAACTATGCTTCCCAAGCCAATGATACTAACAAAATAATAAGTCCACAATTGAACCTGGCATTACCCAATCGATCCCAAATAGCCGAAGCATATACATTCCCAAAGAATGAGCTATTGGACAAAAAATTAACAAGCGATCCACAGATTCCGCATTACAACAGCACATACAACAACGATTTGCCAAAGGGCGACCACGAAGCATAAGATTATCCAAGGTTAGAATCTAGCAATGAGCTGCTGTCCACATAAAAAAAGCCACCCTTTTAGGAACATTAACTTTCCAAATTGCCTTCCAAGGGAAAGAGGAAGGAGCTGCATTTCGAATCTTATGATAAAAAGACCAAATATCAAACTTCCCACTTCTATTAAGATCCCAACAAAGCTTGTCACACCCTCCACCCGTAGGAATTCGGGTTTGGATGAAATGAAGCAGGGAGTAGGAAGCCACTAACTCCCAATCATTGAATTCCCTATAAAATCTTAAACTCCACACTCTGTCATAATCACCAATTGGAGGGCTTAACACTTCAGAAATACAAGTCTCTTTATTGGCCGAACACAAAAATAACTGAAGATAAAGAATTTTAAGAGGAACATCCCCAGTCCGCTTATCATGCCAAAAAAGGATACGAGAACCATCCCCCACCACAAAAGAGAAATACTTAGCGAAAGTTTCCCACCCTTTACTAATACTCCGCCATAACCCACATCCATGAACCCTTCTACAAGCTCTAGTGCACCAACCCCCTTTTCCCTCCCCATATTTCATGACTATGACCCTTCGCCACAAATGAATGGTTTCATGGCCATACCTCCAAAGTCATTTTCCTAATAAAGCCTGATTAAAAGACGCCAAATTCCGAATTCCCAAACCACCCAACTCATGCGATAAGCAAACCTTTTCTTAAGCCACCAACGGATATTTGAAACACTCAACTGACGAACCCCACAAGAAGTTCTTCTGAATGCATTCCAATCTAGTCGCCATAGCTTTAGGGATAGTAAAAAGGGAAAGGTAATAAGTAGGAAGGCTTGAAAGGGTACTTTTTAGCAAAGTGAGTCTACCACCCTTTGACAAATAAAGCCGCTTCCAACTTGAAAGCTTCTTTTCCATCCTCTCAAGGATCGGATTCTAAATAGAGGTAGTTTTAAACAACGTTCCCTATGGCATACCTAAGTAAATCATAGGCAAACTGCCCACCCTACATTGAAGAATATTAGCCAAAGTCTGAATGTTACTCACCTCCCCAATACGGATAATTTCACTTTTCCCCACATTCACCTTCAAACCAGTAAAAGCTTGAAAACAAGACAAAACCAACTTAATAGAAAGAATCTGCTCTTTAGAGGCATCATAGAAAAGAATGGTATCATCAGCAAATAATAGGTGAGAAATACGGATACTAGTAGAATTAATAAGACCCACATGAAAACCCTGAATGAAACCACCTTCCTCAGTTTTCTTCAGGATACGACTTAAAACCTCCATGATCAAAAGAAAGAGAAGGGGAGACAAAGGATCACATTGTCTTAGACCTCTAGAGCTACCAAAGAAAAACCAATAGGAGATTCATTAACCAGAACTGAGAAGCGAATGGTAGTGACACAAGTCTTTAGCCATCTCCTCCATCTACCCCGAAAGCCCATATTTTCCAACAGATAAAACAAAGTGTCCCAATTCACATGATCATATGCTTTCTCAATGTTTAACTTACACAACACCCCCGAAGTACGACACTTCAGTCTACTGTCTAAACATTCATTAGCAATAAGCACTGAATCCAGAATCTGTCTGCCACCAGCAAAAGAAATCTGTGACTTCAAAATAAGTTTATCCAGCACCCGACTCAATCTATTTGCCAAAACTTAGACAATAGCTCATACACACTGCCCACTAAGCTGATAGGCCTAAAATCTTTGATATTCAATGCATTATTTTTCTTGGGAATCAAAGATAGAAAAGAAGCGTTCAGAGACCGTTCAAACTCTGAGCTCCTATGGAAATGATCAAAAAAGGCCATGACATCCTTTTCCACTACACTCTAGCATTTTTGAAAAAATGCCATAGTGAAACCGTCAAGACCTAGGGCTTTATCACCCTCCATCTCTTGAAGAGCCTTTACCACTTCCTTAGAAAAATCCCTCTCTAATTCAAGTTGCTCATCCTCCTCAATTCTAGCAAACTCTAATCCATCCATAGAAGGGCACCAAACATCTGACTCAGTGTACAAACTCTGATAAAAATGGACCACGTTAGACCGCACCTTTTCCTCATTCTCATAGAAGACACCATCCACCTCTATACCCTGAATATGAAGTTCTTCTATGGAAGTTTGCTACCCAAAGAAAAAAGTGAGTATTTATTGTCCCCCACATTCACAAATAATATTCGGGACTTTTGTCTCCAAGAAATCTCCTCCAAAGAGGCAAGATGTGCAATCTCACCTTTAATCTGAATACGACTAGTTTGATCCTCACGAGAAAGACCTGACAAGTCCTCCCTAGCATCCAAACCCAACAATTCAGATAAAAGACATTTTATCCTAAAGGCCAGGTCCCCAAATACCTCCTTATTCCACTTTTTCAAGTCTTCTTTAAGAGCTTTTAATTTAGGAGCCAGAATAAAGCTAGCGGAACCCGAAAAGTAATACCCATTCCACCATTGCCGAACTCTCTCTACAAAACCCTCTTCTTTCAACCACATATTCTCAAACTTAAAGGCACTCCGACCTTTATTAACACTACCAGCCACCACCAAAAGTGGGCAATGATCAAAAACAACAAGAGGGAGTACCCTTTGAGACACGTTTCCAAAATGATCTACCTAATCCACCGATGCCAAGGTTCTATCAATTCTTGACATACAATCAGCCCCCGAATCTCTAAACCAGGTAAACGAAGCCCTTCAAGAGGTAAGTCCACAAGATAATTAGCCTCAATGAAGTCTGAAAAAGCAAACATAGCTGGACTAAAAGCCTCACAACCAAATCTCTCACTCAGATATTGAATGGTATTGAAATCCCCAAAGACACACCATGCCATGTTCCACCTGGTGTGTGCATCCTTGTAAGCTCCTCCCACAGAGCACCCGGCTGACTATCATCATTAGGCCCATACACCCTTGAACAAGCCCAAACAAAATCATCTTCAACTCCCTTTAGTAAAACATCAACAGAAAACAGATCAACAGCACAATCAAGTTTTTCAAAAACTCTCTTGTCCCAAACTAGTAACACCCCACTGTAGTATTAACTGCATCTAGTGCAACTCAATCTAGGAACGGACTATCCCAAAGGCTACGAACAACAGAAGAGTTTAAAGAGGACAGCTTAGTTTCTTGAAAGCAAACTATATCACACTTCCACTCCTTGAGAAGATTTTTACTTACCTCTTGCTTCTGAGGATTATTTAATCTCCTAACATTCCAAGATAGCAGCTGTAAACTCATTTAAAACTGGTAATCACCCTGTACCTATTGAGAAATCTCTGTTCCTCCCCTTAGATGTTACCCTATCATAATTAATAGAAGAAATCAAACCTTTAGGTTCCCTAAGCCCTTTCTGCTTTGAGTTCACAATTCCTTTAGAGGTCCCAACACTTACAACATCAATACAGTCTTGTTCAAGAAGACGAAACAAAGCCAGACATTGATCTTCGTGCTTAACAATAGGAAAACCCACAATTCTACAAAATTTTTTCATCAAGCTACATACCCGTTTCGAATTTTTCACCGCTGACCCCTGAACCTCTCCCTCATCAACTTCTTGGATCACCTCCAACTCCTTATGTTCATTGGGGTCCCATTTAGATAGAGGTGAGCACTCCAATAATCCACTCTCTTCCTCTCCGTTAAAAAAATCACTAGGATTAACTTCATTGTGCTTCCACTGAAGCAGAAGATGCTCAGACCCTTCCTATAATGGCTCAACCCCATCCAAGTAGCTCGGCGACACTGGCTCAGCAATAGGATTGCTCCATTTTTCTCCCTTCTCACCTGATACAATCGTGGAGTTATCTCTCTCTCCAAAACAGAGATCCTTCCCGCTACCCAAACCCGACAGAGGAGAGAAATGGTTTTGTGCAGCACCCTGATGCCGATGATCAGAAGAAACATCAAACCCAAGTCCCATCGGCCTTGTCGTCGACCCTACACTCAAATCACCAGCCATCGAAGTATGGTTCTCGTCCCTCTTCCTCCGATTGGTCACCTTCTCACCAATAAATCCAAGTTTGGAAACCTCCGTCTCACTTGCCACTACATCTGGATTGCTGATGAGGGTAGAAGCATAAATATTTGATTTCGGGCTGCTGTCACCGGCAACCCGGAATCTTGCCTTGTACTCACTCTCGAATTCTCGCCTATAACCCACGAAGACTGACCAACGGAATATCCTTTTAAAGAGATGGGTTTGACCAAAGTCCCCTCATTAAGTGAAGATACTGTAGCCATGGGGTGGGCTTTAACAAGCTCACCTGTTTGTTTTGTAACTTCTGGCCCACCACTTAAATCCTTGGGCCATCTGAAATCCTTAGGACCCAGACAGGTCACAATACGTCTCTTACCCTCAGGCTTGCACACTCTTAAAGCCAGAATAGCTGGAATCAACTTAAAATTAAATGCTCATGTGGGTCTGCCATTTATGACTGAAACATTGCCATTTTTAACTGAAACATTTTCTGTAAGATCTCCATGAATCTCGTTCTACCCCAACTTAGTTCCAAATATTTCAAATTTCCTGATCTTTTGCTGATTACCATAAACAGACAAAAGTTTCCCACTCCGATCACTACCAGCAGACTGACCGCCTCCACCACCATTTTTGGAGGATACTTCAACCATAGAAACCGGTTTTGCACCAGAGGAAAAATTCCTTCTCTCTTTGAAACAAAGACCAACCAGCACGATTGGAGTTTGCTGGTATCATAATACAACCTCTCCTAGACCCTCCAAAATAAACCGTAATAACTACAAAAAGACTAGCTTTGTTAGATCTCCCACAAAACTCTAGCAACTTCCCATTTTCCCTAAATCTCTTATAGAGTACAGCTCAACCAGGCACCCAGTCTCGT
Organism: Quercus gilva; assembly: GCA_023621385.1. NCBI lineage: Eukaryota > Viridiplantae > Streptophyta > Magnoliopsida > Fagales > Fagaceae > Quercus > Quercus gilva. The sequence goes on along the minus strand of CM042481.1, from coordinate 8,531,408 downwards.
ATATCGGCGAGACAAGTAAGGATCCACTCCATACCTCTATGTCCAACCCAAATAGATCTCTTAACATCCCGACGTGTCTCATGTATAGCATACGAATCAGACCGCCCCTCGTCAAAAGAGAGAGAAAAAAGTTTGGCATCAATACGAAACGATCTCTTACTACCCCAAGGACCGAGGATTGAGGTATAGGAGGGATATTTTGTGTAGTTTCAATGGTGGGAGTATCTGGTATGGCTAAGGGTGTAGGAGCAGGATAAGGCAGTTTAGGCAAAACATGGTTAGACCCCTGAAGAGGTAGGGATGGGGAAGGCAATGAAGGAGGAGGGGGATAGGGATATGGGAAAATCCCAAACTGTGGAGGGAAGCATGGAGGGGGAGGAGGAATATGGAAGGGCAGCAAAAAAGGAAAAAAAGATGGTGGTGGTTGAGGGAGAGGGTGAAGGTGAGGTGGAGGGGGGTGGATAGGATGAGGGAGAGGTGGGGGAGAGGGGAAGACATCTTTCTTCCTTACCAAACAGAAGAAAATGGTAATCTCTCCTCTTTTTCTTCTCCAATTTTCCATCCTCGTTAAGACACCCCCAACCTGAGGGTTAATTCCATTTGTAGTCCTTAAAATCCAGGTTGAATTTAAAGTTATGTTAATTTTACTAAAAACAATTGCATATTTCAATTGTATCTAAAAATGGATCTTGAAAGTGTTGGTAATAAAATTTTTGTTACATGATAGATGCAAGCATTGTTTAAGATTGGCAAGGGTGAACCTCCTCTAGTTCCTGATTCCTTGTCAAAAGATGCCCGAGATTTCATCCACAAATGCCTACAAGTTAACTCAAATGCTCGGCCTACAGCAACTCAGCTATTGGATCATCCATTTGTGACTAGACCTCAAAATTCCTTTGGACCTGCTTCTTCGCACAACAGCATACAGTTATAAAAGCTTATGAACAATCTTTGATGTTTGTATGTATGTTTTGGTAAGCAAGTACCACTGATCCCACCACCCACTGCAGTTCTTATGTACATAAAGAAATACATGTCACATGGATTTTCTGATTATGGAAATTTCAGAAAAAGTTGTTGAAGATGTTTGTAGAATATTCACTGAGGCTTGGTGCTACACTCTTTAGCTTCTTATATCACCAATCACTCAAACTAAAGGGATTGGCTTTTAAGGTGCGGTGAATTGTGACCTGAAGCGTATTTTCAAATAGAACAAGGTAGTTTACCAACTCACCTCATTTGCAGTGTTGTGAAAGATTGGAAGAGCTACCTGATGCTGCCATGTGGCTGAGTATTATGGTGACCCATGAACTGGAGACACTCAGGTCAGGGAGGAGATTAACCCTTTTAACATTGATTTTGGACTTAAAATTCTTGTGAATTGCTTTATCTGCATCCTCCAGCATGAACACGTCATAACCAGTTTATTCATGAACAGGTTGGTTCTCATGCTACTGCCAGTAATTTGCTGTTCAAGAAAGCTTCGATAATGATGTGATTATTCAGTTGGCTTATGGTCTTCGGTAGGATCATTCTCTGGAGTTTTGATTTATATGGTTTTGTCCTAGTTTTGCACCAAACTAAATGTGGCAAGGCTTGTTGATAGTAGCCTACTAATTACTGAATATTTGTGAGGCACATAGCTGCTGGTTTTATTCACGCCAGGCATGTGGTTGTTACTGTATTTGCCTCTGGACAAAATCTTCATATCAAGAAGCAACTTTGTGAACATCAATTTAGTCAGGTATTTGATAATTTTGAGTCTATGGTTGTTTGGTTTGTAATATGCTAGCATCATACAATCGCCAATGTCTCTAAAATATTATCATGTTATTTGTATGTTAACTTTTTTACCTTTTTTGTTTATTTTGTTTTGTGTTTTTTTTTTTTTTTTTGGTTTGTTTGTGAAACACTGAGGGGATTAGGGGATTTTGTCTGTATGATTAGTTGTAAATTTAGTCTGATGTATTTAATTGTTTGGAAAAGAGAATTGTTGCCCAATGAAATGTATATATTCTGGTTTTTTGTTGTGCGTTTGTGGCAAGTTATGGGCTATAGCTAAGTTATACAAATATACATCAAGTAAAAACTCTTGTTCTTCAAAATATTGAGCTAGCCAACAAATTGGTTTGGGATTTTTAGGAGTCTTGAGTGTACAAGACTAAAATTCCCGCATGAGATTTGCTACACTTACCTTTCTGTAACCATAAAATTGTTATGATAGATGATTTGCAGGAGGAGGAATTATATATCAATTGGCATTGATTTTACAAATTATTGATGCTGTTTCCAACTGTTGCAATAAATGTTAGGTAAAGCATTCAAGAATTGTTGCTATTTCACTTGTTTCTGTGTATAAACTCCAATATGTTTGTTCAGCATGTGAACACATTCTTAGTATCAGTTTGGATAGCTCTTAATTCCACTTAATTCCGTGTTCACGTTTTGTATCCACGTTTTGCGCTGGGACCCACGCGCACGCGAAGTTGAGGAAACGCAAGTTTTCTGCGTAGCGCACCATTTCATTTAAGTTCTCTCTACGCACCGTTTCATTAAGTTCTCTCTACGCACTGTTCATTAAGTTCTCTACGTGTGTTGCAAGAGCTAAAACAAATATCTCCACAAGCCTCTTGCACGTAATGTTCATGGCTTTGGAGTGTGCTGAGGAAACGGTGTGCTGAACTTTGATTTTGGAACCCTTGCGTGTACTGTTCATCGCAAAAGCTTGGAGAATCATCTCTGATCAAAACGGTGCGTTGCCTCTCAACGGCTATTTCCATTCTCCTCAAGCTTTCTGTTTTTTCTCTCAATTACCGTGGCAGAATGCCTTCAATCCCCTTCAATGCTCTGTCTGAATCCTCTTCAATGTCTTACACCTACCCACCAACCACAAAGCTATCAAAACAGAGCACACTAGTTGATGAAAGCAAACCCATTATGCGGGATTTACAGAAAAGATCCCCTCTGTTCAACAAACGCTCGAGCTCATCTTCTCTCCGCTTGGGACATCGTTGCCGCCATTGTGGGTGTTTGCATTCACAGGTAAGTTGTGTCTAACTTCTCATGCTTTCTGATCTGTGCTTTTCCATGAGGCTTCATCAATCTGTGGTTTTTTATGTTCAACGTTTGTGTGTGGTTTTTTTGTGTTCAACATCTGTGTGTGGTTCTCTGATGTGTTTTCCATGACACTAGTATGTGGGTTTCTTGATCCTTCGTGTAATACCATTGGTTCTCTGTTGTATTTGGATATATGTGAGTTTACTTTGCATTTGTCATGTGGACATGCCTAACTGATTATTGATATGCACTCGAACTGTTTGTTGAAATGCCTCAATGAGTACAGGAAATTGTAGCAAAAATGGTTAAGCAGAAGAAATCGATGGACGGTGGTGGTAAAGATGAAAGAGCTGACTGGAAAGACCCTAAGGAACTAGAAGCATTTTGTCGGTTTTGTGCTGTTCAAGTCATGGAGGGCCAGAGGAAGGCCACTGGATTTTTGTCCAAAATTGGGGTTAATGGAGTGATTCGGCAGTTGGGTGAGATGGGAAAAGTGGTGACTTGGCTGCAGATTAAAAACAAATGGGATAATCTGAGAAAAAGGTGGAAGAATTATAACAAGTGTATGAACAATGAAACTGGGTTGGGTTATGATCCTGGAACTAGGATGTTTGATGCACCTGATGAGTGGTGGAACCGAAAGATTGCTGTTAGTTTTGATCAATACATATAATTGTGAAAAACTTTACTGTCTAAAACTATAATCTTGTGTTCTAACTACTGGTTGTCTACATGTAGGCATGTCCCGATGCAAAAACCTTTAAAATGTATGGTTTGCCGAATCGTGAGCTCCTGAACATCATGTTTGGAGGCACGGTTGCAATGGGGAGAAATGCATTCTGCACGAGTGGTCCAATACCAACGGAAACCAATGAAAGGTCTGGGGACTCCGCTGATAGCATAGAATTTGTTGACCCCCACTGTGAACCCGTTGTGAATGTTGACGCAATGGAGGTTGAAGGTCCATCATCATCGAGGGCAAGACTGGCAGTGAATAAGGGGAAAGGCTTGGCAACTAGTGTCCACATTTTCAAGCCAATTTCCAAGAAACAAAAAAAAAAGCGTTTAGCTACGCAAGAGATGTTCCGACTCTTTGAAGAGCATCTCAAATGTTATTGTTGAAAGATCTAGTCTAAGTGCCCGTACACCATCTGCTTCCATAGCAATTGCTCAGGTTAAAGCAATTCTGGACATGGTGTTGAGTCTTCCTGGGGTGTACTCGGGTCATTACCTTCATATGTTCAGCACCATCTACTTCATGGAAAAAGAGCGGGGTAGGCACATGTTTGAAGCACTTTCCGATGACAAGGACGTCCAACTGAAGTGGCTAGAAAAAGAGTACCAAAGGAACCCTGAATATCAATGACGTAGTGAAGGAACAATAGATTGTCTTGATAGGGTTGTGTAGGCTTGGTGTAGTAATCGAACTGTTAGTGTTGTACCTGTTGCACTATTATTTTTCTTTTTTTTTTTATTGGTAGAAACTAATGCTTGTTATGGGTGTGTATGTAAGACAATGCTCATCGCTCCTATGTGTTTGAGCTATATTTATATATGTTTGTCCAATGCTTCTTTTATCTGACTTTTTCGTATTTTTGATGGTTATGCACTATTATTTGTGGTAAAATTTGATGATGCTTGTTTATGATTGGAAAGAAAAAGTGATGGGATATAATTCTTGAAGCATGTTCTTATATGCCCCAGCTTTTGGGAATTTCTATATCACCTATTTCTTTAATTACTTTGACATTAATAATAGGTGTTAGCTTCTTTCTATGTTGCTCCCCACCCCTGCATTTCTTATTTTTTAAAAGTTCAAACATTAGATTCCTTCCTTTTTAAAGGAAACAGATTGTTTTTTCCTTGCTTTGCGGCCAATGGTGTTTTCTACCATTGGTGTCATTTTGCCTTTATAATCTAGCATTTCCTACATTTGATTTTTATAGTCAATTGGCTATGTTAACTGGATTTTTATCAAATTATTGGATTCATGGTAACATCATCTGAATCTTGCAGGAGTAAAAAAGCTATTGGTTGACAATTAAACGTGCTGTACAACTTCTTGTTGAGGACACTGATACAGCCAAGTATTATTCTATTTGACCTTGTGATTTGGTTCTTCTTCATAGTTGAAAATATTAGAGTTTGTTCCACATTTACATCTAGGGCGGTGGGCTCATAGCTTGCATGCCTTACATTCCTCACATTGATTTGTGCCCTTTTAATGTACCCAGATTTCGCAATATGGCACAAGTGAGCACCTACATTATTTACTCATCACAGGGGTGGCTCATTTGATAGAATTGGCTCATTTGATAGAATTATATATATAAATTTTAAATGATTTATAAACACACATATAACCTTATTGTTCATGGTGTGCAAAACCAAACACTATGGGGGGATGATGCACTGTACAGTGTCATAGAATTTTTATAAGAATAAGCTACTTCAGTAGATGCTGAAACACTTATTGGGTGGGTAGAGCAAACTATAATAGCTAGATGGACTTGACTATAAAGGTAATAATTTGCTGTTCTTTTTGTTCAGTATTACTAAGAAACTGTGTTTGTTTGTATATTAGATTAACTGTGATGGGACTAAAACTGTAAGTGCAATTTTTTTGTTTTTTGTTTTTTAAACTATAAGTGCAATTGGTTACATTACAATATGTGAAATGCTGTACAATTGGTTACATTTCACAATATGTGCAATTAGTTACGTTACATTGCAATTGATGTTGCTCTAATCATAACTTGTCCCCTCAGCAAATAACTTGTCCCCTTAGCAAATTTGCTAAGGGGACAAGTTATGATTAAAGCAACACCAATTTTCACACCTAACACCAACTTTATTCGAAATAGTTGAAGTTTGGTAGTGTAAATATTTGTGTCTCTAGACTTATTGCTAGATTATTGTTACAATATTCTATGTTGCTCTTGGGGTTCTGAATATGTGTCATACGCGGTATGGGGTTGCAGGTTTCTTGGTAGTGGTATCTCATTCTAGGTTTTGTGGATGTTCAAGGGAATTATCTTGGTGAGTAATGCTATCTTAACCCACTCACATGTGGTCTGACATTATTAGTCATGTAAGATTGATATAAGAGGCTAATTATTGATGATTTCATTTTTGAATATTGTGCTGCTATGGTTTTGAAGTAAGGAAGATGTAGGAAAACAAGGTAAGTAATAAAATGTGAGAAAAGCCACTGGCTTCACTTATTAGCCAAAAAAAAAAAAAAAAATCAGAAAAGATGAGCTGACCATGTTATATTTGTAAGAATTTGGAATTTAATCATGAGAATTTGTCACAATGCATTTCCAAAACCAGAACAAAGTAGCATGTTAAATAAATCTCTAGTGTATAATTTTTATTGCTATATAGACTTCTTGAATTACTAGTGTGACATTATTGGATTGCTGGACAGTAGCATGGGTCATAGTTCTGACATGGTTCTTCCTAGGCACTCGATACTCCTTATGGCAGTTATTTGGTGTAGCCCTCTGTGTGCTTGGCCTTGGTTTAGTGCTCCTCTCTGATGCTGGGGTTGGTGGTGGAGGTGACATTTTCTCTCCCAATTCCATTTTCTGGGTACTTGAAGTAATGGTTGTCTTGTTCTTTAGAATCATGTTGAAGCATCCTAGTGGTAGTGGTTAGTGCCTCAGTGGACTTCAATGGTTGCTTTGATGTTTTGGGTGAACATTGAAAGGGAACTACCGTCCCCTTTAAATAGTTCTAACTCTATCCCAAATTCTATGTATTATTGATGTCATATCATACGTTGATCTTTCAGGTGGCTCAAAACCTCTGCTAGGGGATATTCTTGTCATTGCAGGGACAGTTTTCTATGCATTGAGCAATGTTGGTGAGGTTGGTGAATTGTCTCAAATTAACTTGTTGACTATCTGAAGTATGCCATTAGTAGTAATTAAACAAGAAATTTGGAGTAGCAATTAGTAATTAAAAGCCTGAAGATTAAAGTTACCTTGACAATTGAACTCTTGAACTCCAGAAGTTTGATTTGTGGAACATCAGAGACCACAGAAGCCTGGATTTATTTTTTTTTCACGTTCTTTACGTATTTTTCTAGCAGCTTGGCCTGTATTAGGTATCTGTAGCCCTGCTTTAGGTATCAATATCATGGCTTTCAACTTAAACAGTTTCAATTTCAACTAATCTGTATTTTTTTTTTCTTTTTTATTTTGGGGCTAGGAGGGGTCATAAAATTGTGAGAATAAGACTGACATCTAAGCTCTAATTGATAAACTTAAATTCTTGATGTTGATTATATAAATTAAAATTGCAGGGGACATTTTGACCATAGTTTCTACTATCTGCTAGTGAATGTTCCGCAGCAATCTGCATGACCTGAAACTGTTGCCAGACCACTAAAATTAGGGTGATGATTTTCATTGATTGGGTTTTTAGAAGAAGATTTCATGACTTTTGGACATCACTTGTAATATCACTAGATCAGGTAGGGGAAAAAAATTTAAATCATATTTTATCTTTGAAGTACAGCTATGAGATTTCCCATAAGGCATAAAGTTTGAGGAAAAATAATTTGGACATATGTATAAGCTCAATATTCACTTTTAAATTCTATATAGGTCTTTTCATGGTGGATTTCATATTCCAGTGCTTATATTTAGAAGTTTTTCTCAGAAAGCTGTATGATGATGAATTATGGATATGGCTGCTCTTTCTTTAGCCAGTTTTACAATTCATATCTATTAAGGCTCTCCTTCCCTCATTCCCTCTATATTTTTTGATTCTCATCTCTTGGTGTCACTGAAACAAATTCTGCAGTTTCTGGAACTACTTGTAGTAAGATGGACGGTTTAAGTAGTAAGATGTGACAAGCATAAATTAATGAAATCTGATCCATGATTAGTAGTAGACAAAAGCATGCCATGACGCACTGCCATCAAATAAGACATAAGACAAAACCTTACTTGGAGAGATGATTTTTTTTTTTTTCCTTTTTCTTACTTGGAGTGAACAATTAATGCAGAGTAGTACAGAGCTAACACAAATCTTTCCTTTATTTTTTTTCCTATTTCAGGTGGGAACACACTCAAATCTGGCTCTAAAAACAAATAAATTATGCACCTAAAAAATGCTAGGTATGCTGTCATTCCCAAAGTCATAATCTTAACATCGGAGAAGCAATGTGCATGTTGTTCTAGGCTGAGTGCAGTACTATCAGTCCTACCATCAAAAGTCGATCACCTAACCTAAAACTGCAAAGATGAAAATTATCCTAAATTATGATTAAGTCAACCAGAATAGAGATTTACCTAACTACTTTTCTTAAAAGGCCCATATTCTAATTCAGTTAGTTCTACCATACAACCATTAACTACTAATAGCAAAGCAATACAAGAAGTTTTGACACTACCAATCTTGGATCAGATGAACAACTCACAAAACCAACTTAGTGTTGCCCTTCCACACGATCATGAATATGCGACTATTAGCAGATATCAGATGAATCTAAAGGTGAATTCAATTAAGGGTAAACTAGGCAAATGAAAAATCTAAGTGTTAAATTTCAGCTACTTTGTCACTTTGAATTTCTGATATTCTTTATGGACTCTAAGATAACTAACACCATGTAGGAAGTCGTAAATTACTCTAGGTCTCACCAGGTGAACCACTGCTAAACCACATTCAGAATATGAGAACAACTTCACAATACCAAAATCTTGTTCAGTGCAAAAGGTAGTTGTCTAAGAATAAAAAGTTCTGCATCTGGAAAATCGCATGTTGGAAAGTAGGAATGGACGAAGAAGCCGCAGGATAATCAACAAAAAAGAAAAAACACCAAACTTGACAGAAAAAAGAAATTAAGAAAAAAAAAATTTAGTTAGACCAGCAATACAAAAGGTATATGGAAGAAACTAAATTACTGGCTGATAAGAACATGTAAACACAATTAAAAACAAAAAATAAAAAAGTTGACCATGTTTACACTTTGCCCTCATGTTGCTTCTTGTCTCAATCACCTTGTACTTTCAATTGAAACAATTTCAAACTCAAACCTTTAATGATGTGCCAACTTGACCACTAGAGCAATGAATTTCCAAACAATTTCCGTCAATTACTTACTAATAGGGATCAAATGTGACCTATGTGGGAGCCCAAGTGACCCACACATGAGATTGGAATTCAAATTATTACTCAAAAGTAAGAATTGTGAATATTACCCATGATAGCTTGGATAAAGATAAATATCAATTTAACCACTTGTGCAAAAACATGAATGATGATGAATCACAGTGATGAAAGAGGGTGTTGAGAAAAAGGTTAGTGTGACATACAAAGTTGTTAAATACCATTTTGGTAATTGTTATGGTTTGTTTATTGAAACAAAATATTTCGATACCCGCTTTCTTTGGTGTAACATCTTGGGATTCTCGCTACACCATACATACATACATGCATATATATATATATATGTGTGTGTGTGTGTGTGCGCGTGCGCGCATAAATACCAAACAAAAATTTTGCTAATAAAAAAGTTCTATTTCATTAATAAAAAAACACAACTACTGTTAATTTAAAATTTTTATTTTAATATTAAAATATTAATATGATTAACAAATGACCCCTTTTCCTAACTGAAAACAAACCTACAAAAGCCTATTAGTCCAATACTAACCCAACTTACACAAAACAAGTGCTTAAAAATCAAAAAGATTCATATGTGTGGGGGAAAAAAGGATGCAGATCTTACTACTTGTCACATCTTACTACTTAGTTTGTAACATACTGTAATACCTGACCATTTTTCTTCCAAACATCAAAGTTTTGAAATTTTTGAAGATCATTAGCAGCCCTGATTTGACTAGTTGGTGATAAGGGTCTTTTTGTGCATGAAGTTATACTGTAAATGGCCAATCAAAGATTAATTTCGTTACAGACATGACAAGTTTCTTGGAATTGTGCATCTTGCTTTAGTGTCTCATGGATAAGCTGTACACAATTTTCCCTATTAATGGGTCTTGGTCTTATAGAAGTAAGAGACAGTTTTGTAGGGAGTATTTTAGAAAGTGGGGCTGTCAATACTCAATACCCAGTGGGATTAATGGCAAATAATAGCAATGACTATTTGAATAAGATGTGTAACTTAGTTGAAAATTGGATAAACACCTATTTCTTTATGTTGCTAAATTTTTCTCTCTTTTTAGTCATCGAATTTAAGCTAAGACATTACTTTGAAATTGTTACATAAAACTGTAATCTCTCTCTATTTTTTATTTTACTTTAATCTTTGGTATACAGATTTCAAGGCTCTGAATTTTAAGTTCGATATCTTTTAGATCATTGTTCAATAGCTGTAAAGCAGTCTCAAGGTATACAAAAGGATGGATTTGCTAAACGACTCATCTGATTCCCAGCACCAATGAGTTTCTATACTTTCCCCTCTAGATGTGAATCTACAATTTTGAGAAATCTTGGATGAAATCGTGAAAGTGTATGCTTAGGATTGTTAATTTATTGGTACGACCATAGTTTGAGCCTATTACTAATAAAGGTTCAATAAAATTTAACAACTTGTATTTAGCCTACATATTATAGTATCACATGAATATATGTATATGTAATTAAAGTCGATACGATATGCAGGGACGCAGAGTTCGACTTGAGCGACGACCTTGTACTCGCAGCATATCTAGGCGGGTGTGCATGTCTAGCTTACGTGGAGACCTATATGACCAAAGTACCATTGCATACGAATATACAAACAGGCTTAGAATGGGTACAATATATATTAACTGGAAATGAGAAGAAATGTCGGAGAAATTTAAGAATGTCAAGCTATGTGTTTGGACAATTGTGTAATACACTGCGCCAGTATGGATATTATGGTGCCAGAAGAGTTTGCGTGGAAGAGTTTCTGGCAATGACATTGATGGTACTTGATCATGCTGAGGGTAACAGAATGGTACAGGAAAGATTTCAGCACTCGGGTGAGATAGTGCATCGACATGTGGGCATAGTAGTTAAATTGTTAGCCACCATTATGGCACCGGACATTATAAAGCCTGCTGATTGTACATTTCGGGACGTGCTAGAACATATTCAGCATTCAGATTGATATTGGCCACATTTCAAGGTACTTTGTGAATTTGGTATCTTGACTTGATTTTATTCGAATTATCTTTATGGTCATACCACGTATTTTATTTCACATGGTATTTTTGTGGCAATAGTTAGGGTTGTATTGGTGTGATTGATGGGGTTCACGTCCCCCCGTGGTCATACCAGTTGATGAGCAGCTCCGTACTATGGCAGGAAGGGGACCACCACAACAAATTACATGTGCACATGTGACTTTGACATGAAGTTCACATTCGCATGTGTTGGATGGGAAGGGTCAGTGCATGACACGAAGATTTTTTTAAGTTGTCTCAATAATGAGAGTTACAACTTCTCAAAAGCTTCAGCTGGTTTGTAAATATGCAGTTTAATTACAGTATTAAAGTATGTATTAATGTAGTGAAAATGCTAATGTAATAAACGTGTTCATTTGCAAGAAAGTATTATCTGGTTAATTCAAGATACCCTATGAGAAAAGGGTTCCTTGCACCATATAAGGGGGAGAGGTACCACATTGGAGAATTTTGGTCTTCTAAAGTACTGCATCGTCCAGAGGAGAGATTTAATTATCTTCATTCATCACTTCGTTCGGTCATAGAATGAACTTTTGGAGTTTGGAAGAACAAATGGAAAATTTTGAAAAATATGCCACCCTTTAAGTTAGGTACTCAAAACTTGATCATTGTTGCTACAATGGTTCTTCATAATTTTGTTAGAGCACATGAGATAAACAATGACGTTGAATGTTCCAGATCAACAGGGGGCATATCTGGATGTAGTGAGAGAGGTCATTACGATGCCGCGGTAGAAGCAATCTCAATCTTGGACGAACCTTAGATGAAACAAGTTCGTATTGATATCACAACATCGATATGTGCGGACGATAACTGATTTTTGTGAGGACCATAACTGATGGTTCAATTGTCATTCAATGATGTAAATGCACTTGTTGTTGTATTGTTGGTAAGCAGAACTGAGGGCTCACAAAACTTGATACATCTCACATTAACTCGTGGATTTGTTATGTTGTGAAGCATAAGGTTCAAGTGTTAAATCTGTATCTTAGAAACTTTCAGGACACTTGATAGGCATATCCAAATTCACACAAAAGATTGTTTTGTTGTTGCCATAGAGTGTTTATTTTCACAAGTAGAATTAAGGCCAATTATCACTTTCATACTAGACTGCTCTTAAGAAAATATATGATACTTTAGTGTTAAAAGATTTATTGAACACTCAAAACAAATTTCCAATGACTTGTAAAATAAATTTGCATAATAAAGGCAAAAACAAATAGTTTTTCTTCAAATAGATTGTAAAATAATCGAAATAAATGACATAATTCACAAATGTGATTTATTTAAGTGCCATTTAGCCAGAATAATATCAAATACAAAAGAATCTACATCAAACCCTAAACAAATTTTAGCTACTCTCAATAATTAAGATTGTATTCTTTCTACTACTTTGCAACTTAACTTTGGGTCAAAGATAGTACCACTCTCTCTAACATTACACAGCAAAGCATCATGCCCAGTTAAAACTACATGAAAAAAGCTATCAACTTCCTTTGTAAGAAGATCTAGTCCTTGTGAAAGTCCCTCTGCTCTCCTTGCCAAATCTAAAACGGAATTCTGGAATGCTTCTACTTCAATAGGGTCCAACTAGAAGCCTGGATCTTGGAATAGAATTTCTTTACACTTGTATCAACTGCTTCGAGCTCTTTCAAAACTGTAAATCTTCCACTTGAATATAAATTTTTAATATCGCTATTAATGCTAGTTTGCAAACCGGTAAAAGCTTGAGCCCACATATATTTGTCATCAACATTCAAATCAAGCAACTTTCTTGTAGAACCATAGAAGGCTGAAGCAAAGACACTGTAGATAAATACCGTCTCCACCATAACCCCATACATAGCACGCATTAAAACCTTCCCTTTGGCTGAGTTCAAATGGTGGAACAGTTTTTAACTTTAGGGTTCTTTGAACTAATATGCTGTCTCCATGCATCAAGTGAAGATCGAGCCTTGATAAATTGTTTTGAAGAGCTGGAATCCAAATTGTGTAGCACACATTGAAGCAAGAGATGGCCCTGGTTCAACCTTTAGATTTCAGAGCTAAAAGCATTGCACATATCGAGCAAATTCACACTGAATAGGTGGAAGAAGGGATGGGGTAAGTCATGTGGACGACTCATGTCAATGAATTAACTGCACAAGAAAGTTAAAATAGGCAGGGATGACATTAGAAAAGCATCAGAAAAACCATTAGACAGCACCAATTTCCTGCACCATATGAAAATAATTAATACAATTTAGAATTTTTGCATGCAGCATAAATAATTCCTTGGGACAGCAGGAAAGTAATCATTTCAGCAAAGATGTTTCTACCAAAACACCTACCTATGGATAATAACTAGAACCAAACAAAATACTCAATGAATTCCATTTCCATTTCATAGATACTAGTGCAATTATCATTATGTTTTACCAACTCCACCTATACCACAAATCCCAATAAAACGGACACAATCTAACCTTTCACCCAAACATAAATCCAGCATTTCCTGCACACGAGATTCCATTCCAACAAGGTGCTCAGAAACAGTTGGGACTTCAGGATCCAACTCATTATTTATCCTCTGAATGATTTTTTCGATAACTGTTGATTCAGGCCTGCAAAAAATATAGCAAAACATTAATTTTGATGAGGCAGAGCTAGATACATTAATTTAGGGATAAAAAATTCATCAAAAGTAAAATCTTAGCTTTGTTCAGTAGCAAAAGGGGAACTCATATGTGATACAAATTATGCATGCAATGTTTTTCAACTTAAGTACAATTCGAGCTTATAATTTTTTCCTAGTTTTGTAATATACAGGAAACAATGAAAGCTGTCATGTGGCCAAATAAAGAAAGTATCGAAAAATAGTAAAAGAACAAAAAACAAAAAACAAAAACAAATTCTTACTCATCACGTAAATCCCATCCAGAGATACCAGCAACTTCCGTCACAGCATCTTTCCAAGTTTTCACATTCTCAGTGTTATCAATGAGATGTTTTGCAAAGGCATCCTCAAAAGTCCCCCTCAGTTTGTGCACATCACTAGGATCCACATCATGGAAGACAGGTAGAACTATTAGCTTCTTCTTGCCCATGCACTCGACAATCTTTGCTAGTTCAGTCAAGCACCAACTCGATGAAGCATAGTCTCCAGAGAAAATAACGACAACAATCTTTGATTCTTCTATTGCTTTCAAGAGTTCTGGTTTAATGAATGCTCCTCGATCGAGACTTTCATCATCCCTAAAAGTGGTTATGCCATTCCATTTCAATGCTTCGAACAAATGGCTTGTAAATTTTTTATGGGTGAGCCTTTAAAACTGAGAAAGACATCCTATTCGTATGTCCATCTAGGCGTAGAAGTAGAAGCAGAAGGAAAACATGAGGAGGAGGCGTTTTCTGTGCCCATAGAATTGCTATCGGAAAAATACTAAAGATATGTGTTAAGAAAATTATTCAACTTAGTAAAAATTAACACTTGAAAGGAAAAGAAATTGGGGAAGAAGAAAGCAGAGCACTGCATGGAGTGTTTGTAGGAGAAAATTTCTGTTGGAGATCGGAGATCAAAGCTCACAGATTGGAGCTCTCCCTATTTGACGTTGACCACGGTGGATCGGAGTACGTTGGCACAGTTGATTTGGGCTGTCTGTGAAGGAGTTGAACACAGTTGATTTGGTACTTTCCTTGCGTAACCATTTCTTTTCTTTTTTTCTTTTTTCTTTTTTAAATTATCTTTTCTAAATGGGTTTCTGCTTAGGGAAGCAATGAGTCACACATTATGCAAGCTTCCACATGCGTTAAAATGCCTACACGAGTAAGCTTTCTTTCTTTCTTTCTTTCTTTGAATTATTATTACCTCTTGGTAATAGACTATCTAGGCAACCATTCAAGACTAGCCATTAGCGAACTTAACTTCATTTCTTTTTTCCCCTTATATATCAAACATATTGATCTGCTACGATTTGATATATTGATCATTTATTGACCCAAAAAAAATAACAACCATATTAGATTGGGGAAAAAATTGGAGTTGAAATGAAATAATAAGTAATTTTGCATCATGGTGTGTCATTTTATTAAGAATGCTATCCATTACACGCTTTAGTTTATATATAGTATACATAAGTCACAATTTTCTTGTCAATTGTGACTTCAAGTCACTATTTAAAAGAGTTACCATGCATGACTCCAGACCGAATTAAAAGAACCATGTAGCCTTAATGTAGATGACAAATAGAGAGTTAGTGATCTGAATTGTGCTATTAGCATGGTAAATAGAATTGTGCTAATTTAAGTCAAAACCCTATAAAACAAGTACTTCCATATGCTGGTGAAGAAAAAAAGAATAAATAACATAGACAATGTTTATTTTACACCAGTTGTAGCACACAATAGTCATGATTTCAGTGCAAGAAGTGTGTGTATGGTCGTGTGCAACAACCGGTTTGTACTAGTATTTACCCAAATAACAGAATATCAAGACTCAAGCTGGCATATGGGCAATGCATTGGAGTGACTGGGGACAAGATTGAACAAGTGAAAGTGAATCACTTCAGTGGAATCCATGGAGTACCAAATACCTTTTTTAATAATGAGATCTTGAGTCAACTTCAAGCAATCAATATGCACTTACTTGACATCAACAAGCAAAACTTCTTAAATGTTGAGTTCACAGCAGAAGAAGTGCACCATGCCCTCTTTCAAAAGACAACCTTTTAAAGGTCCAAATGGCTTTCCAGTGTTATTTTATCTTAAGTTTTAAAGCATCATGGGAAAATTCTTAAGCAATGCTACACTTTCAAATCCTCGCATTGATTTTCCAATGAAGGAACTCAACTCTACTTTCATTATCTTTATAATTAAAAAGCAACTAGAGTGGCCTACTAATTTTGAGTAGTTCTAGGATCACAACTTTTTTTGCTACAATTTTGACGTGACAAACTGTGAGCAGTTGTCTAACATTTTCACATGAAGCTGTCATTTTTTCTCTACTACTCACATTCTGCCACATCACAATTATAGCAAATTTGTGGTAAAAAAAGTTTGTGGTCCTAGAATTTCTCATTTGGAGTTGCTGCAAAAGTCCTGGTGAATTGACTTAAGCCTAGTCTCAAGTTGTTAATCACATCACTTCAAAGTGCTATATGGCAGCGATGAAATTGGACATGAGTAGGTCTATGATAGGCTTTGCTGGGATTTTATTATTGTTGTGCTGACTACAATAGGTTTTAGTACACACTGGATTCATTTGATCTCCCGATGCATCAGAGCTGTTTCGCACAAGGTAGTTACAAGTGGGGCTCCTGTTAAAGTTAATGTGCATTCTACTGATCTTCTCAAAGTGGGGTCTCAAGAACTGATTAAGAGAATTAAATTTGCTCAAGGTACCCTATCTGGCTGTCTCTTAGTCATCTCAAGTTTGTAGATGACAAATTGTTATTTTCTCATACAACACCTCAAGTATTCTAGTAGTTAAAAGAGAATTTGGATTGGTATTTTTTCACTTTCTAGCAATTTATCAATGTAGATAAGCTTGAGCTCTCTGTAGTCCTAATGCATCTCCAGAGTTGAGAGGTAGGCTTTCTGGTATGCTAGGAGTTAAACTAGCGGAAAACCCTGAAACTTATCTTGGGTTGGGGATGGATTTGGCGCAAAATAAATCAAATCTTTTCTCCAGGGTCTCTACTTGAGTGGGGAAAAAAGAAGAAGAAGAAGAAAGTTACTAGGATGGAAAGCAAAACCATTAACCCAAGGGGTAGACTTACACTGATTAAATTAGTTTCATAGGCTAGTTATATCTGTCCCCTATCCTGTTTCCTTATTCCAAAGAACATTTGTAACAAAATTAACTCCCTGGCATATAGGTTCTGATGGGATTAGGATGTCAATCTTAAGAAACTCCATTTGACTAGTTGGGACAACCTATGTAGTCCAAAGAAACATGGGGATTTGAAGCTCTAAGACAAAATATCTTAGAAATGTGTCACCCTAATTGGCTCCAGTGAGGACTAATGCTTTCTGGGTTTGGAAGAGTATTAAGGCAGGAAGGAAATCTGTTCTTATCCAGGCTAGTGGTGTTTAGGAAGTGGTAACTCAATTCCTATAGACCATCCCTGTTGGTTTCAGCCCATTGAGAATATATGGAGTTAGATTCATGATTTTACATGTGTTCTAAGTGACTTAACTGATGGGAAATAATTACAATGTGGGTGGAATAAGACTCTGATAGGAAACTTTACTATCCTAGAGATGCCAATGAAATTTTGTCTTTACCCATCTCTTTCTTTGGAGCTCAGTTAAATTAGTTTGGCCTTCCTCCAAGAGACGGGAGTATAATGTGAAAAAAGCATTCTGGATGCTATTTCATAGTTAAGATTCTGATCCTATTCTAAGTGATTCTTATAATTTGAACAATTGATGCTGGATGAAGCTAATAAAATTAAAGTTTGAATGAAGATGATTATCTTGTTATAAAAAACCTTAAAAAGGACAATCGGCCTGTGAAAACTAAGTTAACCAAGCTAAACATACATAATGATGGTAGATGTATCTTATGCCTAGACGAGGAAGAAACATTTATTCAACAAAGAAAAAGGAAGAAACATTGCATCACCTAGATTGTAAAATAGATATGGATTTCGACAAGCATAAAGAATCAGTGTTGTTAAGCAGCCAAATGCCCACACAAAATTACAAAGACAATGACACACACAGCCTTAGACCCGTACCTTATTAAAAAAAATTTATATTATTTTCATGATGAAAAGTAAGTTGAGAAAGGCAAATGAATCATGAATGAAATTAGTAATTCAAATAGTATATAAATTTGTTTCTAATAAAGACAAAAAAAAAACGTTAAAATTGGTACCTTATTTTCAACTTTGCTAGAGAGAAAAAAAGAGGTAGAGACACCTTAGGTAGAATAAAATAAACTGATGATCTTTTTGTTTAAATAGTAGGGTTTTAGGGTATGAAAAAAATTACAACTTAACCCTTATTAATGCGGGGCGGGGCGAGGTGGGTCTAAAAAGTGTAAATCTATCCCCGCCCCGCCCCGTGATGCAGGTCTAAAATCTCACTCCATCCCCGCTCCACCACCTTTGTGGGGCGGGGAAAACCCACACGGGACGAAGCAAGGAGGGGCGGGTCAAGCGGTGTGGGGCAAAATTGCCACCCTAGTTTCAGGGTCTGCAAGATTGTTCTTTTCACGTCGAGATTCCTGGAAGTGATATTTTGAAATGGTTTAGCCACCAAAATGTGGGGGGTTCAGTGAATCTATAAGTGCCCTCAGATTTATTAGGTAACAAAGCGGTGGGAATCGCTGTGTGCGCTGTTTTTGTATTCTGCCAGCATCATCCACTTCACCAACTTCATATTCAAGATTATGAATATGTAGCAGTTACGCATACTCTTACATGTTATGTTGATGGATATGAAATAGCGGGAATTATTTTATTGGAAGAATTTGGTAAGATTGAATCGTATCAGCTTTGGCTGGAATATTGTCCCTCTACACACTTTGGACCTAAACATAAACATATATTGAATGAAGTCAATGCTAATAGATTGAGCCAGATTGAAGTTAAATTTAAAGTCGAAGGTCTAGCTTTGGAGGTTACGAAATGCGGGGCCCACTAGGTATTCCAGCGAGACATTGAAGACCTAATAAACCAAACTATGTCTGGGCCCAACAACTGCATCATCACTCCTTATGATGAGGATGGTTTTGAGGATTCAGAAAAAGATACCAAAATTAAGCGAAGCAGTGATGACTTTGATGGGGAAGGGGCTAGGTCTACCTCTAATGATGAACCACCATACCTAAAGTGGATACGGCACCCTAATCTAATTGAAAATTGGTTTGGGAATTCACACACGTAAACAAGGATAAGGTAATTCTGATTGTGAGGAAGAGGAATCTCAATGAAAGTTATAGCTTTTATGGAATCTGCACTGCCGATCAACTTTTTTTCTCTCTGATTTTATTGTAAGTCACCATCTTTTCTCCCTCTTATGTGAGATTGTTTGTAGTTGTGTATTTCTTTTTTCTTTTTGAAAATTCATTGCCAATTCTTTTAGTTTGGTAATTTGTTTTCTAATTTCTGCTAGCTACCTCATACTGGATACGAAGAAGTTTTTATTTGGACTTTATTGAAAAAGAGAAACTGTCACGTTCCTAGCTGACGAAAAAGCATGTGGAACTGATTGTATGGTAGTCATTTTTGTTCAATTGTGTTGGATGGTATATTCGGAACTCTCTGTTATTGCTCTCTTTTTATAGTATTTACTACAACTTTCCATAGGATAATGTTGAGTTAGCAGAAACTCTGACACTAGATTGTTGAACAAAAGACTGAACAAGAGAGCTTTTATTTAAAACTTGACTCTTTAAATTACAACACTTTACAAGTACTGATGCTTGACTCCCATACACTGACACTAGTGCACTGCAAACATGGCACTTACTCACCAAATACACTTGCACACACCTCACTTCTAGACACCTACACACACTAGCTCTTGGCTCTATTTCACTCTACACACTCGCAACCTATGGCACACACTTCACCTTCTCATACAACTTCACACATCTCTCACTTGGTGCTTTATGACACTCTTCACTTCACAAGTATCTCACTCACCTCATTACATCTATTTATACTAGATGTATGTTGGTCAGGAAACCAACTTGAAGCTTCTAGCTTCTTCCTTTTTATTGGCATTAAATTAATCCTTTTCTCCAACCTTCTAGACACCTTATAAATTTGTGGCTGAAATTCACTAGTGCAAGGAAGCTTCTAGAGAAAATATGAGAACTATCTTGGAGAGAATTCCGGAAAGAGAGCAAGAGAGAAATTTCTGGAATTAGAGAGAAATTTCTAGAAAGAGAGAGATTGTGTGAGAAGTTCTAGAAGTTTCTAGAGAGAGGCAGCATTGATTTTTAATAGATAATGCAATAGATGCATGGCACTCCAGTGTTGTAAAATCAAATGGAATGAAGAAAATTAGGGCCTTTGTTTCCAAGTGAAGTTAAATTGCAGCAAAGTAGATAAAATTATTTGCAAAGCTTTCTTGTTGTGTACAATAGAACTAATGCAACTATTTTATCATTTAGAAGTAGGACAACTATTTTAAAACTTAAAGGACCCTTCTTTTCTTTTTTCTTTTTTTTAATTTTAATTTTATTTTTTTATTTTGACTTCACACCACACCACACCACACCACCCATTGTTTGGTTGATTGGAAAGCTGTGGAAATTTTCCTTTTTGGCATTTGTATTTCGTGCTGAGTTTGTCCTTGAATTAGGCTTGAAACAGTTGAATTAGGTTCCTGAGTTCTGACTTGTGTTTCTTATAACAAGCTTACAAAATATCATTATTTTCTATTTTCATTTAAACTATTTGATTTAAGGATGAAATTTTGTCTAGATTTCCTAATGTGTGTGTGTCTGTATGACAAGTTAGCTCTTTTGATTATTTTCTTTGGATTTGGGATATTAGCAACAGATGGCTACTCTACCATCTATTGAATATCATTTGTTGTGTTCTTGCTAGTCAAAATTAGATTATTGATGTACTCAGCAGTCAGTATGAAACTTTTGCTTTATTTGTTTTTCCCTGTATTCTATGTGCTTCTATTTCAGTCTGAGTATCCAGCTATCATCCTTGACAATTTGGAATTAGAAACTTCTCATTGTCTTATTTATCATTTGGGTGTCATGTTGTTCCATCTAGGTGCACTGATGTGGCTGTCCTACATATTTCTTGGGATTATTTCTAGAGTGTTTGAATCAATACAATTGCTTCGAAGCTTCAATTGCTAGCAGTTGCACAAGTGCAGGAGTATGGCCTTTGTCACTTCATGGGTTTGTTATCTGATCATTTGGGTCATTTGTCAACTGATGATTGACAATAGAGAAAGAAATAAGCAAAATTGTAATGGTAAAGCAAGACCCTGTAGAATTAGAAGCTGTGATGAGAAAGTTCTTTTTTGTTTTGATAGGTAATATGGAATTCAAATCGGCTTTGGTGTTCCGTTGATTCCATGCTTAAAGATGGGAAAACGAGTTGTAGAATAACCTCTCCTCTGCTTGCACTACTGCCTTTATTACTTTTCAGCTCTTCATATCTAAGCTCATGGTATGTCATTCATCCCATAGTCTTCTGTCATAGATTTATAAAAATAGCACATTTATTTCCTCTTTTCTTTGTGATTTGATTAGATGTAACATTCCCATGCAAAACTTCAACTTACATTACCACTACCAAATTTTTTTAATTTTTTTTCCAAAATTTCTGAGTTTAACAGTTCACAGAAATTTATACCAAAATTACGCATTATCCTTTATTTAAATTTCCTGTCAATCAAATTTTCCAAATTTGCATACCTATGTGATCTTGGACCAGGTGTTTATTTTTTTGGATGAATGAAAATATATAATTAAGAGAACACTCAGTTCAAGTCCACACACAACATTGCTGTAGTAACAACAGAACAACTAGTCATAATACACAAATTTGAAGCAGAACAAAACTTTCGTCTAACAAAAGAAACACTTTTAACTTTTCCTAATGACGTTTTGACCCTTACTAGGACATCACATACAAAAAATGGCTTCATTTGGAAAACAGATAATGGAATATTCCAGCTAATACACAGATATCTCTTCATTCAAGAGTATTTGAAATTCCCTCTAGCTTCCATCCTTACACCAATTTCCATTTCTCCAACATCTGCTCCTCACTTTAAATATTCCCTCCCTAAATTTTGCATTTCTCTGACTCCATAAATGGTAAACCACACCCCCATGCTAACTTACATGAGGAAGCTTTTAGCTTACCTTTTAAACTTTCCAACCCCCATTTAATCAAATTTGTTTCAGGAGAGTCTATGAGGCATCTCTTCATTACTTCCCTCCACCATCTTTTTGACAAAATGCATTTAAAAAATAAATGGCCTGGTCATTTTATGCAACTTCTGCAGAATGCAAACAAAATATCCCCTTGTACCCCCACTATAACAATTTATCCCAAATGGATAATTTTTTCTCATAGCAAGCCAAGTGATGAGTCATGTCTAGAAAAGGCAGTAAAAAACCAGATTAGCTTCCACCAATTAACCTCAGACTACCTCAATTGAATTGGACTCCAGGTTTCTTAGCAGGTATAAATGCTCCCCTTGGCAGAAACCCAAACAGGTCTATCTACTTCTCGAATATCCACGAGAGGAAGTTTGCTTTGTATAGAAACCAGAGAATTAGACTTAAGTGGCTTCCAGACATAGCTTTTTTCCTACTATACAATTGAAACTTTTCTGCAAGACTACTTGCAACATAATATTCTGCTCTGTAACCATACCTGGTATAAAGAATATCATCAGGATTCCACCAATACACTGGAAAATTTTGCCGTAAGACTACTTGCAACATCATATACTACTCTGTAGTGAATATCATCAGGATGCCATCAATTACACTCTTGATGTTACCTCCTATATTGTGTTCCAAATCTTTGGTTTTATAGCTTTCTGTTCCCATTGTCTTGTGATTTAATTTTAAGGGGGGGGGGGGGGAAGAAAAAAAAGAAAAGAGAAAATTGACTGGTTGTACATTTGGATGATTGGGCAAGTTGTTATTTAGAGATGGATCTTATAGTTGTGTTGCCTTCTCATTATAGGAGTCCTCAGTCAGCTAAATGAGATTAACAGTATTTATTCAAGTTTTGTCCTTTTGTTTTCTGCAACAAAGCTTGCCCAGAATTAGTTGCCCATAGCTCTATATAAGAGGCCAAGTTACAGTCTTAAGCATCCAATCATTTGATTTGCGTAAGAGTAAAGAACCTACGACCTTAGTTTTGTGCTAAATTGTCTTTGCATTAAACTAAGTCGTGTGTTTAAACTTGATTGGCCTGTTGTTTTACTCCTAACTCTTTTTACTTCCTTCTTTAGCTTATGTTTAGTTGCCACAAAAAGAAAAAAAAAAGGTAAAAAAAATCTTTGGTAGCTGGTAGAAAAAAGCTATTTCTTCTTTGAAATTGAAAATTAATTGATTGAACTTCAAATAATTTTAAATTATGTTGCTTGATCCTTCAGATTAAGGGTTAAGACTTATATCTACATGATGAAGTATTGCCTAATGTCTTCACGTTTACTTTCACCATTCTGATTTTATATTGTGAGGAGCTCTTGAACTTCTATCAAACATAGGACTTTTTGTGGAACAAGCTGTATAGCCTATGTTAAATTAAAAAAAAAATTCTTCCTCCATGCACTTCAAGCTAGCTCATAGATATCTGTCATGACCAATTTGTTACAAAGAGCAATAAAGGTGCCTCTTACCAAAGAACTTTCTCTATTTATTTTCTCTCTATTTATTTTCTAATTGTACAATATATTAAGTCTATGACAGTTTATTTAAAGGAGAGTATAAAAGATACAATGCTAAAGAAAAGCTAGCCTCAAGTGGACCTCTATTTTGGATACAATATGAAACAAAGGAAAAATACATCATAGAAGGTGAGGAAAACAGCACAAAAACAAAAATATTACCAAGACCTATGAAGAAATATAATTCCCCTAGAGCATCTCAGTAATGAGTCCACTGCTCTTGGCCAGAACCCACCTACTTTTTACAATAGATTGGACAGATTGTATCTACAATGGTCGGCTTGAAATATAAATCCATTAAGCCCAAGAGTATAAGCTCAGTATGTTTCTAACTTTCTATGCTGAAAACCAGTACTAAGTGATGATCATCTGCATTGATATGTTTCTTTATCTCACGGAAAACCGAGTTATCACAACGTAATTTGTTAGTTTATCGCTAGACATCCTCATAGGAGATCAAGAAAAGCTCAAATTTTCAGCTCGTAGCATTTACCAACACCATTTGATGACTTTCCTTATATGACTGGTCTTCACCACCTTCTTCATTCTCTGTTGTAGGCCTCCTAGAATTTCTGAATTCTTTGAGCTTTCACCAGTTTTGTATTCTATTAGTTTTGATTTTTCACTTTCCTAATTTTATTTTATCTTCTGTTCTGTGTAATACTCTTATGTATGCGGTCCCTTTACCATGGTAGCACCTTTTTTCAATCAATGAATTATTTACTTATCGGAAAAAAAAATGTTGAAGAAATATTTGATTTGGTTTTTCCATTATACAGTTATAGCAGTTTGCTTGTATGATAATAATGTTAATGCACTAATGCTTATTTACTCCATGGGGTAGACGTTGCCTTTTTCCCTTGCCATTATTTTGCCAGGATAATTTGTTGCTTCTTGGGATAATCTCTTGATTTTTTATTTATATATATAAAACTCTTGAAATTGAATTTTACAATATGTTCATGAGAAAAAGCTCTCTTCTTCACTTGTCTTTACAGAACATTTACTCACTATTTTCAACAGGAAAAAATGGTATTAACTTCCAGGGGTGGGACTTGAGATTTTGTTGCTAGAATACCTCCTAGTATCACAGATGATGATTTTGGCAGGTATCAAATTCTTGATCACATTCACCACCTCTTGGTGTATTCAGTAATATCTAGCCGACCTAAATACTGCAAGGGCCACATGCATCATGTTGTGTAGATAGCACCCCAGGACTTAAATCAATAACAGTAAACAAGCAGAAATTAAATAACAAGCACACACAAAGAACACAAGAATTTACGTGGTTCGGCAAACTACCTACCTCCACGGAGACGACGGAGAAATTTCACTATAAAAAATAGGGAGATACAATAGTACACAAGAACACTCTCAAGAAACTCAAATCCCAATACACCCTAACTCTCTCTCACCCACAAGACAAGAAAACACTATTCTTCTTCTTATGTGGCTACTACTAGGTTTTTAGGAATAACTCTCTCACACGGCTGCACTTAATACAATATATATATATATATATATATATATTGATATGTTAAAGTCGGCAGAAGAGGTTTCCTATTGCAACTTGTATTTGGTTTAGATGACCGAACTGGGCTTTGGCAATTCAAGCCACATGGGCCCAACAACAACAAATCTCCACCTTGGCTTGAATTGATCAAGCTACGCAAGCAAACTCCTCCATCGCCTCCACCTTAACCCTTAAGGGCTCATAAGCTGCAAACACCAATCAAGTCCAAGCAGTGCTTGAACTTGTTTGTTGGAAATGGCTTTGTTAACATATCAGAGGCATTCTCGCTGGTGAGAATCTTCGACAAAGAAATATCACCAGACGAAACCCATTCTCTGATCTTGTGATACCGCACAGCAATATGCTTTGTTCTTGCATGATATACCTGATTCTTCGCCAAATGAATTGCACTTTGATTATCACAATGTAGCACCATGCTATCTTGCTTGAAACCAAGCTCATTAACCAGTCCACTAAGCCAAACGGCTTCTTTTCCTGCCTCTGTCATCGCCATATATTCTGCTTATGTAGTGGATAAAGCAACTACATCTTGTAGTGTAGACTTCCAGCAAATTGGGCCACTAGCAAACCTAAACACATAACCTGTCATGGACTTTCTAGAATCAAGGTCCCCTGCATAGTCGGAATCCACATAACCCACAGCTTCTGTACTAGCTCTCTGATCAAATAGGATACCGAAATCACGAGTGCCTGTAAAATATCTAAAGATCCACTTTACTGCATTCCAATGCTCTTTGCCTAGATCTGCCATATACCTACTAACCACACTGACTGCATGAGAAATATCAGGCCTAGTGCACACCATCAAATACATGAGACACCCAACTGCATTCGCATATGGCACTTTAGACATATACTTTGACTCCTTATCTGAACTTGAACACAACTCTAAGGACAATTTAAAATGGGCAGAAAGCGGTGTACTAACAGGTTTTGCATCAAGCATACTAAACCTCTCTAACACCTTCTTAAGATATCCCTTCTAAGATAACCATAATTTACCAACCTCTCTATCTTGGTGAATTTCTATCCCAAGGATCTTCTTGGCAGCTCCAAGATCCTTCATGTCAAATTCACTACTCAACAAAGACTTCAACTTCACAATTTCTTGCTTACTCTTTGCAGCTACTAACATGCCATCAACATATAGAGCAAGAAATATATAAGAGCCATCAGCAAGTACTCTAAAATAAACACAACAGTCATACTCACAGCGCATGTACCCATGTGTGACCATGAATGAATCAAACTGTTTGTACCACTGCCTGGGAGACTGCTTCAAGCCATATAATGATCTCTTAAACAGACAAACATAATCTTCCTTGCCAGGTTCTTTAAACCCTTGGGTTTGTTGCATGTAAATCTCTTCTTCTAAATCTCCATGGAGGAATGCGGTCTTCACATCTAGTTGCTCTAACTCCATGTCATGCATTGCCACAAATCTTAGGATTACTCGAATTGAGGTGTGCTTCACAACTGGTGAAAAAATCTCATTATAATCAATTCCTTCTCTTTGTAAGTAACCCTTAGCCACTAACCGTGCCTTGAATTTTTCACCTTCCTTTTTTGACAATGCTTCTTTCTTGCGGAATATCCACTTGCAACCAATAGCCTTCTTTCCCTTGGGCAATTTCACTAATTCCCAAGTCTTATTCTTCTGTAGTGACTTCATCTCTTCTGACATTGCTACAAGCCATCTATCATTGTCTTTCCTATTTGTAGCCTCCTTGAAAGTGAATGGATCCCCACTGCTAGTTACGAGAGCAAAACTAACCATGTCTTCAAAGCCATATCTTCGTGGTGCTTTGTGAACCCGCTTCTCTCTACCTTTAGCAATTGAATAAAGCTCTTCTTGTTGCTGCTGTGGATCAATCTCAACATCACCCTTATCACTGGGTGAACTATTCTCGTTAAGCTCCACCTCAACAGTTAATTTCTCCTGTGGACTATCATCACATGTCTTTGCTTCATTTTGTTTCAACATAAAGGCTTCATCAAATATGACATCTCTGCTAGTCACCGTTTTCTTTGAGATTGGATCCCAAAGCCTGTAACCTTTAACACCTTTTTCAAAACCTTTAACACCTTTAGTCCATTATCTGTTCTAAGGTATTTTATTTTCTTGCCAGTCTGATTCTCAACCTGTGCTTTTCACTTTTTAAATATGCCAAACACATCAGACTTATGCTTCATAAAATAAATCCATACCTTTCTAGAGTAGTCATCAATGAAACTGACGAAATACTAAGCACCGCTATGAGAAGAAACTGATACTGGACCTCAAACATCTGAATGAATGTAGTCAAGAACACCCTTACTTGTATGAGAGCCTGTCTTGAAACTGACTATATGCTGCTTCCCATACACACAATACTTGTAGAAGTCTAGCTTGCATGTCTTCACCCCCTTCAGTAAATTTCTTTTGTGCAACTCTAACATGCCATGTTCACCAATATGGCCAAGTTGCATATGCCATAATTTTGTGTCGTCAGTGCTGGACTCCACTGGAGTGGTGATTGCAACTCTTCCTACAACTGTGTTCCCAATCAATCTGTAACGTGTGCTTACTTTCTGTCCCTTCATCACCATCAAAGCACCTTTGGTAATCTTCATGATTCCACCCTTTGATGAGTATGAATAGCCCAAATCATCCAATACTCCTAAAGAAATTAAATTTTTTCTAAGATTTAGAACATGTCTGACATTACTAAGAACTCTCACAGCTCCATCAAACATCTTGATTTTCACGGTACCAGTCCCAATAACCGGGCACGTAGCATCATTACCCAATTGGACCATACCACCGTTGTAAGGCTTATACGTGTCAAACCAATCTTTCTTTGGAGTCATATGATATAAGCATGCTGAATGTAAAACCCAAGATTCCAATAGAACATTGTTACCTGATGAGACTGAAAGTAAATTTGTACCAACTTCACTGTCATCTGATGTTTCTTCAGCAACACTAGCTGATTTTAGGGGCTTCTTTCTATTCTTCTTCTCCTCTAAATGCTCTTTCAACTCTTTACATTGATTCTTGTAATGCCCTTTCTTGTGACAATAAAAGCACTCTACATCTTTCTTTGCACGTGTTTTAGACTGTGATCTATTTCTGTTGGAGTTCTGTCTTCTTGACCTGCTTCTGCCTCTATTGCTTGACTCAGACTTTACAATAAGTCCATCAACTTGAGAACCATCATCATCTTGTTTCAACTTTATGTGTGACAAGAGAGCACTAGTCACCTTTTCGAGTACTATAGTCTCTTTCCCGTACATCAACGTAGTCACTAGTTGATCAAAACTTGACAGTTGGGTGTTCAACATGTTAATCGTGTTAAGATGCTCCAACAGATTTGAACCCACCTTCATATGCAAACTATACAGTTGCTTCTTCACGTACAACTTGTTTGTCAGTTTCTTTCTCATATAAAGACCTTCTAGTTTTTCCCAAACCTCCTTTGCGGTCTTTGCTTCTAGGATGTTGTGAATAATCTCATCACTTAGGTTGAGACGAATAGCGCTAGCTACTTTCTCATCCATCTCTACCCATTCTGCATCCTTCATTATTTCCGGTTTCTTCTCCTTCCCAAGCAAGGCCTTGTAAACTCCTTGTTGAATTAGGAGATCCTTCATTTGCCTTTGCCAAGGAGAAAAATTTCCCTTACCACAAAACTTCTCTACATCATACTTTGTGCTTGACATCTTTACTGTATTCAAAGGATTGAATCCTAACCTGGCTCTGATACCACTTGTTATGCAGATAGCACCCCAGGACTCAAATCAATAACAGTAAACAAGCGGAAATTAAATAACAAGTACACACAAAAAACACAAGAATTTACGTGGTTTAGCAAACTGCCTACCTCCACAGAGACGATGGAGAAATTTCACTATAAAAAATAGGGAGATACAATAGTGCACAAGAACACTCTCAAGAAACCCAAATCTCAATACACCCTAACTCTCTCTCACCCACAAGACAAGAAAACACTATTCTTCTTCTTATGCGGTTGCTGCTAGGTTTTTAGGAATAACTCTCTCACAGGGCTGCATTTAATACTATATATATATTGATATGTTAAAGTCGGCAGAAAAGGTTTCCTATTGCAACTTGTATTTGGTTTAGATGACCGAACTGGGCTTTGGCAATTCAAGCCACATGGGCCCAGCAACAACAAATCACTAATTAATTCTGTAGGATTGTAAAATAATTAAAATTGGATGGGTTGTTGATGATTGTTGCAGTTACTTTATGAACTATAGTTCACTTATAGATGCTTACACCTAAGGCATATATGGTATCCTAATTCTCTTAACTTTAATGGTAATTTCAAATATTTTCATTTTATCTTAACATTTCCATTTTTGGGTTTTGATTTTGAGAAACTTGGCCTTGCCAAGTTAACAAAGTTGAGTGTTATTGGTGTTTTTGACATTTCCTTTTCAGGTTTAATAAGTACTTACACTAACTTATAATAATGACCAGTTATTTGTAATCTAATTTGTTATTTTGTTGGAGTTTCTTGTTTGTATATTCTACATTGAATTGCATTCTCACTATTTTTAGATTCAAATATTGAAATTTGAAGTTGCTTGCATTTCAGGATCCAGTGACAAAACATGGAATTGGATTTGTAATGCATGAAAATGCAAGAAATGGAGCTTGAGTCTTAAAGTTTTGTATTCTAGTTTTTTGTTCAAGTGAATTTGTAGAATACCGTGTTAATCAAGAGATTGTAAACTATAAACATAGTGTTTGAGTTATGGAACTTCATCATTTGTTGTATTGGTCTTCCATTTTACCTCATAGTTTTGTCTAGTCTGTTTTCAGATTCAGTATACCGGATAATGTCTAAATCATATGAACTTCAAAGGTTCTACGGTTGCTGTGGACTTAGCAATTCCAAAGGTGTGCTATTATTTAATCTGCTTCTTGTATTGAAAATTGAATCAAGTTTATGTTATGTTGATGGTAGACCTGTATGTTCCAGCTGCTGATGTGCCTGTTAGCATTTCAAAATCTAATTTCTTTTCCAGCTAAAAAGGCAAAACCCAGCAGGTGATAGTTTTAAGAGATTATTTGGATGCAGAAAAGCTAAAGGCTTAAAATTTTAGTAGAAGCAAAGTGCAATTGCTTTTAGCTGCTAAACTTAAAACTTTTCCTTCAAATGCTTGTTCCCATTAACAACCAATATATTAGTATATGGTTTAACAATTTAATTTAAATAGTTGTTTGGCCAGGAAGATACCTAAAAGAGGAGGGTCATGTAACGCGAATTCTAATAGAAAATGAATTGTTGACCCTTGAATGCTGCTCCCTCTGCCTCATAGTGCCCATTCAAAATACACGATATTTCAAGTGGCCTTCTTAGTTTAACAGTCTAAATCTATAAACTCATTGTTCAAGTACATCATTTTCCTTTATGGCTTTTATTCCATCAGCATCGTCTTCCTTTGTACAGAAATACGATGTCTTTCTGTATTGTGCTTGTCTGCACACAAATTGGTCTTCTGTTTAACCCCATAAAATACCTGGTCTGTTTTTCAATAGATTGGCTTATGTTTGAAATTCATGAACTTAAAGGTTCTACGGTTGCTGTGGACTCAGCAACTCCAGAGGTGTGCTATAATTTAATTTGCTTCTTGTGTTGAAAAATCAGATCATCGAGGTGATATTAGACCTGCATGTTCCACTTGCCAAAATTTGTTTATGCATAAATTGCTAGTAGCTGTTGTATAGGAGTAACGCTTGGTTAGCATTTCCTAAACTAATTTCTTCCCCAGCTGAAAAGGCAAAACAAAGCAAATAAATAAAATGTCCTGTCTGTTGATGGTTTTAACTGGTGTTAAGAAGCTATTAGGATGCATTAAAGGCTAAAGGTAATAATTTCAGAAGAAGCAAAGTGTAATTTAGTTTGGAAATTTATTGCCTCTACACACTGATTTTATTGTGAATACTATGATATATGTTGCCAACCTATGTTATCATACAAAATCAACAAGCAACAAGGCAAATCAGGATAATTTAGGACCTAAACATAGCAAGAGCACAGTTATGGGAAAGATATAGAAAACTATTTGAATGAATTATAATAAAATTCTCCTTAACACAGTTAACATATTTTCTTTCATACACGGTAGTTATCATATCATCCAATAACAGTCCCGCTACATCCATGGTCATTAAGAACGCCTCACATATTGGCACTGCAGCATAATTGCTTCATCTCAATTAGTCAATTGCCATCACCATTATCTTTACAAGTATCTTTACAAGTGGTAACTATTTAATTGAAAAAATTGTTGGGCCGAGGCCAAGTGGGCTGAGTCGAGCATCTTGCTAGCGACGGGCTGCCACAAATACAAAACCCACTAAGATATTTTATTTAGAAATAGTGTCCCAATAAATCATAAAGCTTTAAAATTTAAATTTCTCCATCCTATTGTTAAAGAAAAGGTCGGTATTCTTAAGTAATTTATTAATAGACAAATGTAGGGACTCAATTTGTAAAGGACCCTTAAACAATAAGATCTGTAGAGAATGGGTAGGAGGACTAGGCGTCTACCAAGCAAACAACGGCTAATACGAAGTTTATAGGAGAGCTGATAAATGAATTTGACTAAGGGTCTTTGTAAAGAGTGATCATCATTTTGGTTAAGTACTTGGAAGGATCTTTGTTGTGATTTTGGCTCAGTATTTGTGTGGTATATTTGTTCTCGGCTCAAGCCGAGGATCTATTTTCTTGGAACTCATTTCTCCTTTGTGCCCTTTCTCCCCGGGCTGATAAATATCCTCCCTCTTTTATGGTGGGAGTCCTATTGGTTATATAGTCTTATTTAAGTTAATCTTAGCCATCCATTTGTTAATTATCTGAACTCTATGTACAGGGGTTTGTCCCATCATCTGTAGTTGCAGGTTTTATGTTAGTTCTCAGCCGCCCTTTGCAGACTTTCTATTAGTTGAAGTGACCGATGCAACTGGGTTTGTCGGTCACACCACCACTAAAGCGGTCAGAATGTTGGTGGGATATGTTTAATGGATGAGGGATATTTTCCCTTCATCAATCGTCGGTGCGCCGAGGAGATGGGTATCCTCGGTGAGGCCTTTGGACGACGTGGATTTCTTCTCCTTTGTCCTCGGCATGGGCCTTGGGCCGGGTATAGAGTGGGCCAAGGTGGTTGGTATTTGAGGCCCCACAACAAATTTTAGAAAATTTTTCTACTACTTTTATTGAAAATATAAAGAGTTGAAAAAATTAATTTTTTTTCACCCATAAAAAGTTTTTTAAAAAAATATTTCATAAAATAATGTCCACCCATTAACTTTTCCCTTAAAGGAAAAACATAACTAAAATACAGATACTACTCCTTCTCAATTATCATTAAAAAAAAAAATGACAACTTCTCAATTATCATTTAAAAAAAAAGAAAAAAAGAAAAAAAAAATGACAACAAGAACCTGGACAACCCGCGACGTGTTGACTTCCTATACGCTGCAACACGGTTGTATTTAAATTTCTCTAAACCTAATGTCGGTGATTCGTACCTTCTTTATATATGGATGAGACTAGACTATAATTATTTGATTTAGAGGCTTCCAGTTCAGAATAATATCTCGTGCTACTACGGCGTTGTTTCATTCTAGGGTTTCGCATCGTATTCAAATCCAAGTGCATTTACCATGTCAGGAAACTCAGATTGCAAAGTTTACGTTGGTAAGTTCCATTTGAATTCCTTTTCACCCCGAAAAGCCTTATTGAATTTTGTTAATTTTGTTTTGCTTGGGTTGGTTAGAAAGCTTTAAAATTTTTGATTTTTGGTTTTTGAAAACCAAATTGCTAAAATTGAATTTGCACGTAATACTTCATTAGGCTCCTTTTGATTTGAATGCTTTTTATTTTTGGGTTTCTGAGTCCCAAAATTTGAAACTTTTAGTTCATTATTCTATGTTTTCATTTAAACTGTTTGATTTTAGATATGAAGTTTAGTGTAGAAATCTGTGTGTATGTGTGTGAAAAGTGAGCTCTGTTTGAGTTTGTAGAGTAAAGCTATGTGTTATTGATTTATTTCCTTAAATTATTTGTAGTTAATGGACTCTCTGTTATCAATTGAATATCATTAGTTGTGTAGGGGTGGCAAATGGACGGGTTGGGTGATAAATGGGACGAGTCATAAATGGGTTGGGTGTGTAATTATTCATTTATCTATTTATGACTTGTTTATATAGAAATTAATTATCCATTACCCGTTCAACTCATTTAATTAGTAATTCGCCCATTTAACCCATATGGCCCAAATAAATAAATAACTTGTTAAAAACTTTAAAAATAAAAATTAAAAAGTTCAAAAATCACTTTTCTTGTTCTTTCCTTTTATTTTCCCTTCACAAAATTCATTTTTCAACAATTAAACAAATCCACAAAGAAAAAAAAAAAAAAGAAGACTTTTTTCTTCTCTGTTTTTTTTGCTTAAAAAAAAAAAAAAAAAAAGACTTTTTTGAAGTTGTCAACTTCAAAAAAAAAGAAAAAAGAAAAAAAAGAAGAAGTTCAAAAATCGCTTTTTCCTTCTCTTTCCTTTCATTTTCTCTGCAACAAAAGACCCATCAGATTAAAAAGATCTTTTTTTTTTTCCTTTCATTTCTCAGCAACCAACCAAAGTGTTAGAGAGAGAGAGAGAGAGAGAGAGAGGGACAGGGAAAATGAAAGTCCTGGAGAACGTTATGCTTCTCCGACGCAACGCTGGGATTGAGAGCCAAATCGCCTTCTCGCCGATCGTGGATCGGATCGGGTACGAGAATCAGGTCAGGGAGTCGCTGATCGAAAGGGAGAAGTATTTGGTGAACATCGGCCTGACCTGTCTGTGTTTGGGGAATCGAGAAAACGGCGCCATTTTCGTAAATGACAACGCCGCGGTTCGAAACGGCGTCGTTGTGTGCGAAGAGTCCGTGACTTTCGGGTTCAAGTCTCCGGCTGGCCCGATTGCCTGACCCGTTAAAGGGTCCGATTAAAACCAGCTTCGCTGGAGACGAAGCTGATACACTACCTCTGTGTGCTTTCTTCTCTGCCTTCTTCGCTTCGTACCTCTGCTGCTTCAGCAGCTTCTTCTAAGCGTTCTTCGAGAGAGTTTGTTGTTGTGGTTTTGATTGTGAAAGGGAATTTTTGTTTGGTTACTGAGAAAATCTGAGGGAAAGTGTTTGGGCTTGTTTGGTTACTGAGAAAATTTGGGACAGCAAGACTAAGAGTGAGACTGAGGTTATTTAATTTAAGTTCTAGATTTTAGAAGAGTTTAGTGGATATTAGTAGGTTTATTTAATATTAAATTTTAGATGGGTTTAGTGGGTATTAGTGGGTTTATTCATTTAGACCTATCTAATTAAATATTCAAATGAGTCTTTATCCATTTAACCCAAATACTCAAACGGGTTGGGTTAAGACTTATTCAAATAAGGTGGGTAATGGGCAAGTTCATGGATATGGATAAAAATTGCCACCCCTAGTTGTGTTATATCTGGTCAGAATCATATGTATTGATGTACTTCAACACAACACTTTTATTTAATTAATTAATTAATTAATTTGTTTGTTTTGGTTATTAATTAATTTGTCTGTTTATCACACTTTAATTGTGTGATTATTTCATCCCACGTGCGTGCGCATCATCCAAGTGTCAATGTAAGTGCTGTCTATGCATAAGTTTTTGGGTGGAATGCAGGTGTTTATTTTTGTAGTTTTTGAAGATGTACCAAATAAAGCATTAAGCCTGTGAGATACTTAATTTTTTTCCTGCTTTTTGTATGGTTTTTTATTCTGATACATTCATTGATATGAAAAAAGCTACCTATAAAAAAAAATTGATATGCAAAAAAGCGTATTTGATTAAAATTGTTAGTGAGGCAGGGCTTCTCTTGCCTTTGTTCTAATGTGGTTATTATTCGTTTTCTTACTAAGGTAATCTGGATGAGAGGGTGAGCGATAGGGTCTTGTATGATATGTTGATTCAAGCAGAGCGGGTGGTAGACTTGTACATTCCCCGAGACAAGGAAACAGATAAACGTAAAGGTTTTGCGTTTGCAGAATACGAATCTGCAGTGGTTGCAGACTATGCTGTCCAGCTTTTCTCTGGCCTTGTGTCCCTCTACAATCGAACAGAGGACTATATTGCGCACCACTGTAATCCTTAGGTTACTATCTATCAAATGTACTACACAACAAGCCATGCGAGGAAGCGGCTTTTACACAAGTTGCAAGTATTGCCTGATGGGATTTACAACATAAAAGTAATATTTTCTTTTCTAATAATAATGTTTCTTATTATTGTCACTTTAATTTTTTCAGAGTCCAAATTTGGTACTTTTTGTTCCATATATATTTAATGAATCAAAACTCGTTATAGATTTGTTGAGAGTACCTAGTCTAGATTTGTTGCTTAAGAATAATTTAATTCTTGGTTTCTATGTTCAGCATATGTCCTCTGTTTATGCAAGATAATTCTTTTGGTGGTTAACTCTCTCTCTCTCTCTCTCTTTCTCTTTGTTAGGAGCCTTAACTGTCTATATTATTTTATCCTCCTACCCAACTGAAACTTAAAATTTTATAGTTTTGATAAATTTTTTTCCATACAATCGGGAACTTCTGGTTGATGATTACCTAAGTTTCTACTTCTCTCACTAAACAGGCGACTAATATTCTACGTGCATTGGTTTATTGAGCAATCATTGACCTCACTTTTATTGTTAATCTGATAATGCGTAAGATTGTAGAGATTCGTTGTGTTTTCCGGTTAACTGTATATTGGATGGTGGGTTTCTACAACTTGGTGACCAACTGGTTTCTGTTATGGTTGTAGGATCACAGGGCAAGGCATTCTCTTGGATTTGGCTGTCATATTTGGCTCCTCAGAAGAATCTTAGGTGTTGAGCTGCTGGACAATTAATTTAATCAAGGTAGGCAGAGGAAGTGTATCTGATATTCATGCTATCATGCTACCAGAAAATTCTTGTGGCTCAATATACCCATAATGGAAGGACAACTGAGGTTCAAGTTGCTACCCCATAGGAAATTTCTGTTCCTAGCTTAAAAGAATGATTTTCTTCACATGGATTACTCTCTTTTTGGTACCTCCTGTAATGTGTTCCAAATCTTTGGTTTTACAGCTTTCTGTTCTCATAGTCATGTGATTAAAATTTGAAGTTGCTTGCATTTCAGGATCCAGTGACAAAAGCACCACTGAATTGGATTTGTAATGTATGAAGTGCAAGAAGTGCAGCTCGGCTCTTAAAGCTTTTGAATTCTGGTTTTCTTCAAGGGAATTTTTGGAACATGTTATTTTAATTGAGAGATTTAAAACTACAAGTTAATGTTTGAGGTGTTGCTTGGAAGATTGACAATTGAAAAGCTTCATCCTTTGTTGTATACTATATTGTGTGTGTTTGCACACAAATTGGTCTTCTATTAACGTCAGTATTGCCTAGTCTGTTTTCAGATTCAGTAGACTGACTTGTGTCTGGAACATATGAACATAAGTGTTCTACAGTTGCTGCAGATTTAGCAACTCCAAAGAATGTATAGTTTAATTTAATTCTTGTATTGAAAATTGAATCAAGTCTCTGTTAAGGTAATCATAGACCTTACCGCACAAAAAAAAAGGTGATGGTAGACCTGCATGTTCCACTTGCAATAATTTATGTATGCGGCAGTAGTTGCTATGTGTTGGTAGTGGTTGTTAGCATTTCCATGGCTTTAAGAAGTTTTTTTGAGAAGCATGGCTTTAAGAAGTTATTTGGATGCAGAATTGCTAAAGTTTTAAATTTCAGAAGAAGCAAATTGTAATTGCTTTTTGCAGCCAAAATTTAACGATTTGTTCTGTCAAGAGCGGGAATCTACTGCCACTGCTGCAATGGCCATAGCCCATAACTACAACAGAAGACTGATTTTACTATGAATACCATGACATCTGCTGCCAACCTGTTCTGTCCTGCTATGAACATTGGCTACCAACATGATACAGAATCAACAAGCAACAAGGCAGATCCTGAAAAATAGGACTGGGACATGGCAAGAGCCAAAGATCAAACAAGGTCAATGATTGCATTTTTATTCTTATAAAATTATTTGTAAATTAAAGGGGCACACTTATGGCAAAGATGTAGAAATACTACATGAATCAATATAAAAAAAGAAAAAAATTGCGGCACTTCATATTTCATACTTAAAGAGTAGCCTATATCTCCCTTTGTTCCATTAAAAAAAGGGTATTTTACAACTATTAAAACACGGCTTTGTTTGATCTCAAAAGTTAAATGCAGTTGGCTGGAATTGTTTGAATGGGCTATCACTCATCTCAATGGCAATAGCTCTAAAGTTGCTATTTGAAAATTGGCTTTGTGGGCTGCTGTGTATTATCTATGGCAGAAGAGCTGTCATCCACTCAAGGAAGATAAACATAGGAGCAGATAGTTAAGGATGTTTAGAGGGATGTCAAAGGCAGAGTGGAGAGCAAAAGTAGAGCAATTGACTCAGTGCCTAACAGAATATTGTGTTGTAAATGGGGCATTAACCCTGGGTTTCTGTGTAAAAGGCCATGTTAGGCTGTCTGTGTTTGCTGCTGTGTATCTGTGTATTAGTCTCGGTACCCTGTTGGCGTTAGGGTGCTGTGATGCTCCGTGTTTACCATGTTGTGGCTTAGATCATAGTACCTTGGGGCCTTGTGTAATCTTGAAGATTGTACTGCTGTGCTTCTTTTCTTTATCTGGTGTTACAAAGGCTTGCTTATTCGCAAGCTGTTTAGTGCCCTTTGGGGCCTTGTGTAACACTGTTTGTTTTGAAATAATATCTTTTCTGATTAAAAAAAAAAAAAAAAAAAAAAAACTATTAGGCATAGCTTGGGTATATGCTGCATTTCCAGTTATCAATGTTGGACAACATAAGTTGTCTCCATGCTTTGTGACTGGTTTCTGATACCACCCCTTCTCTTTTGTACAAAGTTCTTGTCATATTGGTTATCAAGGAAAAAAAGTTCTTGTCATATCATCTACTAACAGTCCTTCCTCATATCATTTCTGAATTGCAGAGTGCTTTTCAATCTGACAAGGCAATTTCTGACAATATTTTGGTGGCATTTGAAACTCTCCACCATATGAAGCGAAAGTAAGGGGGTAAAGTGGGTCACTTAGTTTTGAAATTGGACATTAGTAAAGCTTATGATAGACTGGAGTGGGTGTTTCTCAGAAAGGTGATGGAGAGAATGGGTTTCCATTGTAAGTGGGTTGGTTGGATTATGAAGTGTGTTCAATCAGTGACTTACTAGGTGTTGGTGAACAGTGAGCTTGTAGATATCATTATTCCGACTAGGGGTATTAGGCAAGGGGATCCCTTCTCTCCCTACCTTTTCCTCCTTTGCTCGGAAGGTTTAAATGGCCTCCTTGAGCAGGCAGTGGTAGAAAAGTCTCTTGAGGGCTTCTCTCTTTGCAAATATGGGCCAAAGATTTCTCGTCTCTTGTTTGCTGACGATAGCCTCCTTTTTTGCCGGGCTAGGGTGGAAGATGTGTTAAAGATTCTCAAAATCCTTGGGAAGTATGAGTGAGCCTCGGGTCAGAAATTAAATGCAAACAAAACTACTATCTTCTTCGATGGTAATGTGACTGATGAGGCCAAGTTACAAGTGCAAAATCTTTTGGGTGTTTCGGAAATTAAGGAGTATGAGAAATATTTGGGTTTACCAGCGGTTGTGGGGAGATGTAAAAGAGCAAGTTTCAATTATATTAAGGATCGGGTTTGGGGTAAACTTCATGGGTGGAAGGAAAAACTTTTATCCCAAGCCGGTAAGGTCTTGTTAAAAGCCGTTGTTCAAACCATCCCGACCTTTGCTATGAGTTGCTTTCGGCTCCCGGTTGGTCTTTGTCAAGATATTGAGGCGCTTACTTGAAGGTTTTGGTGGGGTCAATGGGGGGATCGCTGGAAAATACATTGGAAGAAGTGGGAGGTGCTTTGTAAATCTAAAGAAGAGGGGGGGATGGGTTTCAAAGACTTGTGTAAGTTTAATGAGGCTATGCTCGCAAAACAAGTGTGGAGGTTGATTCATGATGAGCACTCCCTATTTTATAAGGTGTTCAAAGCTAAGTACTTCCCTCATAGGTCCATTTTTGAAGCCACTGTATCTTCCGGTTCGTATGCTTGGCAAAGCATTTTGAGATCCAGGCATCTAATTGAAGCGGGTGCTAGATAGAGAGTAGGGGACGGGCATCATGTTAGAGTTTTCATTGATAGACGGTTACCAACCGGTGAGGGTGTTTTGGCTTCCTCCTCGGGTGAGCTTCATCCGGGGGCTACTGTTTCGAAGCTTATTAATTGGACCTTGGGCTAGTGGAATGTTTAGTTGATTGACCATTGCTTTCACCCCCCAGATGCGACCCGGATAAAAGCTCTCCCTCTTTGCTCAACTCCTCAGCCCGATGTGTTGACCTAGCCCCTTGAAAAATCAGGTAAGTACTCTGTCAAATCGGGTTTTCGTCTACTGTGTGAAGGTTGGGACTCCGCGGCAAATTTGAATCAAGCTAACTCCGAAGAAAGAGTTTTTTGGAAAAAGCTTTGGAAAATTTAGATTCTTAGAAAAATAAAACACTTTCTTTAGCGGGCTTGTATGAACTCCCTAGCAACAAAAGATAATCTGGTGAAACGAAAAATTCTGCTGGATGCGGCTTATAATTGCTGTGTAGGTGCTCATGAGGACATACTTCATTCCCTTTGGAGTTGCAACGGTTTCAAGGAGGTTTGGGGTAAGGATTTTGGTTGGATTTTCAGATCTGGTTTGGTCTTTTCCTCCTTCAAAGAGTTGGCTATATTGGTTTTCACTAAGTCGGATTTGGTCCCTCTGTTTGCTACGAAGGCATGGTCGATTTGGTTCCATAGAAATAAGGTTCGGGTTGGCGAGAATGTCAGGCCTTTGGGTAAGATAGCGGGCTTTGCACGTGACTACGTGCGTAACTTCAAGTCTCTCAAGAAATGCTCTCCCACGGTCCATGCTTCAACTCCAAAAGTTTGGAGTCCACCTGATGGCAATGTATGGAAAATAAATTTTGATGGTGCGATGTTTTGTGAATCTGATGAAGCTAGGGTCAGAGTGGTTGTGCTGAATTCTGTTGGCGAGGTTAAGGCTGCTATGACGGAGAAGATTAGAAAACCACCAACAGTGGAAGTATTGGAGTTGCTGGTTGCTAGACGTGTTGCTCTTTTCTCCGAAGATCTTGGCCTTGATAAGGTGATTTTTGAGGGAGATTCAGAGCAGGTTATGAAGGCCCTTTTATGGGGTGGCTGGGAATTCGCTTCAGGTGGTCATCTCATTCGTGATACTCTTTGTATTGTATACTCCTTTGTGAGTACCTCTTTCTCTCATGTCTGTAGGCAGGGCAATACCGTTGCTCATGCTCTGGCACAGAGAGCCAGACTTTGTTCTCCTATTTCAATTTGGTTGGACTCCTATCCAACGGACATTATTCCATTTAGCTGATTTTCAGCCTAGATTTATTAAAGGTTCTGGATTTCTTTCTTAAAAAAAAAAAAAAAAAAACTTACAGTGTTGCTGCCTCCATGATCATTGAGACCGACTCACATATTGGCATTGCATCTACTCAATTGCCATTACCATTGTCTTTATAAGTGGTCAGGTGAAAACGACCATTTTAAATAGGAAAACCAACAAGCTGGCGATCTGAAACGGTTTCGAAGAAGAAGGGAGAGAGTGGACAATGAATCCTATGTGGCACACAGCAGGAAGCAATCTTAATTAAAATTCAAGGCCTCCAATTTTTATATTTTTGTATATATTTTGAGACTTTATTGTTGTTGTGGTATAGTAGTTGTATATATGTTGTGGAGTAATGAGCCAACATTACTCCACGCGGAATTTTATTCTAATAAATTTGTATGCAGGACTTCCTAGTATTTTTCTTACTTCATTGCTGTGATGTTTCCTTATTGATACATGCGTGGTGTGGTCACGCACTATATTTACATTTACATAAACGCTGCTTTGACTCAAGGGCAATTTAATTTTAATAAAGTCCTTTGCAAATTTAATACTCTGAGTCTCTCTTATCTGCTTTCCTTAATTCTTTTTTTTTTCTCTCTCTTCCTCTCTTCGCACTGAATTTTCTTCCTCTCTCTCTCTCTCTCTCTTCCTATCAACCTGGTTCTACTCCTTCACAGACAACCCAAATCAACTGTGCCAACGTACTCTGATCCACCACGGTCAACGTCAAATAGAGAGAGCTCCGATTTGTGAGCTTTGATCTCCGATCTCCGACAGAAATTTTCTCCTATCTGTGAGCATGTAATTGCAAGTAGACGGCACCAGTGCTCTGTCTGTCACTTACAAGCACTCCATCCAGTGCTCTGCTTTCTTCTTCCCCAATTTATTTTCCTTCCATGTGTTAATTCTTACCAAGTTGAATAATTTTCTTAATGCACATTTTTAGTATTTTTCCGATCGCAAATCGATGGGCACAGAAAACGCCTCCTCCTTATGTTTTCCTTCTTCTTGTACTTCTACGCCTAGATGGACATACGAATACGATGTCTTTCTCAGTTTTAGAGGCTCCGACCCGCAAAAAATTTACAAGCCATCTATACGAAGCATTGAAACGGAATGGTATAACCACATTTAGGGACGATGAAAGTCTCGATCGAGGAGCATTCATTAAACCAGAACTGTTGAAAGCATAGAAGAATCAAAGATTGTTGTAGTTATTTTCTCTATAGACTATGCTTCATCGAGTTGGTGCTTGACTGAACTAGCAAAGATCGTGGAGTGCATGGACAAGAAGAAGTTGACAGTTCTGCCTGTTTTCCATGATGTGGATCCTAGTGATGTGCGCAAACTGAGGGGGACTTTTGAGGATGCCTTTGCAAAACATCTCATTGATAACACTGAGAATGTGCAAACATTGAAAAATAAATTGAGAATCTATATATATATATATATATTAATAGCCAAAGTTGAGTGAAAATCTAATTAGATTTCAAATTGAAATTCAATTAGAGTCTAATTTCGCATCATGTATCCCATCTAATCTAATTAAGCTTTAAAATTTGTGTCAAGTGAGTTAATTCAGTGTAAAATTTGAATTTCAATTAGAGTTTAATTTTAAGCTACATGTCCCATCTAATATAAGTTTTTTTAATTTTTGTACCAAGTGAGTTAATTCAATGTAGAAAATGAGGAGCCCAATATATATGTATATATATGTGTGTGTGTGTGTGTGTGGGCGTCAAAAACTATCCTGAGAACTAAGTATACAGATAGTAACTCCGAGATGTTGTTTAAATGACAGTCACAATTTATTTTTCTAAAAAAAGTAGGGAAAACACTCCACAATGGGAAACTCAAACAATTGATTTAATGAACATCGCTTGTATTTCAACTGAAACTAGCACATTACAACAGGAAAAACTCTCTTTCTCGTGGTGTTGCACTATAACAGATTAGAAGTTCCTTCTCTATTTCTTTCTCTCTTCACTTTTTCTCTTCCCTTTCTATTTGCCTATTCCCTCCTTTATATAGGCACATCTTCTACCTTTATCCTCCCAGCAGTCCTGTCTCTAGCTGAATTTTCAGGGATATTTTCTATCTTCTTTATTGGTTTCCTCCTCCTCCTTATCCTGGAACATGATTTTTGGGGGTGTTTGCATTGTTCAAGTTGTCTCATATGCATTCAATGCGGCGGCAAAGGTTAGGTGGAAGTCCCCTCATTAATGCGGAGGTAAAAGTCA
Organism: Quercus gilva; assembly: GCA_023621385.1. Classification (NCBI taxonomy): domain Eukaryota; kingdom Viridiplantae; phylum Streptophyta; class Magnoliopsida; order Fagales; family Fagaceae; genus Quercus; species Quercus gilva. The sequence goes on along the minus strand of CM042481.1, from coordinate 8,488,491 downwards.
TTCTTATCTATTCTGGAAGATTTCCCGCGGTTCAAAGTGCCAGCTGTAGGTACGTCGTGGATTATCTGCATACATTTCCTCAGAAAAGACTTTGCTTTGTGTATTTTATTGCCAACTTCACGGGAACGATCCGTGAGGATTCTCTTTGCCTCCTAGACTTAGGCTGGCCTTATTCCACTTCACATGGTGTTCTAAGTTATTGAGCCTTACCTTAAGCGTATGGGTCTAGTCCATTCCACTCCACGAGGTCCAACAAGTATTTAGGCCTCAGGCCTAATTAAGGACTCTTCCCCTCCCCACAATATATATATATATATATATCTATATTCTATATTATATATAATAGCAGACAAATAGGATAACTGCCTATCTAAAATTCAAACACATTTAAGTTAAAAAGCAATACATTACATTGTTTTGTAACACTACAGCATCGTTTAAAAGCTATAAATGATACAGTTTCACACCGTCAAAACACTATTTGGAGCCCTCTAGGTATAAAAGGAAAGGAAACTAACCACTTAAAAAAGAAAAGAAAAGAAAGACTGCTAATAATGCAGTTAAAACACCAAGTTCCAGTTCGTCCATATGGGCTGTCCGTGAGGAATAATGTAAAGGACGAAGCTCACTCGTCCATTCCTTATTAAGGATGGACGAGCAATAAAGCGTACTCATCCTTGAGTTTGAAGGTATATTCGTCCACCCTCATTAAGGATGGACGAAGCTTGTTCGTCCATAATAAGGGACAAACGACCCTATTAGATCGTAAACAACGAAACGGTATCTCCTAGACTTACCATTACGATGCACCAGTACAAATAAGATAACTTCCACAGTGGTTATGGAAGTTATCTCTGAATTCTCTAAAACCTTCCGATGGTTGGAGAAGTAACCTTCAGACGGACACTATATAAAGGTCATTCTACACAAAGGTAGGCACTAAAAAAACACTTCAAAAGAAAAAATACTCTCTTTATTTCCTGGAATTCCAGACTCACTGACTTTGTCATCGGAGGGTTTTTGACCGGCCCCCACCGGTCTCCTCTGACTCTTTGTCTGTTTTTTTAGAGTTCACTCACCAGATCATCAATGCCCGGAGCTTTTAGTTCACTGATCATCAAGGGATTATCAGTTGGCGCCGTCTGTGGGGAAGGATAGAATTTTTTACATTTGAATTTCAACGTTGAGTTTTACAATTTCTTTCTCCGACAAAGGGCTGAAATGGTCCGGACAAGATCGAGGGCCACCAGTCCAGGCCCTCAACAAAGTAAAGATGTCTCTAGTAACCCTCATCATGACCGTCAATCGGCGCCTGCTATGCAGCCTTCATCAACCCAACACATGCAATCCATGGCCGCTGCCATGGTAGAACTAACTCGCCAAAATCAGGATTTGCGGAGAGAGATTAATCTCAGGAGGCAATGGCATGAGGCCCGTGGAGAGGAGCGAGAACAAAGCCAGGAAGATGAAAGAAATGTTGAACCAAAAAGTCAATCAAGGGGTACTGCTTCACGGAGGGTACCACATCTGGAAAGGGAGGTGGAGCAGATGAGGAAGGCTATGGCTGAGATGAGGGAGAATATGAGGAGGACTAATCCCGTAGAAGATTTGGTTCACAGAACTGATTCACCCTTTACAGCATCCATCAATGGCCATCCATTGCCACCAAAGTTCAAGATGCCTTCCTTGGATTCATATGATGGCACGCGTGACCCCTTTAACCATATCGCTACCTTCAAGACTACCATGCATCTTCAAGGGGTTCCGGATGAGATAATGTGTAGAGCATTTCCAACTACCCTCAAAGGGCCGGCGAGAGTTTGGTTCAGCAAGATACCCCCCAACTCAGTAAGTTCTTTCGAGGAGTTGAGCAAATTATTTGTTAATAATTTCATTGGAGGACAGAGACATAAACGTTCCTCGTCTAGCTTACTAACCATAGATCAAGGAGAGAATGAAAGCCTGCGTTCCTTCATCACACGCTTCAATAGGGAAGCACTGACCGTGGACGAGGTAGACGACAAGCTACTGCTAGCTGCCTTCCATAACGGGGTCAATTCTGATTTGTTCATACACAAACTTTATGAAAAAGAGCCTCAGTCCATGGCCGAACTCGTCCACTCAGCCCAAAACTTTATGAACGCAGAAGACGCGATCATAGCTAAGAAGAGGAAGAGAATTGAAAGAATGGAAGCAAATCCCCCTCGTCACCCTGAACAAGCCCCTCGTCTAAAGAAGGGGCGAACAGAAGATAAGAAAGACCGAGATAATAAGAAACCAGGTTCTTCGGCGTGGAATCAACAATACACCCCTTTGAACGTACCACTCGAGCAAGTCCTTATGCAAATTAAGGACGAGCCTTCTTTGAAGTGGCCAGAGAAGATGAAGGGAGATCCCAACAAGCGCAATCAGAACAAGTACTGTCGCTTCCATAGAGATCATGGGCATGATACGGACGAATGCTTTGATTTGAAGCAGCAGATTGAAAATTTCATTAGGCAAGGGAAGCTGAGAAACTTCCTTGGACGAGACCAGAAGGACGAGAAGCTGAAGGGGAAGGTAGAAGAATCGTCGCGACCACCGCTTGGAGAGATAAGAGTCATCGTAGGGGGAAATTCCGCAGGACGGTCGTCCAAATCAAAGAAGGCATACCTAAAAGTAGTGCAGAGCGTCCAACTCTCTAAACGATCACCGAGAGCAAGGACCACGGACGAACAAGCAGTCACTTTCACGGACGAGGATGCCGAGAGAATCCATCACCCTCATGACGATGCTATTGTCATCATTCTCCTTATTGCTGACTACAAAACAAGAAGGGTGCTGGTAGACAATGGGAGCTCGGTTGATATTTTATATTACCCAGCCTTTCAGCAGATGAGGTTGGGACGAGATCAGCTCCGTCCAGCAGGCTCTCCTCTAGTAGGATTTGGTGGGACGAAGGTACAACCTATAGGCACTATTTCTTTACCGGTGACAGTGGGGGCATACCCGCAACAAATCACCAAGGATGTGAACTTCCTTGTGGTAGATTGCTCATCCTCCTACAACGCCATAATCGGAAGGCCGACTTTAAACAGTTGGAAGGCGGTCACATCTACCTACCACTTGTCAGTGAAGTTCCTAACAGAACATGGGGTGGGGCAAGTACAAGGAGACCAATTGGCAGCAAGAGAATGTTATCTGGCCATGTTGGCGATGGACGAGTAAATCCAAACCATGAATATTGAAGAAAAGAAAATTATTGCAGAACCAGTTGAAGTGTTGGAAGATGTTTCCTTAGACGAGTATTTCCCAAAAAGGTGCACCAAGGTTGGAGCAGACCTGAGAGATGTCGTTAAGAAGGACCTCGTCCATTTTTTGAAGAAAAATATTGATGTGTTTGCTTGGAGTAATGAAGACATGCCGGGTATAGATCCTAGTGTTATTACTCACTGTTTGAATGTAGATCCTTCCTCTAAGCCAGTACGACAGAAGAAAAGGGTGTTTGCCCCTGAGAGAGATGCTGCCATTAAAGATGAAGTACAAAAGCTGATGGCGGCAAAATTTATACGGGAAGTATACTATCCCCAATGGTTGGCCAATGTAGTAATGGTGAAAAAGGCGAACGGCAAGTGGAGGATGTGTGTGGATTTTACTGATTTAAATAAAGCTTGCCCTAAAGATAGTTACCCATTGCCGCGTATTGACCAACTGGTGGATTCTACTGCTGGCCACAAACTGCTAAGTTTTATGGATGCTTTCTCGGGATATAACCAAATAAGGATGGACAAAGCAGACCAAGAGAAGACGTCCTTTGTTACCAGTCAAGGATTATTCTGTTATGAAGTAATGCCCTTTGGCTTGAAAAATGCTGGAGCAACATACCAACGACTAGTTAACCACATGTTTCGTCCACAGATTGGGTGGAATGTGGAGGTCTACGTCGACGACATGTTGGTGAAAAGTCAGGAAGAGAAAGGACATCTGGATGACTTGAAGGAAACGTTTGACACGTTGAGGCAATACCGCATGAAGTTAAACCCTAGTAAATGTGCTTTTGGAGTGTCGTCAGGAAAATTCCTTGGATTTATGGTTTCCCATAGAGGAATCGAGGCGAACCCTGATAAAATTCGAGCGATATTGGACATGAAGCCTCCATGCAATGTTAAAGAAGTCCAGTCCCTCACCGGGCGAGTTGCTGCCCTCAACAGGTTTGTCTCTAAAACTACTGATAAGTGTTTACCATTTTTCAAGGTTTTAAAGAAAGCATTTAAGTGGATGGACGAGTGCCAGAGAGCCTTTCAGGACTTGAAAATATATCTCATTACGGCTCCATTGTTGAGTTCGTCCGTAACTGGAGAAGAGTTATTTTTATGCCTGGCAGTAACCCCGCATGTCGTGAGCTCAGCATTGATAAGAGAGGAAGGGAAAATACAAAAACCAGTGTACTATACGAGTAGAGCATTGAGGGGAGCGGAAAGACGATACCCCCCAATGGAGAAGTTGGCTTTTGCACTAGTAACAGCCTCTAGAAAGTTGAGGCACTACTTTCAGGTACATGTCATCAACGTCATGACAGATCATCCACTCAAGAAGGCAATGAACAAATTGGAGGCTGCAGGACGACTGGTTCAATGGGCTGTTGAGCTCAGTGAGTTCGACATAAAGTACCAACCTAGGCATGCCATAAAAGCTCAGGCTCTAGCAAACTTTATTCCAGAGTTCACCCCTAGTCATGGCGATGTAAGCGAGATGGAAGACAACCAGAAGTGGATCATCCATGTAAATGGATCGTCTACGCAGAACGCCGAAGGAATAGGTGTGGTTTTGCAATCGCCAGAAGGGGATAAACTGAGACACAAAGTTCGTCTGCAGTACCAAGCAACCAATAATGAAGTGGAGTATGAAGCTCTTCTCAAAGGGCTAGAATTGGCTAAGTCCGTAGAAGCTAAGTCAATACTCGTCTTGGGAGATTCTCAGCTAATTATTGGCCAAGTGAATGGGGTGTATGAGGCTAAGGAAGAACGAATGAGGAAGTATCTTGGCAGGGTTATACAACTTATGAAAAAATTTGAGGAAACTAACTTCGTTCAAATCCCAAGGGAGGAGAACATGGAAGCAGATACATTAGCAAAAGAAGCTTCAGCGTCTGAAGCCGTCGACAAATTTGATGAGATTCAGTACATGCCGAGCATAGACATCCCAAAAGTGCAACAGGTGCAGAGCGAAGGAAATTAGATGGCTTCCATTGTATTGTACTTGAAAGAGGGACGACTTCCAGAAGAAAAAGATGAAGCAAGAAAGTTGAAGGTAAGGTCAGCCAGGTACGTTCTTATGGACAATGTTCTGTACAAAAGAGGCTTTTCCCAGCCTTATCTCCGGTGTCTGGCTCCGGACGAAGCGAACTATATACTCAAAGAAATTCATGAGGGAGCGTATGGCAATCACTCAGGAGCCAGATCACTCGTCCACAAAGTCGTCCGTGCAGGATATTACTGGCCAAACATGCAAGCCGATGCTAAAGCCTATGTCAAGGTCTGCGATCAATGCCAACGATTCAGTAATGTTCCCAGACAACCATCAGAGTACCTAACCCCAATGACGGCCCCATGGCCCTTTGCGCAATGGAGACTGGACATTCTGGGTCCTTTTCCAATAGGTGTAAGGCAAATGAAGTTTCTTGTAGTTGGTATCGATTACTTCACCAAGTGGATAGAAGCAGAACCTTTAGCTAACATCACACAACAAAATATCAAGAACTTTGTGTGGAAGAACATTGTGTGCAGGTTTGGCGTCCCCAGGATGCTAGTATCCGATAACGGACGACAATTTGACAACACACTTTTCAGAGATTTTTGCATACACTTTGGGATTCAGAATCACTATTCCTCACCCGCCCACCCACAAGCAAATGGACAAGCTGAAGTTGCAAACCGATCCTTGCTAAAAATAATCAAGACTCGGCTTGAGGGAGCAAAGGGAGTATGGCCAGATGAAGTACCAGGTGTTCTGTGGGCATATAGGACGACAGTCAGAACTCCTACAGGAGAAACTCCTTTCAAGCTAGCCTATGGGACTGAAGCAGTCATACCTGCAGAAGTGTACATGGCCAATCATAGAGTGGCAGCCTATCAGGACAAAGATAATGAGGAGCAACTCCGTTTGAGCCTTGATCTAATAGACGAGGTAAGGACAAGTGTAGAGCAAAGGACAGCCAAGTACAAGGGCCTCATGGCTAGGCAGCATGATGCAATGGTAAAACCAAGGCGCTTCAACATAGGCGACCTCGTCCTAAAGAGGATTTCTTTGGCAATCAAGAACCCAGCTCATGGGAAGTTGGGACCAAATTGGGAAGGCCCTTACAGAGTTATCAACTATAAAAGACAAGGATCCTACTACTTGGAGGCCCTAGATGGGAGGAAATTGGAGCATCCTTGGAATGTTGAACACCTGAGGAGGTATTACCAGTGAAGTGCAGGCCTGGATGAACTTCGTGGACGATAGTCATCCTGGACGAGATCAACTCTAATTAGGTTTTACTTTGTTTTTTATATATAAGTAGTTTGTTGTTGTTATGATGTGTGGTTATGGACAAAGTTATGGATTTGCTTGTATTTGTTTAACTCCTAAAGGCATCAGCTCATAAGCATGTGCCTCGTCTGTGAACAATATTTATGCAATGTACATAGTATTATGTGAATTCCTGATTTCCATACTATTGTTCAAATTAACCCATCAGAAGGCCGAAAAGCCAAAGACGAGAAAATTCTCTGGACAAGGAGATGTAACGTCTATTAAGCTTTCCTAAAGGAAAAGCAAGATCAAGGCATTCTCGTCCAAATAATTGGACGAGGCACAGCCTATAAATTGCAAAAGCCCCTAGGCATACTCGTTCGTATAATGAAAGAGGTAAGGAATAATACCCGTTCAATCACGGACGAGAAAATGCATGGACGAGTGTTCTTTAAGGCACCTACTAAAGCATCAGCCCATGGACGAGCTAAGTGCGAGATCCTATCCTCACTTAGACATGAGAATCCGCTATGTCTAAAGATGAGTAAGGCTGACAATTGCCATTTTACACAAACGAATTACACTTAGTGAAATTCCAATTGAAAATGGAAAAAGTATATATATATATATATAAAAAAAAAAAAATATATATATATATATATATATACGAGTGAACAAAAGCAAAAATAGAAGACCTCGTCCATACGCAAAGAAGAACAACATTCATTTAGTTGTTTAAGGGCGGACAACAAACGTCCAAACACCCTTTAAAATAACTGTTTAAGAACTCGTCCCAAAACCATGGACGAGATAATTGTATTTGAGTTGCATTAAAAAGGTCCTAAACAATGGACCAAAAAGAGAAAAAAAAAAAAAAAAGAGAAAGAAAAAATAAGGTAAACATTTGCTAAGACGGAGGGGCGTCCACGTTAGAGCTGTCCTGAGGGGGCAATGTGCTTGCATCGTCTTCAATGTTAACGTCCTCGGAGTGGGTTTGGAGAAGGGAGCTTGTAGCAGCATTTAAATTCAGCTTAATGGAGCTGAAGTCCACTTCAGGGAAGTTTTCAGCAGCGTCCATCCTGAAATCCTCAAACCCCGCTGCGAAGTTGCTGTCCAGTAAGTCCTTAAAGTCTTTGGACAAATGAAACTCAGCAACTACATTTTCCTTTGCCTTAGAGAGAAGGGTACTCAACTCGTCGTTCTTCTTCTATAATTCCTTAAGACGAGCATCCTTCTCAATGGCACCAGTTTTCAGCTCCTCGACTTGGCTCTGCAACTCCTTAACTTCTCCTTTGGCCTTGGACGCCACCCCTGCCCATTTCTTACTCTCGTCCTTCACTTCTTGGATCCTCTTCTCCAGTAAGAGCCTCGTCCTATCCAAGTCCGTAGCTTGCCTGGACGCAGCAATGAACTTAGAAATTCCCTGTAAAAACGATAGACGAAAAGTGGTCAGACGAGGGAAATTTGCAAAAAAAAAAAAAAAAAAAAAAAAGGAGAAGAAAAAGTGAAAACACATACCTTGAAAAGATCATGAACACCAGAATGTTCAAAGTCTTTCAAGGACATGTCATAGCACGCAGCTATGTCCTCCTCTAGCACAACTTTCTGAAAACGTTCCCAAGCCACGTCTTCATTCTCAATGAGGTTCCAATGTAGAAAATATTTGCATATTAATTAATCCTTTGAATAATTTACAAAATCATTTATTAAGGCTTAGCAGTCATAATTGGGTGAGAATTGAAGAAGATTTTCATTATTTTAAATTGTGTTAGTCATGAGAGGATGAAAAATGAAAGACCATGTTACTTAATGCAGAAAAGACCATGTGGACACAGAAGCTCTTACTATTTTGTATGTGTTAGCATATGGGACAACGACAATGGTTTTGGATACCACAATATTGATTGTAAATTTGTGACTATCAAGACTTGATTTTACACAAATTTGTGATTTTTTCCTGTTGGGTGATTTCACAAATGTTAGAGTTGATTTGTCATGTTCATTGTCTGTGCATTATATTGTGATTACTTTAATATATTGTTTTAAGTTATCGTACAATCCAGGATATGTTAGCACTTAGCACAATTAGGCAATATAAGGAGTTCCTGATAATATTTCATTTTTTAAATCATCATTTGTGAAATTATGTTTAGTTTTATGAGAATGTTGTGGGCTAAAGTTTGCCAATACTTTTTGTAATACCTAAAAGAGAAAAGGAGAGGAATGGGGTTAAAAGTGGTGATAAATTGGGTTTAATCTATAGAAACAATAAGAGATATTTCTTTTATTTTAACTTTTTATATGCTCCTTCATACCCTCACACAAATTATGATACATACCTCAAAGGCTCTAACTAATATTGTCATATAAGTTTTAGTTTGGTGTGATTCATTGTGGTTCCTAGGAATAGCAGATATGGTGTTTGAAATTGTCATATAAGTTTTAGATTTGTGTGTTTCAAGCTTTTATGTGATTTTTAAATTTTTTTTACTTAGGTTAGTTTGTTTCTATGTATCATTTTTTGTTGGTTCTTGCTTGGAACAAATTAGTAAATGCTTTAAAAAAAATAACATTTGCAAATTGTTAGTGAGATTAGTAAAGGGCAGATTATTGAAAGCCAAAACTATAGAGCACTCCACTGCAGAGTGTACCATCCAAGCCATAGTCCAAGTATAAATTTTATAAATGTGTTTTTTTTTTTTTTTTTTTGGTATTTTATTGGGTTTGTTTATGTGAGGAATAATGGTTAATGGCTGTTTGATTAATTATATATTGAACTAAATTTACAATGATGGGCATGGATATCTAATGTTATCTACACTTTTTTGTTTCAATTGTATTGGATTCAGTTGCCAAGGTTAGATCTTTTTGGGTCCTGTTTATTGTGGTTGTTTTAGTGAGGAATAATGGTTAATTATGCATTGAACCTAATGCACAATGATCTATACTACTAGACATTAAGTAAATTTTTGTTGGGAATTGATGTGGACTTACTGACTAGTTATGCATTGCATCATAATTTAGCTTCCAAATCAGTTTGTAACAAAATTGCAATAGAAATTATAATACCTAGAGCAATTTTCATGTGAATTGGAATTACAGGAGAGGACACATTATGAGTTTGTAATAATACTATTAATGCTAAATAGGGATGAGTCGAAAGTGACTATTCTTTATAAAGGTTGCCTTTTAATATATTTTCTTGATGGTTTATATATTATCTAAATTACAGACCTATTATCTTGCCATTATGTAATTATTGTGTTCATTTTTTGTGTTAGGTTTCATCAAACTTCTAACAAATTCGATGCTATAACTGTTTCTTACAGTGATATTTTGGATTTGCTTAATTGTAAAGTGGCTTATTAGAAATAGGCCCCCAGAAATTAAGAGGAAATGCCCCATCATAATATTATTTACAACATACCCTTGATGAATATCCTCCTCAATGTACTGACTTGACTTTGAAGATTAGTCCCAAATGTTTAGACAATGATGTTATACCAACTCATTTGGATATATTTGCACTATTTTCTAAATGATTTCCACTGTAATAAATTGTTATTATTTGTTTTCCCTTATTTCTAAGTAAGTTATGATGTCAAAGTAAGCCAAGTTTTAATTGCTTTGAAGATATTGGATAGTTTTGAAGACATTGCATTTTTGCATGCAAAATAGAGAAGCGTTCTAGAGAATTCCCTTCATTCAAACTCATTTGAACGCAATGGAAGTAATAAAAGTGGTGGTTGCTCATTTCATATGTTCCTCCAAGTGGTCTATTGGATACTATATGCTTAATTATACTAAATTATTTAGGTTTGAATGTATGTAGTAGAAGTATGAGAACTAAGTTTATGTTGGATGCAAAGATCATTAATATAAAAAATGATCCCACGCATTGCGCGGGTTAAACACTAGTATATATATAGCCAACGTTTTGAGAAAATTCAATTAAATTTTAATTGGATTCTTAATTTTGTGCTAGGTGTCCCATTTAATTTTTAATTTTGTGTCAAGTGAATTATTAAGTGTAAAAATCGAATTGTCCAAATCCAATTAGATTCTATACTGAATTTCAGTTTAGAGAAAATTCAATTAGATTTTAATTGGATTCTTAATTTTGTGCAAAGTGTCCCATTTAATTTTTAATTTTGTGTCAATTAAATTATTAAGTGTAAAAATCGAAAAGTCCAAATCCAATTAGATTCTCTACAGAATTTCAATTGGAGTCCAATTATATATATATATATATATATATATATATAAAATAAGAAACCATTACATATTTTATAAATGTACGGTTAAAAAAAAAAGTAAGCTAATACCATGTATCAGTTGAAGTTCTTCTAAAAAATGTATATATATATATATATTGTGGGGTCATAAAGCCCAGTGACATATATCCATCTTTTATACAGGGCCTCATGCCGAAGCCCCTAATTGCCTATGAAGAAGATAGTGGAGATCATGGCAACCCAAGAAACCGTGCCGAGGATAACTCTATCCTCGGCTAGCCAAGGTCGAGGTAGAAGAGAAGTGATTTACCGACAGAGAATCTTCCAGAGCGCACCAAAGAAAAAGCAAGTACAACAAGTAAGCACGCCGAAGCATGGCGGTAGAGCAATTCTAGGAAAAGCTGCTGCCTTCACATTAAATGCTCCACAACTAACACTCTGGCTGCATTAATGTGGAAATGATGCCTAAGCAGTGGCTCTTCAGACTCACAGCTACAACCTAGGAGCTCTGAGAGGAGGTTGATGTGACAAAGACCAATAAACAGCAGATCTGATCTGCACGTGTATGGTGGAGATGAAGGAGGAAACTAGTATATAAGGAGGAAGGAGCCCTGAGAAAGAGGGAGAGATTTTTTACCAGAAAAAACACTGTAGCAACCTGAATGAACTCTGTAACCATTGTCGTTGCCATTCAAGAAATATCAAGTGGAAGCTTCTCGGATTAGTGCCGAGGATTGAATTGCTTGTCCAAGCCTGTCTTTGTTTGACCCATTCATTCTTTAAATAATCCTTGACTATTGCTACGCTCACCTAAGCCCAATTCTTTTACCCACTCTCTATAAATTTATTGTATTGGGCTTGCTGGGTTTAGATTCACTTATCACTAGTGTTCAAACCCAGTCCTTACAATTGGCGCTGTCTGTGGGAAGAATTTGTGTGCTCGTGAGTACAACAGTTAGATATGGCAAGATTAGGTCCACACCAAGAAAACCTGCGCCAAGCATGTCCCCAACAGACAGAACCCATAGGATCCCAACGACAAGGTAATTCTTCTGGCCCTGGACATAAACAAAATCAGGAAAATGAAAGGGATCGAGAGGGGAGTGTGCATACCACCTAGATGAGCAAAAGCCATTCCCAAATGGGCAGTCACGTATCCCAGAGACAAAACAATAACCAAGCCATGCAGTTGGAGATAGATGACTTGAAAAAGAGATTGCGCCATGCGCAGTGGAGGAGGTCCCCTTCCAGTTCTAACATGTCCTCTAATGATGAAGAGGACGGTAATTACAGGCAGAGATCAAAGAACTCCTCCAAGCGAGACTTTCTCTTACGAAAACGAGTACCATCATAAACGAAAACCCAAAGGCCCATTTGGTAGGGGCCTGAGTAGTGATGCCATGAGCAAGGCCCTGGATCAGATCTCTAAGTCACCCTTCACGCGCAAGATAGAAGGAGCTAGGCTGCCCCGGTGGTTCCATCAGCCTACGTTCACCATTTATAACGGTTGAACAAACCCCGTAGAGCATGTGAGCCAGTTTAATCAAAGAATGGCCGTCCACTCCAAGAATGAAGCTTTAATGTGCAAGGTTTTCCTGTCCAGCCTGGGACCTGTGGCGATGAGGTGGTTCAACGGCTTGAAAATGAACTCCATAGATTCCTATAAGCAGCTCACCCAAGCCTTTGGCTCCCACTTCATTACGAACAGCTGGGTCCCTCGGCCTCTGAGTTCGTTGTTGTCATTATCCATGCGTGAGGGAGAAACTCTGAAAGAATACTCGGACAAGTATTGGGAAATGTATAATGAGATGGACGGCAACTTTGATGACGTCGCCATCAGCACTTTCAAAAGTGGTCTTCCAACCGGGCATGGCTTGAGGAAATCCTTGACTGGAAAGCCTGCCACCAGTGTACGTCAGCTTATGGACCGGATTGACAAATACAAAAGAGTGGAAGAGGACCAGCAGTAAGGGAAAGGAAAGGAGAAGGTTATCCCTCAAAAGAGCGGGGATTTCAAGTTGGACCGAAACCACAATGAATGTCTGAGAAGAGACTTTGCAGGGCAATCCAAATCAACCAATATGCAGACGGTCAACGTCGTATTTAGAGAGCCGGTACGTCAGGTTTTGAAAAAAATCAGGAATGAGTCATTCTTCGTGTGGTCGAATAAGATGGCTAGAGACCCCATAAAGCGCAACTAGAGTCTGTATTGTCAGTACCACCAAGACCACGAACATACTACAAAAGATTGAAGGAGCCTTTGGAACCACTTGGATCAGCTGGTTTGAGAAGGGGAACTGAAGCACCTTTTGCATCCCTCAAGTGGTCACCAAGGCCAGGCAAACCAGGAACCCCGAAAAGACTCTTCCTTAAGACCTCCCATAGGAACGATAAACGTAATCTTTGCAACTCTGGGAAGGATGGGCTCATGCCCTTCCACGGTGATGTTTGTAGATCGGCTACCCGCCTACGACTCTGGCCCAGAGCCGAAAAAACCTAGAGGGTATCATCACCGGTCTTGAGTTTCTCCGAGGATGACAAAATTGGAACCATCCAACCCTATGATGATGCACTGGTAATCACTCTTCGGATTGGGGGCTATGATGTGAAAAGGGTGATGGTAAATTATGGTAGTGGAGCTGAGATCATGTACCTTGACCTTTATAAGGGGCTGAAGTTGAGACCAGAAGATTTGACGCCCTACAGCTCCCCTAATGAGTTTTGACGGGAAGATTGTCATGCCAAATGGCCAGATTAGACTACCTGTGCAAACCGGCCCAGAAATAGTGCAGGTTGACTTCATTGTGGTGGATACTTAATCCCCCTATACTGCCATCGTAGCCAAACCCTGGCTTCATACCTTAGGAGCCGTTACCTCCACCCTACATTAGAAGGTGAAGTTCCCCTCTGAGGGTTGGGTCCTAGAAATTCGAGGTTGCCAGGCTACAGCTAGAAAGTACCTCGTGCTGCCATCTCAAATCAGCCCAAAACAGAGTCCTCGGCCCTTGTTGAAGAGGGTTCATAGCAATTAAGGACCCCCGCATCGCCTACTAATACACCAGTCGAGGAAGCAAAATGTGAGGATTTAGAAGGAGTGATCATTGACGATGATCCGGAGAGGTTCTTTCAGGTAGGGTCTCAACTGCCCCCTTGGGAAAAGGAGGGATTGGTAGATTTCCTTAAAAAAAGTGTTGATGTGTTCGCGAGGGACGCCTATGATGCCCCAGGAATTGATCCGAATTTCATATGTCACCACTTAAATGTAAATCCATCAGCCATTCCCAAAAAACAGCCACCTCGGCGCCCATCCAAAGAGCACGCCGATGCTGTCAAGGTCGAGGTGAGAAAGCTTAAGCAAGCAGGGGCTATCAAGGAGGTTTTCTACCCCAAGTGGTTGGCTAACACCGTGGTTGTAAAGAAAAAGAGTGGGAAGTGGTGAGTTTGTGTGGACTTCACAGACTTAAACAAGGCATATCCAAAAGACCCATTCCCCATGCCTCGGATAGACCAGTTAGTGGATGCGACTGTAGGCCATCCTCGGATGAGCTTCTTGGATGCCTTTTAGGTCTATCATCAGATACCGCTAGCCCTGGGCAATCAAGAAAAAACAACATTCGTAACTCTTAGTAGAAACTACCATTACAAAGTGATGTCCTTTTGGGTTAAAGAATGCGGGGTCTACCTACCAAAGGATGATGACTAGAATGTTTGAGCCACAACTGAGCAAGAGTATTTAAGTCTATATAGACGACATGGTGGTAAAGAGAAAAGTGGTGTTCGAGCACGTAGGAGACCTTGGAGTCATTTTTGACATCCTAAGGAAACACAAACTGCGTCTCAACGCCTCTAAGTGCTCATTTGGTGTCAATTCTTGCAAATTTTTGGGCTATATGGTAACTTATATGGGAATTGAGGTGAGCCTAGATCAGATCAAAGCAATTCACAATCTGCAACCTCCTTGGAACCCCAAAGAAGTCCAAAAACTCACTGGGATGATCATGGCCTTGAATCGATTCATTTCTAGATCTGCGGATAAGTGCTGCCCTTTTTATCTTCTGATGAACAAATGGAAAGGATTTGAATGATCTGAGGACTGGGCTATGGCCTTTGAACAACTTAAAGAATACTTATCCAGGCCACCCATCATGTCTAGCCCTGAGGCTGACGAGGTTTTGTTCGCCTACATTGCGGTGGCCCTTCATGCTGTAAGCCTAGTAATTATACGAGTTGATGGTGGCATACAACAGCCAGTCTATTATGTGAGTAAATCTTTACATGAGGCCGAGGTGCGTTATTTATCATTGGAGAAGGCAATTTTGGCAATAGTACAAGCCACGCGAAAACTCCCCCATTACTTCCAGGCTTACACAGTTGTTGTTCTAACTCAGCTTCCACTTAAGTTTGTACTCCGAGGTGCCGATTACACGAGGAGAATTGCCATGTGGAGCACAGTTCTAGGGGCTTTCAATATCAAGTACATGCCCTGAACCTCCGTCAAGGGCCAGATCATCGCTGATCTAATAACCGAATTTGCCGAACCCCCGATAGAAACCGTAGCCGAGGAGCAAAACATGGATACAAAATCGGTCGGCTTAATCTATGTGCAAGAAGCCTCACGCTGGAAAGTGTATGTTGATGGCGGCAAACCAAAGGGGATCTGAGGTGGGACTGGTTCTAATATCTCCTAAGAAGATTACTAAAGAGAAGTCACTGAGACTAGGTTTCTCGGCCACAAACAATGAAGCCAAATATGAGGCTTTACTGTAAGGAATGGCCATGGTACAAAAAATGGGGGGAAAGGCAGTGGAGGTGTTCTCTGACACGAGATTAGTTGTAGGCCAAGTGAAGAGGGAGCTAGAGGCCAAAAATGTGAGGATGCAGGACTACTTGAGTCAGGTTAGGTGCTTACAATCGGATTTCGAATTTTTCGACTTGTCGCATATCTCCAAGAGTGGTAACATGCACGTAGACTCATTGGCCGCCCTTGCCACCTCCTCAGCCCAGGGTTTACCTCGGACCATCCTTGTGGAAGACCTATGTAGAGTAGACGGGGTCAAGAAGCACATGGTTCTGATCCATCAAGTCAGAATGGGTCCGAGCTGGATGGATCTGATAGTGAGTTTTCTTAAAGATGATAGTTGAGAAAATACGAAGGAAAGCTCCTAGGTTTTGGCTGTTCGAGGATCACAAGTTGTACAAACGCTCCTATTCTGGGCCGTATTTGCTATGTTGACATCCCGAAGCATCAAAATTACTGCTTGAGGAGTTGCATGAAGGAATTTTTGGTAGTCACATAGGAGGAAGATCTCTTTCTCACAGAGCCATCACTCAAGGATATTGGTGGCCGGGTATGCAGAAGGAAGCCCAAGAATATGTCCAGAAATGTGATCAATGCCAAAAATTCGCTCCAAACATCCACCAACCAGAAGGGGTCCTCAATCCGCTCTCTAGTCCATGGCCGTTTGCTCAGTGGGGCTTGGATATTGTAGGCCATTTCCTTAAAGTGGCAGGAAACAAGAGATACCTATTGGTCGACACAGACTATTTCACCAAATGGGTCGAAGTTAAGCCCCTGGCTAACATCAAGGATGTGGACGTTAAGAAGTTTGTCTAAAGGAACATTATTACTCGGTTTAGGGTCCCTCATACCCTCATCTCGGATAACGGCCTCCAATTTGATAGTAAGGCTTTCAGAAGGTACTGCTGTGACTTGGGAATTACAAGCAGGTATTCCACTCCGGCTTACTCCCAAGGAAACAGACAGGCTGAGGCTGTCAATAAGGTCATAGTCAATGGACTGAGAAAAGAGATTGGATAATGCGAAGGAAAGATGGGTGGAAGAACTGCCACACGTCCTGTGGACATATCAAACTACACCACGTCGGTTAACAGGAGAGACTCCCTTTTCCATGACTTATGGGGCCGAGGCTGTCATCCCCTAAGAGACTAGCTTCCCAACGCTAAGGATGAATACCTTCACCCCGAGCAACAACGATGAACTGCTAGGAAAGAGTTTGGATTTAATTAAGGAGAGAAGAGAAAAGGAAATGATCCAACTAACCTATTACCACCAGAAACTCAAGCAAGGGTATGATGCCAATGTGAAGCTGGGGCCATTAGCACCAGGAAACTTGGTGCTGAGAAAAGTTTTGGGTAGTGCCAAGAATCCGGCTTGGGAAAAGCTGGGACTCAATTGGGAAGGACCATATCGCATCACTTCGGTAGTAGGAATAGGTGCATATTATTTGGAAGACTTAGATGAAAAAGCTGTACCCCGCCCATGGAATATAAATAACCTAAGAAGGTATTATTATTAATAAAAGCAGTTCTGTTTTGCACTCTAATCTATTGTAATTGCGTGTCATGCGATTCATAACTATCTAAGTTTTAGACAGAACCAAAATCTTGCATGGCTTCTCGGACCATAAACCTTGGGGAAACTAATAACTTCTAATAACTATCTAAGTGTTAGACAGAACCAAGGTCTTGCATGGCTTCTCGGACCACAAACCTTAGGGAAACTAATAACTTCTGACAATTAACTAAGTGTTAGACAGAACCAAGGTCGTGCATGGCTCCTCGGACCACAAACCTTGGGGAAACTAATAACTTCTGACAACTATCTAAGTGTTAAACAGAACCAAGGTCTTGAATGGCTCCTCGGACCACAAACCTTAGGGAAACGAATAACTTCTGACAACTATCTAAGTGTTAGACAGAACCAAGGTCTTGCATGGCTCTTCGGACCACAAACCTTAGGGAAACTAATAACTTCTGATAACTATCTAAGTGTTAGATAGAACCAAGGTCTTGCATGGCTCCTCGGACCACAAACCTTGGGGAAACCAATAACTTCCAGTAATTATCTATAAGCATTAGACAGAACCAAGGTCTCGCATGGCTCCTCGGGCCACAAACCTTAGGGAAACTAATAACTTCTAGCAATTAACTAAGTGTTAAGCAGAGCCAAGGCCTTGCATGGATCCTCGAACTCCAAACCTTGAGGAAATTAACCATTTTAGACATTTATCTAAGTGATAAATAGGATCCTAAATGGAGCCTGGCTCCTTAGATCACCTGCCCTGCCAACCATGAGCATCACTTAAAGCATTTCAAGGTACACTTAAAGCATTTCACTTAAAGCATCACTTATCTTTCCTTTATAGTCAATACTATAATGTTTCCTTAAGATTAGTAAGTTTATGAAATATGTATGTTTACACGCCCCCCCATGGCTTATGAACCTAGAAAGTATGAGGTCTGCATTATAAACCTGAATTCTTTTGTGGCCCATCTAACAAAAAGCAAATTACATTGCTAAGATTGTTCAATTGTCAATTAGAGCTTGAATTAAAATTTACATTGTGGATTTAACGCTTTCAATTGTTCAAGTATTACTGACACACTACTAAGATTAGTCAAATGTTAGAGAAAGCATGAAAGCATGATAAATAAAGGGCAACATCATTCAAAGAAATACACACTTTTCATTACAAAAGGCAGTTTCACTACAATAGCTCAAAGAAAAGACAACTACAGCAACACAAGTAAAATAATAATAATAATAATAATAATAATAATAATAATAATAAATAAATAAATAAATAAAGCCTATTTCTTCAACTTGATAGTCAACTTGTCCGTGGAAGGCTGCTGAGAGGCTGTGTCAGAGGCTTGTCTTAGAGGAGCGGCTTTGAAGGGCTCAGAGGCTAACTCCATTTTCTTGGAGGCCTTCTTCTCAGCAGGAGGACCTTGAGGATCAGCTGGAGGCTTCATCACATCCTGGGGTGCCTCTTGGTTAGTGGTTTTCTCTTTCTCTAACACCCAAGGATGCTCAGTCTCCTCGGTGGGCTTATCAAGGGAAGTAGGAGCATTGGTGGCACCGTCTTGACCTGCCTTTGCTGCCTTAGAGGCAGCATCAGTTTCAGAGCCAGCAGGAGCAGACTCTTGGATTGCAGGGGGTAATACATGTTTTCTGCTTTCCTCAGTTCAGATGAAGTCTTAACCCCAGCCTGGTTGAAAGCTTCGGTCCAAACTTGGGAGCAGTAGAGCTTGCATACCCCTGGAACTTGGGCTTTGAGGTTGGCCTTAGTCTCAGCTACTCCTAGTTCGTAGGCATCCTGCTCAGCTCGATCTTTGGTCTCCTCTGCCTGCTTCCTAGCTTCGTCCGCCTTCACCCGAGCTTTCGCTACCTCATCTCTAGCTTTCTTTGCGGTGCCTTGGGCTTTCTTTGCTGCTTCTAATTTTTTCTTCAAGGACTCAACCTGCCCTTTGATAGAAACCAGTTGGTCCTCGGCCTTGCGATGGAGCAGCCTTTGATCTTTAGCTTGCCTCTGAACACCCTCCAAAGCCGAATCCACACTCCTCCTCGCATTCTCCTTATCCTTTATTTTTTCCTTAGGTCCTGGGCAAACTGATCAGCAATGTTAAAGGCTTCAACAGCAGCAACACGCCTATTCTTTTCATCATCTAACTGTCTACTGCAGCTGTTGGCCATCTCCTCAGCCCTAAACGTTGCCTGAACAGCCTGAAAAAGAGAACAAGTACAAGGTAAACAGAGAACAAAGGGGTTAACTAACTATGCTAAGTAAGTTGGAAACCTTACCATGCCCAAGTACCTCTTAAGGCTGAGGAAGACCTCCTGCCTCCTAAATGACCGCAGTTCGACCATGTCCGAGGGCAGTAGTAGAGCCCTCTCTAGAGCATCGGCCACATGGCTGCTAATGCCTCCCTAGAAATCCCTGATGGAAGCAGTGTCCATCAAAGGGGCTCCCTCGAGCATTGGGGCCGAGAGCCAGGCCTGTGGCTCAGGCAGAGGATCCATCCTCC
Organism: Quercus gilva; assembly: GCA_023621385.1. Taxonomy (NCBI): domain Eukaryota; kingdom Viridiplantae; phylum Streptophyta; class Magnoliopsida; order Fagales; family Fagaceae; genus Quercus; species Quercus gilva. The sequence goes on along the minus strand of CM042481.1, from coordinate 8,468,935 downwards.
TCTCGGGCCCTTTAGGCCAAACCTTTTGCTGTTTGGCTACCCGCTGGGTCTCCTCTTCCAGCATAAGGCAAGATTTCTCAACCTCCATTACCTCCTTACCCTTGGAATCCCTTTTTCGCTTAAGGTCGGAAGGCTTGGTCCTCAGCGGTAGGGTTGGCTTGGGAGGAGGAGGAGGAAAATTGGATGGAGCAGGAAGGAGCTTGCTTTTTGAAGGAGAAGAAGTTTTCTTCTGAGAGGGTCTCCCTTGTGTATCCTTCCCTAACTGGGACTCTATCAAATCCAGCAGGCTTGTTTGCTGTTTCCTCTGTATACCCATATCTTCCTCTGAAGGAGTATTGGCCAAGAGGAAGTCTGCTTCGGTATATGTTGAGTTGCCGAGATCACCAGAAAGGCCCTCAAGTAATTGAACTCGGTTAAATACCTCAAATTCATCCTCAAACGAACCTAACTTGACAACTTCTTTTCCTTGCTCTGATTTTTCTTCTTCTTACTCTACCTTGGTATGGGAAGGAGAAGGGCCAACCAAGGGTACACCTTCCTAAACTGAAGCACCTTTAGGGAAAGAAAGTAAAAGAAAAAGTAAAAGAAAGTAAAAGAAAAAGTGGCGAAGGAAGAAAGACATAGAGAAAGGAAAGTAAAGGAAATTTGAAGACTTTGGGAAAAAACTTACAAAGATGAGGAAAGTGTCCTCGGACAGACTTTTGAAGAGACAAGAGTGAGTGAGAAATATGGGCAAAATCAACGTATATACGCAAGAGCTCTTGAATGCAAAGGTAACTTAGGCAAATTGATTTGAATAGGCATTTATACCCACATCGAAGTAGCAACGGGAGTTTTCCTACTCATAAGTTGGGAAAAAATCCCAACCGTTGGATCGCCATTACACCGTAGAACAGGGGGGCAACCAGCTGCAGGAATTTAATGAGGACGCGCCTCAGATGCCAAAGCGTCAGGGACACGCCTTGGGCAGTTAAAAAGGCACTGACGCCGGCAAAAGACAAGACGTGATAAGCCTAAAGCACGCCCGAGGACATCAAAATCCTCCTTTCTGTCCGAGGATCCATAGATGGCGCCAATTGTAGGGACTGAGTTTGAACACTATTCTTAAGTGATAAGTGAATCTAAGCCTAGCAAGCCCAATACAATGAATTTATAGAGAGTGGGTAAAAGAATTGGGCTTAGATGAGTGTAGCAACAGTCAAGGATGATTTAAAGAATGAATGGGTCAAACAAAGACAGGCTCGGACAAGCAATTTGGTCTTCGGCACTAACTGAGGAGCTTCCACTTGATATTTCTTTAATGGCAGTGACAATGGTTACAGAGTTCATTCAAGTTGCTACAGTGTTTTTTCTGGTAAAAAATCTCTCCCTCTTTCTTAGGGCTCCTTCCTCCTTATATACTAGTTTTCTCCTTCATCTCCACCGTACACGTGCAGACCAGAATAGCTGTTTATTGGTCTTTGTCACATCAACCTCCTCTCAAAGCTCCTAGGTAGTAGCTGTGAGTTTGAAAAGCCACTGCTCAGGCATCATTTCCACATTAATGCGGCCAGAGTGTTAGTTATAGAGTATTTAATGTGAAGGCAGCAGCTTTTCCTGGAATTGCTCTACTGCCATGCTTCAGCGTACTTACTTGCTGTACTTGCTTTTTCTTTGGTGCGCTTTGGAAGATTGTCTGTGTCGGTAAATCACTTATCTTCTACCTCGACCTTGGCTGGATGAGGATAGAGTTATCCTCAGCACGGTTTCTTGGGTTGCCATGATCTCCACTATCTTCTTTATAGGCAATTAGGGGCTTTGGCATGGGCCTCATGCCCAATATAAAAGATGGATATATGTCACTGGGCTTTATGACCCCACACACACACGCACATATATATATATTTGTATCTGAAAAAAATGTATAATTTGAACTATATAATTGTGATTATGTTTAATTGTACCGGTACAAATGCACAAGACTACACACTAGTATAAATAAACTATAAAAAGAACCTAATCATATATTTAACACCATATATAAAATTAGAAGAGAAGAGAGTTTGAATGATTTTATATTGGCGTAAATGCACTTTTAGTCCCTACATTTTGACTTTTTTCCATTTTAGTCCCTACATTTTATTTTTACCACTTTTAGTCCCTAAACCAATGAACGCCGTTCATTTAAGTCCTTGAACTACTATTCCGTCACCAAACTAATGGAAAACTAACGTGGCTGACGGGTCAATTAAAAAAATAATTATTTTACAAACCTTAAATCTAATTTATTATTATTATTATTATTTTTTTCCGCAAGAACATGTTCTTCAAGTTCTTCCCAAATCTAAGAAATAAACCAGCAACCAAACCAATCTCTGGGAAACCCCAAATCCAAATCCAACAACCAAATCTAATCTCCATCAAATCCAGAAAAACAAAGAAATAAATAAAATAACCAACAGAGCAAGTCGAACCCAGAACAAGAGCAAGTTGATTAAGAGCAACCAAGAAAACTACACGTTCTCACGATCAAACCCACCACCACCATCGATTAAGAGCAAGTCAATCCCAACCAAATAAACTCAGAACAAGAGCAAATGATCAAAGCACCAATTACCACCATTGCCATCGATCAGACCATCTCATTTTCTAAATCCAGATCAAAGCCAGATCCCAAAGAAAAAGCTGAAAGAGAGAGATCTTGATTCGAGAAAACGAAGATCAGTTAGACCGTTTGGATCTTTGAATGTGGGAACCATGATATGAGAAACATACCCACTTCAGCACCTTTCTCAACAACACACACTGATAAATCAACCCCTTTTTCAATGCACATTTACTTCAACCTTATCGTCGCCGATAACCCTGTCGGTCCTGCCACAACAGTAACAACATCATACTCCATGGATCCCTGTCCGATTCACTACTGAAACTCCTCAATCCACCCATAAAACCCTGACCCCTTGAAACCCCACTTCCATTTCTTTCACAAGTCCTTAAATTTGCACAATTTAGTCAATACCCAGATGAAGAAACCTTACAAAAACCAATCTTGGAGATGAAAGAACTGAAATTTCGATCAAAATGGTGAGAAAACGAATACCCATCTGGAGTTTTTGCTGGATTTATAGAATTGAATTGGTTTAGAGGAGACCCAAATGGGTTTGCAGAGATAGGAGAGCTTGTGGGATTACAAAGATGGGTTTCTAAGTGAGTAAATGAATAGGGTGATATAGAGCTAGATTTTCTGATAGAATTGGATATGGATTTAGTGGAGATAGAGAGAAGCCTGAGCATGGTTGAGACTAAGAGACAATGTAATAAAGACTTTGTCACTGATCAGTGACGAGCTTTGTTGGATTATGCATATTAGCATAATATTTAAGGTTTTTTTTTTAAATTTAATTTAATTTTATGTTTTTTCCGCATAATTTTTTTAAAAAATCAAATTAGATTTAAGGTTTGTTTTTTAATTTATTTTATTTTTTAGTTTAAATTTTCTGAGCTGGTTTTTTTATTAATTTAAATGCTGACGTGGCATTTAAAAATGCTAAATAATGATTTTTTTAATTGATCCGTCATCCACGTCAGCTTTCCCGTTAGTTTGGTGACGGAATAGTGTTTCAAGGACTAAAATGAAAGGCGTTAATTGGTTTAGGGACTAAAAGTGGTAAAAATAAAATGTAGGGACTAAAATGGAAAAAAGTCAAAATGTAGGGACTAAAAGTGCATTTACGCCTTTTATATTTATGGGTCATTTTTTGTGTAACTAAAAATAATTCAAATTTATAAGTTATTCATGTAATATACAATGATTATGTACAGTTCATTACTAACTAGGCAATATCTATTAACTATATAAAAAATGGCTATGCCGCTACAGTGCTCGCTACAATGAATTTGGTTTCGTGAGCCATTTTTTTTTCATGTTTTGAATAGTAGCTATAGTGCCAAGAGGCATTGTAGCTACAATAGATACAGTACCAAGTGACACTGTAGCTACAGTGCCTAAAGTTATTGTTGTTGTTGTTGTTTTTTTTTTTTTTTTTTTTTTTTTTTAATATTTATGTAAGCTGGTATATATATTGTTATACTGACACAACAAATTTCGATACAGTTCCAAGCGGCACTGTAGTGTTTTTTTTTTTTTTTTCAATAATCGGTTTGTGTTTTTTTTTCTTTTAAATATTTATGTAAGTTGGTATATATATTGTTATACTAATACAACAATTTTCACAATTATTAACATGTCAATTTCTTACAAGTCAAAATAAAATAATAAAATATGAGACTATGACCAACCACAACTAAAAATAAATGTTTTGAGAAAGTGTTACAACACTTATTGTGTAGTGCTTTTGCTTTATCGTGAATGCGCGTATGCACTGCAGCTACAGTGCTTTTGGTTTAGTTAACTGACACTGTAGCTATAGTGGCTAAAGTTTTTTTTTTTTTTTTTTTTTTTTTTCCAGTAATCGATTTGTGTTTTTTTTTTTCTTTTTTTCTTTTAAATATTTATGTAAGCTGGTATATATATTGTTATACTGACATAACAAATTTCACAATATTTTTACAATTATTGATGTATCAATTTCTTACAAGTCAAAATAAAATAATAAAATATGAGACTGTAACCAACCACAACTAAAAATAAATATTTTGAGAAAATGTTACAACACTTATTGTGCAGTGCTTTTGCTTTATTTAACTGGCACAGTAGCTATAGTGACTGAAGTGTTTTTTTTTTTTTTTTAGTAATCATTTTATGTTTTCTTTTAGATATTTATGTAAGCTGGTATATATATTGTTATACTAACACAACAAATTCACAATATTTTCACAATTATTGACATGTCAATTTCTTACAAGTCGAAATAAAATAATAAAATATGAGACTGTGACCAACCACAACTAAAAATAAATGTTTTGAGAAAATATTACAACACTTATTGTTATCACAATATTTTCACAATTGTTGAGATCTCAGTGTTTTATAGATAAAATAAAAAAAAATGATAAGTCCACAATATTTTAACATTAATTTCTATAGTGCCTAAAGTTTTTTTTTTTTTTTTTTTTTTTTTTTTTTTTTTTTTTTTTTTTCCAGTTGGTTTGTGTTTTCTTTTTCTTTTTCTTTTTAAATATTTATGTAAGCTGGCATATTTATTAACTATATAAATAGAGCCAAAGGCTCATGAATAGTATTTTTTTGGTTTATTCAATTAGTGAGGTGCACTTTTTTCTTTTCCTTCAAGTATGCCAGTTGGTTTGAGCTTTGTTTTTGTTTTTGTTTTTTGTTTTTTCTTTGTTTTTTTAAGATCTTTATATGTTTAATTTGTACTTGCAATGCAAGTTTACATTGTAAATACACAAAAGTGATTAATATTATACACATTTGCACAAAAAATGGTAAATATTGTACAAATTTTGTAAATGTGTACAAAATTTGCCAATTTTTTGTATCTACAATATAAATTTACATTGTAATTAAGTACAATGTATACATAGAGATATTGTGAAAATATTGTGGCACATTTGTTAATTCCTTATGGGTCAAAATAAAATAATAAATTATCATACCTAGATCTAGTACAATTAAAAATGTCGTGACATATTGTTGTTATTACAATACATTCACAACTATTGAGGTGTAAGTTATAGGTCAAAATAAAATAATAAAATATTGGACTGGGATCCATCACGGTTTTATACGAATGAGATTAAGTTTTTATGACATAATTATCAAAATTCTTAAAATTAATGTCTCTTTTGATTAATGTAAATCTCTATATATTTTAAAAATCAAATGATTTATATATTTATTTTGTGATACCAATAAAATTTAGAATTGATCCTAATCACTACTTTTTTTTTTTTTTTTTTGCATGGCTAGCATGTGTCTTGCACGTGTTGCCCTAATTAGTCTATTGACTATATAAAAAGAGGGAATGCCTCTACAGTGCCATTTTGGTTTATTGAACCACTTTGTCTTTTTTTTTTTTTTTTTTGAACAGTAGCTACAATGCTATAGTCGCTACAACTTTTTTTTTTTTTATTAGTCTTCCGTTTGTACTTTTTATTCCTTTTATATATATTGTTATACTGACACAACAAATTTCACAATTATTGAGGTGTCAATTTTTTATAAGTCAAAATAAAATAATAAAATATGAAACTGTGACCAACCACAAGTAAAAATAAATGTTTTGTAAAAATGTTAAAACACTTATTAGGTGAATGTGTAAAAGCTATAGTATTTTTAGTTTGTTCGATATGTGCTTCTTTTTTTTTTTTCTTTTTTTTTTTTTTTTTTTTTTTCAGTCATTGATTTGTGCTCTTTTTTCTACTACTTAGCTATATAAAAAGAGGCAATGCCTCTACAGCGCCCCTTTTGGTGTAGTGAGCCATTTTTTTTCCCCAAGTTTTGAACAGTTGCTATAGTGCCACTTTGGTTTGTTCAAAGTGGCACTGTAGCTACAGTAGCTACAATTTTTTTTTTTGGTACTTTTTTTTCTTTTAAATATAAAAAAGAGGCAATGCCTCTACAATGCCATTTTGGTTTATTGAGCCACTTTGTCTTTATTTTTTTTTTTATTATTATTTTTTTATTTTTTTACGTTTTGAATAGTAGCTACAGTACCAAGTGGCATTGTAGCTATAGTCGCTACAGCTTTTTTTTTTTGGTCTTCTTTTTTTACTTTTTTTTTTCTTTTACAAATTTCACAATATTTTCACAATTATTGAGGTGTTAATTTCGTATAAGTCAAAATAAAATAATAAAATATGAAACTGTGACCAACCACAACTGAAAATAAAAGTTTTGTGAAAATGTTGTGATACTTGTTGGGTGAATGTGTAAAAATTACAGTACTTTTGGTTTGTTCAATATGTACTGTTCATCGCCTTTTTTTTTTTTTTTTTTTTTTTTCGGTCATCGATTTGTGCCCTTTTTTTTTCTATATATAAAAAGAGCGAATAAGCTCATGAATAGTATTATGAACAGTATTTTTGGTTTAGTGACTTGCCTTTTTCCCCTTTTCACACACACTATGGTGTACCCTTCCTTAGGCCAAGTGCTTATAAGGCAAGGGTGTGAGGCATCTCTCTCTGATGTGGGATTGAACAAATTCGTGAGGGTGGTATCAGCTCCTTGGCCCATTCCTAAAGCGAACAATACCTGATTGGGGAAAGATTCGTTCCTCCCACAAAAATCACACACACTATGGTACACCCTTCCTTAGGCCAAGTGCTTATAAGGCAAGGGTGGGAGGCGTCTCTCCCTGATGTGGCATTGAACAAATTCGTGAGGGTGGCATCGGCTTCTCGGCTCATTTCCAAAGCGAACAATACCTAGTTGGAGAAAGATTCGTTCCTCCCACACACACACACACACACACACACATATATATATATATATATTATATAAAAAGTGTGAATGAGAAAAGTTACAATAATTTTGCCACAGTAGTTTTGGTTTGTTTAACTTTTACTGTATTGCTAGCTTTTTTCTTTTTTTTGTGTGAATGCATAAAGATGTAGTATATTTGCTATATTATTGATGGTTTGTCCACAATAATTTTCACAATACTTTCATAACAAATCAAATATGGTAAATTGTTATTGGTTCTAATTTAAACTTACCAATGAAACTACTTTTTTGCCCACCGATAACAACTTGTAGTAACCTACTACTTATGATTTGTTGTGAAAATGTCATGAACATAACATTTTTTTGTGTGAAAAATGTTAAGACATCTTAATGTTGTCACAATATTTTCAAAACTGCTGAGCTGTCAATTCTTTACAAGTTAAAATAAAATATAACAAAATTATAAAAGTCTTATGAAAATGTTGCGTCATTCTGTTGTGTTTTTAGAAATTTTTTGTTGGTTTAATCAACTTTGTTGAGCCAAAATTCACTATTCCACATACAATTTTCTTGGGTTGATTTTTTGTATATTTTTTTTCTTTACACACTATTTTAAGTAAAAACACATAGTTTTGCACACAAAAACAAAAAACAAAAACTTAGGAAAAAACATTTTTCTTCCTTTATGTTTGGGGTAGTTTACAATTCTTCATTAAACTTTAAAATCAAGCAATTTTTCTCTTAATATTTTGGAAAAAAGCAAATATGTCATATTGTCATTCTCTCAGTTAAACTCTAATGAAACCTTATGATTCTTAAAATATTTTATTGTGTAATGTCTAAATTACTCCTTCTAAATTTTAACATCCTAAAAATTTTCTTTACGTATTTTGAGTTTTAAATGATAAAAATTCTTAGAAAGCTAGAATGATAATATTAGGTGTTTTATTTGTTATATAAAGAATGTTGATTTTCTAGGTTTAAATTTTCAAAACTTATAATTTATCTATTGAAAAATTCAATGACACATGCCTTTTGCTATCTTTTTTTTTTTTTTTTTTTATAATAAATTTCTTAGCAAAACTCAGTTATTTATTATTGGAAGATTATGATATTTGTTATCATTCTTAGAAGTTTTTAGAGAATAGATATATTGTCTTTAGCAAGTAGGTACTAAAAAACTATTATAGTTAAATAAATATTTATCTGTTAAATAGCTACCCTAACCTCATGGTTGATCAAAATTCTTAAACGAATGAGATTAACTTTTTACGACATAATTATCAAAATTCTTAAAATTAATGTCTCTTTTGATTAATGTAAATATCTATATACTTTAAAAATCAAATGATTCATATCTTTGTTTTGTAATACCAATAAAATCTAGAATTGACCTTAATTACTACAGTACTTTTTTTACACAGCAAGCACGTGCCTTGCACGTACTGCCTTAATTAGTATATAAAAAGCGCGAATGCGCTAAAACACTGTAGCTACAGTGCTTTGGTTTTGTCAACCTCTGCACTGTAGCTATAGTGCCTAGAGTTTTTTTTTTTTTTTTTCTCCTCCAATAATCAGTTTGTTTTTTTTTTCTTTTAAATATTTATGTAAGCTGATATATATATTGTTATACTAACACAATAAATTTCACAATATTTTCACAATTATTGACATGTCAATTTTTTACAAGTCGAAATAAAATAATAAAATATGAGAGTGACCAACCACAACTAAAAATAAATGTTTTGAGAAAATGTTACAACACTTATTGTTATCAAAATATTTTCACAATTGTTGAGATCTCAGTTTCTTATAGATCAAACAAAAAAATGTTAAGTCCACAACATTTTAACATTAATTTCTATAGTGCCTAAAGTGTTTTTTTTTTTTTTTTTTTTTCTTTTAGTGAGGTGCACTTTTTCTTTTTCTTTTTTTTCCTTCAAGTATGCCAGTTGGTTTTGTGTGTGTGTGTGTGTGTGTGTGTTTAAGATCTTTATATGCTTACTTTGTACTTGCAATACAAGTTTACATTGTAAATACACAAAAGTGGTTAATATTATACACATTTGCACAAAAAATGGTAAATATTGTACAAATTTTGTAAATGTGTACAAAATTTGCCAATTTTTTTGTGTCTAAATATAAATTTACATTGTAAGTACAATGTATATATAGAGATATTGTGAAAATGTTGTGACGCATGTGTCAATTCCTTATGGGTTAAAATAAAATAAAATAAAATAATAAAATATCATACCGAGATCTAGCACAACTAAAAATGTCGTGACATTCTGTTGTTATTACAATATATTCACAACTATTAAGGTGTAAGTTATAGATCAAAATAAGATAATAAAATATAGGACTAGGATCCGTCATGGTTGAAAATAGAGGTATTGTGAAAACATTGTAATATTTTGTTGTATTCATAGAACTTTTTTTTTTTTTTTTTTTTGGGTTAGTTTAGTCAAATTTAGCAATCTATATATAAAAAGAGTAAACAGGAAAAGCTATCATAGCTTTGCTACAGTAGTTTTGACTTGTTCAATTTTCACTGTTTTGCAGACCTTTTTTTTTTTTTTTTTTTTTTGTGAATGCGTAAAGCTGCAATAGATTTGCTATATTATTTTTGGTTTGTCCAATTCAGACTATTTTACATTATAATAAAATATTAACACAATAAATTGGCACAATATTTTCACAATTTTGAGATGTTAATTCCTTATAATTCGAAATAAAATAATAAAATATCATACTAGAACCAACCACAACTAAAAATAAAGGTAATGTGAAAAAAGATGTGTACATTCACAATATTTTTTACAATACTTTCATAACAAATTATAGGTAGTAATTTGTTTTTGGTTTTAATTTAAACTTACTAATGAAATTAATTTTTTGTCCACCAATAACAACCTGTAACAACCTACTACTTATAATTTGTTATGAAAATATCGTAGACATAGCATTTTTTTTTTTTGGTGAAAAGGTTAAAACATCTTGTTGTCGTCACAATATTTTCAAAACTGTTGAGCTGCCAATTCTTTACAAGTCAAAATAAAATATAACAAAATTATAAAGGTATTATGAAAATGTTGTGCCATTCTGTTGTGTTTTTAGAAATTTTTTGTGGGTTTAGTCAGATTTGTTGAGCCAAAATTTACTATTTCACATACAATTTTCTTGGATTGACTTTTTGTATTTTTTTTTCTTTGCGCACCATTTTAAGTAAAACTACATAGTTTTACACACAAAAACAAAAAGTTAGGAAAAAAACACTTTTCATCCTTTATGTTTGGGGTAGTTTACAATTCTTTCTTCTTAAACTTTAAAATCAAGCAATTTTTCCCTTAATATTTTGGAAAAGAACAAATATGTCATGTTATTATTCTTTCAGTTAAATCCTAATGAAAGTTTATGATTCTTAAAATATTTTATTTTGTAATGTCTAAAATACTCCCACTAAATTTTAACATTCCAAAAATTTTCTTTCAATATTTTGAGTTTTAGATGGTAATAATTCTTGGAAAGTTAGAATGATGATATAAGGTTTTTTATTTGTTATCTAAAGAACATTGATTTTCTATGTTTAAATTTTTAAAACTTAAAATTTATATTTTTTATTTTTTATTTTCTATGCCTTTTGTTATCTTTTTTTATTTATATTTTTTATCTTCTTAGCAAAACTCAGTTGTTTATTGTTGGAAGATGATGATATTCGTTATAATTCTTAAAAGTTTTTAGTGAGTAGATATATTGACTATAGCAAATAAGTACTAAAAAAACTATTATAGTGAAATAGATATTTATATGTTAAATAGCTCTCTTAACTTTGCTGTTGATCAAAATTCTTATACGAATGAGAATAACTTTTTATAACATAATTATCAAAATTCTTATAATTAATGTTTCTTTTAATTAATGTAAATCTCTGTGTATTTTAAAAATCAAATTATTTTTATTTTTATTTTGTAATACAAATAAAATCTAGAATTGATCTAATCACTACTTTTTTTTTTCCATGGCTAGCACCGTGCTGCCCTAACTAGTATATATAGACACACACATTTTCAGCTAAAATCAAGTAGAATTTGAAGCTAGCAGCTTTATTGATAATGTAAGAGAAGAAACTAAAAATCGAGGTCTAGTTTCTTTACAAAAACAACTTATTTCCAAGATCCTTATGGAAAGTGAAACAAATATATGGACAATTTCTGAGGGAATCAATGTTATAGGGAATATAGTACGTAATAAAAAGGTTCTTATTGTTCTTGATGATGTGGATGGAGAAGAACAACTAGAAGCATTAGCAGGGAACCATGATTGGTTTGGTTCAGGGAGTAGAATCATTGTAATAAGCAGAGATAGCCATTTATTGAGAAGATGTGACATGAATTTTATATATACTGTCAAGGAGTTGAATAACGATGATGCTTTGAAGCTTTTTAGTTGGAGAGCTTTCAAGAAACCTGATCCTAAAGAAAATTATGTGAATTTGTCTCAAGACTTTGTAAATTATGCTAACGGCCTTCCTTTGGCTCTTAAAGTTTTAGGTTCTTTGTTATTTGATAAAGAAATAGATGAATGGAATGGTGCTCTGGATAAACTGAAAGTGGAGCCGGATAAAAAAATTTTAGATATTCTTAAAATAAGTTATGATGGGTTGACGAATACGCAGAAAGAATTATTTTTGGATATTGCATGTTTTTTCAAAGGAGAGAACAAAGATTGCATAAGAGATATACTAAAAAGTTTTGGTTACTATCCAGAGTACAATATTGGTGTTCTTATAGACAAATCTCTCATAACCATTGAGCCAAAGGAAACCATATGGATGCATGATTTGCTACAAGAAATGGGTCAAGAAATTGTTAGTCAAGAATCCCCTAAAGAGCTTGGTAGACGTAGAAGGTTGTTGCATTATGAGGACGTACTTTTTGTATTGAAGAATAATATTGTAAGTTAATTAGCCTTCACCTAAACTTACTGAACTATGTATATTCTTGCAATTTCTTCTAAAGATTTGCCAATTACTCTAATTTCTTTACTTTTCATTATTAGGGAACAGAGGTAGTTGAAGGCATAAAGCTAAACACACCTATTGAAATAGAAGAACACTTGAATGCTGAAGCCTTCTCGAAGATGAAAAAATTGAGATTGCTTAAAATTGGTTATGAGCAACCTCCACGAGACCTCATTAGAGGTCCTGTCCAACTTCCACAAGGCCTCAATTATATTTCTAATGAGTTACGTGCAATAGATTGGCATGGATATCCTTTAAAATCCTTGCCAACTAGTTTCCAACCAAACAAACTTGTTGAATTGAGAATGCATTATAGTGACATCAAACAACTATGGAAAGGAATTATGGTAAGATTTTCACTTATGCAAATGTGCTTTTCCATCATTTTCATTAAGGCTTGAGTTTGTCTAATTATTTCTTGGTTTATAATAGGTTTTAAACGAGTTAAAACTCATTGACCTCAGTGACTCTCAAAACTTGATTAAGATCCCGGATCTTAGGGGAGTCCCAAATCTTAGGCAACTGATTCTCCAACGTTGTACAAGACTATATAAGATACATGCATCTCTTGGAGATCTCAAAAGGCTTATTCGATTGGATTTGAATGGTTGTAAATGTCTCGAAAGCCTTCCACACAAGATCAGCTTGGAAGCTCTTGAATTTTTCAATCTTAGTGGTTGTTCAAAACTGAAGAAATTTCCAGATATTGCGGAAAATATGCCACGATTGTCAAAACTTTGTTTGAGTGAGACTACTATAAAAGATCTATCATTATTAGTGATACACTCAACTAGCCTTATAGAATTGGATCTAAGAGATTGCAAAAACCTTTCAAGTCTTCCTATTGCAATTTGTAGTTTGATGTGTCTAAAAACTCTCAATTTATCTGGCTGCTCAAAACTTGATGAATTGCCAAAAAATTTGGAGAAAATTGAAGGTTTGGAGGAGTTAGACTTGAGTGGGACTGCTATAACTGGCCTACCTACATCCATCATTCACTTAAAAAATCTCAAAGTACTATCTCTCTCCGGATGCGTGGGGCTATCATCAAAACATTTAATAAGCTCACGAGGTTTCCTTTAATGCAATCTAGAAGAAGTCTAGATCCCATGGGCATGCTAGAGCATTCTTTAATAGGCTTATGCTCTTTGACCAGACTTAATCTAAGTTATTGCAATGTTCAGACAATTCCTAATGTTCTTGGATGCTTGTCATCTTTAAAACGATTAAATCTAAAGGGAAATAATTTTGTTTCCCTTCCTGAAAGTATCATTCAACTATCTAATCTAATAGGGCTTTATATTGGTGGTTGCGCTCATCTTCGAATGTTGCCCAAGCTTCCATTAAATATTGGGTATATTAATGCAACAAAGTGTACCTCGCTGGAAACATTATCATTAGGACCAGAATACAATTTTCAGCCATTTTTTTGTTTTCCCAATTGCGACAAATTGATTAAGAATCAAGGCTTCGGTGACCTATTTTCAACAATGCCAAGACATTTCATCGTTAATCACCAGGTTTGTCTGTCTCTCTCTTTCTCTCTCTCCCTCTCTCCCTCTCTCTCACATGTGAAGTTCTAAGCATCATGAATTGTATGTTTCAGGGTCGGGATGATTCATCTGGTTACAACCTCATGATTCCTGGGAGTGAAATTCCGAAATGGTTTAGCCACCAAAATGTGGGGATTTCAGTGAATCTGCAAGTACCCTCAGATTTATTAGGTAACAAATTGATGGGAATCGCTGTGTGCGCTGTTTTTGTATTCCGCAAGCATCATCCGCTTCACCAACTTCATATTGAAGATTATGGAGATTTGATAGGTACGCATTATCTTGGGTGTTTCATTGGTGGATCTAGAGTAAACGGGAAAATTATTTTATCCGAGGAATTTGGTAAGATTGAATCGTATCAGCTTTACCTGCGTTATTATCCCTTTACATACTTTGAAGTGACCTGGAAAACAATATTGAATCAAGTCGACTCTAACGGATTCAGCCAGATTGAAGTTAAATTTGAACCCGAAGGTCCAGGCTTGGAGGTTACAAAATGCGGGGCCCATCTGGTATTTGAGCGAGACATTGAAGACCTAAACCAAACTAAGGCTGGGCCTAGCAGCTGCATCATCACTCCTTACGATGAGGATGGTTTTGAGGATTCAGAAATAGATACCAAAATTAAGCTAAGCAGTGATGACTCTAATGGGGATGGGGCTGGACCTAGTGGAGAAGTTACCTCTAATGACGAACCACCACACCTAAATCTAATTGAAAATTGGTTTGGGAATTCTGATTGTGAGGAAGAGGAATCTCAATGAAAGTTATAGCTTTTATGGAATCTGCACTGCCGATCAACTTTTTTTCTCTCTGATTTTATTGTAAGTCACCATCTTTTCTCCCTCTTACGTGAGATTGTTTGTAGTTGTGTATTTCTTTTTTCTTTTTGAAAATTCATTGCCAATTCTTTTAGTTTGGTCATTTGTTTTCTCATTTTTGCTAGATACGAAGAAGTATTTGGACTTTGTTGGAAAAGAGAAACTGTCACATTGCTAGTTGACGAAAAGGCATGTGGAACTGATTGTATGGTAGTCATTTTTGTTCAATTGTGTTGGATGGTATATTTGGAACTCTCTGTTATTGCTCTCTTTTTATAGTATTTACAACAACTTTCCATAGGAGAATGCAATTGATGCATGGCGCTCCAGTGTTGTAAAATCAAATGGAATGAAGAAAATTTGGGCCTCTGTTTCCAAGTGAAGTTAAAACTTAAAGGACCCGTCTTTTCTCTTTTTTTTTATTTTGACTTCACACCACACCACCCATTGTTTGGCTGATTACTGATTGGAAAGCTGTGGAAATTTTCCTTTTTGGTATTTGTGTTTTGTGCTGAGTTTGTCCTTGAATTAGGTCTGAAACAGTTGAATTAGGTTCCTGAGGTTTGACTTGTTTTTCTTATAACAAGCTTACAAAATATAATTATTTTCTGTTTTCATTTAAACAATTTGATTTAAGGACAAAATTTTGTCTAGATTTCCTAATGTGTGTGTGTCTGTATGACAAGTTAGCTCTGTTGATTATTTTCTTTGGATTTGGAATATTAGCAATAGATGGCTACTCTACCATCTATTGAATATCATTCGTTGTGTTCTTGCTGGTCAAAATCAGATTATTGATGTACTTAGCAGTCAGTATGAAACTTTTGCTTTATTTGTTTTTCCCTGTTTTCTATGTGCTTCTTTTTCAGTCTATGAGCATCCAGCTATCATCCTTGACAATTTGGAATTAGAAACTTCTCATTGTCTTATTTGTCATTTGGGTGTCATGTTGTTCCATCTAGGTGCATTGATGT
Source organism: Quercus gilva (assembly GCA_023621385.1). Lineage (NCBI taxonomy): Eukaryota > Viridiplantae > Streptophyta > Magnoliopsida > Fagales > Fagaceae > Quercus > Quercus gilva. The sequence continues at coordinate 8,453,216 of CM042481.1, read as the reverse complement.
GGCTGTCCTACATATTGCGTGGGATTATTTCTAGAGTGTTTAAATCAATACAATTGCATCGAAGCTTCAATTGCTAGCAGTTGCACAAGTGCAGGAGTATGGCCTTTGTCACTTCATGGGTTTGTTATCTGATCATTTTGGTTTCATTTATCAACTGATTATTGACAATAGAGAAAGAAATAAGCAAAATTGTAATGGTGAAGCAAGACCCTGTGGAATTAGAACCTGTGATGAGAAAGTTCTTTTTTGTTTTGATAGGTAATATGGAATTCAAATCAGCTTTGGTGTTCCGTTGATTCCATGCTTAAAGATTGGGAAACAAGTTGTAGAATAACCTCTCCTCTGCATGCACTGCTGCCTTTATTACTTTTCGGCTCTTCATATCTAAGCTCATGGTATGTCATTCATCCCATAGTCTTCTGTCATAGATTTATAAAAATAGCACATTTATTTCCTCTTTTCTTTGTGATTTGATTAGATGTAACATTTCCATGCAAAACTTCAACTTACATTACCACTACCCAATTTTTTTCATTTTTTTTTCAAAATTTCTGAGTTTTATCAGTTCACAAAAATCTATACCAAAATTAGGCATTATCCTTTATTTAAATTTCCTGTCAATCAAATTTTCCAAATTTTCATACCTACATGATCTTGGACCAGGTGTTTATTTTTTTGGATGAATGAAAATATATAATTAAGAGAACACTCAGTTCAAGTCCACACACAACATCACTGTAGTAACAACAGAACAACTAGTCATAATACACACAAATTTGAAGCAGAACAAAACTTTCGTCAAACAAAAGAAACACTTTCTAACTTTTCCTAATGACGTCTTGACCCTTACTAGGACATCACATACAAAAAATGGCTTCATTTGGAAAAAAGATAATGGAATATTCCAGCTAATACACTGATATCTCTTCATTCAAGAGTATTTGAAATTCCCTCTATCTTCCATCCTTACACCAATTTCCATTTCTCCAACATCTACTCCTCACTTTAAATATTCCCTCCCTAAATTTTGCATTTCTCTGACTCCATAAATGGTAAACCACACCCCCATGCTAACTTACATGAGGAAGCTTTCAGCTTACCTTTTAAGCTTTCCAACCCCCATTTAAACCAATTTGTTTCGGGAGAGTCTATGAGGCATCTCTTCATTACTTCCCTCCACATTCTTTTTGACAAAATGCATTTAAAAAATAAATGGTCTGGACATTTTATGCAACTTCTGCAGAATGCAAACAGAATATCCCCTTGTACCCCCACTATAACAATTTATCCCAAATGGATAATTTTTTCTCATAGCAAGCCGAGTGATGAGTCATGTCTAGAAAAGACAGTAAAAAACCAGATTAGCTTCCACCAATTAACCTCAGACTACCTCAATTGAATTGGACTCCAGGTTTCTTAGCAGGTATAAATGCTCCCCTTGGCAAAAACCCAAATAGGTCTATCTACTTCTCGAATATCCACGAGAGGAAGTTTGCTTTCTATAGAAACCAGAGAATTAGATTTAAGTGGCTTCCAGGCATAGCTTTTTTCCTGCTATACAATTGAAACTTTTCTGCAAGACTACTTGCAACATCATATTCTGCTTTGTAACCATACCTGGTATAAAGAATATCATCAGGATTCCACCAATACACTGGAAACTTTTGCCGTAAGACTACTTGCAACATCATATACTACTATGTAGTGAATATCATCAGGATGCCATCAATTACACTCTTGATGTTACCTCCTGTATTGTGTTCCAAATCTTTGGTTTTACAGCTTTCTGTTCCCATTGTCTTGTGATTTAATTTTAAAAAGGGGAAGAAAAAAAAACAGAAAATTGACTAGTTGTACATTTGGATGATTGGGCAAGTTGTTTTTTAGAGATGGATCTTATAGCTGTGTTGCCTTCTCACTATAGGAGTCCTCAGTCAGCTAAATGAGATTACTAGTATTTATTTAAGTTTTGTCCTTTTGTTTTCTGCAACAGAGCTTGCCCAGAATTAGTTGCCCATAGCTCCATATAAGAGCCCAAGTTACAGTCTTAAGCATCCAATCATTTGATTTGCGTAAGAGTAAAGAACCTATAACCTTAGTTTTGTGCTAAATTATCTTTGCATTAAACTAAGTCGTGTGTTTAAACTTGATTGGCCTGTTGTTTTACTCCGAACTCTTTCTACTTCCTTCTTTAACTTATGTTTAGTAGCCACAAAAAGAAAAAAAAAGGTAAAAAAATCTTTGGTAGCTGGTAGAAAAAAGCTATTTCTGCTTTGAAATTGCAAATTAATTGATTGAACTTCAAATAATTTTAAATTATGTTGCTTGATCCTTCAGATTAAGGGTTAAGACTTATATCTACATGATGAAGTATTGCCTAATGTCTTCACGTTCACTTTCACCATTCTGATTTTATATTGTGAGGAGCTCTTGAATTTCTTTCAAACATAGGACTTTTTGTGGAACAAGCTGTATAGCCTATGTTAAATTAAAAAAAAAAAAATTCTTCCTCCATGCACTTGAAGCTGGCTCATAGATATCTGTCATGACCAATTTGTTACAAAGATCAATAAAGGTGCCTCTTACCAAAGAACTTTCTCTATTTATTTTCTAATTGTACAATATATTAAGTCTATGACAGTATGACACGGTTTATTTAAAAGAGAGTATAAAAGATACATTGCTAAAGAAAAGCTAGCCTCAAGTGGACCTCTATTTTGGATACAATAAGAAACAAAGGAAAAATACATCATAGAAGTTGAGGAAAACAGCACAAAAACAAAAATAGTACCAAGACCTATGAAGGCATATAATCCCCCTAGGGCATCTCAGCAGTGAGTCCACTGCTCTTGGCCAGAACCCACCTACTTTTTACAATAGATTGGACAGATTGTATCTACAATGGTCAGCTTGAAATATAAATCCATTAAGCCCAAGAGTATAAGCTCAGTATGTTTCTAACTTTCTATGCTGAAAACCAGTACTAAGTGATGATCATCTACATTGATATGTTTCTTTATCTCATGGAAAACCGAGTTATCACAACATAATTTGTTAGTTATTTATCGCTAGACATCCTCATAGGAGATCAAGAAAAACTCAAATTTTCAGCTCGTAGCCTTTACCAACATCATTTGATGACTTTCCTTATATGACTGGTCTTCACCACCTTCTTCATTCTCTGTTGCAGACCTCCTAGAATTTCTGAATTCTTTGAGCTTTCACCAGTTTTGTATTCTATTAGTTTTGATTTTTCACTTTCCTAATTTTCTTTTATCTTCTGTTCTGTGTAATACTCTTATGTATGCAGTCCCTTTACCAAGTTAGCACCTTTTTTCATCAATGAATTATTTAATTATCGGAAAAAAAATGTTGATGAAATATTTGATTTGTTTTTTCCATTGTACAGCTATAGCAGTTTGCTTGTATGATAATAATGTTAATGCACTTAATGCTTATTTACTCCGGGGTAGACGTTGCCTTTTTCCCTTGCCATTATTTTGCCAGGATAATTTGTAGCTTCTTGGGATAGTCTCTTGATTATTTATTTATATATATAAAACTCTGGAAATTGAATTTTACAATATGTTCATGAGAGAAAGCTCTCTTCTTCACTTGTCTTTACAGAACATTTACTCACTGTTTTCAACAGGAAAAAATGGTATTAACTTCCAAGGGTGGGACTCGAGATTTTGTTGCTAGAATACCTCCTAGTGTCACAGATGATTATTTTGGCAGGTATTAAATTCTTGATCACATTCACCACCTCTTGGTGCAATTAGTAATATCTAGCAGACCTAAATGCTTCAAGGGCTGCATGCATCACTAATTAATTCTGTAGGATTGTAAAATAATTAAAATTGGATGGGTTGTTGATGATTGTTGCAGTTACTTTATGAACTATAGTTCACTTATAGATGCTTACACCTATGGCATATATGGTATCCTAATTCTCTTAACTTTAATGGTATTTTAAATATTTTCATTTTATCTTAACATTTCCATTTCTGGATTTTGATTTTGAGAAACTTGGCCTTGCCAAGTTAACAAAGTTGAGTGTTATTGGTGTTTTTGACATTTCCTTTTCAGGTTTAATAAGTACTTACACTAATTTATAATAATGACCAGTTATTTGTAATCTAATTTGTTATTTTGTTGGAGTTTCTTGCTTGTATATTCTACATTGAACTCCATTCTCACTATTTTTAGATTCAAATATTGAAATTTGAAGTTGCTTGCATTTCAGGATCCAGTGACAAAACATGGAATTGGATTTGTAATGCATGAAAGTGCAGGAAGTGGAGCTTGAGTCTTAAAGTTTTGTATTCTGGTTTTTTGTTCAAGTGAATTTGTAGAATACAGTGTTAATCAAGAGATTGTAAACTATAAACATAGTGTTTGAGGTGTCATTCGGAAGATCAATAATTGTGGAACTTCATCATTTGTTGTATTGGTCTTCCATTTTACCTCATAGTATTGTCTGGTCTATTTTTAGATTCAGTATACCGGATAATGTCTGAATCATATGAACTTCAAAGGTTCTATGGTTGCTGTGGACTTAGCAATTCCAAAGGTGTGCTATTATTTAATCTGCTTATTGTATTGAAAATTGTTTCAAGTTTATGTTATGTTGATGGTAGACTTGTATGTTCCACCTGCTGATGTGCCTGTTATATGGGTGTAATGCTTGGTTAGCCTTTCAAAATCTAATTTCTTCTCCAGCTAAGAAGGCAAAACCCAGCAGGCGATAGTTTTAAGAGATTATTTTGATGCAGAAAAGATAAAGGCTTAAAATTTTAGTAGAAGCAAAGTGCAATTTCTTTTAGCCGCTAAACTTAAAAACTTTTCCTTCAAATACTTGTTCCCATTAACAACCAATATATTAGTATATGGTTTAACAATTTAATTTAAATAGTTGTTTGGCCAGGAAGATACCTAGAACAGGAGGGTCATGTAACACAAATTCTAATAGAAAATGAATCGTTGACCATTGAATGCTGCTCCCTCCGCCTCATAGTGTCCATTCAAAATACACGACATTTCAAGTGGCCTTCTGAGTTTATCAGTCTAAATCTGTAAACTCATTGTTCAAGCGCATCAATTTCCTTTATGGCTTTTATTCCATCAGCATTGTCTTCCTTTGTATAGAAATACGATGTCTTTCTGTATTGTGCATGTCTGCACACAAATTGGTCTTCCATTTAACCCCATAGAATACATAGTCTGTTTTTTAGTAGATTGGCTTATGTCTGAAATTCATGAACTTAAAGATTCTACGGTTGCTGTGGACTCAGCAACTCCAGAGGTGTGCTATAATTTAATTTGCTTCTTGTGTTGAAAAATCAGATCGTCTCTATTAAGGTGATATTAGACCTGCATGTTCCACTTGCCAAAATTCGTTTATGCATAAATTGGCAATAGCTGTTCTACAGGAGTAACGCTTGGTTAGCATTTCCTAAACTAATTTCTTTCCCAACTGAAAAGGCAAACCAAAGCAAATAAATAAAATGTCATGTCTGTTGATGGTTTTAACTGGTGTTAAGAAGCTATTAGGATGCATAAAAGGTTAAAGGTAATAATTTCAGAAGAAGAAAAATGTAATTTAGTTTGGAAATTCATTGCCTCTGCACATTGATTTTATTGTGAATACTATGATATATGTTGCCAACCTATGTTATCATACAAAATCAACTAGCAACAAGGAAAATCCGGATAATTTAGGACTTGAACATGGCAAGAGCACAATTATGGGAAAGATATAGAAAACTATTTGAATGAATTATAATAAAATTCTCCTTAATACAGTTAACATATTTTCTTTCATGCACGGTAGTTATCATATCGTCCAATAACAGTCCCTCTGCATCCATGATCATTAAGACCACCTCACATATTGGCATTGCAGCATCATTACTTCAACTCAATTAGTCAATTGCCATCACCATTATCTTTACAAGTGGTAACTATTTAGTTCAAAAAATTGTTGTGTGGAGGCCAAGTGGGCCGAGTCAAGCATCTTGGTAGAGGCAGAGCTTAGAATTGGTTGAGTCTCAATTGGCCCGTTGGCACTAAGTTGCCACAAATACAAAGTACACTAAAATATTTTGTTTGAAAATAATATTTCGATAAATCATAAAGCTTTACAAAAGGTTGGTGCCCTTAAGTGTCATTTACTAATAGACAATTTTTTAGAAATTTTTTATACTACTTTTATTGGAAATATAAAGAGATGAAAAAAAATAATTTTTTCTTTATCCATAAAAAGTTTTGAAATAAAATTTCATAAAACAACGTCCATCTATTATTAAAAAAAAAAAAGAAAAGGAAAAACATAACTAAAATACAGATACTACTCCTTCTCAATTATCATTAAAAAGATAAAATGACAACTTCTCAATTATCATTAAAAAGAAAAAGAAAAAAAGAAAAAGACAACAAGAACCTGGACAAACCGCGACGTGTTGACTTCCTATACGCTGCAACACGGTTGTATTTAAATCTCTCTAAACCCAATGTCGGTGATTCCTACCTTCTTTATATATGTATCTCAAACGACGTGTTCAAGTTGGATGAGACAAGACTTTAATTATTGGATTCAGAGGCTTCCAGTTCAGAATAATATCTCGTGGTTCTACGGCGTCGTTTCATTCTAGGGTTTCTCATCGTATTCAAATCCAAGTGCATTAACCATGTCAGGAAACTCAGATTGCAAAGTTTACGTTGGTAAGTTCCATTTGAATTCCTTTTCACCCCCGAAAAGCCTTATTGAATTTTGTTAATTTTGCTTTGCTTGGGTTGGTTAGAAAGCTTTAAAATTTTTTATTTTTGGTTTTTGAAAAACCAAATTGCTAAAATTGAATTTTGCATGTAATAGTTCATTAGGCTCCTTTTGATTTGAGTGCTTTTTTTTTTTTTTTTTTTTTTTTGGGTTTCTGGGTCCCAAAATTTGAAACTTTTAGTTCATTATTCTATGTTTTCATTTAAACTGTTTGATTTTAGATATGAAGTTTAGTGTAGAAATCTCTGTGTATGTGTGTGAAAAGTGAGCTCTGTTTGAGTTAATAGAGTAAAGCTATGTGTTATTGATTTATTTCCTTAAAATTATTTGTAGTTAATGGATTCTCTGTTATCAATTAAATATCGCTAGTTGTGTTATATCTGGTCAGAATCATATGTATTGATGTACTTCAACACCACACTTTTATTTAACTAATTAATTAATTTGTTTGTTTGGGTTATTAATTAATTTGTCTGTTTATCACACTTTAATTATGTGATTATTTTATCCCACGTGCGTGCGCATCATCTAAGTGTCAATGTAAGTGCTGTCTATACATAAGTTTTTGGGTGGAATGCAGGTGTTTATTTTTGTAGTTTTTGAAGATGTACCAAATAAAGCATTAAGCCTGTGATATACTTAAATTTTTTTCCTGCTTTTTTATGGTTTTTTATCCTGATACATTCATTGATATGAAAAAAGTTACCTATAAAAAAAAAATTGATATGAAAAAAGCGTATTTGATTCAAATTGTTAGTAAGGTGGGGCTTCTCTTGCCTTTGTTCTAACGTGGTTATTATTTGTTTTCTTACAAAGGTAATCTGGATGAGAGGGTGAGCGATAGGGTCTTGTATGATATATTGATTCAAGCAGGGCGGGTGGTAGACTTGTACATTCCCCGAGACAAGGAAACAGATAAACCTAAAGGTTTTGCTTTTGCAGAATATGAATCTGCAGAGGTTGCAGACTATGCTGTCCGGCTTTTCTCTGGCCTTGTGTCCCTCTACAATCGAACGCTAAAATTTGCGGTGCGTCCCTGTTTTACCTGTGGTTTCTACTTGCTGTGCTTTGTTGAGTACCATTTTAGCTTCAAAATAGTTTTTCTTCTAGGATTTATTTCATTCTCTTTCAATTTAGTTTACTTACTTTCTTAAGTTCCCTGGCTCTGTTATGGGCTTGAGTTCTTTTCCTTAATAATTGAGCTGTCAAGCTTGTGTTCAATTTGTGTGCAATCCATCATGACTGAGAATCCTTCTCAGTTAACCCAGTCAGATTTAGTTTGATTGGTGCACATTTGATGAAATTGCAGTCAAATTTGCTCATGGTGGGGTTCTCAGTGATTGGCGTAGACTGACTTTTGCAACATTAGCTTGAAAAATTGAGCCTAATTAAGTAGAAATTTTGAATGATAATAAGAATTTTAGAACCCAATCTTGGTTGAGGCTCTTGATCATGACAATCGGTACATGGTGAACAGATATCTGGGCAAGACAAGCCCTCAACTCCAATGGCAACCACACCCACACCAAATTCATCTCATAAATCAAGATCTCACCCTGTGCCAATTAACAATATGGAAATGTCTCAGCACTCTGGAAGGTTATCAGAGCCAAGTTTTTCTGCTTACCAAGTTAATCATCCTCAAGGTGATGTGTTCTCATCTTTTCACTAATTCCTTCTTTGCTTATCCTTCTACCCCAAAAAATGTAATTATTGGTTCTGAAAAAGAGCTTCTTTTTAATACAGTGCCGGCCCCTCCAGGTGTAGTTAATCAATCTAATGGGTATGGACCACATTTCAATGGCAACAATTATGAATACAGTCGAAGAGTTTTGGGGGCAACGTTGGATAACATTAGCCATTTTAGGTCACAGCGTTATGATTCAAGTAACCCAATCTTCTATCCATCGTACTGATAATTATTATTAGATTGTTAGAGATCCAACTCCCACCTTGGTGAGTTCCTGATAATTTAATCAACATAAGTAGTATGGTTGTTTCGGGTGTGTAGAAAGGATAGAGGCGGATGCTAAATTGCAGTTAGTTAATTTGTGTTATCTCTAAGCTGTGTTTGTAGGTTGTACCCAGTATGTTTGTTTTTTTCCCCCTTCCTACACATGGACTTAATGTGTGTAGTTCTTTATTTACTATCTGATGTTGCGGTTTAATCTAATAGTCAAAGTTGCTCTCCTTTACTAGATTGAGATTAATATTTAGTAGCAAGCTTCTTCCGTTGAACATGTATGAACTTTTGATGTCTTTGATATATTATTTAGCAACTAATGTGTACAACTGTCGTACAATTTTGTCAAAGAAAACAAATGGATGGTTGAGTCTCTGGTGGATCTCTGGTGGTTTGTGTAATTTTTTTCAATTGCTTTCCTCTTCTCACCACCAACCCCAGAAATTGATCATTCTCTACCCTGTGAATGCTTTTATTACTCTTGTAATGCTATTTCCTGCTTCTAGCCTCAAGATTTAGAAGGAATTTTTGTTGAGTTGTACATTGTACCAACTCACTGATCAGGACCCTTATCCGTTTGTGTTGGAAAGATTGCTAGATGGTAGATGTAGCTCGGATTTATGTGGGTTTTTTGTTTTGGGAATCTGGAAAATGACTGGCAAAATAACTATTACCTGTTTGACCTGACGGATTGAGCATCCCAACTTAAAATTAGCCTTATGTATGTTTGGGTTTTTGTGATGTGAAGATATATACCTTTATGTACTTATCAAAAAATAAATAAAGATATGTAGCTTTATGCTTTACTATAGTTTACCCTCGCTCTTCATTGGTTATGGTATTAATTTTGCCTTTTCAATGACTTGTATGAAACAAAAATGTGTTTAGGTACACATTTTTCTCTCATTTTTAGTTTTTTACTAATCCCCTTCCCAAAAAAAATAATCTCAAAAAAATTGCACACATATGCGAGCAGGAATGATCTGATGGTACAGTCACCAACCCAACCCAATACCCACGTGCCAAGTCAGCCAAGAAGGTTACTGTGGTTTTATTATTTTTGTTGATCAATTAATACATTTCCTGTATACTTTGTGACTGTTTGTTTTACTTCTTTGGATGTCTGTTATTCAACCAGACCAAGGTAGACATTTCAAGTTTCACTGCACTCAGTTTGGGGAGAGAATTTTTTGTTGGTTAGTAATTGTACACTTTTTATAAGAATTTGAGGCATCCTATACCCAATATAATTCTCTCTTTGGGAATTTTTGTTTACTTGCTGTTATTCCAGAGCATCCATACCATATATCAACATTAGCATAATTTGATATGGGGTTCAGACTCTAACCCCATCCCCTACTATAATGCAAAGTTTGTGAATGATAGTGTTATCTGGGTTGAGGATATCCCACCCATCATTGAACATCAAGTATCAAAAGATGTATCTGGTTTGGACTTTGGTCCAGTTAAATGAATTCTGTTGAAGTTTGAACAAAAAAAAAAAAAAAAAAAAAAAAAAAAAAAAAAAACCCTATTATCTATTATCTAAAGAAAAAATTTTTTTTTTTTTTGATATGGGGTGCTTTGGACAATGCATATTTGTTTCAAGGCACTAAGCCTAGCCACTAACTCTACATTTGGAGGCACATAAGTTGGTTTATTTTGGATGTGAGGCACCGGATGGTTAGATCTTTGGCAGAAAATCAAGTTTGCGGGAGCAATATTTGGTAACTTGGCCAGGAAACTTGGTATGTATTTTAAGCGTTTCATTTCATTATTTGTTATGGGGTAGTCTTAAGTTCCCTGTTTTGAGCACATAGTAATGTTATATGGGTCCTATCTTTTTGCCTTTTTTTCTCACAATAAATATATCCCAAGAGAGCGCAAAATTGATGAGCCATGCAATCTCAAGTTCGGAGCGCTGCCTGTGCCGATGGAAGATTTGCAGCTCTCTTTGAAGATGGAAAATATTTTGCATTTTCTTTTCTGGTCCTTTGGAAGCACATTGGATCTATGGGCAAGGCTACTAGGCCTCTGAAGAAGAAAAATGAAACTTTTGTTTTGTCAAATTATTGTGCGTGGTGAAAAATGAAACTTTTGTTTTGTCAAATTATTGTGCGTGGTGTTGTGTAGTTGGTGATCGCGTCAGTGAATTGTCCGGACAGCACCATTTATAATAAGATTTCATATTGCTACTCTACATTGATAAATAAAAAAATATGAGAAAGGAACTTAAAGAATAGCACTTAAGTACTGTACCTAAGTTTTGCACTTATTTAAATAATTTGGAATTGGGGGGTGTGAGCAGTGAGCACATTTATTTATTAATAAGGTGTTTTATTTTGTGGGAAGGAAAAAATGGCAGAACTTGAATGTGCAGATTGTTCTCCTAGCCTACAGTAGATTCAACAAAGTAGATTAATTTTACGAGGAAAGTAAGATGTTTTGTTGTTTAAAATTTGTGTCTTCTCTTTTTCTATATTAAAATATGTGCGGTATTGTATATAAGTATTTTTTCAGAAAACTCTCGTTTTTGGTATAAAACAAAAATATTTTGGAAATTTCAAGGTTGATTTAATCGAACGTACAAATGCATTTACTAAAAAAAAAAAAAAAAAAAAGCATATTAAAGTCTTTTTTTCATTTCAAACTTTATTTCTTTCAGAATAAGTGGAATTCAAACTTTAGTCCGTTCTGGTCAAATTGAACAATTCGGTCGGAATAAATTTTACTTTTTTTTTTTTTTAATAATTTGATAATTATAATGACGGTGGTGCCAGCCAATTGAACTATAAGACCCTTGGTGATTGGCATAATAAAAGAGAGAAGCATTTTCATAAATCCTACAAAGACAATTTAATAAGATGGTATATTGAAAAGGACAAGATAATTGATCATTTTCTTTTATATTTTTTGTTGTAAAAATGATGGGTTATAAGATCTAATTTATGGTCCAAATTCGCTCCAAGTTAAGACTTAATGAAATCGTCACTGCTATTAAAATGACAAAAGAAAAAAGATTTATGGATGAAGTAATATATAATTGGAGTAAAATTATAACGGTTGCATATTGGATTGTAACCGGAAAATAAAAGGTCAAAATATAACAATTTAATCACTTATAATTCATTGGCGTTGTGTCTCGCATTCTTCTTTTGAAACACAACATGGATGTATATATATAGATTGAAGAATGGATGAAAACTCCAACAAGTTTTTTAGCTCCCAAAAAAGTATATTAAAGGTCCAACAATAGCACCATTGAATATTGATATGCATTACAGGTTTTGAATGACTACAGTCAAATTTGCTCTGGTTTTGATATGCATTACAGGTTTTGAATGACTATAGTTAGCACCATTGATATGCCATCATTTTGGTTTAGACCCCAACAATATAATACATGCATTTATAATTACAATTAATAACTAACCTCTTGCTAAATTCCACTATAGTAGATTTTGCGGAAAGAGAGCCAAGTCCAACTCCCTTATCCACTGCAGAAAGCTTCTTTTTTTCTTTTTTTTTTTTTAAGTCCAGCGCCTGGAGTATTCTCTTTAATGAACAGTAACCAAAAAATATTATTTTATTGTTTTTAATTTTCAGCAAAATAAGCGGTATCTAAACGCATACTTAGCCCAAAAGCATAAAAGACCCCTACAAAGTACAATAAATAGAATTAGAAACGTAAATTGAGAATCTCCATAGAAATACAAATGCCCTTGTTATATCATAGATCTCAAAACTAATGTGGTGAGAGCATATCCATTTCTCATCAAGGCTATTGCAAATTTACATATAAAATGTTTACACATCAGATTATAAAACACTTATGAAATTAAAATTTGTACTATTATCTAGGGCAAATTGCAAATTACACTCCTAAAGTTTGGAGGTATTTAAATTTTACATCCTGAAGTTTCATGATTTAGATTTTATCTCTGAAATTTGGGGGTATTTGGATTTTACACCTTAACATTTCAAAATTTGAATTTTACCCCCTAAATTTGAGGGATGTTTAGATTTTACATCCCTAAAGTTTGAGAGTGTTTAGATTTTACATTCTAAAGTTTTAAAATTTGATGTAAAATTCAAACACACCAAAAATTTAGGAAATAAAATCCAAATTTTGCAATATTATGGTGTAAAAATCCAAACATCTCGAATTTCAAGAATAAATTCAAAATTTTAAAATTTGAGTGTAAAATCAAAACAAACCCAAATATTAGGGATGTAATTTACAATTTAACTTGTTACTTAATATGCTCTTATATAAAATCTGCAAAAGCGCGTACGCTTTTATGCTTTTACAATTTAGCTCACACAAACCCACATCGGAAATCATATTGACATTTACAAACCTTCGGTTCTTATAAGAATTCCACTAGAATACAACCCAAGCAGGTCGCATATACTGAGGTCAAGACTCAAAGGAAAGGATGGAGAACTGTCTCCGCATGGCTTGGCAACTCACGCTCAAAGAGATCAGTGAAGGGTGCAACAACAAAAATTTCGTGATGTCTCCAATGTCAATCATCAACGCATTGAGCATTCTGGCTCTTGGTTCACGAGGTCGCACGTTGGAGCAATTGCTGGACTTCCTCGAAGCAAAGGACATGGATGATCTCAAAGCCAAGGTCTCTCTAATGATGTCTGCTGGTGCACCCGTTGAGAACACCAACACCAACACCAATGAATGTCTGATTCTGTCTTCTCTTAACGGGGTTTGGATTGATCAACGTTTCCCTATGAAACCCTCCTTCAAGGAGATTGCCGAAACCGTTTTCGGAGCAGAAACAAACGCTGTGGACTTTGTGAATGAGGTATGAAATTCATCTCATCACAATCTTTGTGCTTTTGGGTTTTACATCAAGTTATTTTATTACAAGTATAAGAGAGAATGATAATGATGTGAATGTAGTATAATTACTAGTTTTTTTGAGATTTTTGTTATACTGTCTTCTAGACTTTTAGGGTTTTCTAAGTTTAGGATATATACTGTTTGAAATAGTTTTATTATTATGTGTTTTGTTTTGTACTTTTGGAATTACAATAGGAAACTGCATGTTGATTACCATTCATTCATAATAGTTGAAAATAGTATATATCTCTGGTTCATATCGCTTGTGTCAAGTCTAATAATTAACGTGTGTTTGGATGAGTTCTTAAGTGCTTATTTGTTGAAACTTGAGAGTATTGAAAAAGAAGAAAACCCCTTCTTTTTTATTTTTCGTGTAGGTCCACCAATAAAAAGAAAAAGTGACTATTATTGCTTGCCAAATAAACTCTTACTGCAGTTCAAAATATATTGAGCCTCTAGGGATCGTGGCTTGCTTTCAGTTTTCTCTTTAGTATCTAATTATTTTTACATACCAAATAATACGAGACATATGCATGAGAATTAAGGTTTAGCTGCCTATGATGCATTATCTATCCGTTCATTATTGGTGTCCTTTTTTATAATTTACAATTTCTTGACTTTGAAATACTTTTGTAGGCTGAGATAGTAACGAATAAAGTGAACTTATGGGCTAAGAATGCGACAAAGGGACTCATCGAAAAGGTGCTCCCACCTGACACTATTGACCATAAAACAGTATTCATCCTTGCCAATGCACTTTACTTCAAGGGAGCTTGGTTAAATGCTTTTGATGCGAAATTGACTCTACATAAATATTTTTATCCCCATGATGGAGAACCAATTCAAGTTCCCTTTATGAACGGAGACACACAGGAGAAACATTTTTATGGATGCTTTAAGGATTTTAAGGTTCTTAAGATCCCATATCATGGAGGACAAGACAATAGGCAATTCTCTATGTATGTTTTCCTCCCCAACATGATAGATGGGTTACAAGATCTAATTCAGAAGTTCAATTCCACCCCAAAGTTATTAGATAATTGCTTCAGACTAAAAGAAGTATATCTCTCTAAGATGTTGATTCCAAAGTTTAAGTTTTCATACGAGTTTGAAGCTTCTGAAATCATAAAACATCTAGAATTGACCTTGCCTTTTGATAAGATGGTTGCAGACTTCACAGAAATGATTGATTATTCTCTTGAAAGTGACAAAGTTTTTGTATCCAAAATTTTTCAAAATTCTTGTATTGAAGTTAATGAGGAAGGTACAGAGGCTGCTGCTGTTACTTGTGTCTCTGCTTGCACATTCTGTTCAGTTTCACCTCCACCTCCACGACCAAGTTTTGTGGCAAACCATCCATTCATCTTCATGGTTAGAGAAGAGATATCTGAGATCATATTCTTTGTTGGAGTTGTACTTAACCCCCTTTTAGGATAATTGACATTTGTTTGTGTTAAGGGGCTTATTGAGTCTCTTCAAATTTAATTTTATTTGGATTGTTAAGTTCAAATTTTAAATACTTTATTTTGTGATTTTTATGGATTAAGTTCAAGTGACATCTGATGCACTAAATATATATATATTTTTAATTAGATGTGAATTTTGATAAATCTGTCACTAAATTATATTATTTTCGTGTAATATTAGAGTAATTTTGCTTAGAGTTATACCAATTGTAACTAGTTGGGTTTAAGTTATACCTAAAGTAATTTTATAAGAATTATACATCTTTTAGACCATTGATATATATTAGATCTAAGGATAAAAAAAATTTATTACAATATCATTATTTTTTCCTAGAAATTAGTGATCTAAGCCGTTAATTGTTCTTATTAAATAAATAAAAAACATTAACTTTCCCCACTTTCCATTTTTACCGTACTCTTTCTCTTCTCACTTGTCTACATCTTCCCAACAGCAATCTAAGTTTATTTGATTTATTTTTTATCCCTTAATTATGAGAAGCAATAACTTCGTTGTGACTTGTGAGATTATGGAGTACTGGAGCCTCTGTTCCATTGCCATATCCTGCATTTTTTTTTTTTTTTTTTAAATTTGCGTTGCCCTTTAAATTATCAATTATTTAAAAGTAGTCCAAGAAAGATAAGGATATTTGGTTGGTTATGTGTGTTGCCCTGGAGAGATTTTTAAGAAGGGAATAAATTCTATTCTTTTGTAAAACTAGCAGCTCCTCTCATGGATGCATGCCATTTGAGAATTTAGCAAAAAAAGTGATAAATGAATTATTTAGAACCCAAAAAAGGTTGTGCAAAAACAGCAAAAAGTAGAGATATATATATATATATATATATTGGAGTTGGAAACCTGTGGATCTAGTGCTAGGAGATAATGTTGTTAGAGCAATAATTTTTTAAACATCGACTTTGGCCATGAGTGTTTTTTATCCTTAATTAGATTTATATGAATTTGGTGGAACCTTGAATAAAATTGGCCATGAGTGTTTCAGAAATACTCAGCTTCAACAATCGTTATCTAAAACAATTGTGACTTTTTCTATGCATTTCTAAAATTTTCCAGTACTCTTTTGCCATGTATTTCTAAGGTTTTCCAGTACAAGAAGAAAAATTTGAGAGAGAATGCAATGAAGAAGATAATAATATGAAGGAAGTGGAGAGTTAATGCTGCTTTTTTCTTCCCCTTTGATAGGAAGAGTTAATGCGTAAATCACTTAATTTCTATAGAACAATAATGACATTACTATGAATGCTTTTTCTTTCTTAGATCTAATAGAAATCAATGGTGCAAAAAAGGTGGTCACTCTGTAAGTATAAGTGCTTGTAGAGTATGGAGGGTAAGGGCCAGAGTTTGACTATTCAGGAGAGAGTTTCACACACATATACATTTAGATTAGGTTATAGTAGAATTTCTATCTTATATATAAAAAAAAAAAAAAAGGTGCAAAAAATATGTAATTCTTATGAAGTTATACCAAATGTAACTTGAATCTCTCTCTCTCTCTCTCTCTCTCTCTCTCTCTCTCTCTCTCATTATCATTGTACTAACCCAATGAATTTTGGGTTAATTGACAATTCTTACTCTCATAAAAAGGATGGAGGGTGAGGTTATTATTTCAAATACTGATAACAGAGATCAAGATTTAATTCCCTTTAAAAGAAGGCGTGAGACTTAATTATTATAATTCTTTGTAATAAAATGATATTGACATGAGGTTGGTGCAATTTTGAGTGTTTGAAACTTTTATTATGTATATAAATTTAGGCGAAAATATTATTTTGGTCCTTACATTTTGGGGCTATGATCAATTTGGTCCCTACATTTTGATAATAGTCAATTTGGTTTCTGTTATTTTCAAATTGTAATCAATTTGGTCTCTATCATTAACTATTAACAGAAAATGTCTAGGTGGAAAACGGTATAAATTGTTGGCACACTTAAAGATGATGTGACTGCTAAAATAGTAATAATGAAATTACCACATCAGCTTTTGAATTTAAGAAAATTAATTTATTAATTTTAAATAAATTAATTAATTAAAAACCAAAAATAAATTAGAATTCAGATCTGGGAAATCTTGAACATAGACGAAGATGAAGCCAGAAAAATTAAAACCCAAATCAACATTTAGGCTGTGTTTGGTTCCCATAAAAATATTTTTCGAAAATAGCCTATTTTCTGGAAATGCTATTTTCGGGAAAGGAAAATATTTTCAAGTGTTTAGTTGCAATATAAAAATTGTTGTAGAAAATATTTTCATGTGTTTGGTTCTATTATGAAAATGCTATTTTCCTACAATTTTTTCACATTTTTTCAGCATTCAAACAAATTTTATTACAAAAAATTTCAAAATCATAGTCAATTCACCAGCAAATTCCGGCAATCAAAAGCCACAACCACCAAAACATCACCACCACACCACCACAACAACAACAAAAATCAAACTTTAAAAAAACAAAACTGAGAGATCGAGGAAGAGAAAGCGAGGAAGAGAGAGTGATCAAGCGGCGAGATCGAGGAGGCGATCGACGAGATCGAGGAAGAGAGACCGAGCTCGAGAGGGTGACGAGATCATGCGGTTTGTGGCGATGGGTCTAGGTCGAAGGTCGAAGGCTCTGGGTTCATCGGTTCGTGGGTCGAAGGTCGCCGGCGGTTGCTCGTGTGGTTGCTCTGGGCTTGAAGCGGCAGTTCGAGCTCACGGCTTGTGCTCTCTCTCTCTCTCTCTCTGTGTTTTCCAAAAAATGATATTTGAAGTGAAAATAAAAAGAGAAAAGAATTTCACCTTTGACTCATGGTCAACTGAAAAGAATTTCCGGAAATGCTATTTTCTATGCGCAACCAAACACCCGCATTTATAGAAAAGCATTTCCGGAAGTAGTTTTCACCCAAAACAAATGCAGCCTTAGTCAACCACGAGTCCCCTCTCCTTATCCATTTCATCAAAAAAAAAAACCACGTGTCCCTTCTCTTTGGTCCGATCCAAGAACCTATTAGGGAGTAATGAATCTAAATCGGGGTCAGGTGGTGGCAAAGACTCTTTGCTTTGGTCCTTTGTAGGTGGACTCTGAACTACCCACAAGAACCTTTGCTCACTTCTCTCTAACCTTACAGCTAAATCCTTCAACTACTCCTTTGAGAAAAATCGTAAGCTTCCAAAGCACAAAAATACAACGCTCCCATTGGATTGTATGTCCAGCCATTTTAAACATTTCACCTCATCAATCATTTGAAGCAATCAATGGTACATCACAAAAGATTGGTAGGGTGAGATCATTTGGGACACAAAGTCCATTGGATAAATTTTCCAAGGCTCTTGGTTCGAGTGATTCAAACAAGTTTACAATGATTCTAATAGATTTTGGTATATGAGTTTCAAAGGTTGATTTGGGTTTTGGTTTTTCTAGGTTCATGTTCGCTCATGTTTAGGATTTTCCAGATCTGAACTCTTTATTTTTTTTTTTGGGATTTCAGTTTTTATTTTTAATTTCTTTAGAATTGATATATATATATATATATATATATATTTAATACAGATGCTGATTTGGCAATTTATTATTATTATTTTAGCAGCCATATCAACTTTAAGTGTGCCAAAAATTCACACTGTTTGTCACTTAGACATTTTCCATTAGTACTTGACAGTAGAGATCAAATTGACTGCAACTTGAAAATAATAAAAACTAAATTGACTGTTAACAAAATGTAAGGACCAAATTGACTGTAACCATAAAATGTAAGGATTAAAATAGTACTTTCGCCATAAATTTATTTAGATAATTTAATTGAAATCTTCTTACATACTGAGCAAATTTATGGCCAATTAAAAAGTATGTACAATGATTAGCTAATTTTCAAATCACATTAATTTGCAACTCTAATGAATGTTGTTAAATATGTATTAGTTAGGCTTTTAGGGTCTTGAGGTCTCATGGTTTATCATCATCTTCCTCTCTATGGCTGTGGATCACAGTCGTGCTAAAAGATTCAATTCTAGAAAACTTGAGAAAAATTATCCTTTGGTGCGGTTAAATGCAACTGAGTTTTGAATTTTTTTGGGATAAGTGAATCTGATAATTTGTCACACACCACATAATACAAACTATATATATGCATGAGACTTTTAATGTTCACTGATGGTGCATTACCTATATATCCCTTTTTAGTTTTTTTTTTTTTTTTTTTAGCTTTGATTTAAGTCACTGTAAGTGTAACACATCCTTAATTGATATAGTCAACTAGACCAGAGTCTTCTTTTTTCCCCATATATTTTCCTCCTTATCATTTTGGTCATTATCTTTGTGCTTTTGGTGCTATGAATGATGTTTGCCACCATACGTCATGACAATGAATTTATTTTTTTGAGAGAAAACATAGCTATGACAATGGCTTTGTAATTTGTTAACATTGAAATATTTGAGGGTTGATATTGTAAGAAATGAAGTGATTTATGGGATAGGAATGTGATTAGTGCACCTCGAAGAAGTTCTCCCACCTGATGCTGTTAATAAAGAAGCGATGCTCATTCTTGCCAATATTTTGTAGACTGAGATAGTAAGAAATGAAGATAATTTATGGGCGGCCGGAGAATGTGATGAAAGGGCTTATCAAAGAGGTTCTCCCTCCTGGTGCTATTGATAAAGAAACAATATCCATCCTTGCCAATGCACTTTACTTCAACGGAGCTTGGTTAAACGCTTTTAATGCAAAGTTGACTCGACATAAATATTTTTATCCCCATGATAGAGAACTAATTCAAGTTCCCTTCAACGTCGGAGACACAGAAGAGAACATGGGCGGCGCCATGCATAGTTCAGGGGGTTCAAATAAACCCCCTTAGATAATTTTTTATTTTATTTTATTATATATATATATATATATAATTTTTTATTGTTATTTTACCCTCCTGAAATAAAAATTTGAACACTTTGACCCTAAATTTTTTAAAACCCACTTGAAATAAGTTTAATTATGATTCTCTTAATAATGTTTTGATCTTTTTAAACACAAAAAAAGGCCTAACAATAAACCAATTTTATCTAAAGTTTAGGAGAAATAGTAAACCCAACAACAAAAGTAATTTTTTTTTTATCTTAAATCTTAAATAAATAAAAACCTTTTAGATCTTAACAAATTTGAAATAAACTAATAGAAAATACATAGTTTACCTTGTATATTTATATTGTTTCTAAACAAATGCGTATAATATTGTATATTTTTTGCAAATGTGTATAGTATCATTATCTATAATGTAAATCTTACATTGATTCTAAACAAACAGCATAATTGTCTGCAATGTACAAAAAGTAGACTGAACTTACAATTTAACAATTATCTGCAATGTACCAAAGTGGACTGAACTTACAACTTACAATTATCTCTTAGTTTATTATCTCTTGTCTGCAATGTATCAAAATTATACCGTACACGTGTACAGTAAAATTGTTAAATTGTTATATTTAAAAGACAAAACAACAAAATCTAAAAGGCATAAATAAATTAAAACTAATTAAGAAACTTATAGCTCTACTGATAAAGGGTTCAATTTGACATTTTTTTTTTTGGTAAACTGGTTCAATTCTGCTCTCGCTTAAAGAACCAAAAGACAATAAATATAACAATTTTATTTGTTTTTAGTTTATACTCACCTAGAACTGAACTTGACTTAATAGACTGAATTGGACTGGAATGAACATAAGTGGATCAAATAGACCAAATACAATAATTGGACCAACATGGACTGAATTGGACTAGAATGAACCAACGTGGACCAAAATATACCATATGGACCAAATTCGACCAAAGTAGACAAAAATTGACCAAATGGATTGAATTAAATATATGGAATTGGACCACACCTTTGTCTTGCCCTTTACCGATGTGGGACAACAAAACAATTTAAGCGGATACAATCCCACATTGGAAGGTTAACTCACTTTTACATACCTTCTGCTCATATAATAATTCTACCAGAACCCTTCACTGTCAAACACATTGGTCTTAAGTCAGGACACAAGGAAAAGATGGAGCACTGTTTGCTCATGGCTAGGCAACTCATGCTCGACCAGATGAGTAAAGGGTGCAACAAAAATTTCGTGATGTCTCCAATGTCAATCGTCGTTGCATTGAGCATTCTGGCTTTTGGTTCACGAGGTCGCACGTTGGAGCAACTGCTGGACTTCCTTGAAGCAAAGGACATGGATGATCTCAAAGCCAAGGCCTCTCTGATTATGTCTGCTGCTGCACCAGCCGAGAACACCAAAGGTCTGATTCTGTCTTCTCTTAATGGGGTTTGGATTGATCAACGTTTCGCTATGAGACCCTCCTTCAAGGAGATTGCCGAAACCGTTTTCAAAGCAGAAGCCAACGCTGTTGACTTTCTGAATGAGGTATGAAACTCATCTTTTTCATCGCAATTAATCTCTGTGCTGTGCATGCATGCATGGACTGTGGGGTTTTTTACATTTAGTTCTTTAATATTACTAGTATATGAAAAGGATGATGATGCAATTAGCTATGTTGGTATAATTACTAAAGTTTGAGATTTTCAAGGTGTGTTTGGATATCGCTTATTATTGAAAACTGAAAACTGAAATATTTTTAAATGATTGACTTTGAAATATTTTTACAGGCGGAAATAGTAAGGAATAAAGTGAACTTATGGGTTAAGAATGCGACAAAAGGGCTCATCAAAGAAGTTCTCTCACCTGGTGCTGTTAGTGGGGCAACAATAATCATCCTTGCCAATGCACTCTATTTCAAGGGAGATTGGTTATATCCTTTTAATGCTAAAAATACTCGACCAAAAATTTTTTATCCCCTTGTTGGAGAACCGATTAAAGTTCCCTTCATGACCGGCAAAACAGAGGTGAAACATTTTTTTGGATCCTTCGAAGAATTTAAGGTTCTTAAGATCCCATATAAGGAAGGACAAGACAACAGGCGATTCTCTATGTATGTCTTTCTTCCTGAGGAGAAAAATGGGTTACAAGATGTAATTCAAAGGTTTAATTCCAACCCAAAGTTATTAGATAAATGCTTTGATCTACAAAAAATACATCTTTCTGATATGTTGATTCCAAAATTCAAGTTTTCATATGGGTTTGAAGCTAAAGAAATTATGAAAAATCTTGGATTAACATTACCTTTTGAGACGGTTGCGGATTTCACAGACATTATTGAATCTCTTGAAAGTGGAAAAGTTTTCGTCTCCAGCATTGTTCAAGAGTCTTGTATTGAAGTTAATGAGAAAGGCACAAAAGCCGCTGCTGCTACTTGTGTCTCTATACAGGTCGTTTCACGTCCACCTCCACGACCAAGTTTTGTGGCAAACCATCCATTCATGTTCATGATTAGAGAAGAAATATCTGGGATCATATTTTTTGTTGGAGTTGTACTTAACCCCCTTTTAGGTTAATTGATATAGGTTTATGTTAAGAGGGTATGTTGAGTCTCTTCAAAGTTAAATTTTATAAGGATTTGTGAATTCAAATTTTAGATACTTTATTTTGTTTGTATTTTTTATGACATTCTTTTTATATATATATATATATATATATATAGGCTTAAGCTTAAGATCATCTTATCACTAACCCAATGAACTTTGGGTCAAATGACAATTCTTACTCACATGAAAATAGGTGGAGGGTAAGGTTATAAGTTTGAATACTGCAAATTAATGTGTTACTATTTACCATTCCAATAAATTTAATAGAACCACACAGAGATTAAGATTTTAATTTCCCTTCAAAGAAGGCATGAGACTTAATTCTTATAGTTCTTTCATCTTTGTAATAAAATGATATTTATATAAAATTTGTGTAATTTATAATGTTTGAAACTTTTATTTTGTATATATATATTTATTTAGATAAATTAATTGAAACTTTCATACGTACCGAGCAAATTTACGACTAACAAAAAAGTATTTACAATGACTAGCTAATTTTAAGTTTGCTAATGAGTGAAAGAGTGACTTCTTCGAAATGTTTGAGCCTTTATAGGTTTGTGACCCTGTTTCTCTCTAATTCAAATCAAATTTTCCAACTCTAATGAATGTTGTTAAATATGTATTAGTGAGGCTTTTAGTGTCTTGAGATCTCATGTTTTATCATCTTCCTCTCTATGGCTGTGGATCAAGTCGTGCTAAAAGATTCAATTTTAGAAAACTAGAGATAAATTATCCATAGGTTTGGTTAAATGTTTTTTTCCTATTTCTTTTGAATTTTAGACATTCAAATTATTTCAACTGAGTTTGATTGTTTTCTGGATTCGAAGCAAGAAGCTCTCTAACCACTGATAAACAACAGTTCGGCTCCTATCTCAGAGCGGCACCATATTCTGGGTCCATATCAAGACACCCAACAACGGCTGATTTGGAAAAGGTGGCTGAATCGAAGAGATTGGCTGAAACGGCAAGGTTACTTGAAACGGAAACTCTTTATTATCATAAAAGCTCAATTCTGGCCTCTACTCTTCCTAAAATTCCGGGATTGAGTTTCAGGGATAATAAATCTCCTTCAAAACCAGCTGGTTCGGTAACGTGCTTTCTGTCCTGCAACAACAGAAAATTCCGCCACCCAGCTCCGTTGGTTGCCCATAAAACACCTTCCCAATATTATCTCGCCAATCCTGGAATCATTGAAAGAAGCCACGGTTGATTGCCTGTTTTGGGCTGTCCGACCTGCTGCTACCGCTGCACCCCTTCAGCTTCCAACTTAGTGACATAAATGGAAGCCACCCCAAGCGATGGTCCTCAAGGTTAATTGCAATGGTGCTGTTTTCTTGGAATCAAACAAATTGGGTATTGGAGTCGTTGTTCGAAACAGCAATGGGCAGGTCATCGATTCAATGTCACAACAATTGAATCAAGTGTATAAGTCCATTGAAGTGGAGGCCATGACAGCAATTAGAGGTCTAGAATTCGTGGCAGAGCTGGGCTTCGATAGAGTGGTAGTTGAGGGTGACTCAAGCTTCGTGATGAAAGGTTTGAAGACGAGCTTGTCTTCCTATGGTTTGCTTATTTCGGATGTGTGTTTTTGAGAACCTTTTTTTCTAAATTATCCTACTCTCATGTTAAGAGAGAGGATAACAAAGTTGCACATTGTTTGGCTAAACTAGTAGTAAATTACTCAGATAATGTAATATGGATGGAAAATATTCCACCATCAGTTTATTCTTTTGTTCAAGTTGATTTAGCCACCGATTTGGAATAAAATAACTCAATGTCTTCCTTCTCAAAAAAAAAAAAAAACTATATATCCCTTATTAATAATTTTTTTTTCATAATTGCTTTAAGTCACTATAACATTCTTAAAATTTTGGGTTGTAAATAAAATAAGCTGTTTATGAACAACTCGAGCTTTTTTTTTAGAGAGTTTCAACCTTGACTCATGAAAAAACCTTTTTTGTGTTCGTTTATTTAGTAAACAAGTCAAACTCAAGCCCAACTTTAGGCTCAATTAGTAAATGAACAAAACTTAAACATAATAATGTATTCATGAACAAGCTCGTGAACATGAGAGTTCTAATTAATTATATATAATACTATATATTAAAAAAATATATTTATATATAGACTTGAAATTTGGTTGTATAAGTTTTTAAATTGGTTCATACGATATACAATTATTATTTGTAGTTCATTCATAACTTTTTTTTTTTTTTTTTTGAGAATCTAGTTTATTTATTACATAAACAATCCATATGTAGTAAAAATTCATAGATTTATAAAGAGTTAAAACATTTTAGTCATGGTTTTACTATATATAGGGAAATAATAAGTTAATTAAGTAACTCATGAACAAGCTCGAGCTTGCTCGACAAGTAAATGAACCTAACCAAAACATGTAATATTATTTGAAGATGAGCTTGAGCTTGGTTCATATTCAAAATAAAATTAAATAAACAAATCTAAATGGTTAATACTCGACTCGGCTCGTTTTGGGCATTACTCAAAATAGTCAACTAATTGCTTCTTCTTTTTTTCACATATATTGTCCTCATTTTTGTCATTATCTTAGTGCTTTTGGTGCTATCGATAATGAATGATGTTTGCCACCATATCTCATGACAATGACTTCTTTTTTTCTTTAGAGAAAAGATAGTTATGACAATGGCCGGCTTTATAATTTGTTAACATTGAAATATTTGAGGGTTGATATAGTAAGAAATGAAGTGATTTATTATTTATGGGCTAAGAATGTTATTAGGGCACCTCGAATAAGTTCTCCCACCTGATGCTATTAATAAAGAAGCGATGCTCATCATCCTTGCAAATACAGAAAAACCACAAAGGTGAAACACTTTTATGGATCCATCCAACAACCTTTAAAGTTCTCAAGATCCCATATCAAAAAGGGCAAGAAACAGTCAATTTTCCATATGTGTTTCTTCCCATAATAAAGATGAATTACAAGAACTAATTCAAAGGTTCAATTCACTGACACTTTAGAGTTATTAATCCGATTATCGGATTACACTAAGAAAAGAAAAATAAAAAAAAAGGCCAAACATAACCATATAATCAACCTATTCTTAGTGTACGTTGTGCAATGCATTCTTCTTTTGAGACAAGGAATGTATATACAATGAATTGGTAGTTGATGAAAATCCCATCAAGTAGTGGAGCTCCCAGAAAAGTATGCTAAAGGTCCAACAATAGCAGCATTGATATAAGTGGCAGGTTCTGAATGACTATAATCAGTACGATCATCTGGGAAGCCATCATTTTGGTTTGGACCTCCTACAATGGCTCCAGTCAAGATGTTAGGATTAGGATTTGATGTATAGAAGAATGGTTGGAAACCACCATCGCAGCCTATAGCTTGTGCATGACTTGCCAATGAGGGCAAGGAGGATCCTCTGTGGTGAATTCTCTTTGGAAAGTATGCCCCATATCCTACCATATATGACATTTTCAATGGGTTCACACCTAATATATAGTCAACCTGTAATTTCCACAGTTTATTCTCTTTAGAGATAAGAAGGGAGATAGAAACAAAACAAGTGAAAATTAGAACATAATTTCTTTAATTACTTGCCTGTTTCTTTGCAAGGTTTCTTAGGGAACTTGAAGTGACCAAAAGGCTGCCACAGTTAAATGTGTGTTTTGTCGCAGACATGTACTTGGAATAAGTTGTGAGCAAGAATGTTATGGAAGTAACATACTGAAGGTTGCTTTCAGGTAACTTGAACATGAGCCCACCTTCATTTTAGAGGATTTTGTGGTTAGTAATATATCCAAATTTGAAGCAGGAGTCAAGGGGACAAAATACGCACAGAACATTCTAATCAACATATTTGCTCTTATATCTAACTTTAGCCTTAGGAGTAGAGCAGACATTGTTTTCTAGTTGTTTGCGAGGACTGAGGAGTCTCCCCAAAGCATTGTACAGCTCGTGCTTCATTGATGCAAGTAAGTTTTTCATAATTATTAATTGTGAATTTCTTTACTTGTAATTAATGTTGTATCAAAATATCATCTTAATTGAGGCAGTTTCGAGCCCACTTGAAATAAATTTGAGCAAACTGTATAATAACTGACCTTTATAATGCAATTGTAGATAAATAATTTGGAAAAGATTGAAAAGTGGTGCACAAAGTATCGTAAAAATTTGGCTAAAATCTAAAATATATCCTTTAAGTTTGGATAACTTTTCATTTTCATCCATAAAGTTAATTTTTTGTGACTTTAGTCCTTAAACTTTTATATTCTTATCAATTGGTTCTTCTGTCCAATAATTGTCATTCAATTTAGGAAAACAACATCGCATTAGATGTTGTGATTCCTACAATTTTATAAGTAGTAATGGACAGAATAACCTACTTAAGAGAAATGTAAATGTTTAAGGGCTAAATTGACAAAAACAAACTTTAAGGATGAAAATGATAATTCATCCATTTTTAACATTTTAATTTTAAATTTATCTAAAACAATTGTAAAAGTATTTTTAACATGACAATTCTATAGTGGTTCTTCATAAATAAAGGGAAATGATTACATATTTGTGGACATATACCAAACTTAATAGAAAACTCACGACACCACAAAATTACTATTAAAATTGTTAATAGCTATCTTTACCTTGTGTATATTGTGTACTTGTGTAGGGAGAGTTGGGCAAAATCCGGCACATGAAATCTTCAGCTTGTTGCTTGAATGAATCAAAGTTCTTATCATTGTTAAGCAAGGCTCTCTACATGAAGGAAACCAGCATATCAATTGTTAAGAGAGACATTTAGATGAACTTTGTTGAAGTACTTATTAACTGAAAATACCATAAAAAAAAATTTCGCTTTTTTTTGGTTTGGAGATTTGGAGTCCACCAAAACAAGCTCAAAATTTTTTTTTTTGTTTTAATTTTAAAAGTTGGCTTTTTTGGGTTTGGTAAATGTACTCGTCAAGCCCTTTAACTAGCCTTGATAGAAATATTTAGATTTACTTGATTCAAATATGTTAAAAGTTTATGAAGAGCTGAAAAATATCCTATTACTTAATTACCACTGACACAAATTTTATATAGAACATAAGAAGTTGATAATGATATTGTCAGTAAAATTTATTTAGTTTTCCAATACAATAATAGCTCTTTTACCCTGGATAGGAGGACACGAGCACCAGCATATTTATTGTCCCAGCTGAAGATATCTGTTCCATCATCAGCTCCCAGTGATTTCAAGAAATTGAAGTAAGAAACATCGTTTGTAGCCATTAGAAGCCATGCAGCTCCCCAAAGCAGTTCATCCTACAAATGTTACATGAACAGAATTGATAAGTAAAGAATATCAAACAGTAATAATTTATGGGTGGCAATCCATTGGGCTGGAATACCAGAAAGACATTAAAAACCATCTTATTGGACTAGTTTATACTGACCCAATATTTTGAAAGTTGGGCCTTTTTAGGTTCCTAAAGAAAGACCCACTAGTTGTTTCACAAAATTGGCCATAAACAGCTAAGTAGGTTCAATTAACACATTACATAGGAACCATATGTACTTATGTAGCATCATGATTTTCAACTACAAGCAGTCTCACCTTATATCCAGAATATGAACAATAAAATGGGCACACTGCAGACCCAAGTGAATCGCTATAGGCACCTCGAAATTGCATTGCGAATTGCATGACATTTTTTGCTGTTTTCAATAGCAATCTTGAGTATTTTGGATCAACCTTCCTAAAAACCATGGAAGCAGCAGCTAATGCAGCTGCGGTCTCACCAGCCACATCCGAACCTGGGTTGCTAGGAGAGACCGAGTAAACGGACCGAACTGTGTCCATGTCCTCGGGCCGCTCCCAACACTTGTGATCCACGTTTGGATCACCAACACCAACATAGAGCTTACCAGGGGTAACAGTGGCACATTTTATGAAGTAGTCAGTGGCCCATCTGATTGCGGCCCTTGTTTCTTGTAATTGGGGGCCCATTTTCTTGCCATATTCTAGTGCGCCCCATGATAGCATAGTGGTGGTGAAAGCCATTGGAAAATTAAATTTGACATTGTCCCCAGCATCATAGTAGCCTCCAATTAAATTCACCTGCCAAATTAAACAAAGTATTTCTTTTGATCTCAGACTAACAATTGAATTATCAAAAGATAGTCATAAAAATAAGGAACACCAAACCCAAAAAATAAGTAAATATATCATATCTATAAAACCGTTTCATAAAGTACCCCTCTCAGAATATATGAATCTCACACATGTAAAACTCACATGTTGTGAGAAGAGTATTTAATAAATGGTTTTATAAGTTAATTTTTTTTTCAAATTATTTTCTTTTTGTTTCAAGAAATAATGGACCATGCAAGTTGTGGTTTATTAAACTTAATAGTTTATCACTACCATCACATTTGTGGGGGTTATTTTAAATAAATGAAAAGAAAAGGAAAGAAAAAAAAAATTAAAAGAGATAAATTCTCCTAGTAAAAGTTTGGTATCAAAGTTAAAACATATACAACTTGAATTAGCTTAGCATGGATTAAAGGCTTCCCTAGTGACAAAACAAAAGTAAAAGTTTTTTTTTTTTTTTTTAGAGAATTTCAACTTATGGATTCTGCTCCTGATGATAGCTTTTTTTCATTAAACTACCAATCAATTTTTGGAGTAAGAGGCCCTAGATCTCTTATACAACCATCAGAAACTTTATCAGTTGAGTTAACTGGAATCCACAACAAAAAATAAAAGTTAAAGAGTTTTATAAGTCATAACTTAATAATAATTTATTATTATTATTATTATTATTATTATTATTATTATTATTATCTCCCTACGAGGAAATTAGATTCAAATATTATATCTCACTTGTTGCAAGTAAGCTAACAACAAAAATAAATAAATA
This sequence comes from Quercus gilva, assembly GCA_023621385.1. Classification (NCBI taxonomy): domain Eukaryota; kingdom Viridiplantae; phylum Streptophyta; class Magnoliopsida; order Fagales; family Fagaceae; genus Quercus; species Quercus gilva. Next base: position 8,423,797 of record CM042481.1, on the reverse strand, counting down.
AATAATAATAATAATAAAGGAAGAAAGAAAGAAAAACAAAAGGTTGATAATGGCAATAACATACATGGGCAAGAAGACCATCAGATAGGCCAGAGTTGGACCTCCAAGTAATTTGTTGGGTTTTAGGGAGGCTCCCAGACCTCTGGCCTTGGAAGAACAATAAGGACTTTGCTAAGGCATCTCTATAGTTGGGATTGGCTTGGACACTGTCCAAGCCAATTACAAAGGAGGACAAGAAAAACAAGAGGCAGAAAGAAGCTCCCTTAATCATGATTCTCATTGGTACTTGCTATTGCTAAAGCACCAATGCGCTCAATTTGTTTTAACTTTGAATTAGTTTTTATGACTTTGATTCAACAATGACATGCCTTTATATAGGAAGACGAACCTCAATTACTATAGCGTATATTAAGGCTTTTCTTGCATGAATCATTTTGTTTATTGTAATTATATTAAATTGTTACTTTTAAATTAGGGTTTTGACTTTTCATAGGTTTAGCATCTTGTCTCAATCCTTCGGGGTTTGGCCAAATTCCAATAGATAAACCCCAAATCCCGCTCCTGTTACAACGGCCGAAAGACCCAAATCCCATCCACCATAATTGTTAATGAGTAATGTTAGACTTAGAAATAAACTTTTTTTTTTTTTAAATCATAATAGTTGACATAACTGGCTATAATTAGATTCTAAAAAAAAAAAAAAACCAGTTATAATTAGTGTAAAATCAATTTCACTTCAGTCTAACGTTAACAATACTTTTATTATACAGTAATTATAATAGATCATGTCAAAAATTTTGAAAAAAGTTATGAAAAATGTTGTGTGCCTAAGTTTAGTAATTAAGTAAATGAATAAGTTTAGTGATAAATCCTATTCTACAATTTATTGAAGTTAGAGATTGTAATTCATGGAGAAAAAATTAGTAATTGTTAATCACTCACAACTTACCACTTTAACAAGTTGTGAAAAAATATAATGAAAAAAAAAAATATATATATATATATATCCTTTTTTTTCATTTTGTAATCATAATTTTAAACCTGATAGGCTTGATAGCCCATGCAAAAGAGGGGGTAAGGGAGAGAGAGAGAGAGAGAGAGAGAGAGAGAGAGAGAGAGAGAGAGAGAGAGAGAGAGAGAGAGAGAGAGAGAGAGAGAGAGATTGGAACGTGCTTTTCCTATATATCATTGAAGCACATTATAAAAGTAGCACAAAAATTCTAATGTTGTCACTCATAAATCTCTCCTTTTCTTGATGACATAGTTTTGGTCGAATATTTCAATGCATTAAATTAAATACGATGTAAACACGTCCATACCCATCAATTAAAGTAGATATATATAGATCATGACACATTTAGTACTATCATAAAATGAACCATAATGAATGTAGATGGCAATTAAGAAACACATTGAGACACTCCTGCACTAGTGCCACTCATATGTTGTTCTTTGTTGGTTTCGTTCATGCCCGACCATTAATGAAAACCAAAAATTAAAATGCCACGTCAATGGGAAAAAGAAAGTCCTTGATTAGTGATTATGGGTCTTTGTTTTGGTGGGTAGTAACCAACCGTAACCAAAAAAACTGCAAAAATAACGGCAACCTTTTTCCTCGTTGAAATTTGCAATATTCCTTTCTTTTTGTCTAAATGTCAGGGTAAAGGGAAGGCGCGAATGGCGCGCTTTTACTGGCCTTAGATCACGCTAGGAAATCGGCGCCAAAGTAATTTAATCAAATCAAATAAATTTTTTTTTTTATTTTAAATAAAAATGATTTAGAGTGTGAGAATGAATGAGTGAATGTTGCTTTTCTTAACTTAGTTGCTTTCACTTCATTCTCGTCTTGGGATCTTATCCACTTTGTTCCCATGCTTTAGGACTAAGCTTTTGGCGCTTATTTTAATTTTCTTGAATTTTTTTTTCAACATTGTTTAGTGAGTGTCTTAAAGACATAAATTAAGATATATTTTAATTCTTTTATATATATATATATATGGACAATAGAGTTTAACCTATGATATTTACTGGCTACTGCAAGCTAAACATCAATCGATTTTTGACGTAAATAAAATTTGAACTCCAAATTTTTTATTCAACTATAATAGATTTTATCATTTCCATCTCTTATTATTCTTAAATATCAAAAACAACACAATCATTTTGAGACTAGAATAACTGGTGAATTATTGGCAGGTGCTAGTTTTCTTTCCCAAAAAAATACACGACAGATAAAATTGAACTTATAAATTTCTTAACCTGTACTTGTAGTGTTCCCATCCTGTTAACAAAAGAGACAAATAGTAAGCATATTTTATTTCAAAAGTGGGCAATCAGCAATGCGACATGTCATCTAACTAATCAATCACTAATGTAGGATTCAAGATATTCATAATGGAGACAAAGATTTGTTTGAGCTAAATTTTCATTTTGCTTTGCCCGTTTGCATCACAATTTCAAATCATACTTTTTTAAAAGTATAGGTTTTTTAAACGATACTTTTTTTAAGTATAATTTTTTTAAACAAATCTAATTTCAAAAAAATTAAAAAATAAGTTATACTATCAAGAATTTCATAGCTCAATTATCACATCTTAATATTCCCGACGAAAACATTTATAATTCAAATATTCTCTTCTCTTTTGTAACTATCAAATAATAATAATAATAATAATAATAATAATAATAATAATAAGTATTACCAAACCAAAAATATGTACCAGCAGGTACTCTGTTGCCTAACCACAAGTGCAAGCTTAGCTTTTAACCACTTGTAATACGAATATCTTACACTGAGGTTAATTTTGGCACCTTTAGGCTAAAAGTGGGTTAATTTTTCTGGGTACGATGACATGTGAAACACATTTTAGATTATAGGCTTGTCTTGGACAAATTATGAAGCTCCTTCATTTGTCTTTGCATGCGCATATATATTACTTATTAGTGAAATAAACTCAATCAGCGGGAAAGGTAACCCAAATTAACAAAAGATTGATCGGCTGAGATGACGGGTAGCCTCATGTTTTGCTTATTTCTTTGACAACTTACGTTACTTTTTGTTTGTTTGTTTTTTTTTTTTTTTTTAATTATTTGCCTTAGATTATTTTCTACATTAGGCACTTCCTTTTTCTTTTTCACTTTTGAGCTAGGATAAATTTTTAACTTCTTCTTTTTTCTCCCCGTTTTTAACGAGATTCGAAATATTCAACTTCTTGAGTAAACTAAATTTTGATTATTAATGTTAGGTTTTAGACTAACATATTTTATGTGACAAGGTCAAGGATTACATTTCTATGTATTTAAGATTTTAAGTCTCCGGGTTAACATGTTTCTCAAAAAAAAAAAAAAAAAAAAAAGTCTGGGTTAACATTTTGTCAAAAAAAAAAAACTGTGTTAACATGGAATTTTAAGTGATGGTAATTGAAGAATTCAAGTTCAATGAATTTCCTCATTCAAACTTGCTAAAGCGAAAGAATAATGTAGATAGAGACTTAATTTGCAAGTATTTTGCTTGATTCTCATTCAAGCGAAAATCATGCTGAAACAGATCGAATATAAATTTTGCTAGAAGAAAGATTCCTACTTTAGTCTTTGATCCTTTCTTTCTCTTGAGCATAAAACCAATAATAAATTATTTTACCCACTGATCTTATGCTCCCAAAGAGAGTGATTGTGAGAATTGCTTAAAACCACAAAGATCTGTTCCAATGAGTTCAGTGCAGCAAAGGTTACATAGAGAGTTTAGGTGGGGTGAAAATAGCCAAATACCATGTTTTGGAAAAATTTATGGCAAACTAGCACTGTTTCGAAAATATTTAGCAATCTACCACTTTTTTAGAACTCGAGTTCCCAGTGAGTTGCTAGCGTGGCACTGCTAATCTGGAATTTGTGTAATTAAAAAAATAATATTGTACTCGATATTACTGAAATCAAGTTTCTTTATAGTACTCAAGCTTCAAACTGTCGAGTACCTTGTTTTTCTTTTTCTTTTTCTACTTTTTGTTTCTATTGGAATGGCTTGAATAGTCAAACTTAGTGGCTTGACATTAGCCAACAAACCATTAAATGGCTTGCATGCCTGTGTCAGGAAGATGCATGATATTCAAGAAGTTTCATACGTGAAGAAATGTAAGAACTTGCATTAAATGTTCTTCATGAATTGTGAAAAAAGATGGCCAGGAACAACACTTGACATGCAAACCAAATTCATGCTTCTTTTCTTTTGGCCGAAATGGATTATACTTTGGCCATAAATGCTTGCCATTTTCTTTGACTTGACAAGTTTCATGAAAGTGCTGAAGTTTTGGAGAGAGAGAGAGAGAGGAAAAAAAAAAAAGAAAAAAAAAAAAAGGTACACGACTGTATGAAACTCGAGTACTATAAAGAAACTCGATTTCACTAATATCAAGTACCACATTATTTTTTAAGAGAGATGCTACGCCTACAACAATTTTACAACATTTTTACAACAAATTACAGGTAGTTAGTTATTATTGATTCAAATTTGAAACTAATACTAAGATTACTTTTTTGCCCCAATAATAACAACTAGTAACAACCTGCCACTTAGGATTTATTGTAAAAATATTGTAAAGATGTTGTAGACATATCATTTCTCTTTTTTTAATTACACAAATTTCAGATCAACAGTTTCACACTTGTGACTCATTAGGAACTCGAGTACTATTTATAACTCGATTTTGTGAAACTCAAGTACTAAAAAAAAGATAGATTACTAAATATTTTCGAAACAGTGCTAGTTTGCCACAAATTTTATCAAAACATGGTATTTGGCTATTTGGGCCGTTTAGGTTTACAAAAGTTTTGTATGTTCTGACTGATTGTTTTACTATTATTTTATAGGGGACTTTCTAACATGTTTGGAATCCCCATAATGGTATTAACTCGATAATGATTGTGGAGGAGGGGACTTTTGGTAATAGTTATTATGGCTGCATGCACTGTTAAATTGATATTGTTTGACTTAGTCTAAATTGTTCAATTTATCAATAAATTATAAATCTACTACTCAAATTACTGGGGATCTAAACCAGAATTTCCAATTATGTGCAGAATGTTGAACGTGACATAAATTACTCCCAAAAATAATAATACAGAAAAGAGAAAAATCAATTGTGTTCGAAATTGTACTTGGCTTTTGTTTAAAGTCATCTATATGTATACCATGCAGCACTCTGCTAATAATAGACGTATGGATAATAATATAATAATATAATACAGATATGTTTTTAGTTTCAAGTTTTCACCATATATACAAACATAATTAATAATTAACTTAAAAACAATTCTTGCTTATTGTGAGGGAAAAAAAAAAAAAAACAAACACGTAAGAGAATACACCAATGGTATTGAACATTTGTACTTCGAGGGAAAATCAATATCGTGTAGCAACAATACTTTCTGGTCAAACGCATGCCTACAGGCTTTGAGGTAACTTGATCAAAGGAAAAGCTTATTATTATTCTTCAGCAATATCATTGAAGATCCTCCTCATTATTATAACAACATGATGAGGACTTTTTTAGTGCTTCATTTCAATTTGAAGTCATTGATCGAAGTATTCAATCTATGGATTCTTAGTCACAAGATTGGAATTAAATGGTTTACGTCTTTTAATGCACATTGCATATAGTGCTTAGTATATTAAAAAGCAAAGCAGCCTAGCAATAATTGCTAAGCTTGAATGTTACTCAATATGATTATGATATTCGATTTTACAATGCATGAAACTAGCTAGCAGGTTCAAGCAATTGGTAGCCGCCTTCCTTGCAGAAGCAGAAAGTAGCGTAGACATGTTGGCGGCAGCCTTGCATGCTGTTTGAAGCATATTCTTACTCTGCCATATCACAAAATGTGTGGCTATTTGAAATTTATAGGATTGGTCTTTGTTATAATACTAAGCTTTTTATGTATACAAGATTTGAATTCAAGTTCCCTGTAATATTAAGACAATAATGAGTTTTTCTTTTTTAATTATGTGTACAAGGTTACAAGATTCGAATTGAAGTATCTTATTAAAACACAACATAGATTTATACATTATAAGTCTGCCTATATGCATGATTAACAGGACTTTATGCCAATCTTTCAAAGCCAAGTATGTTCTAGTTAATTTAATTGATAGTGTCTCTTATTATCAAATAAGATAATTAAATTCAAATCTTGTCTACGTAAAAAACTACTTAATATTTTGGTTGAAAGACAAATAATAATTATTAGGAGAAACTACATATTTGGTCCCTATCCTTTATAGCATATTTTAATTTGGTCCCTAACCTTTCAATTGTGTCAATTTAGTCCCTAACTTTTTAGTGTCGTATCAATTTAGTCCTTATTGTTATATTATGAATGAAAATTGATGACATATCAAACGGTCAAAATAAAATTATAGCGTATTGTCACATCAATGAAAGCTAATATTTTATTTTGACTATTAGATACGCTATCAATTTTCATCCAAAAAATAATTGTAAGGACTAAATTGACACGGTACTGAAAGGTTAGGGACCAAATTGACACAATTGAAAGGTTAAGAGCCAAATTGAAATATGATGTATAGAATAGGGACCAAATACGTAGTTTACCCTAATTATTATTGAAAAAATATCATAAATTCAAATTATGTCGTATCTATAAAAATGAAAAAAAAAAAAAAAAAAGATATATACAAAAAAAAGTAAAAACAACTTTAAAAGCCAAGAATTGTAAACACCATTACCTGGACTGTAGCATCATTTCATTTGGAAGAGATTGTATGGTATGTCCAAAATAGAATGAGCCCAAAGCAACAAGGCCGATGTCAAATGTTCTTTCACTTTGGGCAACGCCGCAATGCCATTTTAAGGCTTACTTTTCAGATTCAAATGTGATGATATCTTTTTTTTTTTTTTTTTGAGAATCAAATGTGATGATATCTTAGCTTCATCTGATTCCTGGCCCAGCAATAGTGTTTAACTTAAAAGCCCGATATCAATCAGAGTCTAATCTATCTAGATTTTGAAGTAAGGCCCAGACTTTGGGCAACTAATCTTGCTTTCAGATGTTGGTTTATCTATACTATCTACAAGAGGATTATTCTCTTTAGACAAAATTTTTATATATTTCAGAAAACTCAGACCCTACATTTAATAAGGACAAAACTTAAGGACAACCCTTTAAAATTATAACTCCAACTTCACGTAAAATGCCTACAAAATAGGACACTTTCTTACTAATCCATGTTTTCAAAACAAACTTATCCAAAAATTAAAATTAAAAAAAAAAAAAAAAATCAGTATACTTTGATATTTCCCTCAGGTTATGGTTCTTGGCTTCAAGTTCTTAGTTCTAATATGCAACACAGCTACTGGTTCAGGTATCATCTATCTTGTTCATCAAGGGGTGGCAAAGTAGGAATGGGGGATTCCTACTGACCCAACTTCAGCTTTAAACAAGACACGTGAAAAACAGGGTGGATCTTATTATTAGAAGGAAGATCCAACTTATAAGCCACCTCCCCCACCCTTGGAGAACTTGGAAAAGCCCATAAAATCTTGGAAACAACTTTCACTTCCCTTTATAAGCTAAGGTTTTCTATTTATGGGGCTATATCCTCAAATACACTCAATCTTCCACCTGAAAGGACCTCTCACTCTCAGTCCTGTGCTTATATTTGCCTGGAGCTTCATTCTTTCTTATACAAGAGTTAAATTGGCCTTGAGGGAAGCCAAAAGATGTTTTCGCTGGCTGCATTAACTATAGTGCCAGGAATATAGTCTTGTAACTTTAGGGGTGAGTAGCCATACAATGCCTCAAAAAGAGTGAACTTAATGGCTGTGTGAAAGTTGGTGTTGAACCAATATTCAACCAATGGAAGCCACTCAACCCACTTATGAGGTTTGTCCCCAACAAAAGCCCTCAAATACTGCTCTAGGCTTTTATTTACAATCTCAGTCTGACCATCAGATTGAGGATGGTAGGTTGTTGACATAGCCAACTCCACACCCTGCAGTCTAAACAACTCAAAATAGAATTTGGAAGTGAAGGTAGCAACTCTATCACTGACTATAGTAGCTGGAAGAACATGACATTTAAAAATATACTGCATATACACCCCATAACCTTAGCAGCTGAATAAGGGTGGCTTAAAGGAATAAAGTGAACATACTTTGTCGATCTATCCACAACAACCAAAATAACCTCAAAACCTTGAGATTTAGTCAATCATTCCACAAAATCAAGACTCACATCAAATCATGGCTTAGATAGAATAGCCAATCATCACCACCTATTCTAGCTTAAACACAAGATACTTTTGAACATAAATATACAGAGTTCATGCAAGAAACTTCCAAAAAGAAACTATAAAGCAAGTATATTTGGGCAACTATACAACAAGTAAATTTGGCAATCTATGACATATTGGTGGATGGACGAAATAGAAATACTAAGCTCAGAAGACTCCTTGACATTTTCCATTAATATTGGAGATATCTTAAGAATGAAAATATATTGCATGTATGATTTCTTGTCTCCGGTGGAGGACAACAAGAGAAGCTATGATCAAGTAAATGGAGTAGACCTTGAAAACTTACATTATAGAAATCCCGACAAGCCCCAAAATATTTTTGAGTGTTGACAAAAATGTTTAGCCAGATGTAGTCATGGTCATTGATTAAATGACATGCTTATATACCAAAACAGCATTCACAATAATTTTTTAAATCTAGATTAAGATTTATCCAATAGAAATACTAAGCTCAGTAGACTCCTTGACATTTTCCATTAATATCGGAGATATCTTAAGAATGAAAATATATTGCATATATGATTTCTTGTCTCCGGTGGAGGACAACAAGAGAAGCTATGATCAAGTAAATGAGGTAGACCTTGAAAACTTACATTATGGAAATCCCGACAAGCCCCAAAATATTATTGAGTGTTGACAAAACTGTTTAGCCACATATAGTCATGGTCATTGATTAAATGACATGCTTATATACCAAAACAGCATTCACCGTAATTTTTTAAATCTGGATTAGGACTTGTCCAATAGAAATTATTATCAACACCACCTATACTAGCTTAAACACAAGATACTTTTGAACATAGATATGCAGAGTACATGCAAGAAACTTACAATATATATATATATATATACATACATATATATACACACACAACAAGTATATTTTGCCATCTATGACATATTGTTGGATGGACGAAATAGAAATACTAAACTCAGTAGACTCCTTGACCTTTTCTATTAATATTGGAGATATCTTAAAAATGAAAAGATATTGAATATGTGATTTCTTGTCTCCAGTGGACTACAAGAGAATTTATGATAAAGTAAATGAAGTGGGCCTTGAAAACTTACATTATAGAAATCCTAACAAGCCCCAAAATATTTGTGGGTGTCGACAAAACCATTTAGGCACATATAGTCATGGTCATTGATTAAATGACATGCCTGTATACCAAAATAGCATTTACAGTAATTTTTTAAATCTGGTTTAGTAGTATTTGGGAAATCATTGGGTATCAACAAAACCATTTAGCCACATATAGTAGTCACTAATTAAATGACATGCTTGTATACCAATAGAACATTCACAACAATTTTTAAAATTTGGATTAAGATTTATCCAATAGAAAGTGTTACCAAGACCACCTATACTACTTTGGTAGTATCTAGGAAACCATTGGGCGTGCAAGAACTAAGTTTTTTCCAATTGTTAGTCGACAATTTATATTTACAGAATCTAACTTTATCAATCTCGACATGTGCAGTCATAATAATCCGTTCTCTAAGAAGTGCTGAAGTTATAATATGTAGCTTAGGATCCAATATTTTAGGACAGCCTTTGGCTTCCCATTCTTCTTTTCTCGGATTGTAAACCACTATCTAGGCAACTTCATCCATGGTGGCGGAAAAATAAAATTGATATTTTTGTCAAATTGTTTATTGCTTTATGTTTGTCATTATAATAGATTGCAAAGTAATTGCTATCAGGTTATTGCAATGAAATCTTTGTTTCAATAGCTTTATTGCAATAAATTGCAAATAATGACAAAAATATTTTGAGTCAGGTTATTATAATGATTTTTTTTTTCAATCATTTATTGCTTCATTTTTGTCATTATAATAGATTGCAAAGTAATTTTTATCTGGTTATTGCATTAAAATCTTCGTTGAAACAATCTATCACTTTAAGATTTTCATTGTAACAAATTACTAAATTAATTGGTACAGTGCAGTGATGTATTAAGGTCTTTATTGCAAGATAAAATTATAAGTTATTTTAACTAATTTTTTTTTTTAGGGGAAAATCAAAGACCTTAGATTAAGAAAAGTCGACTAAATCAGCGTGAAGTACAAAAACAGATTGTGGTGGAACATCCTCTATCCATAGCCAAATCTAAAACAGTAATAATATATCTAGCTAAACAACGAGCAACCTTATTACCTTCTCTCTTAACATGAGAGTAATGTAATTGAGAAAAAAACCTAGAATTAAACTTAACATCTTCAATCAAAGATCTATGCGAGGCCAAGGAGACATCATCACAAGTCAAGGCCTTCATAAATACTGCCGAATCACCCTCCAAAATGGCTCTTGAAACACTGACCTCCTGGGCAAAAATATGGGTCTTTGCAGCAACCAAGGCTTCAACCTCACTGGCAAGATAGGCTTGGGGCAGTAGCTGGGAGCATGAAGCAATCACCAGGCTAGAACTATCTAGGATTACAATCCCAATCTCGGATTTATTTTCAGCAAAAAAATGGCACCATCAAAATTGATCTTCATCCAATCACTTTGGGAGGTCACCATGTAACGTGAGTACAAGGCTGGCGGCTACGAGGATTGTGTTGAATGGCCAAGAACTAATTATTGTTGACGCAATACTTTACCACTTTTAAATTACAATTACAATGATATTATTTTTTGTTTCATTAACATTGGTATAGTGATGCTTCTTTCTTCCCCCAATAATGGATTCAGAATTTCAATTGTGAAATACTTGATGAGCCAATGACGTTTGTATTTGTAGTGGATCAATCTTGTGTTAGGAGTAATGTAAGAAAAGTGAAGGTTATAATGAATGAAAGTTTTGCAGCTAAGCTTCTTTAAAGGGTTACTTGCATTCAAATTTTCACTTACCAAGCAATCATTAAAATTGAATAGGACGTTTTATAATATATTCGGTTATAAAGCTATTTGTATAAATTTAAAGAAATAATTTTAAAAAATGGGCTATAGACTATAGTGGTGATGGAACTTACACAAAATTTATGCAGATAGCAAATTTTTTTTTTTTTTTCACAATTTGATAGTTATAATAAAAAGAGGAAAATTTGAATCTATTTCGTTAAAAACACCAAAAATTCCAACCAAATGGCAACATCCTAATCGTGCAAGTGAATTACATGACTGCCATGTTTTTCTAGTGGACCATGGTCCACATCCAATAATGCGTTAATACCTAACATGTGAGGGTCCAGTCAATAAAAAACGATATGTATTGCTTATGATATAGCTAATGTTTAGCAACCATTTTTAAGTGCTTTTGCTCAGAAATTTCTGTTAGATCTCATAAAATCTTCACCATTTCCAAGTTCTCTTCAACTAAAATTTAGCAAAAGCGTATCTAAAAAATTAATTAATTAATAATAGTAATGATAATAAAGTACTTTAGAACTTACTCACAGCTTCAACCAATTCCGTCTCCCCCTCATCATTAAAGAGTGACTTGCTAAAATAATAAATCTAAGGACACAATTTTTCATTATTATTTTTGAACCATTAACATATTCTTTTGTTATAACTTATAACTGATACAAGAGGCGGCTTGATGCATTTGGAGGCCTAAGACGAAAATTGATTATCATGTATTAGATGCAAAATTACTACTAATTAATATGAACTACGTAGAATTTTTTCTTTTTTTAGAAATTTTATAGACAAAAAAAGTTTGACAAAATTTTTCACACTTGTTGATGTAGCAGATTGATAGTGGTAAGTAAAAAAGTGGTGTTAATGGTAGACTTAGATGAAAACTAGTAAAAGTTTGCTAACTCAACTCTTATTATTATTCATTTTTTTTAGAAGTGCAACATTCACAATATTTTTTACAAAAAATCCTAGGTTTTAAGTTGCATTTTGTTTTCTATTTGAAAATATCACTATAATTATTTTTTTGCCATCAATTACAACCTATTACTTAACATTAGTTATAAAAGTATTGTGAAAAATATTGTAGACGTTACATTTTTCTCTCTTTTTTATTTATTTTTCATCGATCTGGTAAAAAAATAGTATTTTATTTATTGATTATAAATAACCTATTGGTTAAAATTTGAGGGCTTTTTTTTTGCTTGGGCCTTAGGCAACCACATTTCTTGCTCTACCATTCAGCCAGCTCTGATTGATACATAATAAAAATAATTTTTATGGACTGTAGTGAAGAAAATGATCTTACTCTCCATTTGGATCACGTGAGAGTGATATTGATCCACTTAATAAATGCTGAAAATCTTTCTTATACTTAATAACAAGTAACAAAAGCCTAATATGCACAAATCTCTCTCTCTCTCTCTCGCTCTCTCTCTCTCCTATAATTAAAAATAACCACCAAGACCAACACAGGTTCCCCACACCTAGTCCTTCAAGATTCATCAAAAACAAAATTCTCTCTCTCTCTCCTATAATTATAAATAGCCACTAAGACCAACACAAGTTCCCCATACATAGTCCTTCAAAATTCATCAAAAACAAAATGGCATGCACTGGGAAAATCATCTTTATTTGGAGTTCATTCCTTCTTATATCCCTACTGAATGTGAATCGAGCACGCAACCTTTTTGTGGCCCTAGTCTATAAACCTAGTAGCAACCCTATAGCTTCAGGATTCATTCAAACTAAAGACACCCATTTTGTACTAAATGGATCCCCATTCCTCTTCAATGGTTTTAACTCATATTGGATGATGCAGGTTGCAGTGGAGCCGAGTGAAAGGTACAAAATATCGAATGTGTTTCGTGAGGCTTCAGCTGTTGGGCTCAATGTTTGCCGGACTTGGGCATTTAGTGATGGAGGTTACCAACCTCTGCAAATATCTCCTGGTGTTTATGATGAGCTTGTCTTTCAGGTTATATTAATTGTCATATTAAAACATGTTTATGCTTGTATACATGCATTTTTTTTTTAGTTACAAGACTTGTTTTACATGCATATGCATTCCTTATTAGAATAATGGTTAAGTATCTAAAATTTTCACCATTTCCTAACCACTCACTTGAGCTTTTTTGAGTAATGAAATTTGTCACGACCTTAGAACAAATGGTAATGGAACAAAAAACCTCTATTCTACTAGGGTTTTTTATTTTATTTTATTAAAGGAGTATTTTACTTTATATTACACCAATTAGCCTATGTTATGTGTCTAATTTTTTTTTTCTTTTGATACTTCAGTTATATAAAGGAAAAAAAATATACATGAAACTGATTGTAATTAGTAGAACTTTCACGTTAAGACAAAAGATTTTATTTGGTTGTCTTGAATTTTGATCCTGCCCCCACTCTACCTTTCATTATCCAGTTAAAAAGTTAAAAACCACTAATTAGATAGCTTCTTTGAAATGCTGATTACTGTCAGTAATTATCAGGCACTTGATTTTGTGGTCTCTGAGGCAAGAAAGTATGGGGTTCGGTTAGTTTTGACTTTGACGAACAATCTCCAAGACTACGGAGGAAGACCTCAATATTTGCAATGGGCTAGAAGTGCTGGTGAGCCCGTTAATAGTGACGATGATTTTTATACAAATGCAGTCATGAAAGGGTACTACAAGAACTATGTTAAGGTATATTATAAGAGAGCCAAATATATAAATGAATTACAGAGAACATTTTATTTGCACTAGTATTTTGTAGAAATAAAAACGATGTATGTGCTAACAGATTGCCTCGTTTGCGTTTTTCTCTCTTTTGGGTCATATGTATATGCTTTTGTCACAGAAAGTGCTAACGAGGCTCAACACAATCACTGGAATTGCATATAAAGATGATCCGACAATTATGGCTTGGGAACTAATAAATGAACCACGCTGCCAAGTTGACTCTGGCAAGACCATAGACGTGAGCCATTGCACTCTTAATTAATTATTTAGATTTTAGAGCAATGTTAAGGATACAAAAATTTTCATAACTATTAAAAGACTGTGATGCACTTTTACTTAGGTCTGACACTATTTCTATTATGTACCAACCATATCAGATCATGTTAGTAGTTATGAAAAATGTTGTCATTGGACCCATATTAAATAGTTAATTTTATAGCTTACCTCACCATAGACTTATAACATTATGTTCAAACAGGTATGGGTTCAAGAGATGGGCTCCTATGTTAAATCCATTGACAACAAACACTTGTTGGGGATTGGTATGGAAGGTTTCTATGGAGACTCAATTCAAGATAGAAAGCAATACAATCCTATTCCTGGTTACCAAGTTGGCACAGATTTTATTAGCAATAATCTCATTAAAGAGATTGACTTTGCCACCATCCATGCATATCCGGATGCTTGGTAAGTTCTGAATCTTCATGCACGTTCACTAGGAAAGGTCATTATATTTTTCAGAATCCATAATGCTTAAAACCTCTCCAAAGTCCGTAAAAGTAGAAATTTTATGCATTGAACACAACTACTAAGGACATGTTTATAAGGCTAAAGAAGTGTGTAATTCTCAATAGGCTTCCCGGACAGGACGATCACTTGCTAATAGCATTCATTCAAAGGTGGTTGACAAGTCATTGGACAGACTCAAGGACTATTCTAAAGAAGCCACTGATTTTTGCTGAATTTGGAAAATCAAAGACATATCCAGGGTTTAATATAAGCGCTATGGACTACTTCTTGAACATTGTTTATACAAACATCTACAACTTAGCCAAAAATGGAGGAACAATGGGTGGCGGTTTAGTTTGGCAAATCTTCACCGAAGGGATGGAACCGTACTATGATGGATACGAGATTGTTCTATCCCAAAACCCATCTACAACTAGTATCATTGCTCAACAATCTAATAAAATGACAAAACTTGAACATTCATTGAATAACCCACATGGTGATATATTTGATCTGGCAAAACGATGAAGCACATGATGAGCTATCATTAAGTATATGAATGTGAAAAAATAGGAGAATATGAGAGCTTAGAATCAAGTATAGGAACTAAGGTGTTTACAAGATGATTGAATGATAAAAAAGATGCAATGACAATACAAATGCTTTTTTTCCCCAATTTTTCTGGTCAGATGACAATCATGAGTATTATGTGTCTTTGAATTAGCTACAGCAAATATCAAATACAAGCAAAGGCACTTTGGTTTAGCAGGAACTCAGACTAGTTATTTTAACGTTCATCCGGACCACTTTTTTGAAGAATTGCATATTGTGGTTTACCATAGTTTTAAAAATCAGACTGGATCGGCAGGTTTGACTGAGAACCGGGCACCAATTCGGTTCGATTATATTGAAAAACCAAAAATCCTTTTTGAAAATGAACAAAAACAATGTCTGAAGGTTCAACCGGTTGAACTGGTTTTGTAGAATTAGAGGGGATTGATCTAGAAAAGTAGAGCTTTGCCAAAAAAAAAAATTTTTTTTTTAAATTGTAATTTTCTCAAATGCAGGCTAAAAAACCATAACCAACAAAGATACAAAACCTTGCAAAGAAAAACTCCATGGGGAGAGAGATCGAGCATCTAATGGCAGGCGCAGGACCTTCATCTCTTTAATTTGGCTTATGCCAATATATAATTTGGCAAAAGTAAAACCAATCTGATTGGTCAAAGAAAACTAAAAGGAAAACTTTAATAAAGATTTTCCTTTTGGTCTTCCTTAACTCACGGGTAGATATCATAAGTCCAAAATACTACTAATAGTCTAATACTACTAATTAACATGGGAGAGAATCAAGAATTGGTGATCACAACCAACGACCCTTTTGAGAAAGCCAAAATTAAGCTAGGAAGCACAACACGGGTACGGGTACAAGTGCAACACAGCACAGCAACATGACAATTTTTGAAAAATTAGAAACAACAGGGATATGCAAATTAATTAATTATTGAATATATTTTTATTATATTTTTAAATATTGTTAAGCATTTATTATTTCACATAATTTGAAACATATATTAATTTAAGAGCAATAATGAATAATAGTGTAAATTCATGACTAATAAATGATGTTTAGAGATTAGAATACAAACTAACAATAAGATCCAAAGAGTAAATAAAAGAGAAACTAGATAAGTGTCCAAGGTTGAAACTAAAAAGAAATAAAAGATAAGGTCCCCTCTTGTGTCCCATAATTTTTCAAAAAAAAAAAAAAAAAAAAGAAAGGAAACGGCAGGGACAAGCGTGCAGATGTGTCCTAGACGAGTCTCGTGTCCGCGCTCCCAACACCTTAGACTTTTAAAATGATGTTGAAATAGTAACCTATCAAACTTCCAACTTTATTATTGCCAAACCCAGTCATTTGGAGCTGGGACTGTTTTGAAGAATACACTATCCAGATATATATCAAAATGGTACAAAATTAAACAAGAAAAAGATTTAAAGTATATATTATGATGAAGTATCGTGGCTAGATCACAAAAACATACAAGCAAGGCACAACAAACCATTACATAACAAACCTTCTGACCTGCCCGAGAGCTGCTGCACTTGACTAGCATATTTATGGGAACTGGAACCTCCCAACAAATTTTACAAAATTCCTCTGGCAGCATTGGATGGCTGATCTACAAGGGCCAATCCACAAACTCTTCTTTCACTACTCTTGAACTAATAATAAAGTTACAACACCAACTTTTATAGCAAATCCAGAAGTGGTGGCTGTTCAGATTGTGATTTGGCATGACTAGTCCGAGAGGCTAAAGAGGCCCCCCTCCCTCTTCCTCTTCCCCTACCCACAGCAGTTGATGGGGGTGGAGCAAGTCTAGGTGCAGACTGTTCATTCTTACTTGAAGCAAATATGGATCCAATATCTGTCGATTTCTTATCAGTATAAGTACCTGAAGCTGGTATACCCTGGCTTTGTTTCAAAAATGCAATAGAACTTAAAGGGTTAATACCCCCACCTCCCAGACTACCAGTAGTCAAAGTTGGGTTCCCTTGATTCTCTCTTATTGGCTCAAAAGAACTGTGAGAATTGAGGCCCCAATTGTTCATTTGGAAGTTCATACTGTTTGATGTACTTGAGACTGAACTAGACCCATATTTGTTGGTGGGCTGTCCTGTTGTGCCATTGTTATACATTCCAGCCCTGCTTACTGAGCCAGTAGGTCGCGGAGGCCAATCAGCAAAAGGATCTACATCATCAAAACTTGAAGTGGATGATGCTCCAGCATTCAATTGCTTCTCACCATCTTCTAATTGGGGGGTAACTGCAGAAGAAACCCGAGGAGGCCACTCAATATCAACTGGAGGACACGAAACAGCTGTTTGCTGACTGGATATTGTGGGTATCATCAAAGATTGTGACTGCAGTGAAGTTACTTGAATTGGTTGAAAACCCAGAACAGGGTTAGTGGAGGGATTGTTGTTTGTAGAATTTTGGAGGGAAGTTGCACGTCCCTTTTTGGCTGGACCCCAATCTTCATCCCATGCGGGGCTGCTCTTCATTGTAGAGTTGACAGTTCCACTTTCTTTGTTTAATGATTCTTGGGACAGAAGCCCATTAACAGAAGGGGAAGGTTTTACTTCCGGGATTCCAGAATCAGTCACAGTAACTCCCCGTTTTTCTTCTATCCTCCTGTCATAATATCAAGATGCCATAAGTGATTTCATCACAGCCAAATTTGCCCACACAACACAAGCAAATGCATGGGCGTGGAATATAGCAGTACCTGAGAATATCTTTGACAAAGAGCATATATTTAGCAAACTGCTGAACATTTAGCTGTTGAGCTGTAAGAAGAGGCGCAAGTAGCGGAAGGACATGCTCCGCAACAAATTCTACTCCATACTGAACAAGATGAATTTAGCACCATGAAATTAGTAGTAATTCCACTTAAAAAAATAAAACCATGTGCTACTCATGGACATTCTAAAGCAATACAAAGTATAAGTCTCGTATTGGAGACCATTACCTGCTTTAGTATTGAATTTGCAACACCAAGGGTACACATAAGGGTAGGAGGAGAACGGTCAACAGCTGTACAACGTTGAATTGTTTGCAAGATTTCCAAAACAGCATGTTTATCAAGGGTGTTAACCAACTCTCCTAAGCATAACAATGCATTAACTCTAACCTGTCAATGGAAGTACACCCAAAGGTTGAGAATAAAGTTCATACTTTGGCAAAAAAAAAAAACAAGATAATTATGTAACAACACAATTACTTTGTTCAAATGGCATTTGAACTATCAAAAGATTTAAGTGCAATCCGATGAGTTCACATCACTAATGAATCTACAAAAGCATTAAATTAATAAATAAAACATTGTGGGGAGGGGGTTTCAAGTGAAGTGATAGCCCACGTGCCCCAACTACTTACCTATCTCAAAAAAGGAACTTGTGAACATTGTATTTATAGAAAATTTTACTTTATTCTTTCCCCATATGCCATGGAACTTCTTAAATTACAGGTATTAGAAGTTAGAATTTAGATGTCCAATTAGAGACATGAAAGACTTGAAACCCGAGACCTTACCCACCACCCTTTCTTAAAGGGGGAGGAGGTCTTTGAGCCAGAGATCATTGGCACAAGTCTTCCTTTCTCTTATTTCTATTTCCAGACCAGCTAAGGAGTTTCATAGATGAAGAAATAAACAAATGTTTTGTTTTAGTCTATAATAGCAATTAAACAATCACCCACTGATTGATCCTACACTGGATTAATGTATCAGACAAAAAAGGATTGCTATGGCCTACACTCTAAAGGCAATACTAGTGACTTAGTTAAATCTTAACTTATAGCTCTTCAACCAATCAGTTTTAGCATCCATATCCACATTTAAAAAATAATTTGATACAAATGGTGACAGCTTTTGGAATAACTTCTGATAAAATTAATTTCATGTTTTTTCATATATTTAAGTTCCTTCTGTCTAAATGTTTACTTCCTCTTGAATTTGTTTCTAATGGCAATAAAATAAACCACCGCACACCCTTGCTATGATGGTCACTCTACAAGTATAAGTGCTTGTGAGGTGTGGAGGGCAAGGGCCAGGGTTCAAGTCTCCAGGAGGAAACTTCACACACATATGTACTTAGATTAGGCTAAAGTAGAATTTCTATCTTGTATAAAAAAAAATTGCAATAAAATAAACAATTCAGCTATAGGAAATTTAGGAGACTCGCCAAACTTTGTCCAAATACGCATATGCGCGCGCACACACACACCAATGAGAAGTGCAGAGTGAGTAATACTTCTAAAAATATGTTGCAGAGTGATTCCCAAACATAAGCTAAATGATTGTTGGTGTGATGCACGAACATATGCACCAGTTCTGTAGTTATCTCGGTACAACAATCAAAATCACCATTACAGTAGAGTTTGTGCCAACATACAATGTTCTTAGCCAATGTGGAAACCACGGGATAAGAGGTACTGTTGTCAATATTCAGTAATCAACTTTCAATTCAGCCAATATTCACAGCAACTCCGTCCAAGAAGAGAACAAAACTTTGAACCACAGTGGTCAGATATACCACCACTTTGACAAGATATGATATAATGGAAAAACATGTCTATTACAATCTAATATGCACAACGATGGCCAAATAATGTAAAAAATTAAATAAGTAATATACTCACCGCAGCAACTGTTGTTTTAAGAGCTAAGCCATGAATGCGAGGCAACATTGCTTGTTTCACTAGCTGGCAAGAATGAAATATATACATTTCCATTAAAATCCATGCCTCCCTCATAAAGCATGTTAGTAAGAAGGGATATAATGTTTAGTAATATTATACACTTTTTTATGGAAAAATCAGAAATATAATATTCTTCTTTTTTAAATATAATATTCTAGATGCTATACACTTTTTTTGGGGGGAGGGGAGTGGTGTTTATTAGGGGCTAAGCTTTGACAATTGTGTACTAAGTTGTAGAACTACATATAACAAAAAAATTCAATAGAAAAAAATTCAGTAAATGCAAGGGCCATCAGGAAAAGGCACCATACCCCTTAAAGTTTTAATCTTTGTCCAAATTGCTTCAAGAAAAGGTTCAAAATTATACTTTAATACTCCATACTTTTTGGTGGTTATATTTGTCCTTCAGGATCTTTCCTAGCTCTAGAGAATTGAGAAAAAGTGACCTGGTACCAACACTTGGGTTTATCCTCGTTATAGAAGTGCTAAGCAAGCTGATTGATAAAGCAGTTATGGGTGGGAGACTATTAGCTTTCCAAGTGTTGGGAGGGGATAGAGGTAAGATGGATATGTTCATCATTTAAAGATGCTGTAAGTACTATCATTTTTGACAGAGCTAGTGGTTCACATAAGAGTTAACCACAAGGGAAACAATCGGCTAAGGACCACACCTCAAGAAGCAGAGTTCACTAGTTCAAATCTCCACTTTCCCCTCTCCTTGTAGCCAGAACTTATTTATCAGGAAAAAACAAATTAATATGAATCAATCACATTAGAAGGTTTCACATGTTAAGCTGTAACCAGATTGAGGGAGAAATTGGGAAAAAAGTAAAATAATGGTGGTGAATTCAGTTACTTACCTATGAATCTTTGGGTTCATCTCTAGGGTCTTATTGTTGCATTTGTATTGAGGATTTAAAACAAATGGATTTGAAGAACAATTACTAGTATAAATAGCTTTTTATGAGTTTGCAAACAAATGCATTGAGGAATTTGATCTAACAAAAACAATTGTGATGTTACTGATTTAAAATAACATAATGCACCTAACCACTTTAAATCCACCCTTAAATTTCATCAACAAATTATATGTCCTTCTATATAAGTGACAGTCACCTGAGGATCAAGTTGCTTTGCAAGGGACGCAGATTTCCTCAAAACTTCCTCTTGTATTCGAGCATCATTTTCATCATAAGCCCGAATAATCAAAGGCAGGACATGTGCTATTAAGTGCTCCTGACTAGTCTACAACAGTTACAAAAAGAGTGTATCTTAATTGCATAAGTTCGCTGGCTATACCTGTACAAGATGAAAAGTAAAATCCAGCACAAACACCTAACTTTGCTTATACATCTGAAAAAAAATTATATATCATGTTGCCTCAACTACATAAAAGAGGAAATTTCATAATGAGTGAACCTTTTCACAGGTTATTAGTTTGAAAAGTACAAACATCTAACTACCAAATTTTACGAGTGCCAATAACTTCTAAATTCAATGATAAACACCAATACAGAGTTATATAAATTCACAAAAGTTTCAGGAAAATTAATGTAGAATTGTTACAAAATCTTTTAAAGGATTAACATTTTATTTTATTGAGCTAGAACATACCACCTCACCTTCCAACTTGTACTTACAAGAAGAGTAGGTGCAATTTGAGCTAGAATCATTGGCAATTAAACATATATAAATAAGGGGCATCCCATTATCATATGATTACTAAGATATATTATGATTTGAAGATGAAATCTTAATCAAACTCAATCCCAGCCACCAACTGCAACTTGGGAAAGCCTGATAAATTACTATTTTGCCCCCCAAAAGATAGGAAGGGTGAATTTAATCATTTAACTATTGTTCTAATACTCCCCCTAATGTGTGGGCGTAAACTTGCCATGAGGCCCAACACATGAAATTTTAATTTTTAAATGGGAGGTAGAGAGTAAACAAGGTTCAAACTAAGGACCACCTTCTTTCATACCATGATAAATTACCACTAGTCATGGAAACTTAAACGGATAGGAAGGCTAAAGCCATCCTGCTGTGTAAAGAGCAGGTTGGAGATAGCTTCGGCAGTAATAGTATAATCAAATGAGGTAAACTGATGCAAGAGTATAATCAAATGAGGTAAACTGATGCAAGGCATTTCATGTAGTTACATCCTAATCCTCTTGTAACTAATTAGTTAGTTAGATGATTTCTTAAGCATTGGCCAATAGGATTTGGGCACTAGCATCTAGAAGGCTGCCAATGCCAAACAACTAGTATAAGCACCACATTGTAGTTACTTTGTGATCAGTTTTGAATGCAATTACACAGATAAGCCTAGGGCTATTTTCAAGAGATGGATTTCTCTTAAGAAGGTTTGTCACACCTTGTTCCTTGTTCTAAGCACCTCTCATTTCCCATTCAATTCTAAGCCTAAACAGAAGCCCCTTAGCATCCCTGCATCATAAACCCACTTCGAACATAAAATAACAACAGATCATTTTTTAAAGTAAAAAAAAAAAATATATATATATATATATATCTTGTAACTAACTGCAACAACCAGAACAGACATGCCAAAGTAACTAAAGAACTACATTTTAACTTTTATACACATATAACTGCATGCATCTCCTAGATGATTTAATACCTTCAATGTCACCTACATGTTATCAAGAAACACCCTCAAAGAAATTAGGCGCTAAACTCATGGCCCTCACTCCACCAAGTACTATTTTGTATAGAGCAACTCATCTCAATCACTTGCATCCATTTCCATGCACTCAAAGAGCTTTAATTTAAGTGTTGTAGTTTATTTTTATTATTTTTTTGGATAAGATAGTTACCTTGTTGATTATAAGGTCAGCACGCTTCACAAGCAGCAATAGTGTCTCGCCTGCAGCAGTACTTAATACAGGAACAAGGGACGGTAGCGTTGATAGTTCAAAATCATTTTTATCCTACAATTTTTTTGACATGAATCAAATTTTCAAGTAAAACATCAATTCCTGATCAAGATAGATAAAAAATACAAGATATTCAGTACATATATATATCCTTTAATCTTTCTATTCATATGACAAAAACATGATTGAGCAGGAAATCAATAATATTAGTCCTTAAGCCTTTCCGTGCATCATCATTACTCTGGAAAAAAAAATAATAACAAATGGTTCTTGCTGGTACAAGCATTAAACAGCAAGTCCCCCCCACCAACCACCACCCACGGGCGCAGGGCCAAATAAAAGAGAGAGAAGAAAACTTAGCAATGCTGTGAGATTCTATAAACAAATCATGATAATGGTAGAGATGTACAAATAGCAAAGTAATTGATAATGAAGCCATATTAATTGCACTTCAAAAGTGTAATTTGAAAACACATTTTATCTATCAGAAATCCTCCATTAAAAGAAAATTAGACAAGTGATCCCACACTCCCTATACAAAACTGCTTAGTATGCAAGCGATTATAAGTTCCATGCCAATCTCTAATCAACAACCATACTAAATGCCTAACTTTTATTTTTCACAACACAAATGCACAGCAAACATGACTCTCCGTACCACGATATCAAGAAAGATAATAAAAATCAACAGAATAAAATGTAAATAGATAGTTGTCAGCATCATTGAATATTAGTTTGACATCTTCTCCCAAACTAAAAAACAATCAAGATAGCAAGCTTGCCATCAGTGGTTTAATAAATTTATAGGTGTTACCAAAACATCTATCCCGTGAGTTAACATCAAATTATCAATAGTTACTTTCCTAGAAATAAGGGCATGAATTTTTCTCAGAACAAGAGCCCATGCATGGAAGACAAATATGAAATCACGGGAAAATAAGCTTTAAGGATTTAAACCAGGATGAGATCAGCAAGCATGTAAAGAACTCATGTCCTAGCATGACCTTTTAAATTTTCTGGCGCATTTGATTTTCGCAGATTATTGATAAATATTTAGTCTATTCAGACAAGATGAATAGATGACATACTGAAGAAAACAATGTAGAACAAGACAAATTGATAAATTAACCTCAACCATTTTATGGTTGTGGTAAATTTCAAATTAAAAATAATTAAAACCTTATATCATGTAAATTTGCAAATTGTTAAATTCAAAAGCATGAATACAAATAAATAGTACCTGAGACTCTGCTATCGTGAGAACCATGGGCAGAATCATTGGTTGCATTACCAAATTTCGAAGCTCTGCACAAAGAGGAGGTAATACCTGCACAAAAGATAATAAAGAATTAGTTCATAAAGCTTTTTGATGCATTCCAATTACTATGCTGCCCACTAACCTCAACATTCTAGAATCTGCACTAAATCAAAAATTGTAGTATATTTAGTATCACACCTGAAATCACATTTATAACCAGATTTTCAGACTCCATATTGTAACTGAATTAGGTCACTCAACTTTAGTACAGAGTCTTAGCAAACTTCCAGGGAAGTATAAAATAGTCTTTAAAATATGGCTGGTTTCTGTTTCTCAACATATCTTGTTTTCCAGATTCTCAAAAATCAAGAAAGATAAATTCATGTATAAATACACAACAAAGACTTCTATAAGGTGGGGGAAAAAAAAAAGAACTAAAAAACTCAAACCTTATACCGCAATACACGGGAGTCAAAATCTTTCCACATATCGGATAATGCTTTCAAGAATTCAGACTTTTGCATGTTATCTCTTTCCTGCAAGAAAAGAAGATTATCACCAAAGAGGTTCTATTTAAACCATACTTTTCTTATTCGGCACAGCACTCTGGGGTATCTCCATCCCAGAAGCAAGTTTTATAAATGCGTACAAGCATGTGGTCGAGGAAGCGAAGAGCACGCAACCTAGTGTCATTCCGGAAAAATGGAGAACCTACAAAAGAGAGACAAACAATGAGTTAAGTGTCAACAGTTCATTTAATGACAAGTCACACTAACAACCCAAGACCGGCACATTTCATTCAACTAAGCTTAAGTATGACCAGGACAACCCATTGCTAGCCGTAATGGAAGGGTTCTTTGGCATGTCCATGAAAAGTATTGTCTCCATAGAGAGTAACAAGACCATATGTTAAGACAGGAACAACTTCATAACTCATATCTAATTGATGGATGATCTACTAATGGTCCATGTCTTCCATGAATAACCATGGAATTCTGAATCATAATTGAATGTAAATGCATTATTTTCAGTCCTTTAACATAATCAAAAAGGGGAAAACAGATCCATAGGCTTTTCAGGGGTATCTCATATTTAACTAAAAACTTCCTATCTAAATCTTATAGATTTTTTTTTTTTTTTTTTGGATAGGTAATAAGACTTTTATTAAATGAAACGAACCTCTTGTTCATGATGCTATCTAAACCTTATAGATGGATTGCTAAGTGAAAACTGAAAAGAGAATATCTAAATATCTAAAACTTTTAAAAAGATTTCCCCCATTAAATTGCTAGTGATAAGGAACTCCTTGCCCCTTTCCATCATGATTTTCTTTTTCCTCTCTCACAATATAGTCCTCTATTTTTCCATATAGCAATATTGTGTACTGTTAAATTTACAACTCATTTACACCAACATTAATTAAAAACAATTTTGAGAGGTTATCAAAAGTTCAACATCGTAGGGCCCATAAGGCTCATGTTGTACCTGTAAAATCCATTGCTGTTGGCCTAAAAGACTCGTTTGCAGAAAGCATTCTTTGCAGGTCAGGAACTAACTCTGGTGGAATGGAGGAGAAAGCTTCATTGGATAAGTAAGTCAAGGTATTCATGTACTGCAGAAAAGGAACACAAGAATTAAACATCTTTTTTTTTTAATATAAGTTAAACACAAGAATTACCCATCATTAGCTAAGACAGAATTATAAAATTTTCATCAAGCTGATTCTTCTCATTCAAATTTTGTTCAATGCTATTTTTGGATAAGTTCATAGTGCTAAACATTTTACAGCTGGTATATTATGTTTATGATTCTCCTGGTTTTATTTCTAAGAATACAATGAAAATAAAAAATAAAAAAAGGGTAAAGTGATTTGATAATGTTCTCATTCTATGCTGACTAACTTATACTAAGAAAAACTTCAATGGATGGTGCTTTTTGCATGCCTATAAACTGTGTTGAGTCTGTTGTTTAATAGATTCTTTGAGACACAGACACATCTTACAAATCTAGCCAAACTGTAGAAGGTAACACGCAGGCTGCACCAGCAATTCCCAGCACAAATACGTTTGCATCTGGGTACATCCAGAGTACAAAGTACATGGTTCATATCTCCCCCTAATGTAGTCAAAAGATCAAATTTCTGACAACTGAAACCATTTTGGGCCACCCAATCTCCCAAAACAAGATGAACATAAAAAGAAAGGGAAGGGGGGGTGTGAAGGCAGAGTCCAACATATATCATTGCAGTCCAAGGCTTCTCAACTCTTCAATTGAAATTAAAGCAAGGAACCTCTAACTATGATACTCAGCTCAGCTACTTTGATTTGAATTATCTGGAGGATGCCTTATATATGTATCCTATCTAAAAGATAGACAATCACACCTATTTCTCGATTCAATAGAAGCCCAAAGAGATAAATAGGGTCCCCAATATTTACAGTGAATCCCACGCTTAAGCAGTCATACATTATTTGAACATGACTTGACCATCTGAAGTGACCTCTTCAGATTTTTAATATTTTATCAATAAAATTCATTCCCATGTTTAAATGAATTTCTTCATTTCATGAGCATATTATGTCTTAATAGCACAACATTCAGACCATATATCTTGAGCTCGTCCAATTTCTAAAATCCTACACATCACACTCACACATATCTTTCCAAACCTGCTTAAGTTGCAAAAGTCCAAGGGGTTCAATGAGTCACAAGTTAGACCATCTAAGAGAAAGGTTGCCAGTTTACACAATTAGAGACCAATTGCATAAATCTGTATAAATGCACATAAAGAGGGAAGTAGCAGCTAAAAGGTAAGAGAAAACCTCTATCCACAGATAGATTAGCACACAACCATAAATCTCTTGATATTAGAAAATCAAAGCTCGATTTAAGGTATAAGTAATAATGACGACCTGAAAGAATCTAGACTTCTAAATTACACATACCATCTTGACATTGTTGTTGCAGTTGAACAAAGGCTTCCGAGCTATCAAGTGGTACGCAAGACAACCAAAACTGAAAATATCAGACGAACATCCACCTGAAGAAGCTTTGCTCCGAACATATTCAGGAGCAGTGTAATTCAGAGATGGCTGAAGGGGTAGTACAGAATCTTCAACATCATATTCCTGTACCATCCATAATATGTATCAAGACTTGCACACAACAAGCATTACATAACTCTTAAAATTGTAAATGAGCTCTAAATAAACATTGAGCGCACAACAAACCACTTCAAAGTTGTAGCCAATACAGCTGCTTTGTGGCAAACATGTCAATAGGGAAGAAGCAAACAGGTAAACATAGGTAGAAGAGAACATTTACGGATTCATGAACAGTGTAAGCAAGAATCACAATGTATAAGTATATATTTGCAAATAAAATACCATAGAAAACATATATGATCATATCACTTCTCTAAAAGATTAACAAATTCACATGAATTCATATAAAGTATCCACTAACAATTACTTACCCAAAATAAAAATCTACTAGAGAAACCAGAACTCAGGTCTTTTAAATAATAAAAAAAGGAGCCAGGCAAAATCAAATTGAAGGTTCTTTACTTCCTAATCCAGTCAAAAATTTCACTCACAGCATAATGGAAAGCCGGAAAATTTGCCATATCGCCGGAGGCTTGATCTGTTGAAATTGCAAAACCAAATCCACCAAGCTTCCAAGCTCCACTTGAGGTAATAAGGACATTCTGCAGAGTATGAACTTCATAATTATACATTCATATCCAACATCTCATGAACCCAAGCTAAAAGAACCAACACCAGAAGCTTTTCACAAGTATTATGATTAAAAGATTCCATACATGTAAAAACCTAATGCAAGAGATCAAGCAAACGAATGCATATAAGGAATATTTTCTATTATACAACTTTAAATATGCATAAGATATGAGGACTGAACTTGCCAAAGTTATAATCTCATAAGCATTTTATATCATTTGCACTCATAAAATAATTATGCTTATGCAAAATACAAAGGCATCCTAAAAATTCCAGAGCATTTGTTAGAAGTAGTGAGCCACTGAACACCAGGTTATAAAAGCATCTAAAGTAATAAATTATTTTGATATCCAATAAAGTTGTCCTTTCTTGGTGATCTAGTCTCAAGATAAATCCTAAAAAACCACTATGTTTTTCTTCAGAACAACTTGGGGAAAATAAAAGGGAACACAGATAAATATTTTTTTTTTAATAGGTAGAACACAGATAAATATGGAACTCCAACTTACACAAATTATCACTGCCACATGGCTAGAAATTAAAAAGAGAGAGAGAGTAAATAAGATTTAACCTCAGGTGATATAGCCCGATGAATAAGATGTGCATTGTTATGGAGAAAGTCCAAGGTTTCTGCCATCTGGAGCAAACCATGCTTCACCTCCAACAAACCCATTTCCTGCGAATTTTTTTTAAAATGTCCCTATGTCAGCAAACTAGATAGAACATAGTGCACAACCTATAGCCTGAAGAATACGCACTTTTTTTCAGAATGGCATTGAGAATCACATTTCATTTCAAACCTTCATATGGACATTCACTAAATCACATAGAAACATTATAATTCTTCAAGTGAGCATTCAATAGCGCTGCTCAAATCTTTTCAAACAAGCATTATTTTTCTTTTTTTGATAAGTTCTTTTCAAACAAGCATTCATTAAATCACATTAAAAAGAACCATCAAAATCCTTCAAATGGGGAAACTCATAAATTGCATGTAAGCTCTCAAATTTAATTCACTTCAAGTGGGCATTCGCTAAATCACATAAAACCATTAGAACCCTTCCAATGGACTAAATCTATATAACTATAAGCTCTCAATTCCAATTACACATTAACTAAATCACATAGAGACATGCACTTAACCCTTCAAATTCAGACCAGCCTACACAAAAAACAACATATCTCTTCAAACCTTCAAAATGGAGCATTCACTAAATCACATAGAAACATCAGAACGCTTCAGGCAGACATTCACTAGCACAACTCAAATTCTTTCAAACAAGCATTCACTAAATCACAATTAAAAAAATAGAATTCAAAATTCTTCAAATGGCACTCACTAAATAACATATAAAGCTCTCAAATTGAATTCATTTTAAGTGGGAATTCACTAAATCACTTAAAACCATTGAAACCCTTCAAATTGGGCACTCACTAAATCTTGTTTAAACAAAAATCAAAACTCTTCAAATGGGCATTCACTAAATCCCATAAAAGCTCTCAAATTTAATTCACATCAATTGGGCATTCACTCCAACACTCACTAAATCACATATAAGCTCTCAATTCCAATCAAGGACTAAGTAAATCACATAAACACACATTCTTCACTAATTCACAACCTCTCAAATTACAAACTACATTCAAAATTACAAAACCAAAAAAAAGAAAAACACAAATTAGTGAATTACCATTCCCTTGAGCTCCTTAGGCACTTTAGGCACATTCTCCACATCCCCAAGCGCATTCGCCACCGACGCGAAAAGCGGCTCCGTCACCATCGCCATGGCATTCTTACTCTCGTCAAAAGCCTGCACCACGTGCACCACCCCGGGGTGCCTCAGCCTCACGAGCCTCGCCGCATCCGCGCGCACCAAATCGAAAAACCCGTCCTCCGCCGCCTTCGAGAGCCCCGCACGCGCGCGTGCCTCCATCAGCGCCTTCTTGTCGAGCACCCACACGCACACCACCGGGTACTGCTGGGGGCGCGTGGAGTCACGCGCCTTAGCGGAGTATAGTCTCCATGCTAAACCCGGGCCCGCCGACCCGATCGGGTCGAGAAGATCGTAGTCCTGGAGCGGTTTCGGCCCGGTGACGTCCTGCACGGTGGTCTGTACGGTCTTTTCGATCACCGCTGCGGTCTTCGCTAGGGCTTGCGTTAGGGTTTTCATATTCAACGACATTTTTGGTTTTGGTTTTCTCTGTTTGAATTTTCTATAAAATCAAACTAATTTCATACAAAAAAAAAATTTGTGAATTTGTAAAAAAATAGCTAAATTTAGAAGGAGAAGAGGGAATTGAGGTTTCCTTCGTAGATCAGAGGGGATGTACTGTTTCCTTTCTCTCTCTCTCTCTCTCTCTCTCTTTTTCTGTGGAGACTGGGTGGGTACGAGAGCGAGACTGGTTTTTTTTTTTTTTTAAATTATTTAATTTGATTTTTCTTAATTAAGTTTTGGTTTTGGGCAGGTTTTTCTGTTTTTGGTTTATAAAAATGAAAAAATAAAAATAATTGTCCGTGGATTCATTACTTGTGATTGCTGTTTTCCGTTGGCTTAGGAATTTTTAAAATCCTGTTTGGTTTAGGTGGGATGACACGATCACACGTGGGAGCCACCGGTGCTTTTCTACTGTGGGCTGGCTGAATTTAGGCCAAGGCCTCAATTTAAGAAAATTTTTCAAGGATGAAAATATATTAGGATTTTTAGTTTTTCACTAATAAAAAGGTTTTAATCAAGTGAATTTCGTAATGAGTTGTGTAACTTGTTTAAATAATATAAATAAATTGTCTTATTAGTTTCGTAATTCATAGTTAAAATTTATTCTTTTACTAATATTGGTGGGGTGGGGGGGGGAGAGGAGGGGAGAACTTGATTCCAGACCGAGGTCCAAAAGGTCATACTTTAAGAGATGGGCCAGGCCTAAAAATGTGGATAGGGGCAAGAACGCTAGAGGAATAAAAGGGAAATTTCCCATAATAGGTCTCATAGAGATTCGAGTTAGCCACCATTACCAAAACTCTTATCCGAGGTAATAACTAATACGCATGGCATGTCCTTCAGCAGATACGTAAGGGACCATGGGCAATCGATTCCTTTTTTATTCAAGATGCCAACACCATTAGATTCACCTTGGGAAACACCCTGAGAGGATAAGAATCACAGAGACAGTCGCCTTCGCATTAATGAGAAGTTCTCTACCTAATCTCTTCTACATTAAATGCATGTAAATTAGCTTGAACAGTGTAAACAGTCCCAAGATTCCATTTCATGATGAAAGGAAGGCAGAACAGAGGGCTGATATGACAAGTATCCCGAAAATTCAATTGGGCAGATAAGGGGAGGAAAAATGTCTATAAAAGGGGAGGAAGATGTAACAGAGAGAGAATTGGGAAATACGAAGAGAAAAACCTAAGAAAGAACTAGAGAGAAAAAATTACTCCAGTTGAAGAGAGATGATATTTTTTAGCTTTCATGAAACAATAAGTGTAAAACACATTTTGATATTGAATATGGATTAATTGCGAAAGTGCAAAAGATACTGAAGTAGATCGAGGCAGCTTCTTTAGAGTTCGTGTGCGTATTGATATTTCATTGCCATTATGTCGAGGTCGAGTGTTAGCGTTGGAGGATGGCGAAGAATGTTGGGTGTCATTCAAATATGAACGACTTCCCAATATATGCTACTGGTGCGGATGTCTGGATCACTCCGATAGGGACTGTGAGAAGTGGATTGAAAGTGATGGAACACTAGATAGTAGGGAGAGGGAGTATGGACCTTGGATTCAGGCTGCACCAACACAAATGAGGCAGAAACCGGTGGTGGTGGTTTCTGGATTTTATGAGACTAGGAAGAAGTGTGGTCTAAAGTCCAATATTCCAGCGACAGAGATACAAAAACCGGTGAGGAAAGAGTGCAGGAATCAGGCCGACCAAACCAGCCCAACAACAAAGGAAGAAGCAATAAATTCTGAAGCGGTAATCACGGAACCAATTAATGCACCTGAGTTTTCAATGTCTGAAACGGTAGAAGGGTTAACTGAGAGTAATAGCGGGAATAATGGGGAGAATAATTGCGAAAATTATGGAGACTTTAATGGAAATAATGGTATTCCATTGGAGGATCAGATCCTAGAGATTGATAGCGTATTAAATGGTGTTGAAATCTCTGAAAATACTGAAAGGGGTGAGGCAGCAGAAAATAAGGAAGTCCACATGGAAAATCCTAACATTGATGCATCAAATAAGCTACCCGTTAGTTTGGAAAGTGGTCTAGAAGCAAGTGCTGGTCACGTGGAGAAGGGTATGGAGGCAGGTACTGGTCACGTGGAGATATTAAATTCAAAGTATGTTGAACCTAACAAAGAAAGAAAACTCAACGTGCAGGGTGGGGTTTCTAGCCGTGAGGGTAAGGAAGGGCTGGTTAAACAAATAACCTGGACACGAGTAGCTCGCTTTGCTCAGAAAGGTGATGATCGGGCTAAGGCAGAAGCAATAGGTGTTTCTAAACGTTCTTTCATGGAGATTGATGATTGTGACTTACCAAACAAAAGGAGATTGGTTGCTCATGATAGTCAGAAAATATTTTCAATGGTGGAGACTGCTTGCCAGCCCCGCCAAGAGCAATGAATCTCTTATGTTGGAACTGTCGGAGGCTTGGGAACCAATCGACAGAGCAAGAGCTTGGGGATATTATCCGGGCACAAGATCCCTCAGTTGTGTTCTTAGTCGAAACATGGCTGGATAAGGCTAGGCTAGAAGATATTCGAGTCAGACTGAATTTTGGTGGTATGATTAAAGTGTGTAGAGATACGAGAGGAGGGGGAATAGTAATTTTTTGGAGAAAGGAAGTGGATTTTTCTCTAGGTACTTTTTCTCCTAACCACATTGATGGTGTTTTGAATAAAGGTAAGGAGGATGAGTGGAGATTCACAAGGTTTCATGGAGAATCGAAGACCAGTAATCACCACCTATCATGGGCTTGCCTAAGAAGACTAAGGGGCAGAAATTCAATTCCATGGCTTTGTGCAGGAGATTTTAATGAGATTACACGGAGTCACGAGAAGCTTGGAGGGGGGCAAAGACCAGCAAGATAGATGGAAGATTTTAGAGATGTTTTGGATGAATGTGGATTCTGGGACCTTGGCTTTATGGGGGGGAAATTTACATGGTGTAATGGACATCCAGATGGTTTTACAATTTGAGAGAGGTTGGATAGGGTGGTTGCTACAATGGAATGTTTAGATAAATTTCCTGCAACCAAGGTAATTCACTTGGAGTGTGGTTCGTCTGATCATAAACCAATTCTTATTTGCCTTAATGGCATTCCTAAACTTCGACAAAAGCCGTGGTGTTTTGAGCATATGTGGTTGGAGGAAGAGGGATGTAGAGATATAGTAGAATTGGCTTGGCTTTACAATGCACCCGGTCAAGCAATGACACGGGTGGAGGGAAAGATAAGCCATTGTCAAAAACATCTAAAATGGTGGAGTCGACTTGCAATTAGGAATATTACCCGATTATTGAACGAAAAAAAAAGAGTTGTTAAGAAAGGCAGAAGATGAGGCGATAAAAGGGAGGTCTATAAACCGGGTGACAAGGCTGAAAGGAGAAATTAATGATTTGTTATCTAAAGAAGAAAAGATGTGGAAACAAAGATCTAGAGCATTGTAGAGCATTGTGGTTGCATGAAGGTGACAGAAATACCCGTTATTTCCATAGTAGAGCCACTCATAGGTATCGCCGTAACAGAATTGAAGAGTTGGAAAATAATATGGGTGAGAGGTGTGTGGATGAGAATGATATAGCAAATATTTTGGTGGATTTTTACCAAAATTTATTTGCTTCATCCTTTCCAAATCGGATTGAGGAAGCCCTTGAAGCTACTCCACGGGTGGTAACTGAGGAGATGAACCATGTGCTGGTAGCTCCTTTTGAGAGAATCGAAGTTGACATTGCCTTAAAACAGATGGACCTTCTGAAATCTCTTGGACCTGATGGGATGCCTCCACTGTTTTTCCAATAATTTTGGCCGGTCATTGGTGATGAAGTGGCTGAAGCTGTTCTCACATGTCTCAACACAGGTTCAATCCCACCTTCAATCAATCGTACTTTTATTACTCTCATCCCAAAGGTTAAAAGCCCAGTAAGAGTTTCTGAATATCGCCCAATTGCACTTTGTAATATTCTGTATAAGCTTATTTCTAAAGTTTTAGCAAACAGACTTAAGAATATTTTACCAAGCATTATTTCAGAATCTCAAAGTGCCTTTCAGTCTTGTAAAGCAATCTCTGATAATATTTTTGTTGCCTTCAAAACCTTACACCATATGAAAAATCAAAAATCCAAGAAGGGGGGTTTTATGGCTTTGAAGTTAGATATGAGTAAGGCGTATAACCAGGTGGAGTGGATCTATTTGAGGAAAATTATGGAGAAATTGGGCTTTTGTGATAGGTGGGTGTCTCTTGTTCTTTAGTGTATTACCACGGTATCCTATTTGATTTTGGTTAATGGAGAGCCTAAAGGAGATATTAGGCCATCAAAGGGCCTAAGACAAGGAGACCCTTTGTCTCCATACCTTTTTCTGTTGTGTTCAGAAGGTTTGAATAGGATGTTGCAGCAAGCAGCCTCAAATGATACTATACGGGGTTT
Source organism: Quercus gilva (assembly GCA_023621385.1). Classification (NCBI taxonomy): domain Eukaryota; kingdom Viridiplantae; phylum Streptophyta; class Magnoliopsida; order Fagales; family Fagaceae; genus Quercus; species Quercus gilva. The sequence continues at coordinate 8,389,366 of CM042481.1, read as the reverse complement.
TTCATTATGCAAAAGGGGACCAAAAATCTCACACTTATTTTTTGCAGATGACACCCTTTTATTTTGTAGAGCATCTATGGCAGATTTGCAAGCAATCCAAGACATTCTGTCTTTGTATGAACAAGCATCGGGTCAAAAGCTAAATCAGGAGAAGACAACCATCTTTTTTAGCAAGGTAGTGAGTGAAGACACAAAGGCCTCAATCTCAGATTTTTTACAAGTACCAGAAGTGAAAGAGTATGAAAAGTACCTTGGCTTGCCGGCGGTGGTGGGAAGGAAGAGGAAAGCAAGTCTAAATTACATTAAAGAGAGAGTGTGGAGCAAACTTCAAGGGTGGAAAGAGAAGCTATTGTCCCAAGCAGGTAGAGAGATCCTACTCAAAGCTGTGGTGCAAGCGATTCCTACTTTTGCAATGAGTTGCTTCAAATTACCAGTGGGTCTTTGTCATGAAATTGAGGCTTTAATCCACAAATTTTTTTGGGGGCAAAAAGGTGAGCAACGAAAAATTCATTGGAAAAAATGGGAGGTTCTTTGTCAGCCTAAATCAGATGATGGGCTAGGTTTCAAGGACTTGGAAAAATTCAACGATGCGATGTTGGCGAAACAAGTGTGGAGACTCTTGAAGGACCAATCCTCGCTGTTTTATCAGGTCTTCAAAGCAAAATACTTTCCTAAGGGGTCCATTTTTAAAGCTTCAGCAGCCAATGGGTCTTATGCTTGGCAGAGTATTGTCAAGGCGAGGAAGATGATTTCGATGGGTATGAGGTGGAGAATAGGAGATGGGAAGAGTATTGATATATACAATGACAACTGGCTGCCAGTGAAAGGGTCTGCCAAGGTGGTTTCTCCACATGCTTCGGGATTAGAAGGTGCTCAAGTTGTTATACTCATAAACCTAAATACGCACACTTGGAACATTAATTTGTTAAACCAGCATTTTTTGAGCTTTGAAGTAAACCAAATCAAAGCAATACCATTGTGCTGGATAGATCAGAGAGACCGCTTCATTTGGCCAAACAGTCAAAATGGGGAGTATACGGTGAGAGCAGGGTACCAGATGTTGTGTTAGGAAGCAAATTCTAGTGCTGCATCAAGTTCGGACTCATCACATCAGTCGGCTTTCTGGAAGTGTATTTGGAAGCTCCACGTTCCAAATAAAATCAAATGCTTTCTCTGGAAAGTTTGTTCTAATGCTCTACCCACAAAGGTTAATCTGAAGAAAAGAAAAGTTCTTGAAGAAGCAAAGTGTAGTGCCTATCTCTTGGATCAGGAAACAACGCTTCATGCAATTTGGAGTTGCAAGAAACTAACCAACATTTGGGCCCCCTGTTTCAGCTGGGTCTGAACAAAGTATCCGTACCTCCAAGACATACAGGAATTAATTAACGTGGTGGGACAAAGGACAAATAGCTTAGAGATGTTTGGGGTGGTGACTTGGTTCATATGGAACCAAAGAAACAAGCTGAGGTTGAATGAGAGAGGCTTGCCGACTGAAAAAATATTTGAAGCAGCTAGAGGGTACCTCTCGGACTTTCAATCAAAATTCCAGATTACAAAAGTGCAACAACCAAAAGGAAGTATAAAATGGCGACCCCAGGGGATGGAATTTATAAAACGAATTATGATGGCATGGTCTTTGCTGAGTCGGAGGAAGCAGGGATAGGGGTCATAATTAGAGATGTTAAGGGGCTTATTATTGCGGCTTTAGTTGAGAAGATTCCTTACCCGAGTTCTGTGGAGGTATTGGAAGCACTAGCTGCAAGAAGAGCAGCAAGATTTGTAGTGGAAGTGGGATTAACGGCTTCTGAATTTGAAGGTGATTCTGAGGTGGCTTTGAGGGCTTTGAGGACAGCCGATGGTGCTCACTCTTCCATGGGTGAGATTATTAAAGACATGATGTCTATTGTAGGTTCGTTATGGACTTATTCTTTCTCTCATACTAGGCGGCAAGGCAATTGTGCAGCTCATGCTTTAGCCAAGAGAGCAATTGTTTCTTTTCCTTTATTGGTCTGGATGGAGAATGTTCCAGCAGACATTAGTCGTGTTGTTATTTCTGATTTTCCAGTAACGTAATAATAATACATAGTTTTGACTCTCAAAAAAAAAAAAAAAAAAGTTCAGCTTATAGAAAAAGATAATAACATCAGCATTGCATTTATATTTACTGTTTCCAGCTTGCAAATGTTTAAGCTCATCATCAACGACAACCACAAAATTGCATTTAACAGTTCTGACCACTCTTTATAGCAAGTCGATAAGAGATAAAGATCTGAAAGCAGTATATTGAGATCTGAAGATGTTTACTTACAGCCACACAACATTTTCTAGCACATGCCAAGAATAAGATAGAACTGAGGAAAGTAAATGTTGAAATTTTGAGTTGAATTAAGCTTATACCTGTATTTCTTCTTCCTGCTCACTCTCCTTTTGGAAACTTTGTCATTTGGTTTGTCAAGTAAGACTAGATTCTCCATATAATTACCAACACAAATTTTGAATGGCCCCCTGCAAATTCCCAAATTCTTAACTTGTTTGCTCTAAGGATTTCTTATAAATAAATTGTGTAAGTTAGTTACTTAGTCATTGTAATTGGCATAGTATTTGTTTTGTGACCACCACAAATATTATCAATATAATAGAATTTGAAATATTTAAGCTTTGCAAATGGTAAATTAATTAGTATTTATCTACATACTTTTACCAATTTCATGATTATTTTGTTTTACAACTATCATTGCAAGACATAAATGAATTTCCAATTTTTTTTTAAGCATGATTTTTTTTTGGGATACCAAAAAGAGGAGAAAGCAAACCAACAGATTACACAACAGCTGGATTAAACCAGCAATAGTTCAAAGGCATTTGACATGCCAAGTTAGCAACTGACCAAACAAATTTAACAACAAGATTAGGCACTAAGTACACATCAGAGCAAAGTCCATTTTGGTTCAAAAAATCTAAATCAGCTAGTCTGATCTGTTGCAACCAGTCTATGGTCTTCCTGTGCTGAAATAGTTGGACTAAAGGCCTGCTACTTCCTAGAAACTAAATATACTGGAAACCATGATTTTTAGCTTTGATAGTAGCTTCTACCATAGCATCCAGCAGTGCCCCACATGTTGTATCTGCTACACTACTATTTACACCATAAAACAAGTTATCTCCCTGCCTAGTAATAGCTTTATAAGCAAAAGACCATCTCTTCGGCTTCCTACTCCTAGTTCCAACAAGTTTTATTATCAGCTGCCACTGCCCTAAGGGTGAGTAGTGGTCTGGTTAAGGTCTTTTTGGTTGACTGGTGTGGCTTGGTTGGTCAAGGAAAGCCTCTTTGAACCTGCAAGCCATAGATTGAGAAGTTAAAATCACACTCATAGTATTAGGATGTAAACCATCATAGAGCACCATGTTCCTATGTAACCAGATATGCCAAAAAGTTGTAAAAATTTCTTGTAAGTAAGCCATTGAAGAAGTCTCCCTGAATTTGAACTTGACGAGAAGTGAGTAAAGCCATTGTTGGACACTTAAACTACTAAAATCAATGGAATATACAGCCAAGGTTGATCCGTGCCAACAAGCTCTAGTAAAAGGGCAAAGGAGAAAGAGATGAGTTGAGGATTCAACATCAGAATTACAAAGGGGACATGTTGTTTGGGTTGGAATGCCTCTGTTGTTCAAATTAAGAAGTGTAGGCAATTTGTCCTGAATAAGTTTCCAAACAAATGTATTGATTTTCAAAGGTACTTTGACTCCCCAAATCAGATTCCACACATTTTGGTGTCCATGAATATTCCAAGAAGAATGGGAATCCTGCATAATAATCTCATAGGCTCTTTTGACTTTGTAGTTACCATTAGCCTCATTAGAAAACTTCCAAAGCAACTTGTCTTGCACATCATGAGTTTTAGGTAAGGGGACTTGAAGGATTTGTGTGCTCAAAGGAAAAGGGTATAAGGTTTGAACCAAGTCAGCTTTCCATGTTTTGGAATTGTGGTCAATAAGATCACCCATTGTACCTGTTTGTAATTTAGGATGATGCAAGTTACCATGAGAACTAGGAAACCAGTTTTGATGAGTAAGTGGGATATTGAATCCAGTACCAACTCTCCATTATCCCTCCCTAAGTCTAAAATCACCCTGCTTAGCAATATTCTTCCAACACCAGGAATGATAAGACTTTAGAGTGTATTATTGTAACGAACAATTTGGGTATTATTTAGCCTTATAAGTCCTTGCCAGCAAAGAGTTAGGATTTTGGTATAGATTCCAATATTGCTTTGCAAGCATAACCTAGTTCATGGGACAAACTTTTTAATACCAAGACCTCCTTTCCTCTTAGGTTGATAGATTTTTTCCCAATTCAAAAGGTGAAGTTTTTTCTCACCTTGCCCATGCCCCTACCAAAAGGCTCTAATAATGGTATCCATCTCATTACACACCTGATCATGTACCTTAAAGCATAAGAAAGTATATAAAGGTAAAGATTGTAGCACTGAGGAAATAAAAGTTGTTCTTCCTGCTTGTGATAATAACATAGCCTTCCAACCCTGCAATTTGGACTGGAGTTTTTCAACCAAGAAGTGAAAATTAGTTATTGTGTTACCCTTAAGCTTAATGTTGAGGCCAAGGTACTTGCTAGGATTATGCACCAGATTAACTTTCAGCTTTCTAGCCAAGGTTTCCTGGTCTTCCATAGGCATATTATGAGAACAAAATAAATAAGATTTAAGGGGATTTATACATTGCCCTGATACCTTACAATACCAATCCAAAATTTTCAGCAAGGTGTCTAAAGAGTGCTTATCCTTCTTGAAGAACAAAAGGGAGTCATCAGCAAACAAAAGATGGGTAAATGAAATGCCATTTCTTTCAACTTTAACCCCTTTCAACTTGTTTAAGGTTTCAGCTTGTGTAAGGGAGATGGATAGGATATTAGCACATAAAAGAAACAAATAAAGGGATAGAGGGTCCCCTTGTCTCAACCTTTGAACTGGTGTGAAAGACTTAGACATGTGACCATTAATGAGTAAGGTGAATTACACTGAGGTGACACACTCCATAATCCAATTAATCCATTTTGAGTCAAACTTCATCACCATAAGCACTACCTTAAGAAAATTCCATCTAACTTTATCATAAGTTTTGCTCAAATCTATTTTCAAAGCCCCAAAATTGAATTTCTTCCCTCTTTTTCTCTTAAGGTCGTACATGATTTCATGGGCTATAAGAATATTGTCAGAAATATTTCTTTTTTTAATGAAAGCATTTTGGAAAGGAGTGATGAGCTTGTCCATAAGAGGTTTTAGCCTATTAACAAGAATTTTGGAAATAATCTTATATAAGACATTGCATAGTCTAATAGGCCTAAAATGAGTAACCTCTTCAAGGTAAGTGACCTTAGGGATAAGGGTAATGAAAGTATGGTTAAGAGGTTTGAAAAGTGAGCCAGAATGGAAAAAGACTTGGACAATATTAATAACGTCTGACTTGACAATTGACCAATACTCATGATAAAAGAAGGCAAGGATACCATCAGGGCCAGGAGCTTTGTGTGGCCCTAGTTGGAACACAGTGTCTTCAATTTCCACACTTGAGATTGGTCTATTAAGATGAGTACAATCCTAGGCAGATAATGTAGGAATAGGTAAGCCTTGAAACTTATCAACTAATTTCTCCACACTAATGTTATCCCTAGTCTTGTAGTTTTCCTTAAAGTGATCATTAAGTATGGTCTCAATCTCTTCAAGCTTATTAATGAAAATGCCCTGACCATTCTTAATGTGGAGGATCCTACTTCTAGCTCTTCTTTGTTTAACCATTGTTTGGAAAAATTTTGTGTTCCTATCCCCATGAAGGAACCACTTAGTCCTTGCCTTTTGAGCCCACATCAACTCCTCCCTATCTAAGAGGGTTTCAATCTCCATCCTAAGAGCTTTTTTAGCTTTAGCATCCTCAACAGAACTAATGGAATTCTGGAGAATTTGCAAATGGGCCTGTTTCCCTTTAATCTCAATTTCCACTCTACCAAAAACCAGTCTATTCTACTCCAAAATATTCTTTCTCACATTAGATAATTTGTTTCTCAATTGGGCAACTCTAGAACTAGAAGAATTTAAATTCCAAGATTGCTTAATCATATCATGACAAGTAGGATGTGTAATCCATATGTGCTCAAACCTAAAGGGTCTTTTCCTAAAAGGACCTCGGACCTCCAGATCCAAGAGAATTGGTCCATGATCAGAATGGATGATAGGAAGGTTCCTAAGAGAGTGTAAGGGATACATATTGACCCATTTGTAAACATGATTTGAATTTAGTTTTTTTGGTTTGATTACAGGATACCCATACTATCTTTGAACTTTGATACGAATCTCAATTTAGTTTTTATAGTTTCAATTTGAATAATTAACCTTTTACACACTAGGTTTTTGACAAATTAAATATTATGTAAGTGTTTTTAATTAAATTCTAAAGATTTATCACATCATGTTTAAATGATAATAATAATAATAATAATAATAGAAAATTATCACTGACACAACAGATGAAAGAAACAACTTTGGAACTAATTTATAATTTAGAGAATATAAGCAATCTGCAATCCCATTTTGAACTAGTTTTCATAACAAAAAATTTAACCAAAATTTGAACAATTAAAACCACCAGTTATATCATTTATCAACCGATACGCCAAGCAACTAAAAAAATTGAATTAACAAATAAGCTTACACTGAGTGAAAATATTAAATTAGAACATTGAGTATAATTTTCAAAATAATAATATAGTTCATATTGTTTATCCAATTAAAAAATGGTAATGAAGGTATTGAAAGGAATTAGAGTTTACCGAAAAAGAAAAGAAAAGAAAGGAATTAGAGGGAGTGGTGTCACTGTGTCAGTCTCAGCAATGATTTCAATAGCCTGGGCAGCTGGGCTCATGGCAAAGGTAGTACATAAATAAGATGATATGGACATGGGCTCCGTAATGGATTAGTGAGGTTTAGAATTACAATTAACAAGAATTGGTACGAACTTGGGCCTCTAGATAGTACTGCCCTTGAAAGAAGACATGACGCAACATATTTAGACATTCCTGATTAATGTGAATTGAAGGTGGCAGCAGGTAGAGCTACACTATAGAAAGCCTTATAAAAATATTAAATCCAAGGAGTTATGTAAGGGGAGGAATATATGGCGGAACCCGGAATTTTCCTAAGGGTGTTCTTCAAATATTTGTCTATAATTTTAGTAAAAGAATAAATAATAAACTATAAGTTTATTTGAAATATTAATAAAATTATTAATTATTGTTGTTTAGTTGTTTTATTAATTTTTTTGTTTTTTATAAACTATAATTTATTATATTGTTTTTTCATTAATTATAAAATTATTAATTGTTGTTTAGCCTAACATAGTAACATAATTTAATTTGTTTGTTTTTTATAATGTATTGGTTAATTAAATTATTGTTTATTAGTTACACTGCTACACTAGCACACAACCACACAACCATCTGCATTTACCCTGGCCCCATGCCCCCATCCACCCCCCAATTCAACAGACAAGTCCCAATGCCCCATGGCCCCCAATCACAAGACTAAAGCCAATCAGATAAAGCCAATTAATTGTATCTCACCAAAAGACACCAACACCAATACTAAAAGACAATTAATTTATCTCACCAACACCAACACCAACACCAACGGATAACTCCGAAAACAGGGCAAATATTAATAAAAATTTATAAAGTAAAGCTAATTAAAAGGCAAAAGTAACAGACAAATGACAATCACAGTTCAAAGTCTTAAAGAGAGAGAGAAAGAGAGTCTGAGTCTCATTTCATAATATCATTTTGTCACTTTCATTCTTTACTCTTCAAATAAAGAGCTAAAAGACTAAGACAGAGATGAAATACCTTGAGATTAAGGGAGCAAGGAGGCTTGAGGCTGAGGGGCAGTGTCGTCAGGCATAATGGCGAGGCGACGAAGACCGATCGGGTAGCACGTCAAGGCGAGGAAGACCGATCTCCAATCCGATGTGTTCTGCCGTTCTGGAGCTCGAGTTTGAGACTCAATCTAGCGATCTCCTTCTTCGTCCGTTCCGTTGGTTGTTGTCGTTTGTTGGTTGTTGCGTTTGTGAAGTGTTTAAGGCCCGATCTGATTTCAGTATATTAGGTTAGGGGTTTTTTTTTTTTTTTTTTTTTGGAGAATCTGTGGCTTCCATCTGTTGAGCTTGCCGTAGGCTTGCTGCTTGCTTTGTTAAAAATATATATATTTATATATATTTTTTAGATTTTAGTTCAAATTTTTTTTTGTCTTTTTTTTTTGGGCTTTTTTTTTTTGCTTGAAAGTAGAACAAATAATTTTTTTTTTTTAGGTGTTCCTAATTTTGATTGAGGGTGTTCCTAATTTTTTTTTAAAGGGTAAACAAATAAAAAAAAAATTTAATTATTATATATAAATTTTTTTTCTTCAAGTCAAGGTGTTCCTGAAAACACTTTGGGCTAAATGTGGCGCCGCCATTGTGTATATATATATATATATATATATACATTCACACATGACTTCTTTTTTTTTTTTTTTTTTTTTTGGTTGCAAATTGGATCAAGTGGATTGAAATGGACCGAATTGAACTGTGTGGACCGTAGTAGAAAAAATAGACTAAAGGGGAAATGCTATGCTGATGCGGTTGAGTTAATCACCTATACTATATTTAATAATACATAAATTGTAATATAAATAATAATTTTGAAAAATATTGTGTCTTTAGACTCATTAAAATCGAATATAAATATCTCTTTCTCTTCGGTTATCACATCCATCTGTAAATTTTCATTCCTCCTCCTACCCCTTTTATTGTTGGATGGATGAATGAATAAGCAGTCTCATAAAAGAATCAAATCAAGTTGAAAAATATTTTTCTCAAAAAAAGAAAAGCTGTACATTCCAAAGTGAATACTAAAACTAAACATGAACAAGTTGCTACTAACACCATATCACTAGACAGAGTAAGTTGATTAACTATCAAGACTTAACTCTTGACTTTTTATCTTATTTTCAGTTACTCGATCGATGCACTTCTAGTTCCAATCGATTTTTATTTTAGGTAGGGTGGGGTCTTTTTTGGCCAAAGTTAACGTACAAATAGTTACAAAATAGTTCACAATAGAGTTTGCTATTTAGTTTAGATTCGATTAAACCCCCAACAACACATGTGAAAGCAAATCTAAAGAGCAAATTTAGACTTCAACTACATTGGGGAAAGGAACAAAAATAAACGCAAAATCAATGCAACTTCTTCCATAATTCCATGTACTTCAATTACTAAATAGTTCTCAATGAAATTAAGGGGGGAAAGAGCATGTCCTTGGTTCTTACAATGCACGATAGTGCAATTAATAATCAAATTCAGACATTACTATAAACAAAGACATTGATCAATTTTAAATGTTGGCAAATCCTTGGAAAAAACTCTAATAAAAAACAAATCTTGTTCATCATTGACATTGGCTTTTTCGACACAGCGGGCATGTGAAATTTAATTTAAGCCAAGGATCTATGCATTGTGCATGGAAATAGTGGTTGCACACTGGAACAATCCGCAATGTATCTTTGGGCTCATACTCACCCAAACATATTGCACAAGTGTCCTGATTAAGCCTAGGTAGTCGAAGACTCTCTCCAAGCATGATCGTTGGGAAATGATCGATAACACTAATCTCTTTGTGATCATAATCAGCAGAATAGATAGATGATGTGGCTGATGAATTGGAGATAACATCAGTTTCTGACCCGATCTCTGAATTTCGAGTGCTCGAAGAAACTGTAGAAAAATTGAAGAAATTATCGTTTTGATCCAGCCATATAACTAGGTCTCCATTTCCATAGAAAATTGAGTCAAGACAATCGGTACAGTGATCACCATCGATTGGGATGCAAATAACAAAACTAACCCAAGCAAGTACTAGCAAGATTACTGGAATTAGCCAAAGTACATCTCCTACAAACATAAATCAATTCAAATCATGAGAATACGAACATGCATGCTAAATTAATAGTATTACAAAACAAAATAATAGTAACAATAGTCATCATAAACATCGTGTATAACTTCTTGTAAATATTACAAACCAATTAAAACCACAAAACTACTTGTAAGGAGCACAGACAATTTTTTTTTTTTTTTTAAATCATAACAAATCGATAATTTTCCTACGCTATCCTCCATATACTATCCCAAAAAGGAATTACATGTTTCTTTGTCTTTAAAGTATAAGAGAGAGATGGAATCTCACGTTCTCACGTGGTTTTGTGTTGGAAGACAAAGCCCGTACTTATTCAATAACATTTCTATTTCTATTTCTATTAATCTTATATATAAAAAGCGCTTATGCCCGCTACAGCGCTCCGGTACTGTGCAAATAACGTTTTTCACTGTTCATCTACAGTGTAAATTTGGTGAGTCCCTCTATTTTGTCTTCTTGTGAAGCCCAAACGGTTCGTTTGGCTGAAATATGAAAACCAAATAAAAAAGAAAAGAAAAGAAAAGAAAAAGAAGGCAGAGATAGAGGGCGAGAGGGCTAGAGAGTTCTGGAATCTGGAACTCTTTCTGCCTCTCAACCTCTATTTTTCTCTCTTTCTCAATGCCTAGAGAATATTTCGAATAAAAAAGAAAAGAAAAGAAAAAGAAGGCAGAGATAGAGGGCGAGAGGGCTAGAGAGTTCTGAAATCTGGAACTCTCTCTGCCTCTCAACCTCTATTTTTCTCTCTTTCTCAATGTCTAGAGAATATTTGGAACGAGAGAGCAAGCCATGGTTGCCGGAATGGCCGAAAAATTTCGTATCAGTATACAAATCGGAATGGCACACGCCTCTGTTCCACCTCGGATAAAATTCCAGCCTATTCCGGTGTGTTTCAAGCATTTCGGTTCATTTCAGTGAAATCCGGCCGAAATGCAAGATTCGACGAGTACATGTTCAATAGCAAAAGATGAGCCTCAGTGAAAAAAAAGAGGAAAAATAAAAAGGAAGAAGATAAAGATGATGCTGACGATGAGAACATAAATTATGTTAGTGTATAGATTAGGCTAGATTAGCCCATTGGGCTTAGCCCAATATATTACTTGTACTGCACTTATGTTTCTTGTACTGCACACATACCTAGCCTATATAAGGCTCTCTTTTGTACATTGTTTTATACATATCAATATACAGACTATTGAGTCATTCTTTCTCACTTTATATTGTTAACATGGTATCAGAGCCATTCCTCTGACCTCTTGGTTCCTATGGACATCTCCGGCGTCCTTCCGCTGCCCTCGCCTTCATCCAGTAGTCACTGTCAGAAGTGAGTCACCATCGTCACGCCCACAACTCCTAAAACACTCAGATTTCGTCAGTTTTGTTGATCAAACTGCCAAAACCAAGGCACAGATTGACAGATCATCTGATCCTGAGCAAAACCCAACAAAGATCTGCCAGAAACAACCTCACACGCGCCATCTGAAGTTTCTACCTCACGAGCATGCGTCGCCACATGCCTCCACGCGCAGCCACGCGCTGCGGTCTCTCTCACGCGCCAGGAATACAAGCCTTCACGCGCCCCACGCGCCTGATCCGGTTCACACACTGCCACGTCAGCACGCCGTCAGCATCCTGACCGAGCCATTGACCGTTGACTTTGACTTTGACCAGACCGTTGACCGTTGACTTTGACCAAAGTCAAAAATTTTTGACAGGACCTGTCTTGCTCAGTTTTTCACGTAGATTTCGATTTTGTGCTCCGTTTCTACATTTGAGGTCTCTAAATCTCATTTTTTGGTCATTTTCTTCATTATGGCTCAACAAAATGAACGAGACATCATACGTCCTATCACCATTATGTTGGATGGTCCTACTAGCTATCATGCCTAGTCTCAGAATATGACTGTCTTTCTCAAGGGTCGTAAACTTTGGGGATATATGACTGGTTCAATTCCTAAGCCAGTACCAAACCCTAAAGCCACAGCTACTGAGGAGTCTTCCAAGACTACTTTTACAACAGATGATTATGAAGAACACCTAGAGGAATGGGAGAGTATTCAGAGTAAGATCTTGTCTTGGTTTATCAGTACCTCTATTCTCTCCATTCATAATCTTCTTCCTCGTCTTGAGACTGCTAAGGCTGCTTGGAAATTTTTGGCCGATCGCTATAATTGTACTAATGATTCAAGTTTGGAGTTCCACATTGAATCAAAACTTTATCAAATGCGCCAAGAGATAGGTCAGTCTATTTCTAACTTTTATTCTCAGACTTCTACTATGTGGGAACAACTCTCTGCTGCAGATCCTCCACTAGTGTGTTCTAAGGACATTGAGCTCTTTGTCAAATATCAGGATCGCCGTAAATTTATGCACTTCATGATGGGTTTGCGTGAGGATTTTGAGCCTACTAGGGCTTCTCTGCTTAGTCGGTCTCCTACTCCTTCTCTTGATGCTGCAGTCAAGGAACTCATTTCTGAGGAGAACCGTCGGCCTGCTCATCACATGTCATCATCTGATCATGTACTGGCTACACCATCTCCACAGCCTCCCATTGCTGCATTCACTGCTCCTCCACGAATAAACTCTGGGCGTCCCACCTCTCAGTCTTCCAAAGGTACTCGCTGCGAGTTTTGCCGTGCCAAAGGCCATGACATCTCAGTTTGTCGCAAACTACAGAAATTTGTGCAAGAGCAGAATAAAGCTTCTCTTTCTCGTGCAGCTACTGTATGTCCTTCAGATCCATCAGTTCCTACAAGTCCATCTTTGGCTTCCTCACTTACTACGGATGATATTGAGGCAGTTGTTCAACAGGTTTTATTTTCCACTTCCACTGCTCTTTCTGTCACCTCAATTAAACAACCTTGGTTTTTTAATACTGCATGTTGTAACCATATAACTCCTGATGAATCCCAATTTTCTGATAAGGCACCCTTAGAACATCCAATCACCATTTACACTGCTGATGGAACTCCAATGCCTATTAGTCATAAAGGAACAATCTCTTCTCCTTGTTTATCCCTTAGTGACACTTTTCATATCCCAAAGTTATCCCTCAATTTGCTTTCTGTTGGTTAACTTTGTGAATTAGGCGTAAATCTTCTATTTACTAATCATGGTGTGGATGTGCAGGATCTCCGGACGGGTCAAGTGCTTGGGACAGGCCGTAAGGTTGGTCGCATGTTTGAGGTTCATGACTTGAAGATTCCTTCACAAGTTGTTTCTGCAGCTGTTACCACTGCCATCTCTTCACCTGATCTATGGCATGCTCGTCTTGGTCATCCATCCTTATCTTGTCTTCAGTTGTTAGCTTCTCAAGGTCATTTAGGTTCAGTTCAGTTTCAAAAATTTGATTGTACTTCTTGTCATTTTGGCAAACAAACAAAATTGCCCTTTAATAATAGTAACTCGTTTTCTTCTGCACCTTTTGATCTTATATATTCTGTTATTTGGGGTCCTGCACCTGTTCCCACTGAGGGGGGATCTAGATATTTTGTCATATTTGTAGATGATTTTTCTAGATATGCTTGGATTTATCTGCTTCACCATAGGTCTGAACTTGTGTCTATTTACCAAACATTTCATAAAATGATTGAAACACAGTTCAATCGCACCGTCAAAGTTTTTCGATCAGATAATGCTCAAGAATATAATGATAAATCCTTCCTATCCTTTTTAGACAATCATGGTACCCTTACTCAGCGGTCTTGTACTTACACCTCTCAACAAAATGGTCGTGCAGAACGAAAACATCGTCACATTCTTGATGTTTTCTGCACCCTTCTCATTTTTGCCTCTTTTCCTGAGCGCTTTTGGGGTGAGGCTGCACTCACTGCTGTATACACCATTAATCATATTCCTTTATCAACTACACACAACAAATCACCATTTGAGCTTCTCTATGGTCAAACCCCTGACTACTCCTCTCTTCGGGTTTTTGGTTGTGCTTGCTTTGTCTCTCTTCCTCCTCATGAACTAACAAAGCTCCAGTCTCGTGCTCGTCTCTGTTGTTTCCTTGGTTATGGTGTATCTCAAAAGAGATTTCGCTGCTATGATCCCATTTCTCACCGTCTTCGTGTTTCCCGTCATGTTGAGTTTTGGGAACATCGTCCTTTCACGAGTCTTCAGCAGTTTCATGCGTCCTCTTCCTCTGAGTCTCCCATTTTTACTGATCTTTTCCTCCCTCTCTATCCTAAACTTGTGGAAGATTCTTCGACATTGGCTGCCTCTCCAGACGACTCATCTCCGATTTTGTCCCTGACATATGACCCGCCTGTCTTGGATCTTATGGCACCACCCTCTCCTGAGTCTCCTAATGGTTTTGAACTTCGTCGTTCCACTTGGGTAAGCATTCCTCCCTCTTATCTCTCTGATTATCACTGCTCTTTTGCCCTTGCCACCCTCTATGAACCTCACACCTATCGTGAAGCCCATACTGACCCTCTTTGGCAGCAAGTTATGAATGATGAACTAGATGCTCTTCATAAGAATCACACTTGGGATATGGTTGATTTGTCTCCTAGTCTGTCTGTAGTAGGTTGTAGGTGGGTTTACAAGTTCAAAACCAAGGCTGATGGATCTGTTGAACGATACAAGGCTCGCCTAGTTGCCAAAGGCTTTACCCAGGAGTATGGCATTGACTATGAGGAAACATTTGCTCCTGTTGCTCGCCTTACATCTGTCAGATGTCTCATTGCTGTGGCTGCTGTTCGCCATTGGCCTCTTTATCAAATGGATGTGAAGAATGCTTTCCTCAATAGAGACCTTCAAGAAGAAGTGTACATGCAACCACCCCCTGACTATCCACATTCAGGTAGTCAAGTTTGTCGCCTTCGCCGTGCTCTTTATGGCCTTAAGCAGGCTTCTCAGGCTTGGTTTGAAAAGTTTAGCTCAGTTGTTGCTCAGTAGGGTTTCACTTCGAGTCCTCATGACACTGTTCTCTTCGTCCGAAGATCCTATGCTGGTGTCACTCTTATTCTTCTCTATGTTGATTATATGATTATTACTAGAGATGATTCTGCAGGTATCCGCTCTCTTCAACACTTCCTTAGTCAGCATTTTGAGATGAAAGATTTAGGCACTCTCAGCTATTTTCTTGGGCTTGAGGTTACCCCATCCTCTGATGGATATTATCTTTCCCAAGCTAAATATGCTTCGGATCTTCTGTCCAAAGCCGGTATCACCAACAACAAGACTGTTTCCATTCCCTTGGAATATAATGCAAAACTCACACCTTTGGATGGTGAACCTATATCTGATGCTACTCACTATCGTCAGTTGGTTGGTAGTCTGATCTATCTCACCGTTACTCGTCCGGATATTTCACATGCTGTGGGTATGGTTAGTAAGTTCATGGATGCCCCTCGTTTTGTCCACTATGCTGTTGTTCTTCGGATTCTCCGATATGTCAAGGGCACACTTTATCATGGTCTGCACTACTCCTCTCGGTCTTCTCTCAAGTTTCATGCTTATTCAGATGCGGACTGGGCAGGTGATCCGACTGATCGATGTTCTATCACAGGTTTCTATTTCCTGTTGGGGTTTCTATTTCCTGTTGGGTACTTCTCTTGTCTCGTGGCGTAACAAGAAGCAGGATGTTGTTTCCCGTTTTAGTACTAAGGCTGAGTATCGTGCCCTTGCCGACACCACCTGTGAGCTTGTCTGGCTTCGCTGGCTCTTGGCTGACATGGATGCTCCACAGCCCACTGCTACTCCTCTTTATTGTGACAATCGTAGTGCTATCTACATTGCTCATAATGATGTCTTCCATGAATGCACCAAGCACATTGAGATCAACTGCCACATCACTCGCCAGCATCTCAAGAAAGGCAATCTCAAGTTGTTCTCCATCTCATCTGCTGACCAGCCTACTGATATCTTCACCAAGTCTCACCTACCTGGTCGTCTTCAAGATCTTATATCCAAACTCTAGTTGGCTTCCTCCTTGCCACCTCGAGTTTTAGGGGAGATGTTAGTGTGTAGATTAGGCTAGATTAGCCCATTGGGCTTAGCCCAGTATATTACTTGTACTGCACTTATGTTTCTTGTACTGCACACATACCTAGCCTATATAAGACTATCTTTTGTACATTGTTTTATACACATCAATATACAGACTATTCAGTCATTCTTTCTCACTTTATATTGTTAACAAATTAAAAGTAATAGATCCGAAGAGGTATCCTTGGAGCTGAACAAAGCTGTGAGAGAGAGAGAGAGAGAGAGAGAGAGAGAGAGAGAGGAGATGAGAGAGACAAGATGAGAGTCTCAAAGGTAAGCAAGAAGATGAGAGTATCAGACTTTTTCAATACAGGAGTATAGTTGTGATGAGGTTTGGGATGTGGGAATATTGGGATTTGGTGATAGATGGGACTTGACGAGAAAGATGAAAATAGGGTAAGAGAAGAACAACACGTGAGTTTTTTTTTTTTTTTTTTGAAGTTCCAAAACACATGAAATAGAAGAAGAAAAATAAAAAAAAAAATGAATAAAAAGATATGGTAGTGGTTGTGTCAGATAGGGAAAATGAATGAATAGTAAAAATTAAAATTATTATTTTATATAATTAGATTAAATTCATTATTTTATATCTATATTTCACTTTTTTGAATGAGTACTTTTAGGTATATATATATATATATAAATATATAATTTTTTTTTTTAGGAATTCAAAACATCTTAAAACGGTACGCCGAAATAATTTAGTACCAAAATATTTTGTTTCACTAGAAAAACTGAAATGGGGTCTGAAACAAAATTAATAACATTGATCCAAATTCTGTTTTAAATGGAAACAATGTAACTGAAGATTATTTACTTTTTTCTTTTTGCTAGACTATAAATGAATGATTACATTAAATTGTGTACTTGATGCTGCACTCTCCCATATAGATAGCATGGAAAAAAAAATCATAAATTGGAGTTCTATGGAGTTCTTGAAAACTTGCCCCAATTTATGATTAAGAGTTCTACAATGATTGTATATAACTCATTATAGAACATGGTGGAAAAATTGGATCTAAGGGAAAAAGGAAACATTTTAGTCAAGATCAAGTGTCACAAATGTCTAAAAGGCTATTATTAGCACATGTTGACAAGTTTGGGGTAAATTTATATTATAAACACATAAAAATTGGCAAATGTTATACACATTTGCAAAATTTGTACCTTTTTTTTTTTTTTTTTGGCAAACGTATATAATATTTGCCACTTTTTGTGTGTATACAATATAAGCTTACATTACAGGTAGAAAGTAAACATATAAAGATCCTTAAAAAAATTAAATAAAAAAAAAAAAAAAGGAAAAAGGCAACGCATTGAACCAAATTACTGTTCATGAACTTATTGACTCTTTTTTTATATATAACTAGCCATTATGTTATTGTAGAGTAAATGTAACAACACTGAAAACACTACAGCCTTAAAATTATGCTTTTTTAAAATAGGGAATTGGTTTAGACTCCTTCTGAAGTATTGCAAGTTTTTTAATATAAATTATAGGAAATTGGTTTAGACTTCCTTCTAAAGTATTGCAAGTTCTTTAGAAATATACTTTTACTATCAACAATTTAGTTTCATTGTAATGATTGTCTCTAACGTTACCAAGAGTTTCAATTCACTGTTCAAAAATAAATATTTTGTTTAGATTTTTATTGTTCAATCAAATTCCCTAAAGCGTCATTATATGTAATGTAAACTGGATAGTGACAGTAAGAATCCTAAAATCATGAAAACATTGTTGTTTGTTGTAATCGCTTTGAATACTTGGGATATATTCTGATGGGTGCTTACTAATTAGGAACCTCATGATCTCTTGGTCATTGTTTGCAGCTTGCTCCAAGGGATTCTATTTTTTAGTGCTTTATAAAAAGGATTTGGTCCAACTATACATGTTATATTTTCCTCATTTTGATTAATGGTGAGAATCATGAATCTTGAACAAGAGTGTCATATTTTTTCAGACTTTTATTTAAAATTTGTGAATAGATGTTATTACATTACTTTTCAAAATTTTTGCTATACACTAACATTGATCTAATTCTATTTTAGCAGTTTGTCTTGCTAGATAGTAGATACAACTGATCACTTGATTTTGTTCTTTCCTATGTTCATAAAACAATTTTGTTTATTAATTTGTATTGTATGTATAGTGTAGTAAACAACATTCATTCCTAAATAGGCGGTCACCTTGTGTTATATGGCGATGTCAACTTATGAAGGTTTTATGACTTAAGACAACAGATACTTGAAAGCCTAAACCTTTGGTAGAGTAAGAAGTGTGGACCAAAAACAAAATTAGAAGTATAAGGAGTGAAGAGAAAGATCAATTTTTATGATGTATAATAATATTTTTTCAGTATTTCATGACATATAATATATGTGTCTTCTTCAATCTGAATTTATTGTAGATGTGGGATTTATATTATGGGTAAAAGCTATAGTTGGTTTTATACTTGATCTTATATCTCTATTCAACGTATTGGCTAGCACGTGCAGCCCAATCTAGTTATATAAAAAGCCGCTATGCTGCTACAGTATTTTTTTACTGTTCACATAACATATTTTACTGTTCATCTACATTACAGTTTTGGTGAGCCACACTTTTTTTTTTTTTTTTTTTTTTTAAGTTTTGAACAGTTACAGTTTTTTTTTTTTTTTTTTTTTCCGATCTTCCATTTGTTTTTTTTTTTCCTTTTATATATATATTGTTATATTGACACAACAAATTTCACAATATTTTCACAATTATTGAGGTGTCAATTTCTTATAAGTCAAAATAAAATAATAAATATGAAACTGTGACCAACCATAACTGAAAATAAATATTCTGTGAAAATGTTGTGACACTTGTTAGGTGAATGTGTAAAAACTACAGTAGTTTTGGTTTGTTCAATATGTACTTTTTTTTTCAATCATCGATTTGTGCTCTTTTTTCTACTAACTATATAAGAAGAGGCAACACCTCTATAGTGTCCCTTTTGGTGTAGTGAGCCATTTTTTTTCCCCCAAAGTTTTGAACAATTGCTATAGTGCCACTTTAGTTTGTTCAAGCGGCACTGTAGCTACAGTAGCTACAACATTTTTTTTCTGTCTTCCGTTTGTATTTTTTTTTTCTTTTAAATATTTATAAGAACCTACATATATATTGTTATACTGACACAATAAATTTCACAATATTTTCGCAATTATTGAGAAGTCAAATTCTTATAAGTCAAAATAAAATAATAAAATATGAAATTGTGACCAACTACAACTGAAAATAAATGTTTTGTGAAAATGTTGTGACACTTGTCTTATGTACGAAAGAGCGAATGCGCGTACAGTGCTTTTGCACGGTACATTTGGTTTCATGAGCTACCTTTTTTTTTTTTTTTTTCATGTTTTGAACAGTAGTTACAGTATCCAACGGCACTATAGCTACAGTGCCTAATTTTTTTTATATTTTTTTTCAATAATTGGTTTGTGTTTTTTTTTTTCTTTTAAATATTTATGTAAACTGGTATATATATTGTTATACTGACACAATAAATTTCACAATTTTTTCGCAATTATTGAGATGTCAATTTTTTACAAGTCTAAATAAAATAATAAAATATGAGACTGTGACCAACCACAACTAAAAATAAATGTTTTGAGAAAATGTTATAACACTAATTGTGCAGTGCTTTTGTTTTATCGCCAATGCATGTATGCACTGTAGCTACAGTGCTTTTGGTTTAGTTAACTAACACTGTAGCTATAGTGCCTAAAGTTTTTTTTTTTTTTTTCTTTTTTTTAGTAATTGGTTTAGGTTTTTTTTTTTTTTTTTTTTTTTAAGATATCTATGTAAGCTGGTATATATATTGTTATACTAACACAACAAATTTCACAATATTTTCACAATTATTGACGTGTCAATTTCTTACAAGTCAAAATAAAATAATAAAATATGAGATTGTAACCAACCATAACTAAAAATAAATGTTTTGAGAAAATGTTACAACACTTATTATGCATTGCTTTTGGTTTATTCAATTGACACGGTAGATACAGTGCCTAACGTTTTTTTTTTTTTTTTTTTTTTTTTTTTTAGTAATCGGTTCGTGTTTTTTTCTTCTTTTAAATATTTATGTAAGCTGGTATATATATTGTTATACTGACATAATAAATTTCACAATATTTTGACAATTATTGTCGTGTCAATTTCTTACAATTCGAAATAAAATAATAAAATGTGAGACTGTGACCAACCACAACTAAAAATAAATGTTTTGAGAAAATGAAACACTTATTATTATCACAATATTTTCATAATTGTTGAGATCTCAGTTTTTTATAGATCAAATAAAAAATGCTAAGTCTACAACATTTTAACATTAATTTCTACAGTGCCTAAAGTTTTCTTCTTCTTTCTAGTTATCGGTTTGTGTTTTTTTTTTTCCATTTTAAATATTTATGTAAGCTGACATATCTATTTCTATTAACTATATAAAAAGAGCCAAAGGCTCATGAATAGTATTTTTTTGGTTTATTCAATTAGTGAGGTGCACTTTTTTGTTTTGTTTTCTTCTTTTTCTTTTTTCTTTTTTTTCCTTCAAGCATGCCAGTTGGTTTGAGCTTTATTTTTGTTTTTTATTTTTTGTTTTTTAAAGATCTTTATATGTTTACTTTGTACTTACAATACAAGTTTGCATTGTAAATACACAAAAGTGGTTAATATTATACACATTTGCACAAAAAATGGTAAATATTGTTCAAATTTTGTAAATATGTACAAAATTTGCCAATTTTTTTGTGTCTACAATATAAATTTACATTGTAATTAAGTACAATGTATACGTAGAGATATTGTGAAAATGTTGTGACGCATGTGCCAATTCCTTATGGGTTAAAATACAATAAAATAAAATAATAAAATATCATACCAAGATCTAGCACAACTAAAAATGTCATGACATATTGTTGTTATTACAATATATTCACAACTATTGAGGTGTAAGTTATAGGTCAAAATAAAATAATAAAATATTGGACTAGGATCCATCACGATCTTATATGAATGAGATTAACTTTTTATGACATAATTATCAAAATTCTTAAAATTAATGTCTCTTTTGATTAATGTAAATCACTATGTATTTTAAAAATCAAATGATTTATATCTTTATTTTGTGATACAAATAAAATTTAGAATTGCACGTGCTGCCCTGACTAGTATTAATTATAAATTTCGTGTCCACTATGAACAAAATATGGGATTAAATATAATCTAAGCCTAGTTCATATTATTATTTACTTATACCTTACATGACCGAGAGAAATCATCAATATTGATAATTAGAACTCAAGACTTTATTCATGTTTACGACTTGAGTATTACAAAAACCAAAAAATTACGTACCAACCTTGATGAGAGGGTTGTCCATGCTAAAGAGTATAACAAACCAAAGCTAAAAAAAAATAGT
The DNA here is from genome assembly GCA_023621385.1 of Quercus gilva. Classification (NCBI taxonomy): domain Eukaryota; kingdom Viridiplantae; phylum Streptophyta; class Magnoliopsida; order Fagales; family Fagaceae; genus Quercus; species Quercus gilva. The sequence continues at coordinate 8,367,907 of CM042481.1, read as the reverse complement.
AATATAATGGTGCAAATCTTGTATAACTAATTGTAAAGAGCACAAACTGATACTCATAGTAAGGAGCACAAACAAGTTTAAGGAAAAAAAAAAATTTCATAACTAGCTAACCGATTATTCTCCTAGGTTATTCTCTATATTGTCACTATAAGAATTATATGTTGTTATGGGAATTGAAAGTACTATTTACTTATCAAAATTATAGGCAAAGTATATACTAATATTTTACCATCCATTCAAACTGGCCCTGTAAAAGAAAAACTTACCTATTCTATGAGAATAGGTAGGTCCTGTGTGGCTAATTTGGCTTAAGCTATGTGCGTGCCTCTGAGAAACAAATGAGAAATAGAGAGAGACTCAATGTTTGATGAAAGACATGACGATGGGAACAATATATTTAGTGAGGTGGTCGGAGTAGGAGACGAAATCGGACTCTAAGGGGCTGTTTGGCTCACCATTTTTCATCACTCATAACTCATCACTCATCATTCTTCACTCATCACTCTAAAATACAAAGGCTGTTTGGCACCATCACTCATTTGCCATCACTCAATATTTTTCACACTATTTGTGGGTCCTGTACTTGTCACTGGTGCAGTTTTTTTTTTTTTTTTTTTTAAGTACCCACAAACCCGAACTAGTGAAAGAAAAAAAAGAAAAAAAAGAAAAAAAGGAAGAACAGGGACAGTGAACCCAAGTGAGAAAAAAAAAAAAATGAAGAAGGAAGAACAGGGACGGTGAACCCAGGTGAAAAAAAAAAAAAAGAAGGAAGAAAGAAAGAAGGACGGTGAACCCGATAAAAAAAAAAAAAAAAAAAAAAAGAAACCCAGGAGAAGACCGAACCCAGTGAAAGAAGAAGAAAAAAAAAACCCAAGCCTAGAAACCAACGTGAAAAGAAAAGAAAAGAAAAAAGAAAAGCAAGGAGAATAGAAAAGAAAAGAAAAAAAAAAAAAAAAAAGAACCAAACCCAGAAAGTGAAAGGAAAAGAAAAGAAGAAAAAAAAAGGAAGAAGAAGAAGAAGAGCAGTAGGTGGGTGTTCCCAGACCGGTGAAAGACAAAAAGAAAAGAAAAATAAAAAGAGAAAATAAGATAAAGAGGGAGCAAAAGTCTGACTGTGGGACCGGGTGGGTAATGTTATTTACAAGTTTGCCATTGAAAACAGAGAATTGAAAACTGAAAACAGCTAAAAGTTGTTTTCAGTTTCCATAACTCAAAACTCAAAAAGTAGAGAATTGAGTGATGAAAACAGAGTTATGGAAACAAAGAAATTGTGCAGCCAAACGAGTATTTTGCTATGGGTCCCACCATTTTTGAGAATTGAGTTATGGAAACAGAGAATTGAGTCATGAAAACTAGTGAATCAAACAGCCCCTAAATGTCGTCATGGCTCACGTCTCACCTTGGATGTATCATGTGTCTTTGAGCAAAAAGAGAATCTAAACCACAAACTTTTTTTGCCATAACTTTCGCACAACTTGTCAGCGATGGGTTTATGTGAAAGTGATAAACAACCAATTGAAGTCTATCACATAAAATAGTTGTAGAAAAATAATGGGGTAAAGACTGTGGTTCTAGAATTAGTGAATTATTAGAACGAAAATCCTAAAAAAATGTTTAATTCTAAATTGATTTAGAAGCGCCTATCTTCCTCTAACATATTATGTGGCAATTAAAAAGATCTCTTATGTTTAGTTTTAGTCACATGACTATTTCAATAAAATAACTTAGCTTTTATCAAAAGCGAGCAATGTCTCCACCACAAGTTATCAAATAAAACATAGTTAATAATTTGAGAGGCACCTATTTCAGCGAGTGCATTAACACACTGATTTGCTTATTTGATGAAGATGTATTAGATTGTTGAGTTAGAGAAAAGTCTTCAGAAGGCTTTCCAATCTTCAAGAAGGGGTACATAATCAAATTGTAAGTGCTATTGTTGTAAGTCTTGTCTTTCCACTCTCTTCTTCCATATCCCCAGTAACTTCTATCTATATTATCTCCAAAAAAAAAAAAAAAAGTAGATGCACAATCATTTGTGCCTACATTTCTACACGGATTGATTGAATTCCGAGTTGATGTGCTAGAGTAAACCAACAAAATATTTCATTTTATATGTTTTTTTTTGTTAGGTGACAATTTTTTTCTTTTTATAAAATGTTAATTGGAAATAGAAAAAAAGTCAGCCAACACTAAGCCTTGTTTGGTACATGATCTTATACACCTGTTTTTAATTTGGCTTAAATGCACTTTTAGTCCCTACATTTTGCATCTTTTTGAATCCAAATCTTCTGTCTCATCAATTATGCTTCACTTCATGCTCCACCAATAAAATTTGAATAGCTAGCCTATCTCATTAAATGAGATATCTCATTAAATAAGACAACTAGTCTCTCTCATTAAAGTTAGAGTTATCTCATTTAATGAGAGAGGCTAGCTGTTCAAATTTTATTGGTGGAGCATGAAGTGGAGCACAATTGATGAGACAGAGGATTTGGACTCCATCTTTTTCATTTTAGTTCCTACTTTTTCATTTCACCACTTTTAGTCTCTAAATCAATTAACGCGTTCCATTTTGGTCCTTACCGTTACTCATTTAACTGAAATTGCTGATGTGACAAACAGAGTGCACTGTTGGTACGTTAAATGTTGACGTGGCCAATAAAATAATATTTAAAAATGCCACGTCAGCATAAAATAATGATTAAAAAGACACATAAGCATCCACATCAACTTTTGATTTTGAAAATTAATTTATCTATTTTAACAAAATAAAAAATGAAAAATAAAATAAAATTAGAACCTAAAATACACATTAATTTAGATCTGGTCTCATCTTAAACATGAACAAGAAAGAACACGAAACCAAAATATTCAATCACATGAACATGAACCCAGAAAAAATAAATTTACCAACAAAAACATAAATTTCCCATCTCAAATCTGTAACTGGTTGCCTTATCTCATTTCCCTAGATCTTTCCAGCAACGCTCTCACTGGACTGATCCTGCCGGAGATCGCAGACTGTAAGTTCTTGAACAGCTTGATTTTGAGTAATAAATGCCTCTCCGATTCGATTCCAAAGCACAAACCCAAAACCAAACACAAAAAACACAAACTTAAATTTAAACATTAACACAAGATCACAACACACAAATAACCCATGGTTGTGGATGCCGGATTCATCGGGTTTTCCCATTTTTTGAGAGAACCCATGACTTCCATATTGAAGGGTGCGTTGTTGCCTTTCAAAACCCAGATCAACAAAAACCCAAATCAACAAGGTGAAAACCCAGATCAACAGAAATCATAACCCACAAACACAAAGACATGCCCACAATTATAAAGACAAAATTTTGGAACCCAAACCTAAAACTCAACCCAGTTTTTTTCAACAATTACATAGAGACAAAACTCAAAGACATTCAACAATTACAGAAAGACAAAACTCAAACCCAGATTTTTTTGCCCCAAACACAAAACTTAACCTAGATTATCTTAGGCTTTCTGAGAAACCAAACACAAAACTCAAAACTCAAATCCTAAATCCCAAATCAATGAATAAAACCCAAGATCTGAAACCACAAATAACCACGGATTTAGAGAGAGAGAGCTGGGTTTTTGGCCATGGGTTTAGAGAGAGAGGGTTGAGTTTTTGGCCAAAATTTAGAGAGAGAGAAAGCTAGGTTTTCGGCCATGAATTTAGAGAATTTAGAGAGAGAGAGAGAGTTGGGATTTCGGCCATGGATTTAGAAAGAGAGAGCTCACATTCAGTCAGCCCCTTCAGCCGAAACCACCTTCAGTCACCTCCACCTTCACCCAAAACCCACCTTTAATCATTTCTACCTTCACCTTGAGCTTGGAGACTTTTGTAGAAAGAGATAGCTTGGAGAGAGAGCTTGAGATTTTCACAGAGAGAGCTTGGAGAGGTTGTTTGAGATTTTAAGATTTAATAACTTTTATTGTGTTTGGTTGCTCAGAAAGTTTAAAAGAATTTGATAATTTTTTTTTTTGGTTGGAGAATTTGATAAATTAATATTGATAAATTTAATTATGTTTTTTTTCTTTTTTTTTTAATTTTTAAAATTGATAAATTTGTTTTAATATTATTTTTAATGGACATGTGGATGCTGACGTGAAATTTTTAATATTATTTTATTGACCACATCAGCATTTAATGTGCTAACAGTGCACTCTATTTGCCACATCAGCAATTTCTTTTAAATGAGTAACGATAAGAACATGAAACACATTAAGAACTAAAAATAATAAAATAAAAATGTAACAATTAAAATATAAAAAATATAAAATATAAAATATAAAAACTAAAAATACATTTACATTTTTTAATTTTTAAATAATATTACATGTATTCCAACCCCGTAGAAAAGAGAAGTTCAGATGAGTTATATACAGGGGATAACCCACAAATGAAGCTACAAGTAATACACGTGAAAGCGTTAAGGCGTCGGCCAGATTGAGAAAAGAGAGAAAATTTTGGACTTTTTTGGTTAAAAGGGAAAGAGAAAGACAGTGTATCCAGTGGAATATATTATGGGTTATTTATTTATTTATTGAAGTAAGTCAATGTTTTCTTCTTTTGCTCAAAGACTTCCTAACCCGAATACCACAAGTAATTTCTCTCTTTTTAATGAGCCCATCACTTGAGTCCAAGAAAAGAGATCCCAAAATGTTAATATGCAAATTCAGAAATATTGCTAGGCTCTCGGGTTCATTGAGGAGAGTGGTGTGTAATTATCTGTAATTTCTCCCTATGTTTGTATGCTATCTCTGTTGTATCTCTGTTCAAGTTTGAATGAATATTTCATGCTTAAAAAAAAAAAAGTCAATGGTAATATGTACTCAATTGTACGCGCTTTTTAGTGAAGCTGTGTGCACTATGAGAATGCATGATCAATATTTAATGATGATGATGATGCGTTCTTCAAAAAAAAAAAAAAAAAAAGCATTTAATGATGTTGCTAATTGAAGTAAGGAAAAAAATTTCAACTCTAAAATTGGTATGAAACTAATTTGAAACATGTTTCTAGGTTGTTAAACTGTTTGAAAACATTATACTCCCTCTATTTAATGTAAGACTATTGACACCAAGTGTTTTGTGGTGAGGCCATTTAGGCGTAATTTGTTGTTTAGTAGTTCGATAGTTTGGTAAGAATGGATTTGAACATTTAGTTTTTGAGTTGGGAATATCCTATTAACCAATTGAATTACAAAGATTTTTTGGATATGTAAGAACATCTCCAGCAGATTCATCAAATTTTTGCACTGTTTGGAGAATGAACAGTGACTTTTACCTTTATCTACTTACTTTTTCAAATATACTTTCAAACAGATTCTCTATCTCATTTAAATATTATTTTTTCATTTATTATTTATTTATTTTTAACAACTACTCATCTTTCAACATTTTCTTATCCAACACATCATTATTATAATAGAAAAAATGTATTTGAAGAATGAACAGTAGCCCATCGACACGATGGGCTACTATTCATTAGCCAAAAAAAAATTGGTTATAGAGAATCTGCTGGAGTTGTTTTTTTTTTTGGTTCCATTCTCCATAATAGCTAATATTTTGCTTTTACATGTATTGTTGGAGATGCTCTAAATGTGCATTTGAGGGAGTGTGAAATAACTGATGTAGAAATCAATGTTTGTAGCATCACTCTTTCATTAATTTTTATTATTAGGTGGCATTATTTTGTTTTTTTTTTTTTTTTAATTTGATAGTTGTTTGAGATAGGTTTGAATCATGCACATCTCTATTGAAAACTCTAAAAAAGTCAATTGCCCAATAAAAAAAAAGTTAATTGAATTATAAAATTCTTGGAAAATAACATTATTTTAAACATTAAAGAATTTTATAGTTTTCACATTAACACTTATGTGTGACACGAAACTATTGTTCATGCACACAATATGAAAGATTTTTTAAAATTTAGAAATGAGGAAAAAAATTCTAAAGTTTAAAAACAAAATTTTAATGTTTTCAATAATCTCAAGATTAAAACAATCAAGTCTAAGAATGAAAAAAAAGAAAAAACTTTATGAAAAATGGGATTAAAATAATATTTTGATTTTTTTTTTTTTTAAATTGTGCATTTGGAGCGAGTATGCATTTAGTTTTAGTCGTGGGAGTGGTGACATTGTTTTAGTGGTAGAACATGGGCGCCATACCATTGGTTGTAAGAAAAAAGAAAAAATCTAGATTCATTAGATTATTACAACTTAAAAAAAAAAAAAAAAAAAAAAAAGTGAATTACAATATTCCACAACCAAAAGAGACGGTTTACTTTAAAAAAATAAAATAAAATAAAAATAAACAGAGTTTAGAATTACTATATACCACCAGAAAAGCCGGTCATAACTAGGAGAGAAGTTGCAGAAGTTGACAGAAAAAACTAATAAATATGGAAAACCGGATATAGTTCGCGTAACCGGTGGAATAGGTGGTCCCTTCTTCTTTCTTTTTTTTTTTTTTTTTTTTTTTTTTTGCTCTCTAAGCCATTCGGGAATTGAAATTGGGCGGTGCTCCATGATTAGAGTTTTGATTTTTGATTGGCCCACTTCTCTAATTTCTTTCTGTTGCTCTTTACTTTGACTAACTTCCTTTTTCTCTTTTAAGTCTTGCTTGCCAACGAAAACAAAAGTGTGAAAACCACAACACGTGACATTGGCATTTGGTAGGTTTATCACTCATTATCATAAGACATGGATCCCACAAATCTTGAACTATTAAAAGCTTGTTTTTTTTTATAGAATCTTTTCACCCAATTTCTTGTGCATCTCAAATGTTATGCAACTATGATGTGAAAAAGTCTTTTTTTTTTTTTTTCCTCTTTTGATGGAAAGTTAGAAAAGTCAGTATTTTTTTCCAACTTGTATTCTCCGCTCTTGATGATAGTTTTTTTTATCATTAAACCAAAATATCAATCAGTTTTTAGTGTAGGCAGATATTTAACTTCAGATTTCTTTTCAACCATCAAAAACTTTACCAGTTGAATTAATCAGAGCTAACTGAAACTCACAAATAATAACTCATTTAATTAAGTATTTTTTAACAGTTAGATCAAATGAAAATTTATGATTTAGAAATAGTGTGTAATTTGAACTCGCTTCATATGTATGAATAGGATATTTAAGATAATCATAAGCTTTAAATAAGAAACTAATACATCATGCTAAAAAAAGAAAGAAAAAAAAAAAAAAAACTAATACATCGTCTTTATGGAATGCAAACGGATTATATTTAAACACTCCTTATAAGGGAAGCAGGTCCAGATAACCACACAGCATACTAAAAAGTTAAAACAAGCGAAATCGCAGACCAAAAGGCAGTATACTATACACCATCGGTCCATCAACCCAAATTTCACTTATCCTAACTCATCATCTTATTCCAAAAAAAAAAAAAAAAAAAAAAAAAAAAAAACTAACACATCATTATAAGGGAAGTAGCTAAGTACTATGACCCCAAAGGCAGTAATACCATCAACTCAAATTTCACTATCCTCATCCTTAGGGACCTCATTCAGATTGAAACTCACCCAAGTTGAAGGAGGCTTCAGTCCCTTCCATGAACGGTTGCCATGCTTCTTCATATGCCCACATAGAGCCCTTTTCTTGTCGTACAGAACTCCGCAAAGGACACATTCATACAGTTCTGGAGGCAGATTCAAATCGAGGGCGAGACCTTTAGGCTTGACAATGGCCCCTCTAGCAACAGTACTGTTACGTGGCTTACGCCTAGGCAGCTGAGCCTGTGCTCTAATTTGGAATTCTCCAAATTCAGTCTTTTTCATGGTGTTCTTTGTGTGTACTTAATTTGGAAGAATGAAGTGTGAAGTAAACGGCGAGAGGGTGTGCGGGGTATATATAGGCTGAGGGGAATGCATGTGCGCTAGTTAAACGTTATCTCATTGGCTGAACTATGAAATTATGCAGGTGACTTTTTCGGAATCAATGATTCATTCGAATTTGGAATTATTGACTCACTGGTGTCGACAATAAATGTTGCACTTTCCCTTTGTCGGAATCATTGATTCATTGGTGTTGAAAATTAATGTTGTACTTGTACACTGGCGGTCCCAGGGGTGGTATAGAAACATTGTCTTCCGGAAAGAGACAAACATTTTCGTTTGCCAATGTTTGATTACCGCAGATGACTTTCCCTCGGTACACCCTCACACTCTCACAATTTACTGTACACTTTTATTCGGTTGGAGAGGTACTTTTTTAATTTTTCATATATCTCTTTTTTAAGTGTAAATTTTAAAAATTTAACTATTGAATTTTATGTTCCTTATGTTCTTAATATGCATATTAAATTTCATTCAAATTGAATATTATTTATTATTCGATCGATAAATTTATTTTTATACACAATTTTAGATCATAAAACTTTGAAATTTTAACATTTGTTTGATGAGATAACAATTGATTTTTGATCTTCTTGAAATTTTACATGCATGAAGAATATAATAACAACATGTAATTTAACGGTTAGATTTTCAAAATTCACACTCAATATAGAGATATATAAGAAGTTTGTAGAAATTCTCTTCAAATTAGGTTGGAGAGAAACTTTGTTCTTTTCAGAATTATTGGTGTCTCCCTTTTTTGTTTTTTTTAGAAGGATCACACCATTTAGAGAGAGACAGTGCTGAAATAGACAAATTAGTCTGCCGTTTGCGTTTACCATAATTTGGTAAAATTAACTTTAAAACTAGGCCACGGTACTATTTACACATTTAAAAATTATTTTGTTACAGTATTTTCAGTTTTCATTTTTTAGTTTTTAGTAATAAACTGTATCCAAACAGATCCTTAATACAGATAACGACAAATTTTATGCATACAAATTAGATTTTTTATTTTTATTGTAACGATAGTACACTTTTTTTTAGAATACTAAGTATTTTTTAACACACACAAGGAGAGAGAAGAAAATTTTTTTTAAAGAAACTTACAATGATGTATATCCAAAAAAGTTTAACTCTTGAATACACATCACATACTTTAAACCTCTTTAACTCACATGTCTCCATTTTTTTTTTTTTTAGAAGGATGACTCAATTTAGAGAGAGTTTGGATACAGCGTTGAAATAATTTGCGTTTTCATGTTCTGTGGGTCTCGTTTACTGTTTACGGGACCTACAAACATGGAATTTGGTAAAATCAACTTTAAAACTGGGTTCTACGTCACTATTCACACATTTAAAATTTATTTTGTTACAGTATTTTCAGTTTTTAGCAATAAGTGGTTTTGGTTTTGGGCAGATTTTTCTATTTTTGGTTTAGAAAAAAATAAAAATAATTGTCCGTGTGTGGATTCATTACTTGTAAATTTGTAATTGCTGTTTTCCGTTGCCTTGGGAATTTTTAAAATCCTGTTTGGTTTAGGTGAAATAACACGATCACGCGTGGGAGCCACCAGTACTTTACTATATTCACACGACTTTCTTTTTTTTTTTAACAAATTGAATCGAGTGATTGAAATGAACCAAACTAAATTGTGGGGACCATAGGGTCCTTTTGTTGGGATAAGTAGAGTCAGTCTTATAGAGTCTTTATTACCTCCCCTTCCCCGTGTGTGTGTGTGTGTCTAACTTCAACTAACTTCTTCAAAAAAAAAATTGTGGGGACCATAGTAGACAAAATGGACTAAAGTGGAAATACCACGCTGATACGGTTGAATTAATCACCTACACAATATCCCATCCAAAAAAAAAAAAAAAAAAAATCACCTACACAATATTTAATAATGCATCAATCAGAATAAGCACAATAATTTTGAAAAATATTGTGTCTTTAGTCTCATTAAAATCAAATGTAAATATCTCTTTCTCTTCGATTATCACATCCATTAAATTTTCATTCATCCTCCTACCCCTTTTTTTGTTGGATGGATGAATGAATAAGCAGTTTCATAAAAGAATCAAATCAAGTTGTAATATATTTTTCTCAAAAAATAAAAAAAATAAAAAGCTGTACAATCCAAAGTGAATACTAAAACTAAACATGAACACGTTGCTGCTAACACCATATCACTAGACAGAGTAAGTTGAGTAACTATCAAGACTTAACTCTGACTATTTATATTATTTCCAGTTACTTGGTGCACTTATAGTATCAATCGATTTTTATTTTAGGTAGGGTGGGGTCTTTTTTGGCCAAAGCTAACGTACAAATAGTTACAAAATAGTTCACAATAGAATTTGCTATTTAGTTTAGATTCGAATACACCCCAACAACACATGTGAAAGCAAATCTAAAGAGCAAATTTAGACTTCAACTACATTGGGGAAAGGAACCAAAATAAACGCAAAATCAATGCAACTTCTTCCATAATTCCATGTACTTCAATTACTAAATAGTTCTCAATGAAATTAAGGGGGGAAAGAGTATGTCCTTGGTCCTTACTTACAATGCACGATAGTGCAATTAATAAGCAAATTCAGACATTACTATAAACAAAGACATTGATCAATTTTAAATGTTGGCAAATCCTTGGAAAAAATTCTAATAAAAAACAAATCTTGTTCATCATTGACATTAGCTTTTTCGACACAGCGGGCATGTGAAATTTAATTTAAGCCAAGGATCTATGCATTGTGCATGGAAATAGTGGTTGCACACTGGAACAATCCGCAATGTATCTTTGGGCTCATACTCACCCAAACATATTGCACAAGTGTCCTGATTAGGCCTTGGTAGCCTACTACTCTCTCCAAGCACAATTGTTGGGAAATGATCGATAACATTAATCTCTTTGTGATCATAATCAACAGAATAGATAGATGATGTCGTTGATGAATTGGTTGAAGATGAACTGGCCGGAGTTAACATCAGTTTCTGACCCAATCTCTGAATTTCGAGTGCTCAAAGAAATTGAAGAAAAATCAAAGATATTATCGTTTTGATCCAACCTAATTACCGAAAAGTTTTTTTTTTTTTTGCTGAAACAATATAAAACAAAAATTTATATTTTCATTTAAAGATCATTGTAACACACAACCATGGATTCTAAATAGAACAAAATTGCGTACCTCTCTTAGCAACCCAAGCGTGTTGCTTCTCAAGGTATTCACGTCTCTCTCTGTGTTTGTTTTTGAGTTTTCAAAAGACTGCAGTATCACTCAGTAGTTCTTATGGCCAACAACTGATATGATATTTTAATATCTTATCTTTATTTAAGACTTCTAAAACCCAAGAGAGAGATTGGACGTAGGATCCTTAGGGATCCTAATCTTCAGCTGTAGGATTCATTAATAACTTTTTGAATATTATTGACTTATCTCGAAACTCTTTCAAAATTATTCCTTAATTTTCTCAACCATATCAAGAAAATATTTGAACTTCTACAGATTACAGTAATGTCCATCAACATATTGCAATTGACCCCTGACGTTTAGAGAATTACAAATGAGGTCCCATTACTTACAATTTTATATCTATGTCCTTCCACCATACTATATTCTCTCAAGCCACTAGGATTGGATCAATATCACTGTCATGTCCCTAACTTATGTGACCCTTAATTTCTTGATTTCATAATTTATATTGGACTCCAAAATATCTTTGAAAAAACTCTTTAAATATATATTGTGGGTACCCAGTTTTCGGGCTGGATTCCCTTGCAATAAATTTGTAGAGTGTGGGTAGAAGGGCTAGGCTCTAACGAAGGATACAACAATCGGCGTGGACTTACAAGATCAATAGGAAGAGTTTAACTAAGTGTTCTTGAGGGAAGCTCGTCCTCGGCCTAATCCGAGGAGCTCTTTCCTTAGAACCAATGAACACATGGGTTATCCCTGAACACCCTCCAAACTCCTTAGTTTTCCCACTCCAAGACTAATCTCCCAAGGGGAAATCAGCCAACCCCTACAGTTTAGGGGTTCTATCTATTATATAGTCCTATTCGGTCAATCTCTGCCGTCCACTTGTCGGCCATTTGAACTCTGTGTCTGAAGGCTTGTCCCATCAGCCGCCTTGGCAGGCTTCCTGTTAGTTGAAGTAACCAAGGCATCACTGTTCGCTGGTCAATTCGCCATTAATGTGGCCAGAGTGTTGGTGGCGAGCATTTAATGAGTGAATGACAGCTTCCTTCCTTCACTGTCGATTTGCCAAGGACGTGGCATCCTCGACGAGGTCCTTTGATGGCTTGGGCTTTTCCTACCCATCCTCAGATTCTTGCTGTCCTCGGCGTGGGTCTTGGGCCGGATGTGGAGTGGGTAGGGGTTGCCAAATATCTGGGCCCCACAATAGCCCCTCAAAATTCTGCTGCTCGGCCTTTCAGGCGGGAAGAAGGATTTTGATGCTCTCGGATCCTTGCCCTAACCTGTCAGTACCAAAACCTTTTCAACTGCCCAGGGGGCGTGCTTGACGTTTCGGTATTTTGAGCGTGCCTTCATTAAATTTCGGAGGCTCTCTGTCCTCCACGTTCAACGGTGTGATGATGAACGGACGGTGGGGATGTTCCTGGTTTATTGGGCGGGAAAGCTTGTGCGGTTATTTCTAGTGGGGGTATAAATACCCGATTGAATTGATTTGACCCTTCACTTCTGCAATCAAGAGCTCCTGCGCACATACTTCGAGTTCGGTCACCTCTCTGATTGCATCTGCAACTTTCTTTAGCACAAAAGGCCTACCCGAGGAGCTTTTCCTTATTCTTGTAAGTTCTCTTCTCTCTCTGGTTCATACTCTTCCGCCTGAGTTCCCTGCTAAATCTTTTAGGATGGGTAGGTTTAAGAAATTAGTCGAGTCTGAGGAGATGATGGACAAATTCGTAGCCGACCACAAGATCCCCGATATAGTGGGTCTGAGGTACTGTGGAGCAGGGGAGTGGGGTACTAGGAGAAAATATGGTAAGGTGGTGATTCCTATAATCGCCTTTCTAGAGGGCGGAATGAGGATTCCCATGGGGCCAGTGACGAGGGACTACCTCAGGCACTTTGATTTATCCCCCACTCAGTGTGCTGTCAACGTATTTAGGATCTTGAGCTGATGAGAAGATGGGGCTGAGGCTAACCCATCATGATGTGAACTGGTGCTACAACCTCCAACACTTGAAGGAGAAGTCTTATTATATGAAGACGAGGGATGATAGGGTCCAGCTGATTCAGTGCCTCTCTAAGTCCAGCAAGGGTCTGAACCAGGACTTCCTCATTGTGTCTGGGGAGTGGCACGAGGGCCTTTATTGTCCAACAGTGGAGGGTACACCAGGTGGGGCATTCATACTAGGAGGGGATCTAAGTTGATGTATTTTAGCGCTCTGCCTTGCTTGATTCTTAACAAGAGCTTGCTTTCTTTTATACAGATCTGCGCACTTTTGAGCGTTATTTGGATCAAGTCAATAAGGAAGACTTGGAGAAAGTGCTGAGGTCGGAAGTCTTTGTGAATAAAGACGACGATCAAGTTAGGGCCGCCCACGTGATCCTCGGATACAAACCGACCTAGAAATCGTTCCCGGTGCCGAAACACGTGATCTGAGCTGGGGATCCTTGGCTGCACAACATCACCGTAATCGAGCACGGATTTGTGATCTCCAAAGGGTCTCCCATTCCCGAGGGTGTACCGTTGGTTGGTACTTCTTCATCAGCTCAGGTCGCCGAGGTCGGGGAGGAAGAGTTAGGGGAAGAGGAAGTCATTAATTCCAGCCCTTCTAAGGGCGAGTTTGGTGTGTTCGACTAGCTCCATTCGCCAGAGGATCCTTCCGATGATTTAGGTGATCCCAGCTTAACTGAAGCGGATTTTCTGTTCGAGGAGGCCTCTCTCCAGTCCAAGATAAGTTTCAAGAAGAGACTTCAGAAGAGCTTGTTGGCGCTGATCGAGGGGCAGCCGGGGAGGGATACGCCGAGGATGGATGTACCGGAGAAGTCCCTTCCTAGGCTTCCGCCTCCCCCAGCCCAACAGATTCCACCATCTGGGTCCAAGTCTACCAATCCTCCGTAGAAGAAGGACAAGGGAAAAAGGCCTAAGGGGGGTGAAGAGACTGATCCTTCTGGGGGCGACACTCGGCCGCCATCTAAGCAGCTGAGGATAGGGTGTCGCGGTCAGGAAAAGCAGATCGTCGTCCTGCCCGAGGCCCAGGCTTGGCTGCCTACCCCCATACTTCATGGGGAGCCCTTGAGGGATGATGCCTCCCTTAGGGACCCTCGAGGGAGTAAGGGTGCGTATGTGGCTGACGCGCTGGGGAGGTCATTGCTGCTCCCAACGGACATGGCCCAGCTGGAGGCCCTAAGGAACAAGGAGGTCTTTCTCGGCCTCAAACAATACTTGGGCATGGTAAGTTCCTTTGATCGCTTGTGGTCTTCACGACTTCCTATTTCTTGGCTCCTTACATGCTGCGCATTGGTTTTGGTTGTCAGGCTATCCAGGCAACTTTCAGATTGGAAGAGGTAGCTAGTAGCCAGGGCAAGGTCGTAGGCTCGGAGCATAAGAAGTTGGTAGACGCTTTGCGGACCCTCGACTCTTCCAAGGCCGCTCTTACACAGGCGATGGAGGAGTTGGAAGATGCGAAGAGGGTTCGGGACACTGTCGAGACGGCCTTTTATGCCGCTAAGAAGTTGGCCTTAGACCAAACGGACCACCTGCTCCAGGCAGAGAACCAGCTGAGGGTTGCTGATGGGGAGATCGTGACCTTGAAAGAGAGGATGCTTGAGGCAGAGAAGGCCAGAGGAATCGCGGAGTCCACTAGAGATGATGCCTTGAAGGCCAAGGGCGAGGCTGAGTCTGCTAGGGCCGAGGCCGAGGCCGCACAGAAGGCCTACGAGGAAGGGGTAGCCGAGACAGAGGACACTCTCAGAGCCCAAGTACCAGTGGTGTGCAGACTTTATTGCTCCCAGGTTTGGAGTGAGGCCCTCAAACAAGTTGGGGTCGAGGCTTCATCCGACCTATGGAAGGAGGAGAACGTGTATTATCCCTTGGCCATCTGTGAGGCTGCCCCTCCAGGTTCTGAGACCGAGGTGACTGCCGAGAGCGTTGGGGTTGTTTCTGAGGAAGGCATCCCAGCTGCCCTTGCTTAGGGCGAGCCCACCAAGGAAGCTGATCCTCTTGGGACCATTGAGGTGAGTGAGAGCCTCAATGCGGACACGCCTAGAGAGGCTGCGGACCCTCTAGCCGACGTCCAAGCCTTTCAAGTTTAGGGGGTATCTCTTCCAGTTGACCCTCCCCAGGCTGTAGCTTCAGGCGAGGGTGACAAGGACCTTGGGGCCTCTTCTGCCCAGCCCCCTGTGGGAGGAATTGAGGCAGAGATGAAGGAATAACCTTCCGTAGTACCTTTGCTTTGTTTTTCTTTCTCCTTTGTTTCTTTTTAAACGTTGTAAACGGCGCATTGTGCTTGTATAGCTTTTTTTGGGAGATTCAATAAAGTGCATGTCTTGTTTCCTTTTATCCGTTTTGCTCTTATTATATTTTGCGTATATATATATATATATATATATATATATATATCTTATTTGGTTGCATGAGTCTGGCTTTAATTGTGCTTTAGTCGACTTCATGGATCATCGTCTCTTGTGGTGCTCATTACTAGTACCAAGGTGGTCAACTTTGCCGTAGGTTTGGGTCCACGGTCAGTACAAAACCCTGATTCTGTCCAGTACTTAGATCCTCCTAAAGTGACTAGTTTCCCCATAGGTTTGAGTCATTGGACCATGCAAGACCTTGGTTCTGTCTAGTATTTGGATTCCCTTGAAGCTACCAGTTTCCCCACAGGTTTGACGCCGAGGAACTCACAAGACCTTGGCTTTGCTTAGCACGTGGTATTTCATGAGGAAATCGTTTCTCTGTTGTCCTAAGTCCTTGGATCATGCAAGATCATAGTTCCGTCTGGTATTTGATTCCTCTTGAGGGGTTAGTTTCCCCAGAGGCTTGAGTCCGAGGACCGTACAATGCTTAGGTTCTGTCTAACACTTGTCTTCTGAAGTAGCTAGTTTCCCCAAAGGTTTGAGTCCGAGGACCATGCAATACCTTGGTTCTGTCTAGTACCTAGTTCCTCTTCTGAAGTAGCTAGTTTCCCCATAGGCTTGAGTCCGAGGACCATGCAAGGCCTTGATTCTATCCAGTACCTAGTTTTCTTCTTTAAGTAGTTAGTTTCCCCAGAGGCTTAAGTCCGAGGACCATGCAATGCCTAGGTTCTGTCTAACTCTCAGTTCTCCTTCTAAAGTAGCTGGTTTCCCCATAGGCTTGGGTCCGAGGACCATGCAAGGCCTTGGTTCTGTCCAGTATCTAGTTTTCTTCTTTAAGTAGTTAGTTTCCCCAGAGGCTGGAGTTCGAGGATCATGCAATGCCTAGGTTCTGTCTAACTCTCAGTTCTCCTTCTGAAGTAGCTGGTTTCTCCATAGGCTTGGGTCCGAGGACCATGCAAGGCCTTAGTTCTATCCAGTACCTAGTTTTCTTCTTCAAGTAGTTAGTTTTCCCAGAGGCTTAAGTCCGAGGACCATGCAATGCCTAGGTTCTGTCTAACTCTCAGTTCTCCTTCTGAAGTAGCTGGTTTCCCCATAGGCTTGGGTCCGAGGATCATGCAAGGCCTTGGTTCTGTCCAGTACTTAGTTTTCTTCTTTTGAACTGCCTAGAGTTAGGGGGCTCCTCCTTAGCATTAGGGGGTCCGCCTTTGTGGTGACAGCGGCCTCGAGTTTGTTCTGCAGAGGGTAGGGATGGCAACAGGTCGGATTCGGGCCGGGTTTTTTCATACCTGGACCCAACCCGCGGGGCAAGACCCGTGGCCCGGACCCGGCCCGTTTAAGGTATCGAGTTTTTTTCCGGGGCCCGGACCCGCCCCAACCGGGCCCCATTTAGAGAATGGGCCCAATTCGTGGCCCAACCAAAAAAAAAAAATTTCTGCCCAAATTTATTTTTGCTTGCATTAAGCCTGCATATTCTAATTCAAGCCTAGATAACGTGGCCCAAGCCCAATTCGTGGCCCAACAAAAACAAAAAAAAAAAAATTTAAGCCCAAATTTATTTTTACTTACATTAAGCTTGCATATTCTAATTCAAGCCTAGATAACGTGGCCCAAATGCCAAATCAGTCCAAATCATGGGCTACTAATCATAAATAAATAAATCATCTGTTAATTATAAATCAATAATCCATAACTAATATCATAATCATAATTCAATAAATCATAACTAAGATTTTAAATCAATAAATTACCTAGGTAAGATAACCATTTAATCATTAATCAACAAAATCATAACTAAAATCACTAGCTAAACGTAAAAATAAAATAAATCCAACAAGTCCAAGAAATAAGTATCAAAAGTCTAACGAGTCCAAGAAATTAAAAAGTTACAAAATAAATCGCACAAGTTTAGAATAATTACAAACCAACAAATTAATTCAACAAGTCTAAGAAATTAAAAAAGTTACTAAATTAATACAAAATGTTTAATCTTCATCAATTGTGATACAACTCCCATTAATTGTGGCACAACTCCCATCATCTTCATTTGGCTCCTCATCATCAAGAATTGATTGAAATGTACTATCTCCAGATATAGTTGAAGAACCTACAACAACAATGAATTAAAAAATGGAATAAACTTCATCAAATTGTAACTAGCAAATATAAAAACACAATTTTGATTTTATAAATAGAAATTAGACAATTACTAACCGTTGATTTCACTCCATAACCAATTCCGAGCACACATCATTGCCTCTATAGTTTTGGGATGTAGCCTACTATGGTGTGGACTTAAAAGTCTCCCACTAGTGCTAAAGGCAGCTTCTGAAGCAACAGTTGTGACGGGAATGGCTAAAATTTTTGCTGTTCTTGTTGTTTTTCATCAACAATGTCCTATGGGATTTCATTTCCTGCCATTGACCCAATTTTTATTATTATTTATTTATTAAAAAAAAAACAACCTTATTCTCAACTAAAATTTGTAACCAATCCCAAAAAACAAATGAAAAGTTTAAAACATAAAAATAAAAATAAAAGTAAAGGACAGAACAGAGTTAAGCTAAAATTGAAATTAAGTTAATGTTGAGAATAATCCAGATATAAAAAGAACAAAAGAAGTGAAAGAGGCAATTTAGTAACAAAAAAGAAGCAACTTTTCTAAGAGTCCTAAGATCTGAAGCTGGAAAACCTTAATATCAAGATAGAGCTCAAGCAGGAACAAGATAAAACAAACCCATTTACATAAATGCATAGAATCAAACATATATAATCCGAAGTACTGACCTTTGAGGACAATACACTAACTTCCAGTGTTGCCCCCTGTCAAAATGCAACCACAGCTATGCAATGTTATTACGTTTATATACGTTTATTAAAATTAATATGACTTAATTATATTCTGGGACTCGGCCTAGCCAAAAAATTGTGTGCTTGTCTTTTAAATAAGATACCACCAAAAGTTGCAACATAATGCAAACCTTGGCTTTCTGAAACAAAATAAGTGTCTTGAAAATATAAATTAAAGTTTGTAAGTCTTGGTTTACTGTTTTCTTATTCTCTTCTACATTCATAAATGCCTCTTGTTATTTTTTGTTTCCTAGTCTGAATTCTGAAGAGCCCCAATTTAAGTCTTCCATGCTACATGTCAAATGACAAGGTGGGATTGTAAGTGTTATACATATATCAGTAGAAAATTGGGTTGGCTGATCCTTTTCTGCACATGTTTAGAAGAAAGAAGCACCAACTTGACATGATTTCATACAGACACTGACACTACACAGGTACAGCTACTTCATTTTGGTAACAAATAAAAGAAGAAAATATTAACAATAGAATAAATCAATGGCATCCCAAAATCCTAATTAACTTTTTGGGGGGTTGGATTAATGATAACGAGTCTTACAGTTGATTAATTATAGGGTTATGCTGATATCTAAATTAAACACACGTAACATTGTCTACCATTAAAAAAAAAAAAAAAAGCAACTAATGACAGCCCTTGTTCACCTCCACAACATTTAAAACTACTGCTATAAAAGATCTACAAGCAATTCCTTAAATAAAAAAATTAAAAAAAATGACGAAAACAATTAAAAGAAAGGCATGAAAATGAAACCCATAATTGGATTTCCGTGAAATATGAGAAATAAGGTGTACAAAGACAGAGTTATGTACTATATATATAGATATAGAAAGAGGCAGAGGGGTGTTGGGGAAATAGATTAAGAGGTACCAGCAATAAGGGAGTCCAAGTTTATGGAGGAAGTAGTAGCAGCAGCAGCGTGAGAATCCGATTGTGGTGTTACTGTAGGTGGCGGGGATAACCCACGGAAACAAGGACATGAAAAATAAATAAACTTAGCACTATCGAATACACTAAACAAAAATGGAAAAGAAAAAAGACTATCAAAAAAGCTTGGAAACAAAACTAGATATTCTTAGCACTACCGAATACCTGAAGGCTGAATACCTGAAACTTGGAAACAAAACTTAGCACTACTGAATACACTAAGCTGAATACCTGAAGGCTGAAGCTGAATACCGGGAAGAGTCAACGGCAAGAGGGTCCTCTTCGCAAGGTCCAACAAGATATTCTTTTGTCTGTGTAGAACCAGTGGTAATCTTTCTACTTAGTAAGTGTGGGATTGAGCTGAAAGCCTGAAACAAGGGAGAGGGAGGGTCGGACTGAGGGAGGGAGGCGTGAGGGAGGGTGGGAGTGAGGCTGAAATGAAGGAGAAGGACTTCGGATTGACTGATTGAGGCAAGGAGGCTGAGTGAAGAAATGAGGAGAGGAATTAGGGTTAGATACTTAGGTGTATATATATATATAGAGGGTATTTTAGTAATTTCAGCTACCGGGTTTTTAAACGGGGTGGGTTTTGGGCCGGGTTTCGGGTCGGGTCTCGGGTTTTTTTGATAAAACCCGGACCCGCTCCGGGTTTTTTTTTTAAACCCATACCCGACCTTATTCCTAATCGGACCGGGTAAAACCCGGCTCATTAGTGTCGGGCTGGGTCAGGCAAAAATTGCCATCCCTAGTAGAGGGAGGGCTCTTCTTCGGCCTAGCCCCTTCATCCATCGCGCCACTTCTGGTAACGAGGCGTCTTTTGGGCTACTCGAGTCACGCGGTTGACGCTTCAGTGCACGAGGCGCCTCTTCATTAATATCCTTGTGGATTTACGAGGATCCAGCGGTTGGTAAGCCCCTTGAAAATTGGATGGAGTTAATTCCTCCTGTAATTTCTCCTTGGGTTCTGTGCGAGCTGGCTTTCATCAATTTTGCCCTTTTATATAAGGCGTTCTGGGGTGATCCTTTCCCCAAACTTCGCAAATACTTTGAGTTCAGATCTTTCATACACACCGTCTTCGGGTTCTTGTGACATGAGATGGCCCTGTAAAAGGGCGGTGGCAAGGAAGCCGAGCTCCTTTCAGGAGCTGAGGATGCTACTCCGATCCTGGAAGCCACCATGGGGATGGGGTAGACCGAGGCCAAAGATCCTTCTTCTTTTCAACCTAGCCAGAGGTGGGACCCTCCTTACTCTTTGGAGGGAGATCCAGAGAGAACGTAACCTCCTTCCCCCGGATTTGGATCTGTCAGCTCTCCAAGCTGGTAGTGATTCGGCTGGGAGGGAAACCAGGTGGAACCGTGAGGCGGAACCGTCAGGCACTGCGCTTTCCTCTTCCTTCTCTTTCGAAGCGCCACAAGTGGTGGTTGGGGAGCTGTAGACGGCCTTAACATAGGTCTGTCTCCACCTCTTCCTCCGCCATAAATGTTGGTTGGGGAGCTGTGGACAGTCTGAAAACAGTCCTGTCTCCATCTCTCCTTCCAACATTTGGCTAGGCTTTAAAACATGCCTGCCTAGGCCTCTCTTTTCGTCTCTTTCCTCTTAGATTCGTCACAAGCCTTCCTAGGCATTTCTCTTTGTAGTTAGCTTTAGAACAAGCTTGTATGAACATCTGCTGTAAATTGTAACTGTGCTTTAAAATTAATAAAGAAGTAGCCCAATTTTCTCTCTTTTGCTTCTCGCATTTTTTTTCTTGTTATGGTTGGTTTTTGAACGAATATTGTTCCTGTTGGCTGTATTGTTGTTGTTGCTTTTTTTTTTTTTTTTTTTTTTTGAGAGAAACGTTGCTTTTGAACTTTCCATACCAACTGTCGCACTTGTTAGTGCACAAGTCCTTCCCATAGACGGCGCCAATTATGGGTACCCAGTTTTCGGGCTGGATTCTCCTACAATAAATTTGTAGAGTGTGGGTAGAAGGGCTAGGCTCTAACGAAGGATACAACAATCGGCGTGGACTTACAAGATCAATAGGAAGAGTTTAACTAAGTGTTCTTGAGGGAAGTTTGTCATCGGCCCAGTCTGAGGAGCTCTTTCCTTAGAACCAATGAACACATGGGTTATCCCTGAACACCCTCCAAACCCCTTAATTTTCCCACTCCAAGACTAATCTCCCAAGGGGCAATCAGCCAACCCCTACGGTTTAGGGGTTCTATCTATTATATAGTCCTGTTCGGTCAATCTTTGACGTCCACTTGTCGGCCATTTGAACTCTGTGTCTGAAGGCCTGTCCCATTAACCGCCTTGGCAGGCTTCCTGTTAGTTGAAGTAATCAAGGCATCATTGTTTGCTGGTCAATTCGCCATTAATGTGGCTAGAGTGTTGGTGGCGAGCATTTAATGAGTGCATGATAGCTTCCTTCCTTCACTGTCGATTTGCCGAGGACGTGGCATCCTCGGCAAGGTCCTTTGATGGCTTAGGCTTTTCCTACCCATCCTCGGATTCTTGCTGTCCTCGGCGTGGGTCTTGGGCCGGATGTGGAGTGGACCGAGGTTGCCAAATATCTGGGCCCCACATATATATATATATATACAATATTATATATGTGAAAAACATTTTTGAAAAATGTCACCGGTCGGTTTTGTTTTGAGTCCAACTTCAATATGAAAATCAATTGAATATACTATCTTCTTTAGAGACTGGTGGATTCATTGTTGAGCATTTACATATTTTACTCATTACACACATAACCCAACGTGTCTGTATATAGCCTTTAAAATTAGCATCACCATAAGATAATAGAACAACCTTATGTGCATAATAAATAAATATACACAAACCTCTCATGTTTGAGGACAATAGAAAAATTGTGATAGAACAACCTTTTAATTAACAATGATCATTCCATAAGGTGTTCTTGATCAGATCCAATTCAGTGTATGTATTTGTTACATTACACCCACTTATCTGCTTAAAGTCACTACCTCAATGATGGAGTAAATCATTCTATCATATAGCAGCACAACAAGTGTAGGCTTCAATGGTAATATTCAATTAATATCCACAACCTAGAACAATTTAATTAATAATCTATGAAAAATCATTACTCCCTATCTTTGGTTCCTTAATCATTAACATGATTTTTCTACAGAGATGACATCACTTGCCACATTTAAACAATGAAATATACCTACAAAAAATTATGAATGTGAAAATAAAATTTTATTATCAAAATAAAAATGCATAGTATTGTTTTTGAGGGCAAATAATTCTAACAATTACTAGGTCTCTATCTCCATAGAAAATTAAGTCAAGACAATCGGTACAGTGATCACCATCGAATGGCATGCAAATAACAAAACTAACCCAAGCAAGTACTAGCAAGATTACTGGAATTAGCCAAAGTACATCTCCGACAAACATAAATCAATTCAAATCATGAGAGTACGAACATGCTAAATTAATAGTATTACAAAACAAAATAATAATAACAATAATGATAATAATCATCGTATATAACTTCTTGAAAATATTACAAACCAAAACCATATAGAGAGTTGTCCATGCTAAAGAGTATTACCAATGCCGGCTGAACCTATATGCCATTTAGGCCACGCTAAAGAGTATTAGAGCATTCCCATTGAACATTCTATATGCCAAAATATGCTCTTTTTTAGCATTTTTGCCTCAAAAGTTAACTCCATCAAGAGTTTCAAATGCTAGAATTTTTAGCATTGGTGAACAGTGCGGTCTCATATTTGAGACCGCACTGTTCACCTATTGTAAAATTTATATTGGTTTTTTATTAAGTCCAGCTCATTTTTTTTCTTTCTCATTTCTGTGCTCTCTCTCCGGTCTCACCATTTCTGTGCTCTCTCTGTCTCTCTCCCTCTACTTTGCCTCCAAACCCATAGTTGACTGTCAATGACCGCCCAAATCACCAACCCCAAATCAGTCACCGACCATCACAGCGGCGGCCCAAGGCGAGCAAACCGTGGCGGCCCACGGCGAGTAACGGCCCCATGGCCACTCGCGATCTGAACCAACCCACAGCCACACACGCGATCTGAAGCCACCCACGGCAATCCACGGTGATCTGAACCCACCCACGGCCACCCACTGCAATCTGAACTCCACCCACGGCCACCCATTGCAATCTGAACTCCACCCACGGCGAGCAACAACCACCACCGGCCCACGGAAATCTGAAGCCCACAAGCCGATTTTGAGAGAGAGGAGAAGCTTTCACTGCTAGTGGGTTTGCTGGTGGCGGCGAGGGTGGAGGTTTCTTTCCTTTTTTTTTTTTCTGCTGTGGTTGGTGGTGGTGAGTGGATTTGGTGGTTGTGGGTGGATGTGGAGGTTTCTGCTGTGATTTTTTTTTTCTTTTTTTGTTAGTGGTGGTTGTGGTATGGGTGGTGGGTTTTTGGTGGGTGGTTGGTAGTGGTGTCGGCGGTGCTGTGAGGAAGAGGGAGACAGATGAGATAGAGGAAAAATAAAAAAAATTATTGAAAAATAATAAAAAAAACATTATTTAAATGAAATGGTAAAAAATTTAGAAGTTTTGATGTAGGTTGTATTGAAAAGTGAGATGTTATATGTTATAAATTTGAGTTTTGAGGTGGTAAATGCCAAATTTTTTACAAGTCTTGATGGGAATGCTCTTACCAGTGCAGGCTGAACCTATATGCTATTTAGGCCACTGCCTAAGGCCCCCACTTGTAAGAGGGCCCCCAATAGTACTAATAAATTATATAATGTTGTGAAAAAAAAAAAAAAAAAAAAAGTAAGGCCCACCCAAAACATTTAAGCCCCGCCCAAATTATTTAAACCCTTAATTGAAAATTAAGAAGAAACAAGTTATTTCTAACTGTTTTTTAGAAAGTAAAAAGGCTGAAAGGACATGAAGTCCAATCAAATCACCAAATCTTTAGCTTTGTCAAAAAAAAAAAAAAAAATCACCACATCCAAGTATTTTTTGCATCAAACTTTTGTACCACATTTTATTAAAAAAACCCATGTTTATTCTTGAAATGTAGAGAAAGAGAGACATTGATTTTCTCAATATACAAGTAACAAAATGCAGAAGAAAAGATAACAAAAGGCAGAAAAAAGAAAAAATAGACAAGTAACAAAAGGCAGAAAAAAGAAAGAATAAAAAAACACACACTCTCTCCATCTTGATTCTAAAAAAAAAAAACTCTTTTTAATTGGCTTACTTATCAATTGATGTTGGCAATAGACTTGGTGTGTTCACAGATCTTTCTTTCAGGTTTGTTTTTTTTTTTTTTCTCTTCAGTCTTCCCTTTGCCTCTTTGGTCTTCTTTATGATTTGCTGCTGGGTTTTTATTCTCATTTTTTGCTTAGCTTTTGTTGTACTCTTTAGTCTTTAGTCTTTTTTGTTTTTACTCTTAAATTTTGATTTCTTTAGTATTCTCTAGAAGACTATGGAATAGACCCACTTAAAGCATTGATCCTAGTCCTACATGTTGTTGTTGTTTTTTTTTTTTTTTTAAAGAAATCAGATTTAATGGTATGGGTGGATAGTGGGCTGGTCTTAGTGGATTAAGTTTAGTATTTTCTGAAAAACTATGAATTTATAATTAAATATAACAAAAGGCCCCGTTTAAAGCTTTCACCTAGGGCCCTTAAATTCGTTGAGCTGGCCTGATTATTACAAACCAAAGCTAAAAAAAAAATAGCAATAATGGTGAATCTTGTATAACTACTTGTAAAGAGAACAAACTGATACTCATTGTAAGGAGAACAAATAAGTTTAAGGGAAAAAAATTCATAACTAGCTAACCGATTATTCTCCTAGGTTATTCTCTATATTGTCACTATGAGAATTATATGTTGTTATGGGAATTGAAAGTTCTATTTACTTATCAAAATTATAGGCAAAGTATATACTAATATTTTACCATCCATTCAGACTGGCCCTGTAAAAGAAAAACTTACCCATGGTGGCTAGCATGACGACGCAAGAGTAAAACTTACACTCTCTTTCTCATATATGTCTGTCAGACTTAATTAGATGTACGGTCATATTAAGAAAGGAAAACAAATATATATAGAAGGGTTTGTCTAGGTTTTGTAAACAATAGAAAAGAATATATATATATATATATATATATATATATATTCATTATTTTGATTGGTTAAGGGGTTGTTTTTCTTAATTTTTAATTGTTTTTGAAGCTTCCTAGCTAAAGGAGGAGAGTTAATAAGTATTGATTTTCTAATCCAAATATGTAGAAGGGATTCTCTATTATTGGTCGGTGGAACCAGTCACCGCATTGAGATGCAAAAACCTTGTGTGATTTAATTTGGGGGTGGGGTTTCTGTCGCGTATCCAACGTGTCCAGTGGCATTGGCCACTGGACAGAAGTCGAATCCTATTTGTATCACAACAAGAAAACAAAAAGGGAAGAAATTCCAATTGTCTTAATGAAATAATATAAAAATTAAGCAAAAATTCGAATATTAACCTTGTCTTAATGAAATAATAAATAAATAAAAGACAACTGAAAGCCGAAAAGATTGCACGTTGGACTTCAAAGGAGAAGAGAAGCGAACGTAAAAACTAAAAAACAGAAAATAAAAAGAAGGGAAAAAAATGTAGAGCACAAATTAATGCATATGTGGCCATTGTATGTATGACAAACTTTCAAAGCAGTTTAGTGACAACTTACAACATAAAAGAATCAGGTATGCACCAATACAAAAAAACATATCTTATTAAGACTTGCTTCCAGTTCCAGCATGCATGATCAATATGATTTATATTCATAAGGGTGGAGGGAAACGTTTTCTTTCTTTTCTTTTTTTTTTTTTTTTTTCAAGAAAGCATCAAAACACATCTTTACATTCATAAAAATAAAAAATAAAAAACACACATCTTTCCAGACAAAATGCTGTTGCGAATCTGTGATTGATTCAATATGAAATATGAGTAGTGCGTGCACACACATGCATTGATCAAATAAATCTAATTGCTCACTTACTAGAGACCAAAATATCACTGACATGGCAACACCTATAACATGACATCACTATATGAACATAATTAGCATATGTATGTCAATGCATTGTCTTTACATGTTTTTAAAACTAATTGTAACTTACTAATCATGATAGGACCATCACTTTTTATTACCATGACTTTACACATTCTTGAACCTAAATATAACTTATAATAGAAAATACATGTAATACAAACAACTTGGACAAAGACACCATTTATTTAATTTTACTTTATATTCACCCTAAAGGGTTAAAGGGTTCAATTATTCTACCACTGCATTCTAATTCATATGCAAATATAGTATTCAAGGGCAGGTTAAAGGGTTCAATTATTCTCCTACTTAGTGAACCATATCTTATTTTCATCAATTTCAAGAAATAGAGATAATAAACACCCACTTCGGTCTATTTTGGTCCACTTCAGCCTCATTGGTCCAATTTGGTCCACTTTAGTCCATTCGATCCATTTTAATTAAATTCAGTGCAGTTAAGTCCATTTCGGTCTCATTTGATTCAATTCAGTCCAGTTCGGTCCATCTCGGTCTAATTCGGTCACCTTTGGTCCATTCAATGAATTTTAATCAAATTTGGTCTAGTTAAGTCCATTTCGGTCTCATTTGTTTCAATTCAATCTAGTTCGGTCCATCTCGGTCCATTGCGGTCCCCAATAAATTTATGATAAAATTAGAAAATAAATTATATATTATATCCTTCTCAAAATAATTATATATTCTCATGTATCGAGTAGTTTGCTATTAGTATATATAAATTTAGACACCACATTGATCTAATTGCTCACCAACAGACCCATTTACTTGAAAAAAGAAAAAAAAAAATGCTGCAAGTTGCTTATAATTAAGCATGCCTAATCTTGACAGCCTATTTCTTGACGCACTTGGCTACACCTATATTGTCCATCAGACACTGGATTTCCATAAATCAAACACAAATCGTTATAATTTAACTTTGGCATGATTCTGTATTACAAACTTTTAGCCAATAACGACATATAAGTGAAACTGATACATGAGACTAAAAATAAGTTGACAAATCACCTTCCACAAGCAACCAAAACATCACCATAAGCTGTGACCATTTGCCGTGATTTTTTCCCATGAAAACTGTCTCTGTTCAAGAAAATTTTGTCATGTTGTAGTGCTATTCTCTCCTCGAACAAGATCAACATATCTATCCCTGCTTGATTGTTGAAAGTGTAATCAACCTTCCTCCCCTTTTGCACTTCCTTTAGCATTACTTCAATAAGAAAACGGTCCATTAAATAAGAATACCATTTCCATATGGGATGCAAAATGCAAAGTCGCTCGCTCCTCAGTTCTCACTATCTTTCCTGGACAATCTAAACCCTTGTCGGCCTCGCTTTAAATGCAAAAATGTTATCATTTTAAAGTTCTCTAAAATTTACCATCACAATAACAAGAAACCAGAGATAAAAGAACAATGATAGAAATTGATGCAATAACAAAATAAAATAATGAATTTGACTTGCACTCGAAAGTAATTTCCATTCATTCTAATCACTCTTGACTACACATGAAAATTTGATTCTTCAATTGAAGAGAAACTGCGTAGCTAGATCAAAACACCAAAAGAGAAGAAAAAAAAAGGTTGAAGCCTTGGGTTTTACAAGACAGGATGACAGAAAGCAGTATTATAATCTCTATTGATTGCTTAAAAAATTTCAAAATAACCAAGTATCATCAAATCAAAGTCAACAAAGTTTGCTCCTTTCAAGTAAGGGACACCTTCTAAAAATCCAGTCACAATGTCACATCATATACTATTACTACCAATTCAATCTTCTTAGTTCTTATGGTAACAACACTAATACATACATACTCAACCATACATATACACAAATGCATACATACATTATGTATTTATTAGTCTCTGGTCTAAAAGATTCTTTGAGACACAGGCACATTTAACCAAATTTCAGAAGGCAACATCCAGGCAGCACCAGCAAATTTCCAACACAAATGGTTTTACATTTGGGTAAATCCAGAATATTTCAAAGTAAATATTGTTCATATCTCCCTCTAATGAAGTAGAAAGGTCATACCTTTGTGATTATCAAAAAAAGATCATACCTTTGTCAATTTAAGCCCTTTTATATAGCCAAAAAAGGCAATAGCACAAGGAACTGAAATATTTAGACCACCCCACCTCCAAAAATAAGATCATACATTTGTCAATTTAAGCCCTTGTATATATAACCATTGATATTGAATCGAGCTCAAGCATTGCTTTGAGAGAGAGAAAGTGAGGACTGAAACTGTGTACGTAAGAAACGTGTCATTTCATGTTAACAACAAGTGCAGAGTCCAATCACAAAGCATTTTTTTTTTTTTTTTTTTTTTTTGGATAGGGCAATCACAAAGCATTATTCTAATAGCATGGTGGAACTAATTAATCTGATTTCTGAGTTTGGCTGAGATAGTCTGTGCAGACTTGCTTGACTTTGACCAGTGAGCGTAGTTATTGCCATCTTCATCATTCCTCACCACATGTTACTTTATCCACTGTATTTAAAGTAGTCAACTTTTTGGAATATGGTTCCTTGAATGCTTGTTGTCTAGCACAAGAATGCTAGCTGTTGATGGAGATAGGATTTTTCACGCATTATCGAAACAAATTGTACCGACAAGTTTTTATTTGTTCTTATCTTAACGCGAAACATTTTGTAAAATTTTGCGTTAAAATTATGTGAAAGTTTAATAAATAAAAAAATTGTATCATAATTTTTATGGATAATAAAAAAAAATTTAAAAAAAAAGGGGGCCATAAGCAATTTGGTATAAAATAATATCATAGGAGCAATATCAAAATTCAATAAATGTGAGGAGAAATTATTGAGTATTCTAAAATACCATTATATTAATATATTTACACATTTATAGTACTTCCTGTAGATCTCATTATATTTACACATTTTTGATATTTTTAGAGTATTTAATAATTTTCAAATGTGAGATATATCAGTAAAAAATAATTAATCCACTAACAATTGAAAGACATATGTTTGTGAATAATTATTTTTACACACATATCTCTCGTTTATTAGATTTTTTTACAGATAACATGATATTAATTGATACAAAATACACTTTAAAAAAAAATTTGATACAAAAATACTTTTTCACAATAACAAATATCTTTAAAATAATAGTTAATAACCCATATTAAAAAAAGTTTTAAATCAATACCCGTATAAGATTTGTTGACATTTCCGTAAATAGACATGGATCCATGATCATGTGAAATGATTAGATTAAACTAAGATCCACTTGAACTTTGAAGTTTGAAGTCAAACCAGTGCACATCTCTATCCCTATAAAACCCCATAAGCTACTTTCTCAGCGAATCCATTCCTATCTCATTTCTACTCACATCAACAAAAAAAACCAACATGAACCTCTCTCTCTCTCACCCTCACTCTCCTTTCCTCCTCCTATTCTTCTTCTTCTTCTTCACTATCCTCACCCTCCACTCCCTCACAGTCACATCAGCCACCTGCCACGTGGACGATGAAACGGGTCTCTTAGGCTTCAAATCTTCCATCACAGCAGACCCATCCGGCATTCTCAGCTCTTGGAAACCCGGATCCGACTGCTGCACGTGGTCGGGCATAAACTGCCTGGCCAGCAACCGGGTCACAAGTCTCTCTCTTATGGGCCAGTCCAATAAGCCCAATTCTTTCCTCTCCGGCCCAATCTCACCCTCTCTCTCTAAACTCAAATTCCTAGACGGACTTTACCTCCAAAATCTCCGAAACATTTCGGGTCCTTTTCCGGATTTCCTTTTCGGGTTACCCGAACTCAAATTCATCTACATCGAAAACAACAAGCTCTCGGGTCAAATACCCGGATCCATCGGCAACCTGACCGGACTATCTGCACTGAGTTTATCTGGTAACCAGTTTTCGGGTCCAATACCGAGTTCGATATCCCAGTTAACCGGGTTGACTCAGCTCAATCTCGGCGGGAACCGCCTCACCGGCCCAATACCGAACGGGATTCAAAAGCTCAAGAATCTGACCTTATTCTCGCTCGATCGAAACCAACTATCCGGACCCATACCCGATTTTTTCGGATCCTTCTCGGAGCTCCGAATTCTCAGGCTCTCGCACAACAAATTTACCGGGAAATTCCCGGCATCGATTTCCTCTCTGGCGCCAAAACTGATCTACCTCGAGCTCGCCCAAACCGGTCTCAACGGTCAAATTCCCCAATTTCTCGGCAATTTCAAGACCCTCGACACGCTAAATCTCTCGCGGAACAATTTCTCGGGAGTCGTTCCGAGAAGTTTCGCGAATCTCACGAAGATATTTAACCTCGACCTTTCGCGAAATTACCTAAATAACCCTTTCCCAAATATGAGCGTGAAAGGCATAGAGTCCCTTGATTTATCGTACAACAAGTTTCACCTAGGTGAAATTCCAAAATGGGCCACGTCATCACCAATAATTTACTCTCTGAAGCTAGCCAGGTGTGGAATTAAATTGAGACTAGAGGATTGGAAGCCTTCACAGACTTATTTCTATGATTTCATTGATCTTTCGGAGAATGAAATTTCAGGCAGTGCTATTGAGCTTTTGAATAAGACTGATTACTTGGTGGGCTTTTGGGCCTCGAGGAATAAGTTAAAGTTCAATTTGGAGAGTTTGAGGATTGTAGAGAGGTTGAAGTACTTGGACTTGTCTA
The DNA here is from genome assembly GCA_023621385.1 of Quercus gilva. Classification (NCBI taxonomy): domain Eukaryota; kingdom Viridiplantae; phylum Streptophyta; class Magnoliopsida; order Fagales; family Fagaceae; genus Quercus; species Quercus gilva. The sequence continues at coordinate 8,336,954 of CM042481.1, read as the reverse complement.
GGAATGAGGTGTTTGGGAAAGTGCCAAATGGGGTTTCAAAGCTTGAAAGATTGAATGTAAGTTATAACCATTTGTGTGGGAAGCTTCCTGTGACTAATTTCTCAGCTAGTGCTTTTTTGGGGAATGATTGTTTATGTGGTTCTCCACTAGCAGCATGCAAAAGTGTTGCATAGTTGAGATGTTTATGGAAATGCCACTAGACTTGGAAAATCGAATAAATTTTTTCTGTAGGGAAAACAAAATGTGGAAGTTGGAATTATGTAATGGCACTTTGATGTAATTTTCATTCTTGCCTTTTTTATTTGATCTATGTTAACATTAGTCTTTGAAAAATTTTGAACTCAAAATGATGGTGAAATTGTTTTTACCATGGAGGATGTTGGGTATAAGTTTTCTATGTGTGAATACTGAATTCTAATAAACTCTATCTAAAATAAGGTCTTAGATACTCTATGCAATTCAATAAATTTTTAGCTTAATTAGTTGACACTTTTTGGTATTTTTAATAAACACATCTATAGTTTAAAGATTGTAACCATGTTGTAACTATTGAATTATAAATAAATAAATAAAATAAAAAAATAAAATAGAGAAGAAAGAAAGAAGGAAGGTATTTTGTGCAAAATTTCTTGGTGGATATTTTGGATAAAAGCACTTAATAATGGTTGCATTACTCGGCCGCCCTTTCAATTATGAATTAGAGCAAGGGCTCTTTTAATCGACTAACTCCTCAGTGAAGCAATAACTAAGACCTTGCCCATGTGTATCATGTTTGGACTTTAAATTTTACTTGTATAAATATTTTGGACCAAGTTTGTTGGATTAAGGTCTTTGATGCTATGAAATAAGACCTATGTTAAAAATTTTGATTCATGTTCAGGCCAATTTGTACCAGCCCAAAAGCCAGAAGGCCCAGAATAAAAAAAAGGGTTTTTTTTTTTTTTTTTTGGCTAGGTGACATGTCTTTTATTATTTTTATTTAATTTATTCTGCAATACACTTTTTAAAACCTTTTTGCAATACATATATTCTATTATATTATATTATTCTAATAAGTAGTATAATATATTCTATTATATTATACCATACTATATCGGAAACCGATTCCGGGAAGGAATTGAAATCATTGTATGTGTATAAAAAGACGACTTGCTTTGTTGCTTTATTTACCACTCCATTAGTCTTTAACTATCGATCGCTTTCTGATTTCTTGGTTTCAACATGGCTACCATAACCACACCTTCTTCTTCCAATCAAGGTTACGATGTCTATATCAATGCATCCGATGCTCCTCTCTCGAAGGACAAATTCAATGAACCCAACACCTACATCGTGTACAGAGTCATCACAAATTATTCACCCAATGCAACAGTGTCATCTAGGCAAATCAGGGATGACCCTAAAGCAGATACAGTATTCAGTTTCCCATGCGAGTTCTTAATCTCCGATGATGGTGATAGCAATTCCTCGTCCTCCTCATCCTCATTGAACATGGTATCAAAGCTGATTTCTGACATGAACATCGAGTCGCAAAGGTATCACTGGAGACAAGGAATGCAACAACAACAACCTTGGACGGTGTTGGAGGATGTTGACGATTTGATCAAGCACATATTGGATTTTGCTCGCCCTTTGGTGAGTGAAGTTATGAACAATACCGACTCCAAAATAATGAAGGGAATAAGGCTGTCGATTAAGAAGGAAATAACTCTGCCTCACGGTGAATTTGAAAAGTTGGAGAAAGCCAGAAAAGAGAGAGAACGAGAACAAAGGAATTTGGATGCGATTAAAAACATGCTAAGCATGGAGGCTAGGAGCGGCCAAACTCTTCCACGTTGGTGTTGGGAGGAGGTGGTGGAAGAGCCGTTTTTAGAGCGGGCATTAATGGCGTCAAGGGAACAAGCAGAGAGGTTGTTCAAGCCTGTAGTGCGAGCTACTGAGTCTTCAATCAAGAAGCTTGAGGATGTGATTGTTGGCGATAGAGAGAGAGGCCCGTGTCCTGTTTGTTTGGAGAATTTCACGGTGGGGTCTCATGTTACACGCATGCCTTGCTCTCACACGTTTCACAGAACCTGCATTCTTAGTTGGCTCAACAAAAGCCATGTCTGCCCTCTGTGTAGGTTTCAGTTGCCAAGTGAATACTCCGCACCTAGAAGATAGGATTGCATAGCTCTGTTTTTAGTCAATGTCAAAGTATTGGGTTGATTTCAGTTTCATTGCAAAACAGTATTTTCTTTGTATTTGATTTTTAATCATGACATATTTGAAGGTTTGCTAATTGTAGTGTATTAGTCAGGTATGAAAGTTTTTTTTTCCATGAATGTTATTATTGTACATGTTTTTAATTTCAAGGGTATCATTCATTCATTTGAATCTTTGATCTTGATTCATTAAGTACATTGTTTTGGAATTTGCCAATCAAATTTCAGCCTTTTTCTTTTTTCCCTGTACCATTTTATCATGACTTTATTTCAGCCACTCTATTCTTCAATTTGATTATTAAAAGCTTAGATGTCCAACTTATTATTCTAGATCTTCATAAGACTTCCTACCAATCTTTATATAACCTCCTATAGGGCCACTAAAGGAGTGTATAAACTATATATCAAGATTAATTCTATAACTTGGTAGATAAGGAAACAAAAATTCAGTGGTTGTGATTGTCATTAATTTGGATTAATCAGGCAATTTGCACCTCTACTGTGGTTAAATTGTAGGTACTAATCAACTTACCATCTATGTGTATGCAAATGCTAAATATATGTGATAATTAAGGGTCTGTTTGGTAATGTTGTTCTAGTAACGTTATTTAAGTGTTGTAAAAATACGTGTGGATGAAAAAGTGTAGTAAAAATACGTGTTATATTGTTTAAATAACACAACCAAACACACCTTAAACATCAAATGCAAAAAAAATCAAATGCAATTTATCTTCTAAGCATGGAGTGTTTTAAGTGGTAAGTGTCATTGATTCTAATGTGAATATGCAACGTAGATTACTTTTTCGATCATCCGTAACAGGCAATAACAACTTGACACTTTAGATTTATAAAAATATTGTGGACATAATATTTCTCGTACAATTAATCGAGCGTAATCAAAATAATTTAAATATATCTTTCATTCTTAAATTTCAGTAAAAGTTTTACTATTTCCCCAAAAAAAAATACATAGATAAACTAATACCTTCACTTTTTAAGGTTTAAGTTAAGTTAAGCCATGAAAATCTGAAAATATTCAAAACTTCATGAAAAAAAGTTTTTTTTTTTTTTTTTGATAAGACAAAAAAAGTATTTCTTGAAAATAAAAGCAAGCCCAGCCCAGTTTTCCAACCTAACCAGGTGTCAGTAAGTCAGGCCCATTGACTAACCTAACCCCGCCGACGCAAACAAGTCCACGTCCACCCATGGTTTCATACACTGCGTTTACTGACAAATATTGAAGTCTCCAAACGAAGAACACAAAACTCTCTCTCTCTCTCTCTGCTAATTCCTTCTCTCTTTTCTTTATAGCTTCCAAAAAAAAAAATGAAAGCAAAATCTTACTCATAATGTGCTGAACTTTTTTTAAACTCTGGTGAGTAAATTGTAAATTTTACTTTCAAAAATTTTTTAACCTTTCATTTCAGTTCTTGTTTGGGTAACTAACAGTAAAAATAGTTACAACGATTTCCCTTTTTTTTAGGGCTATGCGAAATGGTTCCAAATTTGTTAGTCGTTTTGGCTCTGATTGGCTGTGCTGTGCTTCACGTACAAGCTTCAGTTACGGTATAAGAAATAATTGGTTTTTATATTTATTTATTTGTTTATTTTTTACGTTGTGTTAAATTTCATTGAGCTGAGCTAAAAGCTTCGATTGCTTAAATTTTCAGGCATTTAACGGGTCGGGTCGTGGGAATTCGGTTGATCCAGGGAATGAAGCTGGTAAAAGTGTGTGTATGTGTGACTTTGATGCTTGTACTCAATTTTTTTTTTTTAAGAATGTGTTTGTTATTACTTTTATTATTTTTGTTTAGTTTTGATGAAAATATTTAGTGAATAGTTTTAAAAATGGAATGATGCTTAGCAAAAAAAAAAAGAAAAAAGATACACTATTGGTCCTTAAGCTTTAGTCCATAAGTGATTTTGGGTGCATTTGTATAAACTATAGGAAAATTGTGTTTTGAGTTTAAAATGAGCGTTTGTAAAAAAATATTTGAGGAGTTTTGGGTTTTAAAAACGTTCTTTTATTCTCCCAAAACACCTAACCAAATGGACCCTTTAGTCCATGAAATTTAAGGTGATCACTTTTAGTTAACAAACTTAAGTGTGATTGTTTTGAGTACATAATAAACTTAAAAGTTATCGTTTTTAGTCCCTAATAAATTTTAGCATTTTCACGCGCATATTACCAGTGAAATTGGTTATAACTTTAGTATGCCAAACACTTTAATTGGTAATCACTTTATATCAGAAATGAACCAGCTCTGTTGTTTGCCAAACACAGCCGTAATTACAAAATAAGTAGAAGTAGAGTATGTGTTTTGCATTTCATAATTGCGCTGTTAGAGGAGACATCTCTTTGATCTCCTTGTTCAAATTTAAGCAATTTTTTTAAATATAAAGAATAAAGAAATGCATTACGTATATCTTTCCTGTATTCAAATCAGTTAAGCTTTTAAATGGAATAGCTCAACAGAGGACTAAAAGGTAGAATTCTTTTACATGTGAGGATTTAAAAATGTGCATTGCTTCACAAACTCTTATGGGAATCAAAACTTAGGTGTAATTCTTTCTTCTTCTTTTTTTCTCTTTTATTGGTAAGTTAAGCATGCACTCGATAAGTCTTGAACCCCACGATCTCACCTCCACCTAGTACTTATATTGGGAGGAAGTGCTAGTTGAGCTAGAGCTCATTGGTGTAAGGACTCAATCCTAGGAACTTTGAATGCAAGTAACTAAGAAACTAAATCTTTGAATGTCGCCAAATTATTTATAGTAGCCCGCGTGGTCCCTTCCATTTTTAGGCTCTTTTAATGATTTTCCACATTCCTTTCTAACTGAACTGTCCACCAGATCTTAAAGAGTAACGCACTTTTACGTGACTAGCAGATGATGTTTTGTTGCTTTAACTGATGAGAAACATCTTGTCTTTGATAGAATTGTTTCTATATGAGGCTTTGAGCTGTGTCTGAAAATTACTTATTATATGGTAAGAGACATTCAATTTTATCTCACCTTGAATATGGATCACTGAGTACTACTTCATGCAAGCAAAATTTTAGATGGCATAAAGCAATGCTGTTTTGAGAGAATAGAACACTTATTTAAAATGAGCAGAGGTAAGCAGAGCATGAAAAGAGCAATTGTGATTACGTCTTTTGTGAAAAAACTACCATATTTTTTTATAACTCTGAAAGATTCATTATTGAGGCCACTTGACAGAAAATAAGCTGGACTGAGAGAGGAAAAGGTGTTGTAGATGTTGTCATATCCCAATGTGCTGTGCTTATCTGTTTTCTTCAACATACATCTTCAACAGTGACAACATGCAATCCTTATTTTATTTTTTGGCAAACAGTATATCATATTCCCTAATAAATGGTATTCAGATTAATGTCATATATGGATATTTGTTTTGATGTCATGTGTTAGGGTTGATTTCTTGGTTTCTCTTAATTTTGCTCTAGTATTATATTGAAGTGCTTCATTTTTTCCTGTGGACAGCACCCTGTCCTCCTGGTTGGTTTATTGGACCAAATGAGAGTAAATGCTTTAGTTACATGGGAAGTCCCCAGTCATGGAAGGAATCTGAGAACGTATGCAAGCGTGATGGTGGGCATTTGGCAGCATTAACATCAGTTCAAGAATTAGACTTTGCTCATAATCTATGTGATACTGTCAATGGCTGTTGGGTTGGAGGAAGAGTTGTCAACTCAACTACTGGCTTCAGTTGGAAGTGGTCAGATAATACTTCATATTGGAATGAGTCCATCCTTTCTGGAACAAATTTTCAATTCAATGTCACCAAGAGTTCATTTGATTTATGTACATTGGTGACTAATGGATCAACTCCATTCACTCGTGAGAGATGCAACAAGTCTCATGCTTTTATATGCATGCTTCATATAGGTATGTACTTATATATCATGGCAATTTGCTATTCACCTCAATCCCACATTCTACTATGCATATCTTCCTAAGTTCTCTCCCCTGCCCCTTCTTTTTTTCTTTCCTCCTGGGAGGAGGGTCCTATCTTTAAATTTTCTTTCTCAAGACAATGGAACATGGTGATATTATGTTTTTTCAGTTTTTTTGCATATATGTTAACCATGTTAAGATGACCTTCTTATCCATATCTACCAGGGCAGGGACGGAACTACACTTGGGCTGAGGGGGGCCATGGCCCCCCTCAGATTTTGAAAAATTAACTAGTAGTATGCGTAGACTATACAAAAATTCTAACTTTTGACCCTAAATTGTATACTTGCCCCCCTCCCCAAATATTTTTACAAATTGACCCATGAAATTTCCCAAATTGTTTTAATCAAACTATCCCTTTGCTGCGTTGCCTCAAAAATATCAAGAAAATCCATCAGACAAACCAACAAACAATTCACAAACTTGGATAATTAAAATAACCTTTAGCCAATCACAAATCCAGTATAGAAAAAAATACCAACAAGTTAAGTACAAATGACAAATCCTTAGCAAAACAATCCTTTAGTGCTGCACCACCACCAGCATCTTCTTCTCTGGCCAGCTGCATCTCTGCTGCTTTCTTCTTCTTCTATTTTTTTTATTTTCTAACTCCACAACGTTCAGACTTTAGTGTATGCCTTCTCTCTATTTTGCAAAATGATGATTGACAAAGGCACCTTGGAGGTTGTGGCAAAGATGGCTACAACTCATTGTGGTTCTTGTGGCCAATATAAAGCCACGTGCACTTAATTGTTTCTTTTTTTTTTTTTTTGGTCTAATCATATAGTATGTACTACCTTATATACAAAAAGTTATCTTGAAACGAATGTAGTAGTATACTATCTTATGTCCGTTAATTTTGTTGTAAGTTGTAACTGTATTGTGTTAATAAATTATTAATAACAATATTGTTGTGGCTTGTGGGTTATTTTTTTTTAAATTTAAAATTTTAAACTAAAGAAATAAATATCGAAAAGAAAATAAAAAAATATTAATTTTTATATGGGTTAAAGATTCTTGACTTTGCAAGTCAAGAAATAATTTGAATTGTTACATAGAATAAATTCCTAAAAATTAATATTAGAATACATCCACAAATATGTTATTATGATGTGTATGCATTTTTTGGTCGGCTAAAATCAACACTTGTGAAACTTTTTTTGGGTTATGCTTGCCCCCTCCCCCCAGGTTCAAATCCTGGTTCTGTCCCTGTACCAGGGGACATATGCTCTCACATGCACTGCCACAAGGAATATCTTATCATCCTTGCAGTTGTTAGTGGGTTGATCCTCTGCACCACATTGGCTGTAGTAGTTTGGCTTCTTGCATACAAGCGGAGCAAGAAGCGTAGACGGTCTCGGAAACTATCTAATCCAGCAGCGTCTGCATTAGTCCCTCCTTCATGGAAAGTCTTCACCAAAGAGGAACTGAAGTCAATTACAAAGAACTTCAGTGAAGGAAATCGTCTGCTTGGAGATGCCAAGACAGGTGGCACGTATAGTGGCCTTCTACCTGAAGGTTCAAGGGTGGCAGTTAAAAGGTTGAAGAGGTCTAGCTTTCAGAGGAAAAAGGAGTTCTATTCTGAAATTGGAAGGGTTGCAAGGCTTCACCATCCAAATTTGGTGGCTGTGAAAGGATGCTGCTATGATCATGGTGACCGGTACATAGTTTATGAGTTCATAGTTAATGGGCCCTTAGATAGATGGCTACACCACATACCAAGGGGAGGTCGGAGCTTAGATTGGGCTATGAGAATGAAAATCGCCACAACCCTTGCTCAAGGAATTGCGTACGTATATATTCTTCAATTTTTTTTTTTTGGGTTTGGTATCTTTATGTTAAAGCTAGACTTGCTGAGGCTGATGCAACCCCCCCCCCCCCCCCCCCCTCCTCTCTATTCCCTGGGTGCTAGATTACATTTAGTAAAGACTTTTTTCTTTTTTCTTTTTTTCAATTGATGGGTGATGATACTTTATTGTTGCTCTAATCCTATGGGTATGATATTCTTGTGAAAAATTACATTTGATACCTTTGTCATGTTAGATTAAACATGTTAGGTAACTACCAAATTTTGACCATATATTTTAGGTAATCTGACAGCATTATGTCACATCTTGACTTTTATTTGGTAATTCAAAATGATGCATTATGTATTTGATGCATGCTCTATGATTGTTTCTGGTAGTATCTAAGAAAAATCAATATCATATATTTCCTCGTCAAACTTGGCCGTACTGATAAATGCTACCGACATCTTATCAATTGTTTCCAATGGTGTAATGTCTGCCATATAGAAATAATTTAGTGTGAAAAGTATACTGACAATCAAAGTAACACCAACAACAATGCTCCCCCCCCCCCCCCCCTTCTTTTATATTATGTTAGAAATCCTTGTTTTGAAAATCTAGCTCATGTATTTGTTGACATCCAATTCCAACTTCTTAATTTTCTCTTACTGTGGTGTGGACCATGTGGTATAGTTGTTGCAGACTTCATGTGTTTTTAAGAATCTGACTTTCTTATATTTCAAAATAGGTTCCTGCATGACAAGGTGAAGCCCCACGTTGTGCATCGAGATATACGAGCCAGTAATGTACTGCTTGATGAAGAGTTTGGGGCACATTTGATGGGGGTTGGCCTTTCAAAGTTTGTACCATATGAAGTGATGCATGAGCGGACTGTTATGGCTGGAGGCACATATGGATACCTTGCCCCAGAATTTGTGTACAGAAATGAGCTTACAACAAAGAGTGATGTTTATAGCTTTGGTGTGCTGCTGCTTGAAATTGTGACTGGGCGTAGGCCTGCACAGGCAGTTGATTCAGTAGGTTGGCAGAGTATATTTGAATGGGCTACACCTCTGGTTCAGGCTCATCGATACCCAGATCTCTTGGATCCTCATATATCTTCTTCTTCATCTGATATTCCAGAAGCTGGTGTCATTCAGAAGGTTGTGGACCTCGTTTATGCTTGTACACAGCATGTGCCGTCTATGCGTCCGAGAATGTCCCATGTTGTTCATCAGCTACAACAGTTAGCCCAACCACCTATTGTAAAATGAGTTCAACTAATCTTTAGAGCTTGGGTTATCTCACTTGACTTTGAATTGGGAATGGTTTTTCCCCCAAATGTTCTGGGCCAACTTATTTTTGCAGAACTATATTAGCAACTAGGTTTTAGCATAGCACTAAAGTAATTTTGAAAGACTCACCTTTGATGCAATGTTACCATTAATGTAATTGTATTTGTAACAAATATGCATTCCATATAATTAATCGATATGTTAATTCCAATGACAAGCTTTCAAACTAACAAGCATGTAAGTGGAAACAATCTTCAACCATTGGAAACAAAATGCCGACGACTTGTGTTCTTTATAGTGATTATTTCCCCCTCTTGAGATTCTCAGTGGTGCCATAGCTCCGAATTACAGTTATGATGATAATTTGTGTTCTTTATAGTAATTATTACGCAATCTAGTTGATTTAAGAGTGACTACAAACACAAGTTGCATTTGAAAATGAGGAAGTCTAGGAACATAGTTTTTGCCACAATTTGTTGCAATGATCGACTAGGAGTAATGGGTCCATGTGAAAGTATTGTCCATTACTCATAGTTGATCACTTTAACAAGTTGTCAAGAAGTCGCCTAGGATAGTCATCTTTCTCTTTCTCAGTTGATTTGTGGCTAAACAAATCCTTCTTCCTAAACACCAATCGACACGGATCGAAGTGACCAAACTGCAACTCCTAACTCACTCTAATATTAGGAATAGGGCATTAGCTAAAGATATGCTATGACTAATAAAATTAATTACTCTACTATTCCACGATTTCAAGAGTTCGATGCAGGCCAAATCATAATGCATTATTCCAATATATTAACACATTCACAATCACAACTCCTAATCAACACGAGGAAAAAGAAAAAAGAAAAAAGAAAAATTAAGATGTACACCTGTATAGAAAAACAAGGACACAAAAGCCAAACCCGTGCCAACCAAAAAAAGAAAGTAAATAAGAAGCTGCAGTTCTGAGCCATAAATTTGAAGTTTCAACCTCCAACCACCAAGAGAGGACCGCTTACCATGAATAGGGAGAACTTCAATAAAAATGGACAAACATTATGTCGCCACTTGCCAGCTTGCATTGTGCTAAAATTATAAATTTTCTCTGTCGTTTCTTCAATCCTTTTTGCCTTATATATAGCCTTTCATCTAGTTGTATCTTGTATGTACTTATCAGATCGCCATAGTGGTAGCCTATTGTCCAACATCTGGTTGGTTTGAAGCATTTTGTCATAATGATTTTCAGTATTTCAATTGCATTTCGGACGATGTGTTGTATAAACAATGAGTTGATTAGGTATATTGATTCTTAATATAATGAAAATATTAATTATTGTTGCTGAGATTAAATCTTGAAAATCATCTACTATCTCTTACTATATATATATATATATAATATTCACTTTTTGTCTCAAATTATCAGCAGCAAGAGCCTTGTTCAAATCTTACCAAAGTAAACTTGGAATGACTAAAAGCTTAAGGAATCTCTTTTTCAAAACATTAGCATTTGCATTGGGCATTAGTGTAAGATTAATTATTATTGTTAAGATTGTTGCTAAGATTAATTATTATTGTTAAGTGAACTTTAATAATTATTGCTTAAATTACTTTAATTTATTATTTGTTAGTTTTTATCTTTACTCCTTTCAATTTTTTATTTAACAGTTCAACTCAACTTTGACTCTTATTAAAAAAAAAAAAAAAAAAAAAAAAAAAAAAAAAAAAAAAAAAAAAAAACTCAATTTTAACATTTTTTTTTTTTTTTTTTGGAGAATAACTTTAACAAATTATTAGTCTTTGTAATTCATTCAAAAGAATTTTTGTTGTATTTTACTATTTTTTCCATTACTCTATTAAAAATTCAATACAACAATAAAATCATTAAAAACAAAAATTATCTTTACTCCCAATTGTCTCACGGCCCAATTCCACTACTCACACTTAATTGCCTTTGTCAGAGATTTTAGATAAGCAGATTACTAATTTTTATTGTTGGGCTTGCTATTTTGTTCGGTTAGTCATAATAGCAAATCTCTCCTCATAAACTTAGCCTGGGCTCAACTACTTAAAGCTCAATACTTCTTAAACACCCTTGAAATATGTTTCCAATTCCTTTACCTTCTAACTTCTTCACTATCAATAATCAATACAACCCCTACAAATATCGTAATCTCTCTTCTTCTTCTTCTTTTTTCTAAATTTTTTTATGGAATATGTGACTCTCAAGGTCATTGGTTACATGGTTATATTTTTATGTGCACATTGGTACAACTACCAAAAATTAAGCAGAGTTATGGGTTATTCTGTTTCTTCCACATGCATCGTGAGGCTATCTATGGTTTGGCTAAAAAGGGCAGAGAACAATCTGCTATAATAAGAAGTTATTAATTTTGTCCTCATTTTGTTTGTGCCTACACATATTGCCAACATTCAAGGCTATGGACAGTTCCGATCATGCTTTATGTTAAATATAAGCTTAACCTTTATGTTAATAATGAATTCTAAGTCTAGCATATCTGTCGTGAACACTAAACAGGCCATATATTCTCTCACTGTGGTTCGGGATTGGAATCAATGGATAATGTTTTCAGCATTAGATAAAGGCAACATAACTACATAAGTCATGGCCCTAGCCTGACTCTCACGCGTATGGGACTAGCAAACATTTCGTCCCCGATGGTCCTTGTTTTGTTTATTGGGCTAATAACAAGTCAATGCCCCTCTTTATCATTAATTTGAAAGTATATAATATAGGAAAATGTTAACGGATGCTCTAAGGGCATTTGTTAACAAACAATTTTAGAAAAAATTTTATGAGAAAAGAAAAAAAAATAATATTTTGGCAATTTTTTCTAATTTACATAAAATTGTGTCAAAACTTTCTTAAAATAGCTCATTAACAATTGCTCTAATGACAATCATTAGCATGAGCTTATAAAATATCCACAAAAACATTCATTTATTTATTCATAGTTCTTTAACACGCATGGCCTAGGATGAACTTCGCGTAGTAGGACTAATTATAAGAATTAAAGAAGGAAACTATTTGCCTACACTAGGCAATTTGTGTACTATATAAAATAGCTTTAAAAAGGTGACTTTTGAGATGAAAGGCCTATTCATTTTTAAAGTGAAAATGACCTTGTGCCAAGAGACTATCTTTCATTTTAGGCTATATCGATGACCCTCATATCACTAACTTTTAAAAAGATGTTAATTCTTTATAAAAAGTTTATTACTAAGTACAATTTAAGGCTATGAATGACCTCATAGTAAAAAGAGATGTTAACTTCTTGAATGTTTCATGTACGTTTAATCTAGAACATTACTCAGTCTTATCAATTGGTTGGTATTTGTGATGAATGTTTCATGTACGTTTAATCTAGAACATTACTCAGTCTTATCAATTGGTTGGTATTTGTGAGTGTGGCCATGACATTCAGAATTTAAAATTTAAATCTCTTATCTCCTGTTGTAAATATTGAATTAAAAAAAAAACAAAAAACAAAAACTAGAGCATCAATGTATCTATAAAACCATTTGATGCGAGCTTAGGATTTTTCGTTTAGAAAACATTTTTCTCATTTATTCAGTTATCTTCCCATCCTAGCTGGCACACTATCGTTTTCTTAAGTTTTTATTTTATCTTTTTCCCTTCACCACATGAGCCTCCTGGCCCAGTTTAGAAATAGTATTTGACAATTTGAGAGAGAGAGAGAGAGAGAGAGAGAGAGTCATCTTATAAACCAAATATTTGACTAAGAAGTTAGGTATAAAGGACAAGGTATTTGAAAATCATGTTTTTCTCGTTTGCGTAGCAGAAGCTGCGTGCATTTTACCTTTTTTCCTTGGATCAGTGCACTATTCACGGATCAACAAGAATAGAAAAATGCAGCAATAACTTTAAAACTAAGTCTCACAGGTACTATTCATAATTTAAAAATTATTTTGCTACAGTATTTTTAACAATAAGTTTTTAGGTTTTAACAATAATCGATATCCAAACAGACCGTAAGTATAAAAGACGAGGTCATTTTTCCTGCCAAAACAATATAATTGAGTAAACTAAAGACTTTGGCTGGCGTTTTGTCATGCTTCAATTACCAAATAATATGACAAACATTCTTGGTTTCAAATACTGTAAAAGAAAAGGAAAGCTTTAATAATCTGCATTTGTACATGAATTGCTGCAATGCTGTCTTAACAACTTCAGAGTTCATACATAAAGGAAAAGGTGGTTCACACAGTTTCATACAAAGCAACATTTAAATCTTAGATATTAATTGGTAGACACTGCTTCTTCTTCTCTTTCCCCTATCTATTTTATAAGAATTTATCTCAAACTCATTACAGGCCATGGAGCCACACCAGGGGCTGGAAGTGAAGGTCGAATAACGGGGACCCGCCTCACAACTGAAAAGGCTTCATTAAGGCGTGCAGCACGACTCATGAATTGGGATACCTTCTGCAAAAGTAGTTCAGTAAAATATAAAAGTTTGGCAATCCACCTTTCATCAAATCTCATAAGATTTATCTTGAAATAGAAATAAAATATCAAATATTTTACATTTCCTAAGAAACAATACTTGAATTATTATATAATGCAAAAAGAAGCAGCTGCAACTATCCCACCCAACCCACACAACACACAAATACGAAAGCAAAAACATTTCCCCAAATGCACGAGGATAAATTTCATCATCTTAATGCTTTCTGAAATTATGTCAAAACCCGGATGAAATTAAAATGAAACCTCAGAAAATCACTCACTGCTAAATAACTAAAAAATATTTCAAGTTTCCTTCAAATCAAAGGGAAAATGGATCAGAACTGTGTTGTCTTATCTTATTATCTAACTTATAGATTAAAGTCTTATCTCATTATCTGTATATTAAGATCCACTAAGTTCCAGAGAAGTGCATTCCAAGTTTCAATAATATAGATGTGGAACTATTGTGTAAACATTTATTACCAATCAGAAAAGAAATGCAAACTAAACTTCTTGCAAATTAACCCCTTTTCAAAAGAACAAAAAGGAGCTAGAAGAAAGAAAAGGGGGAAAAATTGAAGTATTTGAATATAGTCAATGATCATGCTTAAGTGAAAATTACAGTAACAACTTACAAAAACATGACATGGATTCTAAGAACTCCAATACACATAATTCATCAAAGAAACTCAAAAGGTGCTTCTCTTGCCAGCTGTAAAGGTTCAAGTTCCCTATTCAAGGATGACTGGGAGTCAAGATTACTTATTAAATATTCTAGGAATGATTAGTCTCCCCCTCTTTGGCAGCGATTTCTAGGAAAGATTACTTATTATAATCATAAAATGAAATTCAAAATGGTCTTTTTAGTAATTACTTTGACCACCAACCATATCTCTAAATAATTGAGTTTTTAGTGCAAAAAAAAAAAAAAAACTCTCTTGCAGTCCTAAATATAATCCATGTCCCTTTATGCAAAGAAAATCATGTACCCTGATACACAACTCTGAACGGGTTTATGTCATTGCTAGTACAAACAACTGCTTATAACAAAATAGAAAATGGAATTCAATTAATTCAGTAACAAACTACCGCACTTCTAGCATTACCTCAAGAGCAGACTTTGTCTAAAAAACACCTAAACTGCTAGGCATCAACCAAACAAATATGATAATAGTAAGCTGTAAGCCTCAATTCTTTAATATTAAAGGTTGAGGAGGGAAGAAAAGAATATTGCATCAATCTTGTCAAATTAAACAAAGATAGATGGAATATCTTTTGAACACAACTTGAACAAAAATACATGCGTGCAAGAACAAAACTTGAAAGTATCCTTTAAACAACATCAGCCACTCATTTGATCCAAAACTTCAGATTGAACTTTTGTCTACTTCTCACCCCAAACTACAAGTCAGACATTGCCTATAATATTCTCCAAGACTTTGAATAAAGCAATAATCTTTGTAAAACAAAGGTTTTAGATTTTCCAACTAAACAAAAAATTATGAATCTTATTCAAAATATGGAACTCAGAAAGCAAACCACTGATGTAATAAAATGTATTCTCAACAACAACCAAACCTTAGTACCAAAATTTTAGGGTCAGCTATGAATCCTCAACAGACTCAGTCAGGGCCAGCCACATGTATATCAGTATTATATAATTTCATACACATTCCCATATTCAATTCCCAGACCTCATTCAAAACCACAACAGAAACAATAAAAAAAGGGTTCAAACAAATGCAATAACTGACCTTATCATCAACAGCAACCTTCAGCTGCAAGCCCTGACTCTTCCTCTTCATCTTATACAATCTCCGTCCCAAGATAACAAATCCCATAATCATTGCGGCCGCAGAGAACGACCATACCGGGCCAACTCTAAAAACACAATACTTCAACAATTCAAAAGGAACCCTCCACCAAACCACACTCTTCCTCTCTCCCTCTCCGCCCGATTTCGCATCCGATTTCGCTTCTGCAACCTCAACAGCTTTGTTCTCAATCATTGAGCCATTTCCGCCATCCAAATCACTCGAAAGCTCACCCTCCTCTGTTTGCTTAACATAATCATCACCAAATTTCATCGAAACCAATGCATCACCACCAGATTCAGCCCAGAACCCGATTGAATCCTTATCTCGGGTCTGAATTTCACCAAACCCTTCAAAACCCACTTGGATTTTCGCATTTCCTGAAGAACCCAATTCGTTCTTTACATCAAAGTCATCGAATTTAGGCGAATTTCCATCCACCGCTTTCATTTCTTCAATCCCTTGAAAACCCACAAGGCTTTTCACAGTTTCCGAAAGACCCAGTTCCTGTTTAGCATCAAAGTCACCGGATTTACGCTCGTCAGAACGATCGCTGCTCGAATCGGACCAGAGCTCGCCCGAGCTCTTATTTGCAAACCGAGTCTCCGACCCGGGATCAACCCAACTCGGATTGTCTGACTCAACCGAGTCACCAGCCTCGCTCGCAGCAACAATAGCAGTCTTTGCATACCTCTCCTGATTCTCCAGCGAGAAGTAATCAGACTGAATCATCCCCTCTGAGTCACCTTCGATTCCCTCGAATTCTCTCTGATTTGTTTCATCTAACTCGGACGAGTCAACCACGCCACTCTCCGAGTTGGGAAGCACCTCCCAGTCTTGAAGCTCTCCTTCCATCTTTTTTGATTTTTTTTAGAGTTTGTGTTTGGAAGATCAAACACAAAATTAAACAAAAATCCCTAACCCTAAACAATGAAACCAAAAAGTTTGTTTCTTTGTTTTTGTTTTTGTTTTTGTTTTTGTTTATTTGGTAGTTTCTTTTGGTAACCAAACCTGTACAAATACAAAGTAAAGGTATTGGATTACTGTTTCAGATTTTCTCAATCTATGGGGCAACTTTTGTTTTCACAATAAGATTGGAATTTACTTATTTGGCAAATATACCAATGAGGTAGAGACACGTAATGTGGGTGAGTGAGAGAGAACAGGTTGTGGTCCTAGTGGAACATTACCCCGGTGGTGAACTGAGATATCCTTTTCTTGACAGGGGGTGGGAATAACCCACAATAGATTAATGTGGATAGAGTAGAATGGTTTTTTGATAAGCTCACAAATTTTTGTTGGCAATTTTCTGTATTGGCTCAAATCTTGGAAAGATTTATGAACAATGTTTTGGAAATTTATAGCATTCGATTACCAAAAATTATGGATTCAAGTTAGTATAATCGTTAAATTAACTGCACAAAAAAAAGACTAATGGTTGTGATTCAAGTTTTAGAGAAAGAGAAGTTAACTACCAAAACTGAAAATTCATGTCCAAAAAATCAAAGATGCTAATATATTTCATACAATAATTAGGTTGTTTTGTAAATTTGTTTGATGATGGCTTGCGTAGAGAGAAGTATATTTTTATAACGATTTTACAACAAATTCTAGGTGGTAAGTCTTATTAACTATTATAGGTAGTCGAAAAAAATTTTCAATGGTTGACAAAAACTAGTAACAACTTGTCATCTATAATTTGTTGTGAAATCGTTGTAAAAGTGTTATAGACGCAATATTATTCTCATGTAAAAGCTGGTTTTGTACTATTATTAGGTTGTTTTGTGGGCAGCTTTGGCGTCTAGGTACTTCTCTTCCCTTGTTGGAATCAACTTCTAAAATTCTATTTTTCGATCTGCCAGGAATGATTTTTCACTTAGTAGATTTTTTTTTTTCTTTTCTGTTTTCACCTAACTATTTTCATCGATCAGCTAAAAAGGGACCAAACTATGCACAAAATTTAACTAACAAATGGTATTACATTAACTTAAATTTAAGTCGTTGAAAATTACATGTAAGTGAATCTAACAAACAAATTATTTATACTGTGTTCTGAGGGATGTGAGTGACAGTGAATAGAGAAACCATATTATAGAGTGCTGGTATGCTTGTATGAATTATAGAATATCTTTTAATATGCAAAAGTATATAGTTTTATAAAAAATTATTTAAAAAAAAAAAAACAAAAGTATATAGATATATAGAGTACATATTGTGGGTATATAAATATATATTAAAAGGCAACACAGCATGGACCTTGCAGATGTGAAAAGTTTCAAAAAAATATGTGATAATTGTTGATGCAGTAGATCTTTTCATTAATGTTATACTTCCTCTCCCATAAAGTACAAAAGATGCATTTAATTTTCAGCTAAAAAAAAAAAAAGATGCATTTAATTTTTGCCGCCAAATTAGTTCAGCTTAGCTATGCAATTGACTTTAGTACAACCCTTTTTGCATCTTTATTTTAATGCGTTTCATTACTTACATCATCAATACATAATTTCATGATTTTGAAGTGTCAAGAAAGTTAGGCCGTAAAAAGACTGGTAGAACTAGACCCCACCCGTAGATTCCCATTAAACTATCACCATAAAATGAAACTGAAGTGGAGAACCGTAATTACCACCGCCCATTTCGGCGAGTTGTACTCCGGGTTTTGTAGTGACCTGTTGCTCGGGTTCAATTCCCACACCTATCAAGCAAAAAAAAAAAAAACAAGAAGTGGAGAACCGTAATTAAACATTCAAATATTTCATGTATGGCCATCATAGTATTTCATTGGCATGGCACTGTATAATCAAAAGCATCAGATAAAATTACAAAAATCTATAACAAAAATAAATCCTGGTGTTCTATAGACCTTTTATATGACACCTATCATCTTCAATTCCAGTACTAAGAAATAACGAGTACAAACAATGAAAACGTGTCTACTACCAAAAAAAAAAAAAAAAAAAAAAAAAAGGCAAAAACACCATTTTGGATTCTACATTTTGGTGTCAAATTTAATTTGGTCCCTACATTTTGGTAGCAATCAATTTGGTCTTTGTTATTTTCAATTTACAGTCAATTTAGTCTTTACCGTTAATTCACTAACGAAAAATGTCTACATGGCAAACGGCCTGGACAATTGTCAAAGTTGGTGCTAACATGGCTACTAAAATAGTAATTAAAAACAAGAAGAAAAAAATTTAATTTCTCCAAAAAAAAAATTATGATAGAAAATAATGCTTGGAAATCACAACCAAGAACACACGCAATACCTTCTCTGCAAACCCAACCAAAACCCAGAAATTTAACTCATACATTGAAGCTCTCTTTACCATAAATATCATTTGTAAACCCAAAACAAAGAAATAAGAAAACCCACAGATATAGTCATTCAAACAAAAAGCCTAAACCATCCATATGCTCAATGAATACCAAGTGGACTCAAGAACTTAAAGTCTCCAACAACATAGATTTCTTACAAATTAAACAAAAACCCACTTCATAAACCCCAGCACAAATCAAAGATTTCTCACAACTAAAACAAAACCCAACTATTATATCAACCAAAATGAAGAATTAGATTAAAAAGGAAATTTAAATACAAAATGGGTTTCAGCCATAGATGAGAAAAACAAGATGAAAAAATTAAAAAGAAATAAAAAGAGAAGCAGAGAGTTGAGGAGTTGTGGCCACAGCTAGTGGTGGTGCAGTCGTGAGACCATTGTCTGTTATGGTGGGTCTTGTAGAGAGACCGGCCATGGCTGAGCTCACGAACCAAAACCTAATTGGTTTGGAATTTGAGTTGTGTTTGGTTGCAAAGAAAGTGCAAAAAATTTTGGAGAAATTTTTTATTTTATTATTTGTTGTGATTTTTTATTTTTAAAAAAATTGTTGATGTGGCTTTTTTAAATAATAATTAAATTTATTTTTATTGTTTTGCTAGCCATGTATGCTACTAGCTGTGTAAGCTATTAGCCACGTAGGCATTTCTGTTAATGAATTAACAATAGGGACCAAATTGACTTTAAGTTGAAAATAACAGAGATTAAATTGACTGCTTAAATGTAAGGACCAAATTGACTATAATCCCAAAATATAGGGACTAATATGGTGTTTTCGCCAAAAAAAAAAAAAAAAAACAACAACAACGGGGCGGTTTACTGAGTTAGAGCAACCACATTAGTCCATGAATAATCTTGCAAAATACAAAAAGTAGCTCTTTTTACACATTTTGACTAAAAAAACACCCACATCAGTAGGTGTAAAATTGTGCAAAATTGTGCATAAATATACAAGAACTACAATAACCGTGCATATATACACAGTTATTGTAGCTCTTCTATATATTATTTTAATAATTTCTAATTTCGCTCTTTTTTTTTTTTTTTTTTTTTTTTTTTTTTTTTTTTTTTCATCTGCAAAACCAACGCCCTCATTATCTGCTTCTTCCTCTGATACACAGATTCTCATAGACAAAGTAAAAAATCAATCACAAACACCACAAAACCAAACACACCCACACACGGACACACCAACAGAGATAGAGAGAGTGGATCGGCGATTGTGGCAGATTGGCGTGCTTGGATCGGCGTTCTTCTCGCCGTGTTTGGATCGGAGTGTAGCTGTGTAAATAATTTTTTCAATAGCTTCAGATTGATGCTTGTGGTGGTTGATTGGCTAAACCCATAGTGTTCAGCCATCGTGGTCTAAGCTAGGTGGGATTCAGGTTTAGAGAACTAGAAAGAGCAGGGGTTTAATTTATGTGGGTTTCTACCTTTGTGATGGTTATGTGATGTTTGGCCATGGCCATGGAGGTTTGGCTTTGTGACGATGTGCGCGTGCGTGGAGGCAGGGGTTTGGGATGAGAGAGGGGTAGAGGTTTGAGATGAGGGAGATATAGATATTAACGAAGAGGTATATAATAAAATAATAATAATAATAATTATTTAAATAAATTGACATGTATAATAAACAAATTGATGTGAGTGCTTTATAAAAAAGAGAATGTAAAATAGAAAAAATAAGTTTTAGATGTGTAGATTTACAAAATTTTTGCATCCGCTGATGTGGATGCTATTAGAATGGAAATATCAATTTCATGGGTTCAACCGGCTTTTAAGTTCTTCGAGCAGTCTACTTCTAGGAATTTTATCGTCTTGAGCAGCCTCAACGTCTTTTAATACAACAATCCCTTCATTCATTTCCCGTTCACCCACAATAACCATCCATGGGATCCTCGACTCTCTAGCACGGTCAATGTGCTTCATCACCCTTTTATTAACAAAATATTCGGCTTTCACTTTGGCATTCCACAGCTCACTTACCAGCTCTGCAGCTAGAGTCAAGTCATCCCCCACAATACTAACTAGGACTTCAGTCTTTGTTGCACGTGGTGCCTGCCAAAAAACCCAAAAGGAATGAAAGAACTCATCAGCCTCACCACCAGGGTGCCAGATTATTAAACTTTGAGTTGCTAGTCAAAAATATTAGAAAGTCGAGGATCAAATAGGTATATTATTAAGTATTATTATCACCTGGCTCTGGTCTTTCTGTAGCTGTTCCATTATAGCAAATACCCGCTCGATTCCAAGACTAACACCAACTGCTGGAACCTGCTTCGCACCAAACATACCAATAAGGTTGTCATAACGTCCACCAGCAGCAATTGAACCAACCTGAGGACATGCACAAGCAAATCACATCATCAGTACTTATAACACACACGCATACACGCGCGCGCACACGTTTTCTTGGAAACACATGAAGCAAATGAAATGCGCCAATTACTAGATCACACGACAATCAAATGAAATGCACCCATTATTGAAAATGAACTGAAAAAGAAATTTTCAAATTTAAATTTTACATCAGTTCTGATGTTAGCTATGGATTTTTGTTTCCTCATCTCCACTACCAAGACAGAACTCAGTAACTTCAGTTGGCTTTAAATCTGAAAAATCTCAACTAGCTACTGCGTTGGCTGTTCTACACAATTGTTACCACCCTATCTTTTGTCCCTCTATAGAGTCCATGCTACATGATGAAAACTTAAATCCACCCAAAAAGAATCATGAAAAATTAATTATTGACATTTGCTATTAATGCCAACTCTAAGACTTAAAAATTTCAAGTTTCTTAACTTTATTTTTCACACTTCTTAACAACTTTGACATTTTTTTGAATAAGTTCATAAAGACTTCTTCATTTCATGACTCAATTTCTCTCTTTTCTTTCCACAATCCTTTTCCAACCCTCTCCTTCATCACAGTTGTCACCCCACAACACTAATAATGTAAACAAAAACGGTAACATGAAGCTTCTTTATGGAGAAATCATCTTTCCTACCCCCAGAAATCAGACAACACAAGTAAATGGCTGAAATAATCAAAACTCTAGAGACTGAAAATGATCCATGTCATAGAACTATATGATTGTCACAGGATCATAAAATACAGAGGAGTAAAGACAAAGCAAATTAAGAACAATAATTCATAAGCTTCTACAGCAGCACTAGGATCTTTAAACATATCAGATATAAATGGACATACAACATTACCGCCATCCAAACTTCATCACACAAGTTTCAATAATAAAGAAAAAAAAAAGAATTGAGAAAAGACAGCCATATGGGAGGATTACCAATGACCTACTACCGTGAAAAGCTAACATATAATGCCACCAATACAAAACCAGCCACACATACATCAACAGCAATCTGATAGGATGGAATGCGTTGTTCAAGTGTGCTCTTTAAATTAGAGCATAGGCACATGTCACTGCCATGTCAAATTATCACAATAATCCAATGTCCACTTGTTGTTCTTCTAGAGTTTTGGCCAGTCAATTTTACCAGTTCAGATCACAACTAATATGATAACAAACCATTTAAAAAAATTCTCCCGGTTCAATAAGTGAAAAGATCCTTGGGCATCATTATAAGAGGATCAGCTATTAAAGTGTCACCGATAATAATATGGATTCACAAGGAAGAAAAAATAAATGAAATGAAAAATACGGATGTTTCTTAAAAAATTACCTGTGCACCACCTTTAAAAACAGCCTCAAATATGACTCCAGTATAATAATCAAGGCCTCTAGCAAGACTCAAGTCAAAAACCACTTTGTCAATACACCTTGACACTTCAAGAGCTTTAAACAAAATCTCTAGGTCATTCAGTGCATCAACAGATCCATTGTGTCCTAAGAACTTGCTGCCCTGCTGCTTAAGCTTAGATAATAGTTCCAAAGGCTGTCCCCTTTCCTTCACAAAAGTGCCAATTTCATCTGCTGTCTCAACAGATAAGCCCTTCTCCTCCACCTAACAATAATTAACAAGAAATATATAACCAAACACACTAAAATTTATGCAATGATATAAATGGAATACGCAATTAAAATATTAATCCAACATTTCATTTATAAATATTATTGCAAAGAGAAAAGCTCAAGTAAAAAGAATGTATATGCAAGCTTCCCTATAAAATTACAATAGAGTAAAAATTAGGCTCTGAATTACTAATCCAACATATTTACAAAAAGATGATCACAGAATTATCCTTATATTAATGAAATGCTAACAACTAGATAGGCTATTGCTCCTATTAATAATAACCAAGTAAGACAACACTATTTGCATACAAGTGTTCTTACCATTTCCTTTTTTATCTGCTCAAAAGGTTGTTTATCTAACTTGTCAATACTTGAACATATGGTTCTGAATTTTTGCGGTGGCACTCCACATATGTCCAACATTCCATCAAGTAACTTCCGATGATTCAATTTTATCTGTAGAAGAAAAGGAAATTAATTAAAATAATAATTATTATTATTATAGAACACACTTTGAAGAAGGTCTTTATCACAAAATCAATAAATCAATTCATTTGAATTAGGCCTTGCTCATTTGCTCATTCTTCATCGAATCATATGTATCGATTGTCTTAAACCATAATATGTGATGAAACATATTGAATTAGCACCGTTGACCAGGTAAGGGTTCCAACTTCCAAGACAAACTCAGTTACATTGCTGCCATCAGATGGCAATAAATAGCATCTATGAGGATAGGAGGCATGCATCCAATACAAGTAACACATGCATAACAAGTCAATACTAATATCGAAGACAAAATACAGTATAATATGTAATCCATAACAAATTTAAATGTCAAACTTTCTACTAACAAGGATAGGTGGGTAAAAAAAATGAGGTTACCTCATAATCTCCAATTTGCAGTTCATCAAGGAGTTCTGTCAAAATTTTAACAATCTCAAAATCTGGTCCCATTTTTTCATATTGGCCTGCAATGTCTAAATCGCACTGGTAAAATTCACGGTATCTTCCCTTAGATGGGTTGTCCCTCCTGTAAACCTTAGCTATCTGGTACCTTTTAAATGATGTGAGACCATTCATAGCCACATACCTAGCAAATGGTACGGTTAAGTCGTATCTCAAAGAACAAAGTTCTCCACCCTGCCAACAGATTGAACATAAAATTACATCACTGTGAGTAAATATGAAATGGTGTAACTAAATTCCTTTGATAAGTACAGCAAACAATAATAAATTACAGGTTAGTTGGGGAAAAAAAGAAAACAGTCCTTATATCCTTATATAAGTCTTCTTTGGATGAAAAAAAAAAAAATATATATATATATATATATAGATAGATAGATAGATAGATAGCCAGGTCACTCAAATATCAACTACATGAAGTAACAACTTGATTGAACAGGTGAAAATTCCTAAAATTAAAAATAGCAAAAAAGGAAATGACTTAAATGAATTAACTAATATGAAATAATTACCTGGTCAGCAAGATCATATACTAACTTTGAATCTTCCCCATACTTTCCCATGAGAGTTTCTCTCAGTTCAAACACTGGAGTATCCAATGCGGTAGCACCATGCCTCTCAAAAACATCCTCAATAATTGAAAATGCTCTCTTTCTTATTGTCATTTGTTCTTTTGCAAAATCACGAGTTCCCTAATTTGTACCATAATATGGTTACAGTTAGCATGTTAGTGATGCATTCAAGGGGTAGAAATAAAAGAATTTCTTAAATAAGAATATGAACACAATAGAATGTTCATAAATTAAAACAAAATAAGCGTGAGTATTGAAATTTTGATTGATTAAAAAGAGTATAAAATTGCAGACAGCTCCTTGCAATATGCCATTTTTTTGGTCCACGAATTAGAAGTTTATTAACTAAATACTATACAAAAGTACAAACAGCTCCAAAGAGCACCTACATCAACAATAAACTCAACAGGCTGCTCAAAAGCATGCAACAAAACTACAGGCAAATTACAATAAGCTGTCAACATATTTAAACAATTCTCCACTTCTAGCACTAACTTCTAAAAATATTTTTTATGCAACATTCTCCAAGGATTGCTCTAATGTTCACACAAGTATAAAATGTTTTTCCTATCTTTATACAGAGAAAATAAAAGATAATAATAATGCACGCATCATTCAATGAGAATTAAGTGATAAAATTTCAGGAATGTCATCACCTTTGGAAGCTTGGGCAGTCTTCTACTTTCATTGGTTTCTACAAGGTCCTTTAGTTTCTTCAACAAGCTATCAAACTCCCGGTCCTTCGGGTCCAAAAACAACAAAATATCATCAACCCATTTCTCAATCCCATCACCTGCCTTACCCTGCAACCTATCCTTAATCAATTGCACAATCACACTAGTCCCTTTCCCCAACAAAACCTTCTTCTTCTTCTCACCCTTCTTATCCCCCTTCACATTCCCTCCTCCTACTCCTCCATTCACCTCAACACTACTCCCACTCTTTTCACTCCACTCCACACCCTCAAGGGCGATAAATCCTGTCATCGCCTCCCACGCCACAATCTTCCACACCATCCCCAACAACACATTCACTTGGTGCACAAACTTTTCGTACTCCTTTTCGAACCCCAGCTCCAAAACCAACTTAAACCCATTTCTCAAGCTCTCACCATTAGCACATTTCCCTTCAAACAAACTCACCAAGCTCGACCGCAAACCTTCATTACTAATTGAATCCAAATTCGCCTTCACACGACTCAAACTACACTCCCCCAATTCATTAATCGCTGCTGCCAATGGATACAGCACAGTCCTCACATCCGAACCTGAACCCAAATCCTTCGAATTCAGCTCAATTCTTGTCTTGGAATGCACCAACTTCACAATCTCCCTCAAACTCCCATGAACTTTAGCTATTTTCGACACCGAATCAATCTCAACCTTCCCTACCAACTTCGACCCATTCAACAAAACCTTCATATCACTCGCAACCCCAACCTCCTCCTTAGCCGAGAACCCATCTCCGGAATCCATCGAATTGAACACCGCCGCCACGTCAGCCTTAATGGCCTCGCACGACAACGCAGCCACCGCATCAGAAACCGCCGACAACGCCGCCGATTCGTGATCCAACACAGCAGAAACTCCAAACAAACCCGACGGATACAATTTTTCAACCAACGACGCTTCCTCTTTGCTCAACTCGATCGAGTCCAATTCTAGAGTTTCGTCGAGTTGGGAATTCTTGAATTTGTTGAGGGCTTCGGAGATTCGGATCGGGAGGAGCGTGGAGTGGTCGGAGCGGAGGAGCTTGTAGAGGAGGACGGTGAGGAATGCGCGGAGTTCGAGAGGGGCTAGGGTTTTGGGGATGGGGAATTGGGATTGGACAGGTGGCGAGGCCTGATTGGAGGAGGGAGATGAGAGTCTATCGAGTGCGGAGGAGTCGAGTCGTAGCGAAGCGAAGCCGGTGGCAATGGCGTAGAGTGAAGATGAAGAGAGAGATGAGCCCTTGCCTCCTAATGTTATTACAGAGAGTTCGGAGGCTTTGTCTGAAGCCATGTTTTTGTTTTTGGATTTGGAAAACGAGTGAGTGAGAGAGGGAGCTTTGGCCCTGGGGAGGAGAGGGTTTATGGGGAAAAAATTTAGGGGTTTGGACTTTGGAGGTTAGGGTTTATTTATTTATTTATTTTAAAACTAACCAAGTTGGCCCCTAAGCCCAATTTAATTCCTAACACCGTTAACCCAACCGTTAGTGATTTTCTTCCTCTCTCATACTTGTCTTTTGACCTGATTGGTATTAGCCCAATCCTCTCCTCGGAAGTGGTTAATGAAATCTACTCATTTAATTAATTATAAATCAACCATTACGTGAGATGCAAATATAAGAATATTCTAAAGTCACCCCATTTTTTATATTTATATATTCGTTGTTTTGGAGAATAAAGGAATAAAGAAAAGATGGAAAAGTATTGAAAAAAGTTGCATTTCATATATTCAATTTTGATTTTTTGAAAACACTTTTATCACCTATGCGAAATTTTATTAATCTCTACGTCTAATCAATGGTTACCAAACTGATTTATGAGCAAGTTTGTCTAAAGCCATTTTGTATGTGGTTTTTGGATTTGGAAATGAGAGTGTGAGCTGAAGAGGAGAAGGTTTTGTGTGGAAATGTGAGGGGAGGGAGGCAAAAGTATTTTGTATCAATCTTTTTTTTTTTTCTTTTTTTTTTGTTTTGAGTTTCAACTTAAGAATATTCTAAAGTCGTCCCATTTTTTATATTTATATATTCGTTGTTTTGGAGAATAAAGGAATAGAGAAAAGAGGGAAATTGCTCAAAAAAAAAGAAAAAAAAAAAAAGAAAAGAGGGAAAAGTATTGAAAAAAGTTGCATTTCATATATTCAATTTTGATTTTTTGAAAGCACTTTTATCACCTATGCGAAATTTTATTAATCTCTATGTCTAATCAATGGTTACCAAATTGATTTATGAGCAAGTTCGAGAATGTTATTACTTGACAGTTATGAGGTTTTTTAGAGAGTTTTAACCTATGGCGTCCGCTTCTAATGATAACTCTTTAATATCAGACCAATACACTAATTAGTTTTTTTTATGTAAGCAAGGATTGAATCCCAAATCTCTTATACAACCATTAAAAACTTTATCAGTTGAGCTAACTAGAATCCAGTATTTTTGGTGTATTTGGATACCGCTTATTTTGCTAAAACTGAAAAATTATTGCTAAAAATATTTTAGGTAAAGGTAAAAGTTAGTTGAAATAGTACAATGAGACCTATAAATAGTGCCAAAAAGTGCAGTGGGGCCCATGAATAGTAGCAAAAATAAGCTAAATAGTTAAATAATTTTCATTTTTCATTTTAACCCAAACACACATTTTATATCAAATGATACCACATCATTCATATCAAAACTCAATAAATGAGAGACATATGTATAAAAATAATCATCCAATAATGCATGTCTTTTATTTGTTAGTGAGATAATTATTTTTTGTTGACATTTCTCACACTTATTGGATTTTGATATTTCTGACATGGTATCATTTTATACTAAATACCTTCTCGGAGGGAGTGGGGTTGGCGGTGTTGGTGAAGCCTCAATGTCCAGGTCATAACGTTAAGGTTTTTAGTATGTACTTTTCGTATACTTGGGATTAGCTTACAAATCATGGCTACATATAAGTATAAAAAAATAGGTGCTTGAATCACAAGGTTACAATTAAGCATGTAGTGGCTTTTTTTTTTTTATAGATATAATACAGTTTCAAACATATATATGACATCTATTTGTGATCATTAGACCAAGACATAGATTGATTATTTTTATCAAGATGAGAATCAAACTTCATATCTTTTATTCGACGACAAAAGATTTTATGAGTTAATGATGCATGCTATGAGTTTAGGTGTAATCAAATGTGTCCTTAGCATTATTCTATATTTTAAAAGTGAAATAGATGATAAATATTATATAATATGATATACTACACTATATAATAAAAATTGGGAGTAGAAGTCATGGTTGCGCCAAGTAGTTACACCAAATTACATCAATTTTTCTATATTAAAAAAAGTTAATTGTTTTCCTATCAAATGTTCTCTACTACATTATCTATTCGTTGGATAGGATTCTTCTCAAAAAAGAAAATTCTTTGGATAGAATTGGATAAAGTCCTTGTAAAAAAAAAAATCATTGGCTAAAAAGACAAAAACTTTTTTTTTTTTTTTAAGAGCCAAGAGAAATTTTTATTTTATTTTATTTATTTATTTTAGATGGAGACAAAACAGCGTTGTTAAAAGTGCGCTTAAGCGCA
Organism: Quercus gilva; assembly: GCA_023621385.1. Classification (NCBI taxonomy): domain Eukaryota; kingdom Viridiplantae; phylum Streptophyta; class Magnoliopsida; order Fagales; family Fagaceae; genus Quercus; species Quercus gilva. Next base: position 8,308,268 of record CM042481.1, on the reverse strand, counting down.
AAGCGCAGAGCCCTTGGGGCTTTTTCCCTCTAAAGCAAAGCGCCCTCACAAAAGCGCGCTTTAATCGTGCTTTTTTGAGCTTTTTAATTAAGCGCAAAGTGCGCTTTTTTGAGCTTTTTGTAAATTTTTTTTTTAAAAAAATTCATGATTTGATTTTTAGCCATTAGATCTAAATATGTTTGATATAAGCCATTGACTTAATATATAAAAACTAATAGTGTGGTGTGCTACCATACACCTAAGCCTATCTCTTTAGATGTTTTTGAACTTTTAACCACAACCACACAAACAAACATTAAATCAGACACTCACAAAGATAATATTACTTAACATTCTAGTACTTTTTAGCCTTTGCCTTCTTGGTTCTATACTTCTATTTTGATTCAACCATGTTTTGTAATCATGACCATCAAATATCAAGGTTGCATATATTTTGTAAAGTGCAATCGAATTATATAAATGTTATATAAATAATATAAAATATTTTATTGTAACTTATATGATTAATTGATCACTTGATTGTTGTATTGATCATTAATAATTTTTTTTAATTTATTAATTTTTTTTTAAATGTGCGCTTCACATCGATCAAGCGCGTGCTTGCGCTTTGCGCCTAGGCTCCAGGGGGCCTTTGCGCTTAAGTGGGCTCAGCACTTTTAACAACACTGAGATAGAAGCTTGATTGATTTTTTTTTTTTTCTTATTTTATTCTATCTTAATTTTCTAATGGTGTAAACTCTAGATTATCTTAATTTTGGAACCGGTTTGGGTTCAGTGTTTCTATGCGGTGGACTCATATTTCTAAATGGGTCTAGTGCATAGGAGCTGACCACTAAACCCAATTCTTGTTACTTAATTTTTTTTTTCCAATCTTAACCTTTTGAGGAGAAAGAAAATGTGTAAATTAAGTTTGGAGTCCACAAATAAGAAGACTCCTTGATTTCCAATAAAAAGGAATTATACTTCTTCTAAAGAATTCATCCGATAGCAATTAGCAAATTTGAAGGAGAAAGAAAAGTGTAAATTAAGTTTGTGGAGTCCACAAATAAGAAAACTCCTCGATTCCCTATAAAAAAGAATTATACTTATTCTACAGTGTCCATCCGATTGCAAATGTCAAGTCCTTTACTCTACTACAAAGCCACGCACAAAGCCCTATTGTATACACAAACCATGGCAAACTCTTGACGCCACAGGCTCTGGATACAGAACTTTTGGCCTCATAATGGCTTCAATGGTTTAATGATTTAATCTTTGGGTGCTTTGTAATGGTTGTTTTATCATCTCTGGAGGATAGTGTAAGGCAGAAATTTCATTATACATTTCAGCAACACAATGATGAGATTCTACGTTATCTTCATCCTCCTTTGTCTTCTCCCACTTTTAGCCTCATGCATGTGTAGAACAACAGGTTATTTCTTAAAGTAATTGTTTTGTTTTGTTTATTTGTTTATTTTCTTTTTTATTATTTTCGTTTTTACACCGTGTTTGATTTTGGCTACCATAGGTAAAGCACAGTGAGGAAAAAATGGTTAAGGGAGATAAAAGAAGAAGAAGGTGGAGCTTTCGTTATTTACAAATACAAGGATATATACCTACAGATGCTTCAAATTAAGCAATGCCCACACTCACACAGTCACACTTGAAAAAGCCGCCAACCTAGCTATAACCGGTAAACAAAAACCATAACATAACTTTATTTTTGCAATTAATCTCTGTCTCTATATCTAATAACAATGGTTTTCAACAAAAAATTGAAGGAAGTAATGTATGTATTAATGTATATTGGAGCCACCCAAGAAAGTCTTCAATATTGCACACCACAATAAGATCATGGAAGTTTATACTTTATAATATTTATATTTAGAGTATGAACTTCAGTATTTAAGTATTTATGCCCCCCTCTCAGCGAAAAAAAAGTATTTATGCCCCTTTATATGTATTATTTATCGTACCTTATGTATGATATATATTATAAGTTTTTTTTTTTTTTTTCTCTGAATATATCTTATAAGTTAAACCTTGTAACTCTTCAAAACTACTCTTTCTCACACACTCTCAGGCACGGCAATGTTCTAACACATGCTAGTTTATACTTTATAATATTTATATTTACAGTATGACCTTCACTATTTAAGTATTTATGCCCCTTTATATGTATTATCCTACCTTATGTATGATATATCTTATAAGTTTTTTTTTTTGTTTTTTTTATTTTTTTACTGAATATATCTTATAAGTTAAACCTTGTAACTCTTCAAAACTGCTCTTTCTCACACACTCTCAGGCATGACAATGTTCTAGCACATGCTTTAACTAAGAAAATGAGATTTTCTTTTCCGTTATAAGTCTGGTTGGAAGGAGTCTGTTCCACCATATCTTTACAATTGTTGACTCTTTAACTATTAATTAAGTTGCCGAGTTGGCATTTCCTAATTTCCTCAACCCAAAAAAAAAAACTCTAAACATGATGGATTGTTTATAAACTTAACATAAAATTTAATCAATGGTTTAATTTATTGATTTTTTTTTATGTTTTTTTTTATTGAGTAGAATAACATTTGAATACAAGAATGAACAAATGCTTCAAAAGGCTTAAAAAAAAAACCTTTAACAAATTTGAAATTTTACTTATTAAGAGTCTTATAACTCAGCCGATACTTCTTGGAGATTTCATCTAAGATATCCCAGGTTAATATCCCAGGTTAACAACAACAGTACACACTAATCCTAGATTTATGAGATCTACTATGAAAAAATAAAAATAAAATCTTAATTCTGTTAACAGAATTAAAAGCTTAGACCTAATGCTAAAGATAGCATAAAGGTGGGCTTTTTTTTAGGTAATTTCCTTTATATATATATATATATATTTATTTATTTATAATTTGATATTATTATTATTGTTATTATTATTTCTCTAATTTGATATGTCATATATTATGGTTTTAGATGAATCAGATCCCGCTTGGCCATTTCGCAACCTTGGGCGAGGATCGTTTAATGATTATTGGGTTTTTATAGATCGATGCCCGTTGAAAGATATGAAGCCCTTTTGATTGTTGGGTGTGGGTTGGGGGGCTAACGTTTGTTTATACTTTATACCTACATGCTTAGAAAATCTCTTTTATTTCTTTTTTTGCTAGATGATAGAAATTGAACCAAAACGAATGTTGTGTAACACAAATGACTTTATTGCTATGTTGAGAAATTCGTGTTATATTCAAATATTTTTCATCTTTCGGAAAAAATGTCGGCCATGTTGAAAAAAAGTAAATACACACGGTTTGGCAGGTAAATCATGTACTCATGCTTTGTCAAAACTCATGGGGATTGCAAATGATTACCAAATGCTTAATTTGATGAAAAGAGAGAGAGAGAGAGAGAGAGAGAGAGAGAGAGACTCTTATATCTTCCATACGATTGTCAAACACACTATGCACATGAGCATCTCCTCATATATATGCAGCTATAAGCCTATAATAGATATGAGATGAGAAGGTAAAAGAATAAGTAAACTGATTTCGAATAAATAAATACGAGAATTGTACAAATTTGAACACTTCACATTTTCTCTCACAACAAGTTTTTATTTACAACCCAACAAGACTGCTATTCCTATTTTTCATTACATTCATTCTAATGTATCTGATATACATATACAACTGTTCTGTTGCTATATAGCCAGCCAGGTCTAGCAACCTATATTCCTACTTTCCTTCTGTGATATATGTAGATGGACATTATGCATATTGTGTTTGTGTCTGCACCATTTGAGGCCACTTGCCATTATTAACAATTAACTGGTTGTAACAAAATTTAGAAGATCGATCACCATAACAGTTATGTCATCCATGCTGCCTCGGCTAGAAGACATATCTACAAGCTTTTTGCAGGACATCAGCAAATTCTTCTCTCTCAAAACCACATCAACTGCCTCTTGGTCATTTACCTGATTGACACAATGCAAATGCATATCAGAATAAACTCTTTTAAGGCCAAAATGCATGTAATTCACTGACAAGCACAGATGGACTTATTAACAAATTAATGTTCATATAAAACTGTTTCAGTTTTCTTTAAAATTTCTGATTTTTTTTTTTTTTTAAGACTTCAATAAAAGAGGCACAATTCCTGTCTCGGTTCACTTTGTTATGCTAGATAGTCACATGTTTGTCTTGTGTCCTAAATTAGGTTCTCATACAAGAACTATGAAATAGACCTTACATTTTTTTTCTCTTTGATATTATTGTAGGTTCTTGTTTTGATGTACTTTTTTCTATCAATTTTTTTTGCCAACTATACACATAGGTGTTATACCTTATCCCACAATCCATCCGAAGCCATTATCAAGAACTGGCAATCTGAAGTTAAACGAAGCCTTTTAATCTCAGGCTCGGATATGATCCATTCTTTCAAATGCAAGTCCCCGATGGCTCGAGAAACTGCAAGCAACCCCTGAGCCCTCCAAATTCCATTTTGGCAATGCACAAAACCACCCTGCAATGTTATAAGTTATTTCAATACTCTTTGGCTTAAAGAGAGATAGAGAGAATAGTATTAAGTTCTGCATACAAAGAAATGGAACAACTTGACTTACGGTGTTTTCAATTCGAAGACGCTCATCTTCCCTAGTAAGACGATGGTCATTTGTCAATGCTTTAGCTACTCCTTTTCTACTCAAAACTACTCTACAATCACCAACATTTGCTACATGTAACTCTCCATCCTTCAATAGCACACTAGATGTACAAGCGCCACTACTTACACCCTGCGAGTTAAAGTTCACTTTAGTATACAATATACCTTGCGAAAGCTAACTAGTTTATTGAGAATTCATAAACAATCTTAATTAAAGCTATGCTGTTGTTAGTAAACAATATGTCTTCTATTATGTTAATGTGTGGTGTTTAAGATTTTATGAACTAAATTAGGAAGATGGATTAATTTATACTTTCAAACTAGGAAACACGGACACGGGTACAGATACAAGTACAGGTACAATAAGCGGGCATTGTAATTTTTGAAAAATTATAATATGATACGGTAGATCAGATATCATTATGACACAAGTACGACATGAATACGACACTTTAAATGAAGTATCCATGCATCCTAGCTATCAAATGCTTTATATAATGATGTGTCGTCGTTTAATTCTTGAGAAAAAGTGTGATCATTCCTGATATAATTAAGGGCATGCCACAAACTAGTGTGCACTTCAATACTATCACATATGCTCTAAGGCTCTTTATTTTTTGAAAGGGAAGGGTGAATCTCTTCAATCATTTGAAAAAAACAAAGATGTAAGCAAATATATATTCCAATTTGGAATGTGTAATGTCGATCGACAACCATGCATGAATCTTATGATTTATAAGACAAAGTCAAATTATTTAGTAGTTTTTTTTTTAAGAGAAATTTTTTTATTAGTTTTTGAAGGCATATATAGGGTAGAAACATTCAAATGTACATGCAATTATAATATATGTGAAAGTCCATTACAACTACCTGGCAAAGAAAATCCTTGTCTGTGACCATGTAGCCACTACGAATAGCCTGCTCTAACTGAACTTCTTCTCCTCCAACACATTCCAGAGCTTTTGTAATGTTCCTTCCTAAATTTTCTGCAACAAAATCTGTCGCAGCTTGACCTCCATGGCCATCGATCACAGCAAAAAATGCCTGGTGATAACAAATATATCTATGAGTGTCATTCAACTTTTTCCTTTCATTACAAAATAGCTAGGACAAGTCCAAAAAACAAACTGCCTTATAAAATAAATGAAGTTGGATATAACCAAAAAAAAAAAAAAAATTAACTCATAGATTCATCAGGAAGAAATTGATGATAGCAAATTTGGAATTTATTGATATGAGCATATATACACGAATTAAAATTAGAATATTTTTTAGCTACCCAAAAAAAAAAAAAACACAAATTATATATTTTCTTTTGATTAATTTGTGAGACATTATAATGATCAGCATTCATAGTTTTTAAATGGGAACTTTGTGCAGGCCTTTATTAAGATCTAGTCTGTACAAATACTATCAAAATCAGAGGGAGAAAATATAAGAACATATAATATATATGTTGCCTACCTGCTTGGGATCTCCAAGAATATCAACCACAACCCCATACCCATCTTCCATAACCTTTCTTCTACCTTTCTTGCTTGCCAAAACGAAATCTCTTCCTTCAACCTCAAATTCCTTATGCTCCAACTTCCTACACATTTCACCAAACTCCGACACCGCGCTATGTTCTGGCACAACCAGCTTAGCCGGCCTCTTTCGCAACTTGAGTAGGCCTTGCTGATTATCCCCTCCCAACTTCACCATTCCTAACGAATCCGAGCCTTGAATAATATCGTTCACCAAAACACCACCACCCTTTATATTCTCTATAATGGTGCAATTTTGATCATCATATTCATGCATGCCCTTTTGAAGCACTTTATGATGCATGTTTTCTTGCATGATTTCCTCTTCGTGCCATGCTGTATCACCCAACAAAATACCACATGTTTCGTGTGCCTCTTCAACGTAAAAATTTGCTGCGTCCACTACTTCACCGCCTATACAGTCTTGCGGCGTAATAGTACTCTTATTTTCCTGGCATGTAACACAAGAAGGAAGTCTCTCTCGAGGACTTTCCTCATCATGAAGGAAAGCCTTGCCTTTTGAACTCTCGGGATTCAAATTTTCAAAGACTAAAGATGACCCTCCTTTGGGACCGACAAAGAGATTGCCGACCAAGGAAAGAGTAGGCGTAAGGGTTAGAGACATGAGATTAAAGTACTTTTTGAGGTCTTGAAGAAAGTATAGAACAAGAAAGATAATATAGGAACCCCAAAGAAATTCTTGTAAATCTTTCATATGTGTAAAACTATGTGTGCTAAGTGATAGCTTTTTTGTGGAGATAGAAGAAGAGTCGGTAATGATATATATGTATTTGTCGAAGAAATGGCTTTTGTTTTCACATAATTATTTGAGGTGAAGAAGTCCTTATATGAGGGCAAAATAGATGACGATGATACGATTGACGGGTCAAAGGGAAAGACTTTATCCAAACGGTAGGACAAAGACACTGTTTTTATGTGACAGCAATTTTGGGGTTTTGAAACTTTCAATGCCAAGGAAGTGGTCAGTGGTCACACCCACTTTTTAGTTTTTGCTCTGGAAAAAGTCCAAAAATATTTTAATTGTAATTTGGTTTTGCTTTTTCATTAGTAAATTTCCTAATTTGACTGCGAATCATTGTTGACTTGGTTATCAATCTTGCCACCTTATTAACTTACGTATAAAGGCAAAATAAATAAATAAATAAATAAATAATATATAAATTGATGAATAGTCAATCATTAAAAAAAAATAGTACAACAACATCAATTGCATTTTTTTATTATCACGCCTGTTTGCATGATTTTTATAATTAAATCATTTTTTTATTTAATATTCCATTAAGTGAGTTTTTATAGGATTTTCAAAAAATAAAATAAAATAGTCCATACATATGAAGAAAAATACAGACAACCACATTGAATTTATAGATTTACGCATATGTAACAATTAATTAATATTACGGTTTACCAAAAACAAAATTAATTAATATTATTAACAGTTTTTAGTTTTTATTCTTTGGAAAAGAATATTAGTATATTTTAACTTGTACAAGACCCATAACTTAATCACAAAGAAAAAGTTTGTGAACACGTTAGGAATCATTCTGTCTTCAAAAGTTAACTAATTGAACGTTCATTATCACTGTATTTTTACATTAACAGGGAAACAATTAAACCTTTTACTCTGAATAGAATTTCTTCCAAAATACGTCACTTAATTCAGTCAATACAATTAATAATAATCCATTCATTGTCGATCACTTTTTTATCAGTTTGCAATGGGAGACAACGAAAGATACAACTAATTAATTAATTAATCTGAGTATAATAGCCAAGTGGTTGATAAGGCCTGCAATAATGTTGGTGTATGCACAGTTGAACTAGCAACAATGTGCATAGTTACACTAAGTCACTAACTACTAATTAGGTTATATAATTAACACAAAAAACTACAAGTCTTAAATCAGTGGGTTCTAAAAGCTTCCTCTTCATTGAATGTTTCTACTAGTTTTAATTTGTATCCATGCTTGAATATTTCATGATTGACTCTATTAAAGTATTTTTTTTTTCTTTTCTTTTTCTAATTGATTGTAATAAGAGAATTTGATATGGTAAAGGGTTGTGTGTGTGTGTGTTTTTTTTGGATAACAACAAGAACATAAATATACAATACATATTAGTTTAATAAACCAAAAAGTAGAGGACAAATAATACATATATATGATACGCAGAGTTACACAAACGTAAGATACGGATTTGGATCATCTTCTTTTCAAAGTCATGATTTAAATTTGAATAAATCTAAGTCATGATTTAAAGTTGAATAAATCTAGGGTCTAAATTTGGAAGGTTGAAAAAAAAAAAGAGGCAATTTTTTTGTTTTTGTTTTATTTTTATTGTTTAGGAAAAAGTTGATTTGAAAACAGGTGATCCTATTTCGAAGCCCTGAAAAGTGTTTGGACTAATGCTAAGAAAGTAAGAATATAATCAATCCATATTGAAGCTGAGTAGGCCGAAGCCAGCCTTGTCTGGCTTCCACCTAATATGGGCTAAGATTGGACAAAACAATTAGCCAAGGCCTGGCTTTCAGCGGGGTCCAACGTGGAGAAAAAAATCAGTGGCAGCCACGCATGTTTCACATGTCTGTTAAAGCCTGAATTGGGTGGTCCAATATTCATCAAATCCAAACAAATTGTTTTCTGATTTGGAAACCACCACAATTCAGATGCGACCACAGAATTGAGCATCTTTATTTATTTCTCTTTTTTTTTTTTTCTTTTTTTGGAGCCCTAAGTAATTGAAATATGACTCTCAAACAAAAAAAGTAATTGAAATATGACTCTAAAAAAAAAAGAGTAATTGAAATATACTAAATTATACTTTTTGACGTGTAAAGTAGGAATGACAGTAAGTGTTAGCCAATCGTATTTGTGCAATGATAAGAGTATTAAGTACTGATCGGCAAAAAAATTGTATTGTCTTGGAGTAAGTTGACTCATTTGCAAAAATTGTAATGGCTTGAAGAATGTCGAGTTAAACTGTTTTTTTTTTTTTTTTAAATAAAAAAAAATTCAAATATACTAAAAATTACACCTTTTGATTTATTAAACAAGTTAAAAACGTGTCATGTTCGTGAGTCATGTCAAACATGCTTCTATATTGTAATGTTTAGGTTTGTTTTCATTTTGGTCCTTTACTTACCAAATTTTCATCTTAACTTTTATGCTTGACATTGTTTTCATGTTTGTTATTGTTGAGGGTCATTTTTGTACAACAGACCCAACTCAGTAAAGTAGGCAATAAAAGTGGCAGGTATAGAATAAGACTATTAAGCCCAAGCGGCAGGAGTAATAAACCACAGGCCCATAACATGAATAAATGGGTCTTGAGGAAGTAAGTGGGCCCAAAGGGCCTGGAAAAAGAGAAATGACACCCATGGACAATATATGGTATGGAAAAGTGAGAATGGGCCACGACAGGCCCAAAGCAATGTAAACAAAGAAAGTAGGGGTTGATGGCAAGCCTATGAACCCCAAGGATGAGAATGAGGAGATTAGGCCGGGGAAGCCCAATCAAGTTAGTAAAAGCCCATAGGAATGCAAAGTTAATAAATGAGCTGAGGAAGCCCAAAGGAAGTAAATAGGCCGCAGGCCCAAGGGAAAAAGAAAGGGATAATGGAGCCCATAATTAAGAACACCAGTGGCCATGTTAATTTACTGGAGGAAGCAATGAAATGACAGGCTTGAAAAGAGGCCTAATAGGAACATATCGTCACGGCAGGAAATGCCAAGTAATGAAGTAAGACATAAATGCAATTAAGAAATAGGCCAAGAGAAAATGTAAAACCCAGTATTAAGAGAAACCCAATCCTAAAGGGAAGCAATGAGATGTCCAGAACGGCTCACATAAAAGAATAAAGAAGCATGGCAGACGATGCAAACAAAACTCCAGATCACAACAAACACATAAGCCGCAGGCAGTTTTTGAACGTACATAACAGGAAAACACACGCAAGGCCCAGGCGCCACCAGCCTGTACCCAGCCAATATGGGACGTGGTGGGGCCATGAGTCAGAAGTAAGAGGTAAGGGGGGTGTGGTTTGGTGGTGGGGAAAGGGGAAAAGATCTATTTTGTGCTTCTTGTCCAAACCCTTTTGGGAGGTACATCCTGCTGGGATGACAAACCGCCCAAAAGAGGCAAGGTTGGGGGGAAACGTTGGGTGCATGCCATAGGGAGAGAGAGAAAGCATTTACGCCATGGCAGGAGAAAGTGCCACGACGAACTAAGAAATAACACAAACCTGTATTTGTCTGGCGAAGGTAAGTGGTACACTAGGTGGTCGGCAAGAACGCCCAGACCAGACAAAGGCCGTTAAAGGGCAAAGTGGTAAAAACCAATCACGGCAGGCCTTATAAAAGGACCCTTGCCGTGCCTTGTAAAAAGGAGGAAAAAACAGAGGAACGAAAAAGTATAAGGAAAAACAAAGAGAAAAGGAAAAGAAAGAAGAAAAGATAAGAAAACAAACAGGAAAACGGAGAGAAAGAGTGTAATGGGCATGCACCAATAGATCGGTTTTCTTCTCTCCCCCTCAAAATCCCACTCTCTAGAAAACGATTAAGTAATAGAAATTCCTTCAAGCACTTATCACTTAGGTCCGATTCTCTCAAAGTCATTAATCCCCACGGTAAGATACTTTCCTGGGAGATTAGTTTCATTGAGAGGAAACGTTCTTCCTCTTTGATTCTTTGCCACTATGAACTCAAACTTGATTTGACATTTATTTATTTTTTATTAACTTCTATCATCGCTCAATCAACTACTCCTTTTTGTAAAAGCCATTATTATTATTACCATTGTTATTGTGATTGTCCTAGAAGTAGAGATCAATCGGTTTGTTTTTTATTAAGAAAAAGCCACTGTACTCTGTTTTTTTTATTGTTATTATCTCTGCCTGTTGTAACTTTTTGTAACAGCTCTGCTTGCCGTGAGAACGTTCCTGGCAGACAAGGCTCAGTTTGTGCACAAGCCGGCCCAAAATAAGTTACAGTTGGGCCGGGTCTCAACTTTCCTACTCAGAAATACTCGGGCCCATCACTGTAGGAGGCAGCCTAGCCCAATCCAAAACACAAAAAAAGGCCCCTACAGTTATGTAATTCATTTTTCATTAGTAATCTAACTTCCAAGTACCTTTCATGTTTACATTTCATGAAAATGCCAACTCTAAAAAGCTGCGGAATATAAGAATTTCATTATTGTAAATAGAAAAACATATTTTGAATGGTTACGTTACTATTACAAATGGGCAATATGAAAAATATGGAAACAAAATCAAGCATGAGGTATCAAAATGAAAATTTAAAATGAAAATAGTCAAAATGAAATCAATCCTAAACTTTAAGAATAAAATGCCATTGAAATTTTTGAATGGAATTGAAATATTAGACTAATTATGTAAAATAAATTTTTTTTTTTTTTTATAAAAGAGAAAATTTTTATTAGATTAAGCATCCAAGGACATAGCCTGATCGAATTCAACCCATTATGATCACATCCAAAAATATCAATCGATGGACTTAGAAATAAAAATAAAATCAATTGACCATAAATTATAATTATTTATTGATAATAGGTTTGAAAATTGAAATTGCTAAAGGAAGAGCCAAATTTATTATTAATAATAATTTTAAAGAATTAGAATCCGGTTGGCTTGGATTCAAAAGGTCAGTCTCAAACCGAGGTCCGAACCTGCACACAACAACTCAAACCACTTAATATTATTTATTTACACTGTGATTCACTGATTCTATTCTTTTTTTGTTTGCTTAATACACTGTGTTTCCATTCAATGATTCAAATAAATGACCAAAAATAGTCACTGTAAATAACCAAAGGCTGCCAAACAAAATTAAACTCTCTCTCTCTCTCTCTCTCTCTCTCTCTCTCTTTCTCTTAGCTTCGGCGGCGCAGCCATGGCTTCTCTCTCAGCAGCGATCTCACACTCTTCTTCGCACGTCGCATTGGCTCACAACACGAAGCCGAAGAAGATCCGCCAATCGCAATGCCGCACTCTTCCTCTTCCTCTTCCTCACCGGTCACCTATTTGCCGGTACACTTCACTTTTCCTTCATTATTTTATTTTTCCGTTTGTTTCTCGAGAAAGTTGAAGGAATCAATATATAAATCTGTCTTTGTTTTTTTCTCACTTCTCTGTTACTTTCATTTTCCCCCATTTTCTCACTAACCGAACGGTATTGAAGTTGTTTTAGGTTGTTGTTGTTGGTTCGTTGTGATTCCATGAAGCTTCATTTCACTACAATTTTCCTTCATTATTATTTTCTGTCCGTTTGTTTGTTTCGCGAGAAATTTGAAAAAATTGGAATCAACATATGAATCTGTATCCGTTTTCTCAGTACCTTTTGGCATTAGTTGAATTTCTGGATTTTTTTATTGCTGACTGCTGAGCTAAGTTTTTGTGTTTCTGTTTTAGGTTCATTTTCCAGCATTTTCTCACTAATCAAACAGTATTCAAGCTGTTTTAGGCTTATTGGTTTTAGTTCGTTGTGATTCCATGAAACAGATTTTCACATTATACAAAGTAGTTGTAGCTTTTTTATTAATCGTAAAAATTATATGAATAAAGTTAAAATTGTAAAGGCTTTGAGAAATTATCACCATATAAATTAATGTTCGTTTTCCTTTCGGCATTGGTTGAATTTCTGGCTTTCTTAGTGCTAACAGCCGAGTTAAGATCTTAGGTTTCTGTTTTAATTTCATTTTCCCGCATATTCTCACCAACCAAACAGTATTGAAGTTGTTGTAGTTTGTCATTAGTTAGTTGTGATTCCATAAGGCTTCATTTCACTTCACTTGTCCTTCATTATTTTTCTGTTTGTTTCTTGAGAAAGTTGGAATAATTGGGACTGACATGTAAATTCATTTTCGGTTTCTCAGTTAACTTTGGTATTAGTTGAATTTCTGGCCTTCCTAGTGATGAGCTGAGCTAAGATCTTATGTTTCTGTGTTGGTTTCATTTTCCCGCATTTTCTCACTAACCAAATGGTATTGAAGTTGTTTTAGGTTGTTATTATTGTTTTTAGTTCGTTGTGATTCCATGAGGCACATTTTGATACTATGCAAAGTAGCTGTAGCTTTTTTAGTTTTAAATTTATTTATTTTTATTAATCATAGATTAAAGTTGTGAAGGATTGGAGAAATTATTAGCTGGATTAGGAATTTTCAGAATGCTTAATGTGTTTTGGAGCCATATAGTAGCAGGAACTAGGAAAGGTTACTTTACTTGAATTTGTTGTGACATAGAAATGGTTTGATAAAATTAAGAGTGCAAAGGCTTTGAGAAATTATTTGTTGGATTATGAATTTTCAGAATGATTAGTGTTTTTGGGAACCATACAATAGCAAGAAGGTTACTTTACTTGAATTTTTTGTGAAATGTTATGGCTCTCATTGTTATGTTATGTTATTTATCTATTTATGAAGTACTTTTAATAAATTTTTTATTTTCAGATTGGGTTTTGTATCCCAGGGGGGCAGTAAAGAGGCATCAAAAACCCGTTTATTTACTTCAGTTAAAGGTTTATCTTCTTCCCTCTATTCTTGCAATATGTTTGAATTCATGCTTAAAATCTTGTAGAACTTAGTTGAAAAGTGCTGTCTATTTATATATTCATCTCAATTCACTGGTAGCTGTATTACTGGATGAATCTGCGGAAAAGGTTCAGCTTCCCAAAGGTGACACATGGTCAGTTCATAAATTTGGAGGCACATGTGTGGGAAGTGCCGAAAGAATCAAGAGTGTTGGGAATATAATTCTGAATGATGATTCAGAAAGGAAGTTGGTGGTTGTCTCTGCAATGTCGAAGGTCACAGATATGATGTATGACCTCATTAATAGAGCTCAATCACGGGATGAATCGTATATATCTGCACTGGATGCTGTTTTAGAGAAGCATAGATCAACCGCACTTGATCTACTAGATGGGGATGATCTTGGTAGTTTCTTGTCACAGTTGCATCATGATGTCAACAACCTTAAAGCGATGCTTCGGGCAATATACATAGGTATCGAACTTTTTTCTTTCTCTCTCTCTATATATATATGTGTGTGTGTGTGTGAATGAATGTAATTGTGGGGGACTAACCTTTGTTCTTTTAATATCTCACTATATTTCAAACCAAAGCCTGATATTGTTCCTTTTGGCTTAAAGATCAGAACGCTAACTGGTTTCTTAACCACTTATATGCAACTGCATCTGGCATGTTGTAATTCTTTACGTTACTTTGTGTCTATTTTCATGAGGTAGTCCCATTTCAATAAAATTATTTTTACCTATAAAAAAACTGCATCTGGCATGTTAACATCTTGATTTGGGGGCTGTGCAATCCTTGTTCTATTCACCGTAAAGTTTCATAGAAGTGATGAGCAATAATCAGATAGTTCATGTTTATAAATGTCTAATATGCTTAACATGATGTGTATTAGCCAGGGAAAATATATTTCCTCTATTTTCATTGTTTCTCTTTTCAAGCAAGTTTGATTTCTATCTCTGTTATATATTTGGAATCATTAAGTGCACAAAAGGGTAAACCAAAAATATCTTTTAGGGCTTTTGCGGGTTCAAAAATCTTGTTTAGTGCATGAGTTAATTACCTAGCAGTTAAAAAAAAAAAAACCCTCTAGTATGTTAATAGTTTCTAGTTGATTTTTTAATCAAATAATTTATTTATTTATTTTAAAATTGTTACAATATAGTCGCCAAGAGCCTTGTAGGCTAATAGCGCAACTGGCATCTCCTGGTGTTTCCAATGGAGTTGTCCACGCTTCAAATCCCCTACCCTCAACTATCAAATCATCAAAAATTGTTACAATTTAGCCCTATTCTTGACAGGAGTGCAATTGAGGTTACAAAATTTTCCCAGGTGGCATGTTTTCTATGACATGGCACACTCATCAGTTGGTGTGTCATGCTCATCAATTGACGTGGCATTAGATAGAGACTACCATGGCAATAATTGCTTGATAATGTTCTTTTGCTGAAATTTTAGCTGCTTGTGAACGATACCTTCTTATATGTCATTTTGCTGATTTCATTTACTCATCTGCATGCAAACTTGTACCATACTTTTATTGATTTCCAGTTCATTTTCATTAAGCTTCTAAATTAGGGATTCTACATATGATATTGAATTAAATGCTTTGTGTCTTGCAGCTGGTCATGCAACAGAATCTTTTACAGATTTTGTTGTTGGACATGGAGAGCTATGGTCTGCTCAAATGTTATCGGCAGTTGTTAGAAAGGTACAATGATTTTTAAGTCATTATTTAAAGTGTCTACTAAATCAGTATGGTGCATTTAAAAAAAAAAAAAAAAATTCTCTTGCAGAATGGGATCGATTGCAAATGGATGGATACAAGGGAAGTCCTTATTGTAAATCCTACTAGTGCCAATCAAGTTGATCCTGATTACCTGGAATCGGAAAAAAGACTTGAAAATTGGTATTCCAAGAATCCATCTCAGATAATCATAGCAACTGGTTTTATTGCTAGCACACCGCAAAATATTCCTACTACCTTGAAGAGAGATGGAAGTGACTTCTCTGCAGCTATCATGGGTGCGCTATGCAGGGTCCGGTCAAGTCACAATCTGGACAGATGTTGATGGTGTCTACAGTGCAGATCCCAGAAAAGGTTTGTACTGGTTCTTACTTGATGCTTTTCTGCTAAAAGTCATATTACGAATTGCATATATACTTGGATTTGTAGTTGAAAAATTTATTGATTTTCATAACAATTTATAAGATATCTACCTCTACATATGTTGTCTGCAAAATCATTCTAATAACCAGAAGATCCCTTTGTTGAATGTTCTAAGACAACGTTAATGTGGGTTTGATTCAACTAAGGATTATATCTTCTACAGTTAACGAGGCAGTGATTCTCAAGACACTTTCTTATCAGGAGGCTTGGGAAATGGTGAGCTTGACCATGCGTCTCTCTCAATGTTATTGAGGATTTCTATTTATAAAAAAATGTTATTGTGGATTGCTAAGTGCACTGTTTTGACTTGAACTTTAAAAATTTGCAGTCATACTTTGGGGCAAATGTGTTACACCCCCGCACCATAATCCCAGTGATGCGATATAACATTCCAATTATAATAAGGAATATTTTTAACCTCTCTGCTCCTGGAACAAAGATTTGCCACCCTTTAGTAAGTGACAAAGAAGAAAACCAAACTGTGGAGTCTCTTGTCAAAGGATTTGCAACAATAGACAACTTGGCCCTTGTAAATGTTGAGGGGTGAGCCATGGATTGCAGTGATTGGTACTGCTGTTCTCATTATGTACAAGTTCCTTGAATTTACTCATTCTGAAAAAAAAGGGACAAGGTCTTGTAATTACTTTTTACCTCCATTTATAACATTCCAACTAACTATTCTTGTATTTATTGTTGCTAGAACTGGAATGGCTGGTGTTCCAGGCACAGCTCATGCTATTTTTGGTGCTGTAAAAGATGTGGGAGCCAATGTTATTATGATATCTCAGGTGCCCTGAGTCTTTTTTTCTTCTTCTAAAACCTTCTTGAGTTTATGGTATTTTGAAATGACACAACATTGATGATGGTCTTTAATTGGTGTGTAGGCTAGTAGTGAACATTCTGTGTGTTTTGCTGTGCCTGAGAAGGAAGTAAAAGCTGTTGCAGAGGCATTAAAGTCTAGATTTCGTCAAGCTTTGGACGCTGGACGTCTATCTCAGGTATGGTCAACTGCATATATTCGTATTCTTGGCCTTACAATAGACTTCATGTATAAAAAAATTTATAATTCACTTGAAACAACTTTATTGTGCTTGTTTGGGTGCATCATGGCTCATTGGATTTATCCCTGGAAAGTAATTTTTAGTATATTGTTAAGGATTTTCAAGGCTTGGAAGGTTATGTAAACTATTCGCACCTATCATTTTGATTGGATAAGTATATTCTGAATAATCTGATTTATTAGAGACTAATACTTTTGCTCTTGCTGTTGCTTTGGACATTCTGATTGAGTTAAGGATAGATCTTTTAGGGAGTGGCAGTTTGAAGACATATTATATGTTTGGCTATTAGTGGTGCTAGTTGGACTGTTGTTTGCTGAAGTTTCTATCTTGGGTCAGTGTCTCAGACAATTTAAACTTGAACATACCTTTCTTTTTCTTTTTGTTCTTTTTTCTGGCTGAGCAAATTCATACTAGCTTGGACCTACTGTAAGATTTGGTACAATTCTGTGCTGTCTTTGTATTATAATTAAAAATTTTGTACAGCTAAAATGATAATAGTTGTTAAGCTTTTTTGGTCTCTTTATATGATATGAATGCTTATAATTTAATTTTTTTTTTCTTCAATTACCTTGTGCAGGTTGCGATCATTACAAACTGTAGCATTTTGGCAGCTGTTGGCCAGAAAATGGCAAGTACTCCTGGTGTTAGCGCCACTCTTTTCAGTGCACTGGCAAAGGTTAGGGAAATATCTGTATTTGCATAAATCAATATGACAATGGTCTTGATTTAAAATTGTTATTCAATAACTTTGTCATACTTTTAACTTGGGAAGGTTTTTTTTTTTTTTTTTGAGAGAAGAAACTTGGAAAGTATTTGATTCTATGCGTTTAAACGGATTTCTGAAAACTTATTGACAAAATGGACAATGGTTTTGGGCTGTCCTGTGTGTGTGTTCTTGTTTGGTGTTCTCATTTCCATTAGCGACAAGACTTGTTCATCATTTCAATTTTCTTACAATTAAAAGAGACAGCTCAACTCTATATGTATAATTCATTATTGCAGGCAAATATTAATGTTCGTGCTATTGCTCAAGGATGTTCTGAGTTCAATATCACCGTGGTTGTTAAACGAGAAGATTGTATAAAGGCCCTAAAAGCTGTCCACTCTAGATTTTACTTATCAAGAACTACAATAGCAGTGGGCATAATTGGGCCTGGCTTGATTGGCAGTACATTACTAGAACAACTGAAGGATCAGGTGCTTTTTTTTTTTTTTTTAAGAGGCGGGGGGGGGGGGGGGGGGGGGGGGGGGGGATATATCATCTTGATTCTAGTTATTCCATTTCTCACTTATTTACTGCATCATTCAATGCCATATATTGGACATGAACAATCACTGTGATTCATATCATATATATATATATATATGTTCAATATCACATCCTACAAACATTAAATCAGCTCACATTTATGGTATGATCTCATAGATATAGCTATAATTTTTTATTATTCATATATCATTTTTAACCTCATTGCTTAGACATTAATTAAGTGTCAATTCTTGGCATGATAATGTTTCTGCTTTATTTCCACCACCCCCCCCCCCCCCCCCCCTCCTCCCCCCCCTCCCCCCCTCCCCCCCCCTCCCCTGCCCTTTTTTTCCCTGTGTTAGTGACAAGTTATATATTGCTGATGTTTATCAAGTGTTTTTGGATTTTAAAAGATAAATTTTCATGCTGTTGAATTGTTGAACCTGAATATGCCATAACATTTGTGCAGGCAGCAGTCCTTAAGGAAGAATTTAATATTGATCTGCGTGTCATGGGAATCACTGGTTCAAGGACAATGCTTTTGAGTGAATCGTAAGTTAAATCATTCAATGTAAACATGTTACTTTCAACAGCTTGGTATTGTGTAATTAGAAAACTGAATTGGTTGATCAGACAGTGCGCTGTGGCATGGCCCCTTTGCTTCCACTGTTTTGCAAAAACATATTCCTTTTTTGAGAAGCTCATCCGAAGCAGCATATGATATGCTAAATGATACCTCATAAGAAATATCTGAACACCTGATGATTCTGCTTGCAAAGACTCCCTGTTCTATAAAAAATAGTCAAATGAAAGAACCCTTCTTTTTGTAGCATTTTAGTTTTTAGTCAATGTGAGCTAAATTACTATGGTGACTCAAACTTGATTGCATCAGTTCTAATTTCTGGATTCATATGTTAGTATTCTTACCCCATAAGTTTTCCTTGGTCTTGCTTCCTCTTAAAAGCCTTTGTCCTGTCACCTCAGTTCAATGGCATTGCTCACTACAATGTCCAAAGGAATGGACATTGAAGCTAAACTACACACACACATCCACACACACACACACGCACACACACACACACACACACACATGCTGGTGAGTAAATAGTATTAATGTTACTACTAAGAATTTTTGCCCAGAAATTTTTAGGCCTCTCTTCGACTTTCATTAAGTGACTTCCATAACTTGAAGGAATTTTTAGTCGAGATTAACTGAGCTGCTTTTGCTTTGGACTTCCTTACCCTATACATGTTCTAGTTTCTCTGAGATTTTATTTATTTTTTCTTTTTGCATGGACATTGTGTTAGTCCATCAATACATGTATGTTAGCCCATCTATACATACGGATTTATGCATGATGATCACAGATGCCTAAAGTTTTCAAAGGCTTGGGTCTGAGAGGTAAAATAGGATATTTAGGTTTTTAAGTGTGAGGCGAAAGGCGTATGCTTCATAAATTTTGATTTTGAAGTATGCCATAACCCATAAAGGCTGATTAACAAAACACACACACAAACCTATCATTAAGCTTCCTCTGCTATATAGTTAGCTATCATTTGGATCACAAACAGTTTTGTTCTAAGGCTTCTGCTTTACATTATTGAAGTTCTGAAAATAGATATGATCCAAATGTTTGACGTAGAAAACAAAAAGGTAAATCCAAATCTTTTGTTGGAAAACATGTTGCCATAAAATATTGAAACCCTGGATTGTCATTATGGGCATCATTGCAGACAAGGGAAGGTGTATCTCATGTTTTTTGTTGCCCAAAGCATTTTATTGGTTTCCTTGAACTTAGTTGACGCAGAATCTGTTGTTCGAGACATTTATGGGTTTTTATAGCAATTTGCACGGTGTTCTTTCAAATTAGTCTTTCAGGGCATATTTAGCTTCTCAGCTGTCACTGTCTTCTGATAAACATTTTCCCCCTTATTTTTAAGTGGTCTTTTCTCATGAACGTTGAATCTTTATCGTCTTTGGTTGCAGGGGTATTGACTTATCTAGTTGGAAAGAACTTCAAAAGGGAAAAGGAGAAGCGGCTGATTTGCAGAAGTTTGTTCAACATGTGCATGGCAATCATTTTATTCCAAATACTGTCTTGGTAGACTGCACAGCTGACTCTGCTATTGCGAGCCATTATTATGATTGGTTGCGGAAAGGAATTCATGTAATCACCCCCAATAAAAAGGCAAATTCCGGACCACTTGATCAGGTACCACTGTTACTTTGATGTGATATACTTTAAAGATCAATAGATTCATATGTGCATTAACAATATAAAGCTATGAACTTGCAAATTGTGAGTTGTGTGCTATAACAAATTAGCAGTAAATGCTCTGCAGATGTCCTCATACTTGGTAAATAACCAAATTCCAATTCAAATGGATTCACAAGGGTAAACCAATGTGACATCGAGATTTTTAATACAAGATTAGAGAAAGTGACAATTACTAGAGTAATACATTCTGTATGTTTCCTTATAGTTACTCATATTGGGTATTTTGTGATATCTTTTCTGTCCAATTCCAGTACTTGAAGTTGAGAGCTCTTCAACGGCGGTCATATACACATTACTTCTATGAAGCTACTGTTGGAGCTGGTCTTCCAATCATTAGCACTTTAAGAGGTCTCCTCGAAACTGGTGACAAAATATTGCAGATTGAAGGCATCTTCAGGTTCTGTTATGTAGAAACCTTGATGTTTTTTCCTTTTCTTTGTCTTCTGGATTTTTGAGGGTGGGAACTTTGTATGAACAATATTGAGCACTCCCGCCCACCCTTCCCCTGGCCAAAGCAAAAAGAAGAAGAGAAAGTGACGCCAAATGGTCCTTTTAAGACAAATTATTTATGTTTACTCCTGTAAATATGATTAACAAAAGAAAAAAGGGGGAAAAAAAACTGTATACCATATACTTATCTTTTGTTTGCTGTTGCAGTGGGACTTGCGTTATGTCTTTCAAACTGTGTACCATATACTTATCTTTTATTTGCTGTTGCAGTGGAACTTTGAGTTACATCTTCAACAACTTTATGGGTAAAGTAGCTTTCAGTGAGGTGGTGACTAAAGCAAAACAAGCTGGTTTTACAGAGCCAGATCCAAGGGATGATTTATCTGGAGCAGATGTTCGTAGAAAGGTATTATGTCTTTAATTTGTTGTCATCTACAATTTAAGTGGGAATAGAATGTCATCATATTTTGTATATCACCCACCACTTATTGGTAACTATTAAAAAGTACATTTTATCTGTACAATATTTATATTCCTTGAATATCCATCTGAGAGAAGCCTGACAGGTTGGGGCATCTAAGAAAAGCAATTGTGTGCAATATGGAGCCACTTAGTTTACCTAACAATGTAATTTAAATGAGTCTTTTCTGAGACAAATGGTTAACTTGTGTTGACCTGTGTCTGCTGCTGCTGTTTCTATTTGGTTCCATGAGTGAGCTTGAGCTAGCCAGGTGGCTGGTATTTACCCATTGTATTGAATACAAATTTATGGCAGCTGGCTGGAATAGGCTGGTTGTTGAATACATGTGCTGTTTTTTGCTGCATAATAATAATATTTATTAAAGCCAACATTTCCGTACTTAGCCCTCAACCGTCTTATTTCTATTCACATTATTGCTTTTTAATAAAATTACACGAATAAGGCTGATGTCATGTTGCAGGTGATAATCCTTGCTAGGGAGTCTGGTTTAAAGCTGGAACTATGTGATATTCCTGAGAAAAGTCTTGTGCCAGAACCGTTAAGAGTAAGAACTAATTTAGTCAATCAGAGGGCTATTTGCTAAGAACATAAACAGCCTTATAATGCGGATGTCAATAATTTGTTGCAGGCTAGTGCTTCAGCTGAGGAATTTATGCAAAAACTGCCACAATTTGATCAGGAAATGAGTAAGAAACTACAGGATGCAGAGGATGCAGGAGAAGTGAGTATCTCTAGACACTGCAACTAGTTTGAACTATTTGAAAGGGTAGCCTGATGTTATTGCTAAACTAACCGGCTATTTTAAATGATAGGCAGTATAATTTATAGATGTAATTAGTCTCTATTATGTTGAATGAATTGGGCTTGTTGAAGCCTCACTTGGGCACAATGCATTTAATTGTGGCCTAAATCCTGAACAGAAAATAAATAAATAAATAAAATAGAAAGAGCCATCAAAATTGTTAGTTTTTGTAATTTACATGATTTTTTTGTTTTTATTTTGCCATTCATATTGATGGTGCTTTTTATGTAATGGTGGCACATGCATGATGGGTTGGTGAAATTGTATTTGTGCAAAGTGTGATGTAATGAATCCTATAAAAATAAGCCATAGATCTCTAGCAGACAGTTATATACATGGGATGTCTGCTTCATAGGACTTTTAATACTCTTCATTTTATTTATTCAAGTTTTGCCTTCTTGCTTTCGGTGTTTTCCCCTGTTTCTGATGAGCTTGTGATATATTTGAAGGTCTTGAGGTACGTAGGGGTTGTGGATGTGGTTAAGCAGAAAGGTGTAGTGGAACTGCGACGATACAAGAAAGATCACCCATTTGCACAACTCTCTGGATCAGATAACATTATTGCTTTTACGACAAAAAGATATCAAAAGCAGCCTTTGATAGTCCGAGGACCAGGTGCTGGGGCCCAAGTCACAGCCGGTGGAATATTCAGTGACATATTGCGGCTTGCCTCTTACCTTGGTGCACCATCATAGGAACACCAGTCACAAGCTCTGATCCATTTGTACTGTTTCTTAGCCCTTACAGGCTGTACTTCTACGCTTTTCCTATTAGGGGCATGTTCTTGTAGTTTATGGCTTTTTTGCATGGTAGCAATCTAGGTTGATCAGTGAAGCGGCTTTGAAACCTGAGGTATAACTGTAGGAAAGCAGTATTGCTATCGGAAAGTAAGTGTAGTTTTAAGAAATAGGTGCGGTGACTGCTCTTTTTGGGTTCTAGAGTGTATAATGTATTCATAATTGGAATTCTCACTAGTTTGTTGAGAATTTATAGCTCGGCCCAAAAGTTGGGAATAAAGCTTGATTGTTGTCGTTGTCCATGAGAATTTGACAACATGATAAATCGTAATGGATTTGGCCATCACGCGTGTTTTCTATAACTTTTGATACTCTGGTTGATTTGCAGTGCTAATTGAAAAATAAATCTAAATCTATATAATATTTAAAAACTAAAATGTATTATTTATCATTACTATGCTCTTTTGTTTTGTTTTTTTTTTTTTAAATTATACTTTTGTTAAGTCACATTAGTATAGCATTTTGATCTAATCGGTCCATTTTAGACTAATTGGACCTTGATTTGTTTAGTAGGTTGCCTTTTAGTTTTTGGGTTAAAATTTTATTTTATTTTATTTTTCTTAATTTTTGGGCTAAAAAGTATGAAATTTTATTTTATTTGAGTCAAACTCATTAATTTTGGACTAAAAAATACAAACAAACTAAGCATTAGAAATTAGAGATATGACCTTAAAAGGCAATAAAAAGGATAAATATTTAAAATATTATCTTAAAATTCAAGTTTCAATAATATCTGCATTATACACTTATTTTTAGAAAGAAAGAAAAAAAAAAAAAAACTTATATAATAATTTAAACTTAAAGTGATATGTTACATGTGTTTCCTGGAATAAGGGTGTACATATTTTTTTAATATTCTTAGATATGTTCAAATTAGTCAACCAATTATGGTATATGTAAAAAAATCTTTTTAACATCTTCTTCATTTATAATAATATTATAATTATGTAATTTTTTTTTATTAAATTATGTTTTTCATATATATATATATATATATATATCACTATCTATTATTGTTAAATGCAAAATACATTATATATTTCATTATATAAAACTTATAAAAATAAAAAATACTTTTAAATAACATACCATTTTAACCTACAAATTTTATAGTGTATTTTTATAAAATAATTATATTACACTTTCCCACGCATAGGAGTTTATGACTAGCATACCAATAAAATTTGACCAGCCTGAACAAATTGAACTGGTACAAACTGGATGCTCATCCAAATGATAATTTTCATAAGCTAATGAAATATAAAGGGATAAGGCAAAACACAATTGGTAAATCTATAGAATGTGTCATTGCCATAGAATTCCATTAGAAATTGCTACTGGTTAAGTAGAGAAACTTCAGCACAATCAAATTATTCACATTAAACCATTACAGGACCACATACCAAGAGTTCATTGTTGAAATAAAAAGAAGACCTTGCTTAATTTTGTGTTGCCTAAAATTGCGATATTCAACAATGCTAGAGCTCCAAATACACGAGAGAGAGAGAGAGAGAGAGAGCTAACAAAGCTACTGATATAACCAATCATTGTGACTCAAACAGCAATATTTGATGCTCCTCTACTTGCAATGGTTTTAGTTTGGAAAGATTCTTATGATAGAAATCTTAGTGATCCATGCAAGTTTAAAAAATTATCAACTCAAGTCTGCTTCACAAAACATTTTAAAATTTCATTTAAATCACCTGTTTCTCTGATCTATTGATCTTGGGGCTCATGTAAAAGTTTGGATCTCTGAAAAACCTAGAAATGATTTCTGCCTTGTCAGCCGAAAGATCTGTGTTTTGCAGAATGTATTCCTTTGATGCCTTCGCAATTGCCTCAATTGAACCAATAGCTTGATTAAGCTGAAGAGAAATGTCAAAATGACAATGTCTTAAAAACCTCAATGATCAAATCATATGACTAAATCAATGCAAGATATTCTTAGATAATGTCATGCCCATCATATGCCAGGCTATATTGCAGGAATTAGCCTGACAAAAATCCTTTAATAAGCTGTATAGCCTGTATGGACTTCTATGGGTCATTAAGCATAATTTCTGTTACTGACTACTTGATGTGAAATCAAGGTCTCATAGTGGAGATGCTATGTGAATCAATTAAACAGAAAGGTAGGCTTATTAATTGTCAAGAGACTACGTTTAGTTTCTAGAACCAATGTATTTTCAAGTTTCTTAAACACGATTTGATCAGATTTGGTTGCCACTGCTTGTGCAAAGCAGATTGCAAGAATATGGGGTAAGGGCCACGTCCCCACCCATTAGACAATTAATAGATTTATGGTGAAAAATTCCATTATAAATTTCAAACTATTCAGATTAGTCCAGAATATAATGAAAAATAATTAGAGTTCAAAACATTTCCAGTATTTGAGACAATCAGCATAGTGTAGAGTATGACAGGACAGATGTTTTTTTTGATAAGTAATAAAGATGTATATTCAAAAAACTACCTCATGCATAAAGGCAAAAGGCATGTCAAAGAATACAAAAAGAGAAGAAAAAACAAAGAGAAAACTAAAGATGTATGACAGGACAGATGTATCATGTATGTAACTGTATCAAAAATTTTTTTTGGTCAAAACTAAAAATGTGAACAAATTAACATATTAATTGTTAAGAATTGTAAAAAGCCTTACATGATCCAATAAGATTACAACTTTGAAGTTCTCACAGAAGGATGCATGGATGCAAGTAAGAGGGGGGAAAACAACAGAATTGAACTACTTTTGTAGAGGGTACAGAATTACCGCATTTGCATCATGATTTTCTATGCCTGGTATGGCTGTAAGCACTCTGAGGAAAACGTCCATTGCCTGCACTGATTGTTTCCTCTTTACAGACAAGAAAAGATAAGCACATATACACAGGTGCATTTTGAAGAAAATAATAATTAATATTGTTAATATTCATACTGAATTTATAAGCAAAAAATTAAAGCATGTAAATAATTCTAATCAACTGACCTCAGCCTTTAATTTTGTTATGACATCCTGTCGTTTGCATACTGCAATTCATATGGTTACTTAGGGAAACTACTTGGAAGAATCCATTGAAGTGATCATTAGAGAATAAGCTCTTACCACCACGAGAGAGAGCTATCTTGACAATCTTCTCAAAGCCCATCTCTAAGTCTTCTACTGGCACAAATGTTGGCTTACCAAGCTCCATTCCATATCTATCACAAAGTGAGACAACAAGCTCTTTCATATCACTCAAACATCCAAAAAGTCAATTTGGACATAAGTTTCATATGACTCACTTGAAATAGGAGTGAACAAACAATTCATTTTGTTCCTTGGTTGGGAGGACGACAACAACATAGAGATGTGCAAATTGCCCCTTCAGTTTCTGGACTCTGCAAAAAATGAATCAGATTAAAAATTGCACCAAGTAAGAGAGTCACTCAAAAACGACGACAGTTTGGTTACCTGCTGAACATTGTTGAGATGCATTTGCAATCCAAGTTTGTCACAAATATGAATGCCACTGACAAACCCCCACAGTTGAAAATAAAGTCCTTCAAACAAAATCACCCAATTGAGTGAAGACCCAACTTAACATAGAGGACAAGCAATTAAGTAGAATGCACATACTGGGGCAATTGGGACAAAGTTGAGACGGAAAGAATTTGCACTGAGGAAGGAGGAGATAAAATTGATGAAAGACGGGTGTTGTTCATCTCTCCAAGTGGTGCTCATCATACAAACCCCACTACCACCTGTAGTAATAAAGCTAAAAATCATTGCCTTACACTCCCCCATTTCGAAAACACATAAGTAAATGCCACCTTAAATGTTTAAAGCAGTTCACACTTCACAGTGATCAGCTTCAAATCCCCAGAATCTCTATACATTCATACAACTAAAGATGATGTTTACAACAATAATTGATCCTCAATGAATTGAATCAAAGTTTCTAATATATATATATACACACACATACAGTAATGACATTGAGCTTAAGAAGTCAGCAAATAAGAAGTATCACGATCTCAAACATTCATACAATGACATTGAAATGTTTAAAGCATATCACAGTGATCAGCTTCAAATCGCCAGAATCTCCATGCATTCATACATCTAAAGATGATATTTACAAAAATAATTGATCCTCCATGAATTGAAACGAAGCTTCTAAAATCAATTAATTATATATATACGAAATTGAGCTTAAGAAGTATATCACAATCTCAAACACAGATGAAGGTAATCAAATAAATAAACACAGATTTCTTACATGAAATAAATCATTTTCCTAGAATACTTTAGCTATGAAAGGCATTGAAATTTCCAGAAAGGTTAAATATTAGCTAAAGTGAAAGAATTGTATAAAAAATGTGTGAGAAATTTACTATTATTACAGAAGCCTCTTTAGATTTTGACTTCAACAAAATTATAATACTCAAATTTATAATTTTCTTTATTACTTAGCTAGAACACACACACATTAAGGGTCACTTTATTTCTAGGCAATCATGAAGAAAATTATGATCAAGTTCTGAAAATTATATATATACACACACACACACAATTTACAGATGTGCGAATATTCTGTGAAAAATTAATTACAGAATCAAAAAGAAACAAATCTCCGTTTGGTTCCTAAGAAATTCAACAAACTAATAAATTACTTAAAAAATTTGTCAAGCATGATTACTGCGATTCAAATAAACTTCATCTTCTTCTCATTACGCCAATTTTCTCAGAAACCAAACAAAAGATAATGCTCTGTTTGGTAGCTGAGAAAACCTGTTCTAGAATGAACTGAAGTTTCAAATTCGAAAACCTATAGCTATTTTGTTCTTTCTTTCACACACACACACACACACACACACACACACATATAGTTTTTCTCTGGTTCTAGGGCTTGTAAGGAGAAAACCTAAAACAAATGCAATAAAATTTTATCCAGCTATTATTCATTTATTTATTTACAATTTTCAGATACTGAAATATAATTTTAAGTTTGAATATTCCGCGAAAAATTAGTCACAGAATCAAAAAGAAACAAGTCTCCGTTTGGTTCCTAAGAAATTGAACAACCTAATAAGTTACTTGGTAAATTTATCAAGCACAATTACTACAATTCAAATAAGTTTCATTTTCTTCTCATTATGCCAATTTTCTCAGAAACCAAACGGAAGGTAATGCTCTGACTTTTGAATTCGAAAACCTATATATAGCTAATATATATAGCTTTTTTTTTTTTTTTTTTTTTCTGGTTTTAGGTTTTGTGAGGAGAAAAACCAAAACAAATGCAATAAAATTTAAACAAATGAAAAGAGAAAACGGAGAAATAGTGAAATGTGAGGGCAAGAGAACTTGAGGTTGAGGCCTTGCATGGATTTTGAGCCGTTGGATCTCTGTATCTTGCTCCCAGATTCGCCATTTTTGTGAAGCTCAAGCGAGAGAGAGAGAGAGAGTTGAGAGAAGCGGGAAAAGGAGCTTTTTTGTTTTGTGAATTCAAATGGTTGTTTTTATAACTAATAAATACGAATCCTATGCTTTCATTTTATTTACGAAATTGCCAGTTTTTTTTTGGAACAGATAATAGTTTTGGAAGCGATTTTTTCCGCCGTAAAAGTGACGAAGTCGTCTCTAAAGACTAATTGCAATACAAGTTTTCCTTTTTCTCCCCTTTTTTTTGACATTATATTATTTTTAAATGCTTTTTTTTTTTACATTACTAGTGACTAAAGAACAATACGTAATCCTTGTAAAATGATAATCAATTCTAAAAAATTCTTCAACAAATCATGTAGTCTCATCCTCAACATTTTCATCAAATTGTTTCTTTCCTACTCATGAAATAAAAGTTATATTTCTACTTTAGATACAATTTCTTTAGATGAATTCATAGCAAATGCAAACCATTGTCTCTATATTTTTTAAAATGACGAATGAGGTCTTTTTATTGATCTATAGCAATATTGATATGCATGTACTTATTTGTAAATTTTTTCTAATGGAGATGACAACAAATAATATGTCATACAAAATGCCAAATGGTATGAAACATTATTTGTTTCTTCATCTTTCTTTTCCTTCTATATATGATTAGTCTAAAATAATTAAAAACGATTTAAAAAAAATATTTAAAACTTGTAAGCAGATAATGGTAGATATGTAAGAAATTTAAGAATACTCAAATGGCATGAATCAGTATTCATTTGTTTCTTTTTTTCCCCCTTCTATTATATCTAATTACATTCGGTCCACCACTTCAGTCAGTTTGGCCCACGTTGGTCCAGTTCGGTTTAATTCGGTTCATTTCAGCCTGAAGAGGTCCATTTTGTTCTATTTGATCTATTTCAGTCCAATTTGGTCTACTTAAGTCCAGTGCGGTCCATTTTGTTCCATGGTTGGGAGGATGACAACATCATATAGATGTGCAAATTGTGCCTTCAGTTTCCGGACTCTCATAAAATGAATCAGATTAATTAAACAGTACACCAAGTAAGAGTCACTCAAAAAGCACGATAGTCTAGTTACCTACTTAACATTGCTAAGATGCATTTTTTTGAAATCGAAAATTGTCACAAATATGAATGCCACCAATAAGCCCCCAAAGTTGAAAATAAAGCCATACAAACAAAACCACCCAATTGAGTGTATTTAGTGTTCGTTGTTTATAATCTCAGTCTACAACTATAAATGTTAGACCTTTTTGTAGTTGTACTATGATTATGTAATATATTTTAAACTCGGTTTAAAACACTAATATTACTATTTTTTGTGTATTTTAATAAGTATTACTGTTTAGTCAAATTTTTTTTTGAGTGATGACCTAGTTTAACATAAAAGACAAGCAATTAAGTAAAATGCACAGATTGGGGCAAAGCAATTAGGATAAAGTTGAGACAGAGTCATGGAAAGATGGTTGTTGTTCATATTTCCATATATGTGTTGCTAATCATACAAATCCCACTACCACTTACAGTAATAAAACAAAAATCATTGCCACACACTCCCTCCATTTATTTGTTTTTTTGACAATCGAGGGTGTTCAGACCTCCTTGAATATTTGACTTTACAAAAAGGAGATGTTGGAAAAAGATTTCGAACCCAAGATCTCTTGGAGATCATGAGAGCTTAAGAACCATTAGATCAACCTCTTAGAGTTGCCTCCATTTCAAAAACACATATAAGTGAACGCTACCTTACATGTTTAAACTTTAAAGCAGTTCACATTGATCAGCTTCAAATCCACAGAATTTCATACATCATACAATTAAAGATGAAAATTCCACTCATAATTCATTCGTCCATGGATTGAAGTGAAGTTTCTAAACATGTACATTGAGCTTAAGAAGTCAGCAAATAAGAAGTACATTACAATCTCGTCACACATGAAGTTAAATAAATAAAGACAGATTTTCTTTCCATCAAATAGATTTGCTTTAGCTATGAAAGCCTCAAAGCCATTGAAATTTCCATAAAGGTCAACCACTGGCACTGGCTAAAAATGAAAGATTTTATTTTAATAAAAAAAATAGTGTGAGAAAATTTACTAATATTAAAGAAACCTGTTTAGATTTTGACTTACCTCAAAACTGTAACACTTAAATTTATAATTTTCTTTATTTCTTAGCTAGAATATATATATATATATATGTGTGTATATAATTAGTGACAGAATAAAAAAGAAGCTAATCTCCGTTTGGTACCTAAGAAATCAAAAAACCTACTAAGTTTTTTCTTCTCATTACGCCAAATTTCTCGGGAACCAAACAGAGCGCAGCTGGAACCGAATGGAGAGATAGTGAAATTTGAGGGAAAAGAACCTGAGGTTGTGGCCTTGGATGGATTTTGAGCCGTCTGATCTCTGTTACTTGCTTCCAGATTCGCCATTTTTTGTGAAAATTAGAGAGAGAGAGAGAGAGAGAGAGAGAGAAAGTGTTGAGAGAAGCGGGAATGTTTGAGCATGTTCGGTCTGTGAATTCAAATGTTTGTTATAAATACGAATCTCTATTTTTTATTTATTTACGGAATTGCCACTTAGTTTTGGAAGCAATATTATTCCGCCGTAAAAGTCACGAAGTCGTCCCCAAAGACAAAGTGCAATACTATCTTCTTTTTTTTTATTATTATTATTATTTTTTAATTAAAACTATCTTTCATTTTTGACTTTAGCATTACTCAAGAAAAAAAAAAAAAAAAAATACATGAGAATACATATACATTTTATGAAGCTTAATTCATATTGCCGAGATGAACAAGCTCTCTTAATGTGATCATGTGCAAAGGCTTTGGCAAAGGGAATTTCCAATTTGAAAGCTTATGATAAACTTGTTCCATGGTCGGACGAGATTTTGGAATGGTGTTCAAACATGCTAGTACTATCTTTGCAAGTAAAACCACCTTCTCTGCAACTCGATTTGTAGGATGAGCAAGGCATTGATCGAATACATCTTCTAGTAGGACATCTTGGGACAATGATGCAAATGGTGATGATAGAAAAGATGAGATCAAATCACTTGGATGCTTTCCCATAATCACTTCTAACGTGACTTCTCCAAAGCTGTAAATGTCGCACTTTTCACTTGCTTTCATTGTGTATGCATGCTCTGAAAGTAAAACATATTTTTAAATAAATGATTCAACTTTCCACATAATCTTTTGAGTGTGGTCCATGTACTAATTCTTAACTTTATGATGCACATTTGCAATATAGGCTAACATATATATTCATATAGAAATAACTCTAAAAGGGAAATTTTAATAAATGCTCTTTGAAGGCAAACGATGCAAACTAAAATAGCATCTATAAGATTAATGAAACAACATTTTTCATAACTGTTGAAGTAAAATATTGTAATTGGTGCTAATAAAAGTGGCATCAGTAGATCCATGTAAGAGTGATATTAATCACAACTTACCATGTTAGCAATTGTGGGAAAAGGTTGTTAAAAATTTAATATCCACAGCATTACTTAAATAACATATATACCTGAAGCGGTGTATCCAAAGCTGCCAGCGAATGAAGTCCAATAAGATGTGTTAAAACTCAGAATTCTAGTTGTGCCAAAGTCAGAGACATGAGCTTTATATTTTGAATCTAGTAGAACATTCTTGCTTGATATGTCACGATGAACTATTGGACTTGTACAGTCATGATGCATATAAGATAGAGCACTTGCCATACCTTTAATAACATTTACCCTTTTAACCCAATCGAAGTCCACTGCTAATTCATCATTGTTTAGTATCTTTTCCAAGCTCCCACCTTCCAAGAACTCATACACTAAAAGCAAGTGCCGTGGATGTGAGCAAAAACCATAAAGCTTCATAATGTTGAGGTATCGCATTTCAGTTAGACTATGTATCTCACTAGTGAATACTTTTAGATTGGCCACACTATCTTCTGATAGTGGATGAAATTTCTTCACAGCAACGACTTGACCTGTAGGCAATTCAGCCTTATAAACATTCCATACCCACCTACACCAATACAATGTTTGTCATCAAAATCCTCTGTTGCTTCAATAATGCTTTGATAAACCATTTTGCCATCGTAACTCCATATTGCAAACATATTTTGATGTTCTGCTTCCTTTGGCTTGTTTTCTATCTTTGCCTTTCTTGAGTGAAAAGATGATGTAATTCCAACAATGACAAATATAAGATAGACAACACCTGAAAGAACTAAAATCAGTTCCATAACTTTAGTCCCTTTTTTAACATAGGGATTGTGGTTGAATGTAGAGGGGCAAGCCTTCAAACCAACGGCATTGCCACACAAGTCCTTGTTATTTCTAAATGCTTCTACAGGAGCCTCACGAAATGCTTTAGTATTTGGAATAGGACCTCGTAGTTGATTGTAGGACAAATCAATGGAAGTCAAACTTAACATTTGCTCAAAACTGGATGGAATAAAGCCAGAAAGCACATTGTGGGAAAGATTCAAAATTTCTAATGTTTTCAAATTTCCAAGTTGTTGTGGTATCTCTTCCATTAGAAAATTTTGGCTAAGATCAAGATATTGGAGAAATTGCAAATTGCCAATTTGAAGTGGGATACATTTGCTTAAGTGATTATCGCTCAAATTTAGGACCCACAATTTTTTACAATTCCCTAGTTCGGGAATTAAGCCACTTAGACTATTTCTAGCAAGATTAAGCCGCTCTAGATTTGATAGCATCCCAAAATTGTAAGGGATGTGCCTAGAAAGTTTGTTATTGTCTAGATAAAGATCTACCAAAAGCATTAGCTTACCCAATTCCTTTGGGATCTCTCCATCTAGTTTATTTGAGGAGAGGATGAGCAGATGTAATTGAGTTGCTTCTCCAAGCTTTGGAGATATTCTACCTGAAATATCCTTGTTAGAGATTTTCGAACTTGTCAAGTTTTGACATTGCCCCCAATTAGTTGAAAGCTCACCAAAAAATTTGTTATAACTTAACTCCATGTATACTAAGCGGGGGTATACACCAAAACTTTCTCCTATATTTCCAATAAGTTGATTTGCTTGAAGTCGGCTTCTGACAAGGTTAGAGTAGTTTCTCAAGGATTTTGGTATTGGACCATTAAAATGATTATCATTTGCGGTGAAATTCTCAAGCAATCCACTAGCACACACATTTTTTTGGCAAATGACTCGCCAATTGATTGTTTGATAAAGCTAAATTCTTCAATTGTGTGAAGTTGTTCATTTTAAAAAGAATAGGACCACTTAACTTATTCATGAACAATTTTAAAGTAGTTAGTTTGGTTAAGTTTTCAAAAGAAGTTGGGATGGTACTTGTAAGATTGTTTGATGATAGGTCAAGGACACTCAAAGAAGCAATCATTCCTAATTCTTGAGGGATGGAACTAGAAAGTTGGTTTTGGTTAAGATATAGAATGGTTAGACTGCTTAATTTTCCAAGAGAAGTAGGGATGACACCAATGTGATTGTTTAATGATAACTTAAGGCAACTCAGGGAACTTAGCATTCCTAATTCTTGAGGAATGGGTCCCAAAAGCTGGTTCTCATCAAGATGTAGAATGCTTAGGTTGCTTAAGTTTTCAAGAAAAGGAGGGATGCTATCTATGAGATAGTTTGATGATAACTGAAGATCACTCAGAAAACTTAGCTTTCCTAATTCTTGAGGGATGAGACTAGAAAGTTGGTTCTTATCAAGATATAGAGTGGTTAGGTTGCTTAAGTTTCCAATAAACGTAGGGATGGGACCAATTAGATTATTTGATGATAACTCAAGGTCACTTAGAGAACTTAGCATTCCAAATTTTTTTGGGATGGGACCAGATAGTTGGTTCTCATAAAGATATAGAGTGGTTCGTTTGCTTAAGTTTCCAAGAAATGCAGGGATGACACTTGTGAGATTGTTTGATGATAAAGCAAGGTCACTTAGAGAACTTAGCATTCCTAACTCTTGAGAGATGGGACCAGAAAATTGGTTCTCATCAAGATATAGAGTGGTTAGTTTGCTTAAATTTCCAAGAAACGCAGGGATGACACCGATGAGATTGTTTGATGATAACTCAAGGTCATTCAAAGAACTTAGCATTCCTAATTCTTGAGGGATGGAACCAGAATGTTGGTTACTATAAAGATATAGAATGGTTAGATTACTTAACTTTCCAAGAGAAGCAGGGATGACACCTGTGAGATTGTTTGATGATAAATAAAGTTTTCGAAGAGTACTTAACTCTCCTATTTCAAATGGAATTCTCTCAGTGAGTTGATTATCAGAAAGGTCAAGAACAGAGAGTTTAGAGAGGTGACCAATACTTGAGGGGATGGTTCCAAATAGTGGGTTGTAAGAGAGGTCAAGACTAAGTAGATTAGGGAAGGATTGAAAGCTGAGATTGTGAAGCGTACCTAACCGTATCTTGAAAGGTTTAGATGGGTGACACTCCTAGATTGGTCGCAATTTAATCCAACCCAATTGCAAGGAGTGCTTCCAGCCCAAGAGGACAAGAGATACTGGCTTTTGCTGTGAAGGCTGGCTTTCCATTTTAGAAGAGCCTACGCTTCGTTTCTTTCTTCTGCTACCTTAGCCTTATTATTAGTGTAAACAGAGGGAGAAGCTACGGAAGAGACAAAAGTAGTGGATGAGCAAATCAATTCAAGGATGATGGTAACAAAGAGAGAGAAGACGAGAGATGAAATGAATTGGTTGAAGAGCAGTTTTTTTGAAAGGGACATTATTATGTTGGTGGGTGAGGGATGACTTTTACTCCAAAAGGATGAAGAATGCTTAGAGTTGTGGATGAATTACTTCAAACGGATTGAGAGGTATTTATAGAAGGAATGGAATATTTGGTTGGAGAGTTCTGGTGATTTTATGACTTTTAGTGTGTGGTTTTGATCACATGACCATTAAATCAACTAAATTGGTCATGTGAATATTCAATTACCGACTCAAAAGCCTGATTTACCTGATGAAGGGGCTTTGGATCCACCATCATCCCCATATGCATGAGCCAGTCGCACTGACCCGTGCATCATTTGAGACCGGATAAATCCCCAACTTAAGGTCGAACCTAGGCTGTTTGGGTTTACAATTCGGATGACCACTACGGCAACCTGGGACCTAAATTAGTTTCATCAATATTGTCTCATCGTTCATTCGGATTGGTTTTCAAAATCTTAAGCCTGATCTGTTGGGATTGGATTTAAGGTTGATAAAAATTTTATACAGTCCAAGTTAGTCATTGGGTTGAGAGTCTCGAGACTTGAGAGATATAACCCTTCTCATTTATTATTGCTACTGTCTACTGAATTAGCCGTTACAATCTTGGTGAGCATATCATGAATAAGGAATGATGAGGAAAAAGATGGCAACCGTGGCAATTGTTTGAAGAGATAGCATAGTGGCGCTAGATCTATAAGCACATGCGAACCTGCAATTTACAAGGCAAAATTTGAAGATAGAGGCAGGCTTTCATAGCTCTACATATGTCTGTGGAGGGTTTGGTGTGCAAGCCCAAAACAACCAAACTTGCTGGATTTGATTGCCGAGTACAAATGAGCTAAGGTCGGTAACTTGATCTGCTGCGATACATGTTGGGTGTTGACTTCCCAACCCGAATTAATCAATTCAGGTGATGGGTTTATATGTAACATGATCATATCAAACCGAAGATTAGCTCCATATGGATGGTTATTTCAATTGCCATATAATTGAGTGGAAGAATTTAATTTTCTTACAAATTGGGCTGTAGAAAAATTATAATCCTAAAAATTAGTTTAGAGGAATCTTTTTCAACCCATTAAATGATAGTCCATTTTATCATTTTTTTGGCTAAGATGATTGTTAGTAAGTCTTACTTGTCACTAATAGAGTAATAGGTCATGATCTTAGTGGCCGTTCAATTGCTTTGTTAACTAACTGACCGTGTCCATGGTGCAGCCTTGTCGTGATAGTCATTCCACAAGTATAAAGTTCTTGTGGAATGAGGAGTAATAGTTGTGGTTCAAATATCTAAGAATGAGTTTTATACACATTTATATTTAGATTATGTTAGGGTATAATTTTTATTTTATATTATAAAAATAAAACCTAATTGGCCGTGCATTAGAGAGAGGCATAATGTCAGATTTGAAGAATGTGGAAGTCATGGCATAAAATATAGAAACATCATTGACTTAATTGTCCTACTATTGCTTATTTATGTTAACCGTACTAAGAAATTGAGAGCAAATTGTGTGGAAGACGTTAACCTACAGTTGGAGTATATCTTTTGCAAATGTATGTGTGAGAGGCCCGGTCTAGATCTCTCAAAAGTCAAAAGAGGATTTGTGGAATATTATTTGGGTTTATTGATTTGTGGAGTAGCCTCTTATTTTTATTTGTACAAAAAAAAAAGAAATAACCAACCTTTTGCTTTACAACCATAGTGTTATCTTGCCCAACCTCATGTATTCATCTTGCCTTTTTCCAAGATTAAATTATAGTTGCGAAATAAGGTTTCTGCAATATGGTCATGAACCATGGATGATCATCCATGTTGCTTTACAACCATAGTGTTATTTTAGTAGGCATATATGCAGGGATGAAGCCAAGATTTCAATTGGGGGGGGGGGGGGGGGGGGATTGTAAAGTATGAACCAATAAAGTCATGAAAGTCAAAATAAACATCCATTTAGGGTTTGTTTTGGATCCGCTTATTTTGTTGAAACTGAAATTTTTTTGCTGAAAGTACTATAAATAAATGTAAAAGTTACCT
Organism: Quercus gilva; assembly: GCA_023621385.1. Lineage (NCBI taxonomy): Eukaryota > Viridiplantae > Streptophyta > Magnoliopsida > Fagales > Fagaceae > Quercus > Quercus gilva. Next base: position 8,271,049 of record CM042481.1, on the reverse strand, counting down.
GAAATAGTACAGTGATACCCATGAATAGTACCAAAAAGTGCAGTGGGACCAATGAATAATAGCAAAAATAAACTAAATAGTAAAATAAACTGACATTTTAGTTTGGATCTAAACGTATACTTAGTATTAACAAAATAGTCTCCTAATGCATTGTAATGTTATTATCTATTAAAATGAAACTTAACGCCCTTTTGAATTTCAAGAATCATCTAAGATTGATTCTAAATAAAATTTCACAATAATTTCCCTATCAAATCAAAGTGCCCTTTAAATGAAAAAAAAAAAATATATATATATATATATTTATAATCTTGTTTTATGTCAAGTGCTTAATGCACTGAGACAGATCACAAACTTGAACCAAAAAAAAAAAAAAAAAAAAAAAAATAGTGGACCACTAAATGAAATAGATAAAATAAAATAAAGTTTTAAGCTATGTATTTAAAAAATACTGATTCCAACCCACCCACCAATAAATGATTAATTATATGTCTGTAAGTTCTCATTGTGTCTAAGACTCTATGTGTATTAGCCATTGAACAATGTCTAGGCGAGATTATCTCTTTATTTGATTGGTTTATGATAAGGAGACAAACAGCTTGGGTACTCGGGTCAAAAACGAAAATATTTTAACAAAAAAAAAATTATTATAGCTAATTAAAAAAGAAAACAAGAAAAAAACCAAAGTCAAAGTCAAAAACAAAAAAAAAAAAGAAAAAAAAAGAAGAAAAAAACAAGGGAGGAATATATTTTTAGTAAGCCTAACAATGAGTAAATGACATAGTGCTCCATACACTAAGACTTTGACCACAAAGTTGAGCAAAAAAATATATATAGTGGACCACTAAATGAAATATATAAAATAAAAACAAAGTTTTAAGCTATGAATTATAAAAAAGAAAAAGAAAAAACGATTCCAACCCACCCACTAATAATAACTAATTAGTCTAAATTGTAAATTACACTTCTAAAGTTTGGTGGTATTTGATTTTTATACCTTAAAGTTTCAGAATTTGAATTTTACCCTTTGAAGTTTAAGGGTGTTTGGATTTCATATCCTGAAATTTCAGAATTTGGACTTTAGTCCCTAAAGTGTGGGGGTGTTTAGATTTTACACTCAAAAATTCTGAAACTTTAGAGTGTAAAATTCAAACACTCTAAAACTTTAGGGAGTATAATCCAAACACCTCCAAACTTTAAGGGGTAAAATTCAAATTATGAAATGTCAAGGTGTCAAATCCAAATATTCCTAAACTTCAAGGGGGTAAAATCGAAATTTTGAAATTTCAGGGTGTATAATTCAAATACCTTCAAACTTTAGGAGTGTAATTTGCAATTTAGCCTACTAATTATGTATTTATAAGTTCTCATTGTGTCTATGTGTATTAGCCATGGAATAGTGTCTAGGCGATATTATCTCTCTATTCGATTAGTTTATGATAACTAGACATGGCAAATGGGTCTTAGGCAATATTATCTCTCTATTCGATTGGTTTATGATAAGTTGATGTGGCAAACATGTTAGAAATGGGTCGAGTCAATCAGGTTATGGGTTGGGTCATATCGGGTGCGAGTCAACCCATATTTTTCACATGTTTTTTTTAATTTTTGAAAACATGTATTTGCTACTTGATAACTCATGCAACAAATTGCTTGGGGTGGAATGCGTTAATTTGGATTCACCTATGTCAAAAAAGAGTTCAAATAAACAAATTGATACTTGTTCATTAATAATAAAATTAAACAAATTCCAGCATTGCTAAGCAAAGCAAAATAGCACAAACACAAATGAGTCTTGTCTATATTATGAAAATATATTTAAAACAAACACACAAGTTTCACTTCCACGCACTATTAACATTCCAAACTAGAGAACAAAATTACAAATCCCTATTGGATAGCTAATTTGACCCCCCCCCCCCCCCCAAAAAAAAAAAAAAAAAAAGCATATAAGAAATTTACAATCTTAAAAACTCATTTCATAATCTAATATCTTGAAAAATATCAAAAAACCATGTTTAATTTTATATGCATGGTGTGTTCCAATCAGGACCAACAAAATTCTACATTTTTTATTTTTTATTTTAGACTAACTAGATATAGTTTCTTTAAAAAAAAAGAGAGACTAATTAGATATAAAAGGGAAAAAAGTAGAAGGAGAAACAAATAATGATCCATGCCATTTAAGTGTGCGTTTGGTATGGATGAAATTTGCCAGCTTATTTTATTATTCAGTTTATTTTTGCTACTATTTATGAGCCTCACTGTACTTTTTTGTACTATTCATGGGTCCTACTGTACTATTTTAGCTAATTTTTACCTTTATTTACAATACTTTTAGCAAATTAAGTGGATCCCAAATAGACCCTAAGTATTCTTAAATTCCTTACATATCTACCGTTATTTATTTACACGTTTTAAATTATTTTAGACTAATCATATATAGAAAGAAAAGAAAAAAAAAAGGAAGAAACAAATAATGATTCATACCATTTGGCATTTGGTATGACATATTATTTGCTATAAACTCTATTAGTACAAATTTACAATAAAAAGACATGTATATCAATGTTGCTATAAATCAATTAAAAAGCCTCATTTGTTATTTTTATTAAAAAAAATAGAGAAAATGGATTAACATCTGCTAAATTCATTTAAAGAAATTGCATCTAAAATGGAAATAGAAATTGCTTAATTAACAGAAGATAGGGTAAGACTAAGAATTTTAGCTATGAGATAAGGGTCATCAGAGCATCAGCACTGGGCATGCTAAATGCCATATGTAGGAGTGCTTTACCATTTTCAAACAAAAATCAAGTTCCATCAGGCCTTCTAAAAATCAACTATTTCAAAATTTTTTGCAATAGTGCTACAGTGCAATTCTACCTTTAGAATTGGCCTGTAGCACAATTCTAAAATGAAAAACTAATATTTTATTGTGTCTCTCTCTCTATCCGTCTCTCAATCTCTGATTCTCTCTCCTTTTAGTCCTCACTCACTCTCTCTCTTTAGACTCAAAACTCCATAGCCACCAAAACTCTAGATCAGTGTGGTGGTGTGGAGATCGGCGTTTGGGGTTTGGCGCAGAGATCGGTGTTTAGGTGTGGTGTGGAGATCGGCGTTGGGCTATGGGTTTGCCGTGGGTTTTGTTCGGGTTTGCCATGGGTTGCGTGGGTTCGGATCGGCGTGGGTGATCGGTGTTTGGGTGATCGACGTTGGGCTGTGGATTTTTGCAGGTGGTTTTTTTTTTTTTGGGTGATTGGTGTGGTGTTTGATGGTTTGGTTTTTATTTTTATTTTTTATTTATTTTATTTAATTTTATTTTTTGGTGTTGATGGTAGATTATGGGTTGGTGGTGGTGGTGGTGGTGGTGGTGTCAGGTGTGTGTTGTGCAGTGGTGGTGGGCGGTGGTGATGGTGTTTTCTGTAAAATTTGTGGTTGTAGAACAGAAAGAATGAGAAAGAAAGAATAAATGATGGTGATTGGGGATATATTATTTTATTGTGTAGAAACATTATTTTAATGAGTAGAATAGGAAAATAAAAGTTGGGATGTTGAGAGTGTTGTAAAATGGTATGGTATAAATGATAAAGTAAGTTTTGAGATGGTAAAATAAAATAGTTTGGAGATATCTGATGCGAATGCTCTTATCATGGTAGCTTGGGCAGTTAAAATTTACTAGTTGGACAAGCATATAAATTGCTAAAAGGCTTGGTGACAAAGTTGGTTAGTTTGTATTTATTTATTTACTTAATGAAACTATCCCGATTGGCATTGAGCAATTAGGACAGGAACAATAAACATAATAGTTTAGTGCCTAGACCTAGGGTCAATAGCGGACCATTTCCTCCAGGAAAATCAATATCAGATTCTTCTTGCTGAAACATCACCGGAAGGGACGGAAAATTAATAGACAGACAATCATATTGAATTTGATAACAAACCATCCTCATTAATCTCATTAATGGAAGATCGTGATCTAAAAGAAAAAAAGTGCCTTAGAATTTAATTTATATTGAGAAGCCTGCGTTTCATTGCAGTTAGTCATTCCTTCCATTCCTTAAGTCAAAATGAAATTTATGAACTCAAGCACCAAAACTGGAAAAGAATGAATGACTACCAAATTTGTATGACATCAAAAGTCTAATACCAATCGACCCATCAAAATGCCTCAAGAGGGAAAATGAAAAGAGTAAGGGAGTAATACTACAAACACAATATTTTTCAATACAGTTCAATTAGTAAATTTGTATTTGTTCTCATTTGAGTCCATTATTAATATCACTTTTCTACCTAACTATGCTTCTTTATTTTATCATGTAGTACTATGTTATAGACGATACATTAAAAAAAAATCAAAAGTTACTATTTTTTTTTTATTTAATTAACATATTACAATTTACAAGACAGATGCTCATGCAATTGTTAATGTTACAATTTCAATTGTTATCCACTAATTGGGCAAAGCCAAAGCCTTTATCTTGTTCTACTAAAAATCCTTTAAAACATCCTGTATCATAAGCCTCGGAATGGAAATAAGTCAGCATTGTGGAAGAATAATAAAAAGTATAAAAATTGACTAGCTTCAGAATTTAAAATCGTTAGCAAGTAGAAACCATTCCATTTTTCCCACCTCCTAATATAGTGAAATATACCAAAATTTCGCCTCGTTCCCAATTTTGGGTTCAGCAAAATGAATGTATGCACCCCATAAGCTCAATAATACTTATGCAATGGCATTGTATAGGTGACAACGTTTTATTAGTTGGAAGGACTACTTCAACAATCCTCCCAATAACCTAATAATTTCTCTAAGATAAGGGTCATTTGGTCAGTTAAAATTTATAACTCACACAAGTTTATGGAAGAAGAAGAAAAAATAGCAAGTAAATTGAAGAGCTGGCATGTATAGAACTAACTGAAACAATAGAAAACAATAATTGGGACGGAATATGTATTGTTCATTGTTTACACAAGCTGCTAAATTGCATACTAACACAAAGAGGATGAGCAAATCCGTGAATGAACCAGTAGCAATCTCCCAACAATCTGCCACTAGGCATCATTGGGTTCAATCTTTTACATTTTGTTACAAGCAATTAACAACCAAAGTCTTGAGTATTAATTTGAACAATAAGCAAATGCTCTAAATAATACGTTGAATTAGAACTCCAAATAGAAACTGGAACCCTTTTGAAGCAAACAAGGCAATCTCATAATTTCCTCAGCATGATTCTGCCATGGGTAAAAAAGGAAAAGAAAAAAAACAAAGATATGGTAAATTTCGTGAAGGTTTGACTTAGAAAAGATTAACGTTAGTGTCAAAAAATTAAGCCATTACGAAGTGGAATAACACATAGAATTAAGAGGCTTTACCTTTCTAAATGAGTCAGGAGATTCAGGACAAGCCTTCATGAAACATCTCAAGTTACTACCTCATATAGATCTTTGGGATGTGCTGCACCTTTGCAAAATCCACACTACCTTCTCCCAAGTTGATGCGATTTTTAAGTTTCATTGAGACTGACTCCAAAATCAGTTCTTGGAGATTTTCAAGGTATTCAATGCCCGTAGGCACTGTCTCTAACTCCATGCAGTCGGCAATATATAGGGATTGCGCTTTTGGCATCACACTCTCTCTTATTATTATCTCATTCAACTCAGGGAAATTACGAATCGTCAAACTTGTAAGCTTAGGAAAGCCTGTATGGAAAACCATTTGTTTTCCACTATAGGCATTGTTAAGTGAAAGTCGTACCAAATTTGGCAAAGTAGCAATCTGAGAGAGTACATCTTCTTCCAACCTAGACCAATGTAGATACAAAAATGTAAGTTTTTCAAGTGAAGAAAACCATCGTGGCACCTTCTCTAATTTTCCAACCAAAACAAGAGATTGAAGGCTGTGAGGAGGAGATGAGAGTGCATCCATCCGAAGAGTTTCATCCTCATTTGTTACCGTGATTAACAAGCGGTGAAGCCGTGTCATGCCTTGGATTGAGTCACACAAATCCATCTCATCTGCTGCTTTCACATTTGAAATACCAAGGCTGGTAAGTTGGGTCAAGCTTCGAATCTGTCTTATCAAATCATCTCTTGCTTCAATAGCAGAGACAGATTGCAAATTCGTTAGCCTACAAATTTTTGATGGTACTTGCACCCCATTAACAATTCTGAAATCATTTGAATTTCTATTGTGGCTATGCATAATTAGATACTGCAAGTTTTTCAACTTTCCTATTTCGCGAGGAAGGGCCTTTATCCTTGTGTCACTGATGTCCAAGGATTGAAGGTTAAGGAGCCTCCATATAGATTTTGGAAGCTCTTTAACTGAAGTTCCCTTTAAATTCAAGTACCTTAAGTTGAATAAATTGACTACTTTATTAGGCAATTCATCAATTTCAGCATTTGCCAAATCGAGGACCCTTAGCATTTTAATTCCGGAAGGTAATGTTTTCAACTTGTTAAAAACAAGAAAAGAACGAAGCTTTGACACACCAGAAAATGATCTGAGTTCTTTTTTGGTGTGAATTGAAATGCGGCGTGCTTTGCATTCTGCCATTTCTTCTCCCCCGTTATGTACCACACCAAAGTTTTCTCTTTTTGATATTAATAAAGCAAGATCCCGCATAACATCGTGCATCTTAAATGCTTTTGGCCTTCCAAATTCATTCCTCCTTACAACTTGAAGCATGTTTCGGAAAACGAGTTCTTCAAGATATCTCTCTGCTACATCTTCTGGAGTAGACCCATTAACTTGTTCAATAAATCCTTCTGCAAACCATAACTTCATTAGCCTCTTTCTTCTAATCATATAATCTTCTGGGAAAAAGGAACAATATAAGAAACAATGCTTCAAATGGTGTGACAAATCCTTGAAACTAAGTGACAATATACTATTCACTCCTTGTAGCCTAGGATTGTTACTAAGATTCCAATTCAAGCTGTTGTGAATTTTGTTCCATTGAGAAATGTTCTTGGAGTACATAAGACTTCCCAAAGCCACTATTGCAAGAGGTAGGCCTCGACATTTCCCCACAAGTTCTTGAGCCAACAATTCATGCTCCGGTGGACAACATCCATTTGGACTACTTGAGAATGCTTTCTTGCTGAAGAGTATCCACGCCTCTTCCTTTTCCAGCAGCTCAATACGATGAATATGGATTTTACCCCAAAAATGATAGCTAGCTACATCTTCATTTCGAGTCGTAACAATGATTCTGCTCCCAGGACAACCATCTGGAAGTGGCGCCTTTAAATAATCTAAGAGGTCTGTGTCCCAAACATCATCTATCACAAGTAGATACTTTTTCTTCTCTAAGTAGTTTACCAACCTTTCTGATAATGCTCTGTACTCAATGGAACTCAAGTCCTCTGGATAGACTTGATTAGAATTCTTCCATGATGTGTTGAATTCATTAATCATGCTCCTTAACAAGTCTTCTGTGTCATATACTTGGGAAACAGTGATCCATGCATAGCAGTCAAAATGTCTCTTTACATCATCATTGTTGTAGATGTTGGCAACTAGTGTGGTTTTGCCTGATCCTCCCATCCCGACTACTGAAATGACAGTTCGTTCTGGCTCGCCATCCATCAACGGACCCATTAGCAATTGTCTTTTCTCCTTTATCCCTACAAGTTCATCTTCTTTAAGAAAAAGATGTGATTCAGCATGATGCAAGTTCCGTCCGTGATTATAGTTTGAATTTGAGCCCTCCATCTGATCAATAGCATATCCTTGCTTTATATCTGGAATGACCTTGATTTTATTCTTGATTTTTTGTAACTTGCTTGCGGTTTTATGCCTTTCCCATAGATTTTTTGGAAAGTAAATGGTGTGGCATAGGAACCTCGCAGATCGACCACTAATTCCTTCTCTACTTATTTGATACAGGAACTTATGAATAACGTCTTCAACATCATATGCTATGTCTGTCACAGTTGCCACCCAAGCTTTCTCTCCTTCGCTGCCTGCTCCCTTCTTTTCAGCATCTATTAAGACAGATTGCATGATTATCAACTCATTCTTGACATCTTCAATAGCTTCACTAACCTTCCACAACAACGAAGTTTCAGATGAAAGGATTGAAAGGATTAATGGGATACTTCTAATTAAGAGTTCCAATACAGCTGTGTGCATTTTTAACTTCAAAGTCCCTTCTGGTGTAGTCACTTAGTTTTTACTCTCCCCTTCTTCAACTTTAACCACGCCAGCGAGGGAGTGTGTGTGTTATGCTTTGACTTGTTAATGACCGATCCTACACAGAAAAAATAGAGGTGAGGATATAATGCATGCATAATGTATTCTAATTCTCAAAAAAGTAGTGTAGCGGTACAACCCAAAGAATATAGAATATAGCACATGATTAGTGGAGTATAAAATAAAACACAAAAAAATGGGACCAAAAATTTGTATTTACAAGTCAACTAAATTTATAAATGGTGTTTTTTCTTTCCTTAGGCTGAGGGGGCTAGGGTATATAATGCCAACATCAAGCAAAGGTCATGTAAGAATTAGTATACAATGATCTTTGTGTACGTTTTTAGACCTTTTAAAATACATGTTGTTTAATATAGTTATTTAATCAAGTGATTACTTAGTATACGTTTGGCTTGCAAACTCCACGATTTGCGTCTGCGTTTTCATCTTTTTTTTATTTTTTTATTTTTTTACGCGTTCCCAGCCATACTTTTATTGTAGCAGTACTGTAGCGGCTACTGTTCATTGAACAGTAGCCACAAAGTTTGACTTTTCAGCACAAAAATTACTGTTCACGGACCCACAAATTTAACTTTTCAGCAACTTTTTCATTAAAAATGGGTCCACGATACTATTCACATATTTAAAAATTATTTTGCTACAGTGTTTTTCAATTTTCAGTTTCAGTTTTCAGTTGTATCCAAACGGACCTTTAGATAAATTATTCAGATCTAGGTTAACACATTCAAAACATATCATGTAAGTAATGTAGAAATATAAAGAACACACGATATGATAACTCAGGAAAACCAAACCGGTAAAAAACTTAGGGAGGATTTAACCTAGCTATCTTCAGGGTAAACAGATTTACTATGAAAGAATTGAAGTTTATACAATAAGACTTAGACCACTAACATCCTATTGCTACATCGAGTAGAAAACTTACTACCACGACCACGTGATAGCTTTGAGTCCATGGATTACTTCTTTCTTTGATCCATTGCAACCACAAGTACTTCCACTTGTGACTTTGAAACTCCACTCAAAGGTTTTAGATCTTCTTGAAATTCTTTATGCAGCAACTAAAGCGATCATCAAGTTCTTAACATGAATTTTGATCTTGATAACCTTAAGTGTGTATGAAGATAAACATCTCTAGAGCTCACAAGAGATTCAACACATAGCACATCAAAGACCTCTAAAACTTAGTTAGGGTTTTTCTTTTTATACTTGCAGTAAAACATAAAATCCTACACGTTAAAACGGGCTTAAGCTGAGTTGGAAAATTTTGTAGAAAATTAATCTACACGAGGTTCAATCGATCGAGCCTGGCAGATTTAACTAATAAATTCTCCAATCATTCGATTCCAACTTTTACAAATAAACACACTTTGAGCAAGTTTAAACCTAGACTCTATGTTTTGATCATGGTTTGCCAACATAATACATAATGAAGTTCTAATACATTTAGTTCCTAAAGTCTTAGAACTTAACACTTTGTTTTTATCACAAGTTTTGGTGGCATGTGCAAGACTCTTGCTACCCTTTGATTGCAAAAATTAAGATAGGGCTTCTATTTAAAGAACTATGAAGTCATATGCTCAAAAATACATGCCATATAATGCTAATCTTGTTCATATAAAAATTTTGATTACACACAAACTTCAAGTAACTATTTAACATATGAAATATATATAAATTTTTCTATGATAATTTTTTATAACCTATTTTCTAAAGGCAATATTCACTCACTAAAAAACTTTTAAAAATGATATTGAATGTATCTATGATGTTTAGCTTACTTATCTTTCAATAGACAACCTTTTAAGCAAGAAAATAAATTAAAATAATAATAATAACAAGATAAGAAAATGCATATGTGCAATTGAAGTTTCCATTAGATAAATTATAGGTCTAGAAGATTGAAAAACTAGTAAATTAGTGTTCTCTAAGTAACAAATAGAATGCCTTATATCATAATTTCAACTTCCTAAGCATGACTACTATATAAAACTCAAAATACGTGAAGATTATTTTTGAGATATTAAAATTCAATGGGGTATTTTAGATATAACACAATGGAATATTTTAGGAATTATACGATTTCATAAGGGTATAATTTAGAGAGTAATAGTAGGGTGTATTTGCTAATTTTTAAAATATAAAAGGCAAAATTGCTTGGTTTTATAGTTTAGGGGGACTTCTAAACTACCCAAGTATAAAGGGGAGAAATGACATTTTCCCTAAGTATTTTTGTGGGTAAAACTATATATATATATAGAGTTGGGTTCAAGTTATACATGGTGTAACTCTAAGCAATGTTACACCACCCAATAACTTGTTATTAAATTAATATTTTGAAAATCCAACCGTTGAATTACATGTTCTATATGTTCTTAACATACATGCCAATTTTCATATCAATTGGATGCTATTTACCATTTGATCCATAAACTCATATTTTATGCATTATTTTAAACTACAAAAATTTGAATTTTAACAATTGATTGATGACATAGATATTAATTTTTGATCACTTTGAAATTTTGCAAGCATAAAGAATATACAAAAATAATGTAATCTAACGGTGGATTTGTCAATATTTGCATCCAATTAAAAAATATTGAGTGGTGTAACATTACTTAGAGTTACACCAGGTGTAACTTGAACCCAACTCGTATATATATATATATATATATTTTTTGGGTTGAGTTCAAGTTACACCTAGTGTAACTCTAAGCAATGTTACACCACCTAATAACTTGTTATTAAATTAATATTTTGAAAATTCAACCGTTGAATTACACGTTCTATATGTTCTTAACATATATGCCAATTTTCATATCAATCAGATGCTATTTATCATTTGATCTATAAACTCATCTTTTATGCATTATTTTAAATTACAAAAATTTGAATTTTAACAATTGATTGATGACATAGCTATTAATCTTTGATCACCTTGAAATTTTGCAAGCATGAAGAATATACGAAAATAATGTAATCTAACGGTGGATTTGTTAATATTCGCATCTAATTAAAAAATATTGAGTGGTGTAACATTACTTAGAGTTACACCAGGTGTAACTTGAACCCAACTCATATATTTTATATATATTCTCTCTCACACACTCAGTTAAAGTGGTGCGTAAAAAAAGAACATACAAATAAACAAAAAGCTAGCCTAAGAAAGCTGTGCATGAAACAGTGAATTTTGGTTCATCAAAGGTGACTAATCTAAAAAAGAAGTCTAGGAACACAACAAAATATCACAACAATTTCACAATATCATTATTTATAGTTGTAGTTGCAATTAGTCTAATATTTTATTATTTTATCTTATATTTATTTTGACTTATAAGGAAAACTTTATTAGTTGTGAAAATATTGTGACATAAACAAAATGTCCTAACATTTTCACAATATCTTTATTTTTAGTATGGTGGATTTTGGTATAATATTTTATTATTTTATTTTGACATATAAGGAATTGACACGGTAGTAGTTGTGAAAATATTGTAATATTGTGCAAATATTGTAACAACAAAATATTACAATATTTTCACAATAAATATTTTAGGGGTAATTACACTCCTCTGTCTTGGAGTTTGGGAAAATGGCACTACACTTCAAACTTGAAAAAAAAAAAAAAAAAAAAAAAAAACACTTTTCCCCCTTATCATCCAATTGACAAAACTTTATTAATTTAATATTAAAAATTTTATGTACTAACCTGCCAGTTGCTTAAGGGCGAGACAAGTTTCTAAAATTATTTTATTTCATAATTAAAAATCATTGTTTTAAAATATTAATTAAATTTTATTTTAAAATATTAAGTGTGAATTTTTCTTACTATTATTTTTTTCTTTTTTCAACTTGATATGGAGAGATTTGATGTTACAAGTGTTTTGGTGCTTGATAAATTTTTCATTTTTATTCTAATTTTATCAATTATTTTTTTACTAACCATAGTTAAACTTTTGTTAAGAGATTCTTATAAAAATTTAGAATATTTCATACTAGTATAAAAAAAGAGGAGGAAGGAGGGAGGAGTGTTAATTTCTTTAAACCTCAAGGAAGGAAAATGTTTTTTTCCTTGAGGTTTAGGATGGAGTGTCATTTCTCTAAATCTCAAGAGATGAGAGTGTAATTATCACAATATTTTATTTTGACTTATAAAGAACTAACAACTTAGCAATTATAAAAATATTGTGAAAATTTGTTGTGTCGTTATAACAATTTCTAAACAAAAACACTGTGCAGCACATATAATTTTTTTTTTTTTAATTTTAAAAAGTGTGTATAAATATTAAAAAAAAAAAGAAAAGAGAAAAAGTGGTCAGCTAAAACGGTGAGTTTTGACTCACCAATTGACTAACCAAAAAGACCTTTTCATACTGGTGTTGTGGGCGGCGGGTTTAACTGTTGCAGGTTTGAGGTTTAATTGGTAGCTTTGATTCTCCTCGTTTAAGTAATATATTTTTAAAATGGGTTGGGTTCAAGTTACACCTGGTGTAACTCTAAACAATGTTACACCACCCAATAACTTGTTATTGAATTAATATTTTGAAAATCCAATCGTTGAATAACATATTCTATATGTTCTTAACATGCATGCCAATCTTCATATCTATCGGATGTTATTTACCATTTGATTCATAAACTCATATTTTATGCATTATTTTAAACTACAAAAATTTGAATTTTAACAATTGATTGATGACATAGCTATTAATCTTTGATCACCTTAAAATTTTGTAAGCATAGAGAATATAAGAAGATAATGTAATCTAACAGTGGATTTGTCGATATTCGCATCCAATTAAAAAATATTGAGTGGTGTAACATTGCTTAGAGTTACACCAGGTGTAACTTGAACCCAACCCTTTTAAAATAGAAGTGTTACATTTACAATATTTATACAATAAATTTGAGATGATAAGTTGTTATTAGTTCTAATTTGAACCTATCATTAAAATTATTTTTTTTTCAAAAATAATAGTCAATAATAATCTGCGATTTAGAATTTACTGTAAAAATATTGTAAAAATGTGGTAGGTATAACATTTCTTTATATTAAAGCTTTTCATTCCTGATCCAAATTCACAATTTTAGCTTAGAAAAAATTATACCAAACCAAAATTACTGGCATAAAAGACAAAATTATGTGTGCGTTTGGTATTGACTTAAAAAATTAGCTTTTTTTATTATTTAATTTATTTTTGCTACAATTTATAAATCTTATTATACTTTTTAAAACTATTTATAAGTTCCACTATACTATTTCAGCTACTTTTTAATTTTATTTACATTACTTTTAGGAATTTTTTTTAAAATTTCAATTAAATAAGCTGTGAGCAACGTCAAACCAAAGCTACTGATGAAAAGCTCTTTCACTTTTAAATCATTAGTGTCTATTTGAGATTTACTTATTTTGTTGAAATTGAAAATTTTTTGTTGAGAATATTGTAGATAAAAATAAAAGTTAACTAAATAATATAGTGAGACCCATAAATAGTATTAAAAAGTATAATAAAACTTATAAATAATAACAAAAATAAGATAAATAATAAAATAAGTTAACTTTTTAATTTGAGAAAAGTAAACTTTAACAAAAAGTAAAAAATACTATTTTTCGGTGGCAAGACAACATTGTCGGTATTTATTTGGTCAATGTGTCATGTCAACATTATAAGGATGTAGGGTTAGAGGGATACCAAATGATTCCAATCCTTATTGTGGTTTAACACGGTTTGAACCCCACCAGCTAGCTCCTTCCTCTATTTACCTATCAAATAACAGAGAAATAAAAAACTTTAGTTGGATCAAGGATCGATGTATACATTTTGTCTTTTATAATAGCAATGTTGATTGTAATAATGATAAGGGAAGGCGAGAGTACCATAAAGTGTTTTTTTCCTATAAAAAAAAAAAGAAAAAAAAAAAGAACTGTTTTTTTTCCCCCCTAAGATTTCTAAAAATGAAATAACTGATAATATTTTCATTTTGATAATGAAATTAGAAATTATATAGTTTAAGGATCAAAATTTTGACAATTTTTTTTTTTTTTTTTGAAATTTCGTTCTAGAAAAACAATTAAGTCTTTCTAAAATGTAATTCTAATCTAATTTTACAATTAAAACTGTTGCACAAACTATTTCTTTTTAAAAATTTACATTTATTCCCACGCAAAAACATCAAAATTTAAAAGACACTTCCAAAAATATAAATTTTTGCATGTAAGACTTGTTCAAGTGACAATTAAATCATTAATAAGACCAAGTTAAATACATTTGTTTTGCCATGTTTAAGAGATGCTATACATTTCAGTTTTCCTTGATTTATTAGTTCTTTTTTAGGAAACCATAGAGTCAAGTTTGCATTAGGAACCAGTTTAATTATTTAAATTTTTCTGACACTGCTCCTTATTAAACAGAAATCCCTTATATGATTCTCACAAAAAAAAAAAAAAAAAAACCTTTATATCATCCTTTGAGTATTCCACTTTATATTACATAAATATTATAGTAGGTTATGAGTTGTGTCTACTTCTTTATTTTTCTTCAAACTTTAATTACTTAAAAAGAAAAAAAAAGTGTGGTAGTCTAGGGTTGGCGGAACATGAAGTGGGATCAAGAAATTTTATTCCTTCTTATCATTATTTGATACAATAAATTTTTTTTTTTCCTTTTTCAAATAATAAGTTTCTTTAAAAATATTACAATTACAATAACCAAAACAGTAAGACAACTAAATGATGCTCCGCATCATTAGAGGATTTTTTTAGAGGATTTTCCCTAGGATACTCTACTCAAATTATTAGAGGATTTTTTTCTTTATTTCAAAGAACCAATTTGGGACCTACCAATATCTCCTTTTAAACCATTTTTATATCTTCTACATGATGTTTGCAAAGCTAAATGAAGTACATTTTTGAAGACTAATGATTATGATCTTGTGGACGAACAACTCAACACTTCCTCTAGTTTTTGTTAAGAATTTTCACAAACGAAATATTAGCAAAGTTAGATGATCATATATATCTATATCAATTATTTCAAAGCAACATAATATTTTGGAATTTAACATACCTCTAAAAAAGGGAATCCAAAATATAGCATGACAAATTATCGAAGATTTCTTTCTCAACACAAAGAAAAAAAATATATAAAATATATGCTTTAGTAGGGGAATAGACCTATGTTATGTAGAACTCTCATTGGATGGAGAAAGCCATTTCATTTCAAAAACAAGGAAATTAGGAGTATAACTGTATAAGAATCCAAAAGGTTGGAAAAGGAAGTCGAACAATCGAATGAAAATTATTTGATGTTAAGTCCATTCTATAATTCCTTCTCAAAAAAGAAAAAAAAGTCAAAATTAATGAGGAGGTGACTGCATCATCTAACTCAGTTTGCTTTCTTGGATTTACAAGTCAATTATTAGTTTGCTTTCTTTACGTTTGAGCATCAACTAACACCTTTTGCTCTTGATATTATCTGAATTTGTGTGTTTATCATCTATATATATCCTGCTATGTGGTTCCATAAATTTTATTAAAATTTATGGAATAAGGAAATAAAAATATTTGTAGTTGAATACAAATAAATATTAAAACATTAAAATCTTTGCTTAGATAGATAAATAAATTTAGGTGGAAGGCTAAATGAACACTTTCATTTAAAGTTTTTCTTAGGTGGAAGGTTATAGAGTGATACATTGTGGTAATTAGAAGATGATGAGGTAGAAGGCTAAATGAAAGAGTTTAAAAATGAGCCACATGGCGATACCTCACACTCTCACACATGATTTCTGCTTGATACGTGACTGATTAAAGAATATATAGAAAATTTGATACACAAAATGATGTGATTCCACAATGTGAAAAGATAACCCTTATTTGATTCCTCAAGGAATACCCCCACACTTACAAATAAAATTTACCAATAAAATGGATGAACAACGATTGAATAGCAAAACAATAAGAAATATTGAAGTTCAAATTGACCTAATGCCAATCTTAAAAAATGGGAAAAATTACACTGATTTCCCTTAAGGTTTTTTTATAATTATGTTCATCATTCCTCTAGTTTGGAATAAAACATTCACCTCCCTTATAATGCAAAATATTTACACCGGCCTCTACTTCTACTAGACCAAAAAAAAGGTTTTAAAAAAATTTTGGATTTTGAATTTTACCCTCCATGTAAACTATCATCCACGCCTCCACTAATAAGATATTTGGGTTTTTTAAAAGGATTTTTTTTTTATAGCCTTTTTTGAATCATGAAAGGTCAGCATAAATAATTTGCATTTTAAGGAATGTGAGTGTCTTATTCCAAATGAAAAAGAGGTACATACAATAATAGAAAACCTTTTGAGAAATCAATGCAATTTACTCTAAAAAAAAATGGAAAATTATTAACTACTCAGGAAGTACCATAAATATGTACTTCCCTCTCTTATATGTATTGTAGGTCTCACCCTTAATTTAATTAGTGGAGTTTATTATTATGTAAGAGAGGGGAATATACATTAATTTATGATACCCGAAAGTATTCTATAATTACCCTAAAAAAATTAATCTTAGTAATTAATAAAAAATAAATATATGATATCGACATAAGTAGCATTGAACAACAACCTATAATCTTCAAATTAATAAAATAAATAAAAAATTTCAATTCAAACCCTCACTACTCGAAATTGGTACCCTAAACGTACAACAATTAATATTCGATTTGAGGAAAGATGGAGGAGTGTAGGAGATCCATAAGAACAAATTATCAAATATATAACCAAATGCCAATAAGTGCTTTTAAACATTTAAACCGTGCAAAATACAGTGGTGGATTTTTTTTTTGGGGGGGGGAGGGGAGGAACTTACTTGAAATTAGTATTACACTTGAACATTTTCTTCAGAAGAATTGTAACCTTCGAGAGCTTACAAGAGGAAGAGGAGTTTACAATTGAAGATGATAAAGTATTACAAGCAGGGTGGACTGCAAATGATAAAATTATCTTGATGTTTGTTTCTTCTGTTTTTCCCACACTTAAACATGAGTATGAGTGGCCTGTGGCCTTAATAGAGTCGAAGTCTCCTCATCCAGAAGTCAAGAGTCTACTTTTTATTCTTTTGAAGGGGTCTACTGAAAGTCTTAAAGTAGAAAGGCTGTTGAAAGGATTTTATTCTTTTGAAGGGGCCTAGTCTAGTTGAAGTGGAAAGGCATTTATAGCTAATGCTTTTTTACAAGGACCAGCAAAAACGTGTTTGGAACAATCAATTTCGGAACCTTTCCAAGCTGTTACCTTAACATCTTCCACCAACTTTCCCAAGCAGTAAGCCAAGAACCATCTTTCTTGTTTAGGGTCCATTTGGTAAAAGATTTTTATAAATGTTGTTGAAGTTTTGTAGAAATATATGTGAGTGAAAAAATATGAAAATACATGTAATGTTATTTAAACACTAAAAATTGTTGTTTAAACAACAATAACAAACATTCACTTTCTGTACCAACGTATTATCCCGATAACCTGTTGGGTACGTATAGCTTAAACTTTTTTCTTCTTTTGTTTTTTATTTTTTTTCCACTGAGGTCTTTTCCACTCACATATCTTCTTCTATTTTAGGTTAAATTATAAATTTAATACGAATGTGTAAAAAATTCTGTTTATTTTAGCATGAGAACTTACCCTTTTTTTTTTTTTTTTTTTTAATTTTACATATTCACTTTTCAAAACGCTTCACATCAAATTATCTATTTTACACTACATTATATTAAAATATCAAATTTTCTTAATTTTTTAAATTGTTTTTTTTTCACACATGATAACCATCATTCACTTTTTCCCTCTATCTTTGAGATACGTAAAGAGATAACAAAAAACTAAATGCAAAGTTAATAGGATCAGTGTAAATTTACATAGTTACTATAATACTTTACAAATTTACATAGTTTTAGCTTGATTGATATAGATGATTTTGGAATTTGAATATGTAAAATTGATACTTTTTCTATTTTGCATTATTTGATGCAAATGTTCTAACTTCAGCTAAAATTCAATTCATTCTGCAATGCCCGAGGGAACTTTAATTTGTACCAAGTTGAAGCTGAGCCCAAGTATGAAGATTCATTTGGGCCAATTTCCAGTCTTAGTGCTCACTGCTCAAGCACAAGGAGGAACACCAACCACTTGAAGGTTATGGCGTTATGCTATGGACTCAAAAATTTCCACGGCAGCAGACTCATCAAAACGACCCTCCTAACGCAAGCTTTTCTGTGACTTGATGATGCTCTCATTCCATTGCAAAATTTCTTGAATATCTGAACACTCCACCCTGCTTTTGAAGACATTTTCTTTAGTTTACACATGAATTTTTTTGTTCATCCATGCCACACACATGCATAACATCGGTTGTAATATAAAGATAACGAGAGATCCAGTCAATTAAATTGTCCACATGAACAATCATTTGTGGCATAGATCCTCCCATACCTCTCACTAGTGATTTCCACAAGAGCATGATCCATTATAGAAATGATGAAATTGGTTAGAATCTCTCGCAAGTCGCAACAATCTCCCTTCATTCTTAACAATCAGGATACGGGTTCCTGAGGTGTGATAATGAGCCCAAGAGTAATGGCCGATTTCTCACTGTGACTATGAGCCATCTCTTCCTTGGTGTGATCATTCAAATTTTGCATAACCATGCTTGTGTCTGGCACATTTTGCATAACCATACTTCTTATCATTCTTCCACAGTGCTGACTCGTAAATGAAAGCATTTCCGAACCCCATTAGCCCTCATTCTTCATATTTTGCAGAGTAAATTTTCTTCTTATCATTCTTCCACAGTGCTTACTCGTATTTCTTGCTGTCAAAAGAAAGCAACTCACCCAAGGTTTCTATATAAAACCATTCATGTCACATAAGTGCAATAATTGGGTGTATATTCTAATTATTCAGAAGTCAACATCAATCATTGTTATACATGTGAGCCGTATATAAAAACCTTTCACAATTTTAAACATTTGTTGAAACCAATGAAAACATAGTATTATTAAACACAAACGCAACGATTTTTCCTATAATACTAAGATAAGGAGAGTATATATAATTATATATACAGAGCAAATACTACTACAGATGATATAGGGGTTTAACCCAACAGTGTATATGAAAAACCTTTTTAGGGCGACCTTCACTATATTAGGTTAATTGTATTACAATGTACCAAATGTAGGGTATTTATAAGTGGTTAAACAATATAGACTAAGCATACACTAACCCATGTTTACTAGACTTGTAGTACAAGTAGAATACTTAGATTGTGCTTGATATGCTTAACCAATACAATTAAAATTAAGGATGGGAGGCTGTCAAATTGTTATGTACTTAATTCTGCAAACCTTGATGCCTACTTGTTTAGAAAAATGGACTTTCATGTAAATTTTTTGTGGCCGTTTAACTTGTGCAGTGTTTACTATATGTGCGTTGGATGGAGCAAAAGATTATTGCTCTATTTCGTCATTTCAATTAAGGATAATGCTTTGGTGAAGAATACTTGTGAGAGGTATGGTAGGAATTTTGCCAACAATTATTGTTCATGTGGACAATCTAATTGAATGAATATCTCGTTATCTTTATATTACAACTAAAATTATACATGTGCTTGGCACGGATGCTTGCTGAATGCTAATAATGGACACTCTTTGTCCACAAAATAATTAATTCATGTCATTATAAATTATAAATTATAATGTCGGAATTTTGGTCCATTGTTTATCCAACACAAAAGAGAACGTTTAAAAGAGGAAATGAACGAGAAAATTGATAAGAAATAAACTATAACCACGCTTTTTTTTAAAGCATTTTATAGATGATATATATAATAAATCAAAAGTTCCTATTTGATTTGATTAAGTAACGTACTACAATTTACAAGACAGATGCAACTGTTAATGTTTACAATTTCAATTGTTATCCAATAAATTGGGCAAAACCATTTTCTTCTTGTTCTACTCATCAATATCCTTTACGGCATCCTGCATCATAAACATTAGAATAGAAAGTCAGCATTGTGGAAGAATGATAAGTAGTATAAAAATTGACTAACTTCAGAATTTAAAATCGTTGGCAAGTGAAGCCATTCAAATAATCCCACATCCTTATATACATCATTTAGACAAAATTATAAGAGCCCCATCTCCAAATTCTCGCCCATATTTAACCTACAAAATCCTTTTTTGTTTTACCTACCTACCTACCTACCTTTTAAATTAAGTTACTTAACAAAATGACAAACTCTGCTATTTCTCTATTTGATGGGCTAATGGGGTTTTTGATAGTATGGGTTTGGTTGGCATTGGAGATAGAGCAACATTGGAGCTCAGGGCTAGCTAGCTTGGGTTAGATTGTTGGTTTGGGTATATCCGAGAGGCATGTGTTTGTTGGAGATAGGAATAAGAAAGCCAGAGAAAAATACCGTGGGTTAGATTTATCTCTCTAAGAGTCTAAGAGCAGTGTATTATTGAAGGAAAATATAACATAATGCATTGGAGAGCTACAGTGGTTTTCTGGATTTAGAGAGCCGCTGTAGCAGTTGGATTTTCTACAAAGCCTCAAGTGAGTTATGTAGAAAATGAAGAGGAAGAGCCTCAAGCGTGGCGGTTGAAGATGCTCTAACGCCACACTAACTCAACCAAAATTTTGCCTCATTTCCAATTATGGAGTCAACAACATGAAGGTACCACCCATTATGCCACTACTTAATTAACAGATAGTGAGACTATGAATTTTAGCCATGAGATAAGGGTCATTAGCATGATGGCTTGGGCAGTTAAAATTCACTAGTTTTAGACATGCATAATTTGCCAATGTGTTTGGCAATAAAGTTGTCTTATAAAAATAAATAAATAAAGTTGCTTAGTTTTTTACACTGATATTAACCCTGTTGGCAAAATGAGGGATTAGGACAGGAACCTTAAACATAATAGGTTATAAGAAAGAAATACTTTGCAAATTGCAATAGAGACATTACCTTAGCAAGCTGCGTCACATAAGCTGCAGCAATTGCTGTGGCCAATAGTCCTAGGCCAAGTGTCAATACCTGACCATTTCCTCCAGGTAAACCAATCTCAGATTCTTCTTGCTGAAACATCACCAGAAAGGGGGGAAAAAATCAATAGGCAGACAATCAGATTGAATCTAATGACAAATCATCCTCGGGAGTGGAAGGTTGTGATCTAAAAGAATAGAAAATAAATTCAAGCACCAAAATTGGAAAATAATGAATGACTGATAAATTTGTGTATCAAAAGCCTAATACCAAACCAATTAACCAATCAAATGCCTTCAATCAATCTCAAAAGGCAATTAGTTTTAGTTAAAAATTGGTTGTTTAGACTGTGGCCTTGCATTTCAAAGCTTCTACTGTGTGAAAGGCTCACACTTCTTAAAAACACACCTGGCTTGCCAGCCCATTTTTTTTTTTTTTTTTTTTTTCTCATTTCACTATGTTGCTAATAGGTTGAAGAAGTTAGAGCAGGATTTGTCATAGGGTGGGAAAAGTTTTAAATGGTTGGATAAAGTATGACTGTTACACTTTTATAGGCTGTAAAAACTAATGAGACCACTATTACAGTATAGGCAGTCATAAGGAACACACACACACACGCATATCTTCTGGAGGTTGTTAGGATGAGTACACATGTTTGCTTTAATGGCCCGTTTGGATGTTAAAAAAAAGAGGGGGAGTAGAGTAGAGGGAGGGAGAGTAATCCAATTATATTATTTGGAAGTTTTTTAAGGAAGGAGGGAAAGGGGTTTGGAGGGGTTTCAACTCCCTCTAGCCCCCCATTTTTAATTCCCCCAAATTGGAGAGATTTGGAGGGGGAGTAGAGTACATAAACTATTGAACAAGTAAATTACCTAATTTACCCTTATTATATTAACAAAATTATACAAGGGGAAGGGATAATTACTCCCTTCCCCCTTATTAATTTTAAAAACATCCAAATAAGGTGGAGGAGAATCATTCTCCTCTACTCTCCTCTCCACTACTCCCCTCCCCTCCCCTCTACTCTCCTCTACTCTCCTCCCTCTCTAAACTTCCAAACAGGCCATAAGTAAAAAAGAACAGAGACAAAATGTAATATTCAAACAATTGGCACGATTACATATAAAGTTTGCAGCAAGAGGAACCAATTAAAAACTCACAATAATTGCCCGCCCAAATGCACCAGCACTCACATAAGCCCATGTTCCTGGAAGCATCCCCAACCAACTGCACACAAAACATTGTTGAAATTTGAATTAGAAAGCAGAAGATTGGGAGGGTTTTACAAAATCATATGAAACTTATATTGTCAATTATAAGTGATTATCTGTTTTAAAAGTAAGTTCCCAAACATAATGTTAGCTTACAAACGTGTTGTCACACTACACATTCCCAATAGCAAGATATTGGCAAGTGCATTATTGACTAATGTATGCCACTGCTTCAAAAGAACTTAACTAGTGAGTTAATAGATTATCTTTATAGTATTACAAATTCTCTCCAGTTTTAGCTAGGTTACACACCTAATTTCCACATTTTTACCATAATCATAATCTAATTTGATATAAATTAGTCAAAACAACATCTCGACAAATTGAAGCTAAAAGGTTAAATGATTTATAAGTTTTAAGTCAAATCATCTTGGGGAACTCAGATGCCCATAAAAATGGCAAACGATTTCCAATTAGTAAAACATCCAAAAACAGTCAACAAAAAGTGAAGCTAAAACATTTACAATAAACCAAAAACCATTAAGCATGAGCAAATAGAATCAACAAGCAAACCTTCCCAGCACGTATGGTACAAACTTCACAGATGTCAATCCATATAGATAATTTCCCAAAGAAAATGGAAGTAAAGGGCTTAAACGAAGGAGGGTAACAACTCTGAAGCCATTTTCTCCAATTGCTTTGTCAATTGCTAGAAATTTTTTGTTTCCTTCAACCAGTTTAAGAATCCGCTCCCGAGCAAAGTATCTAGCAATTAAAAAGGCTGCACTTGCTGCCACCTGAAACAGGTTACCGATTTAGAAAACAAAGCTTAAGTAGATATTGTCATTTTGATCTTTCTAACTTGCAAAAGAAATTGACTCACCGTTCCACTGATGGAGACAATGATAGTGCCGATAAGAGAACCAAAAAGAAGACCAGCTGACATGGTCAAAGGAATGGCTGGAATCGCAAGTATCTAGGAACATAAACTATTCAAAGTCAGTATTAGCAGCTAACATATATATACAGAGGAACACATGTATGTGTGTGTATAGCTTTGGAAATTGTTGGACAATGTTACAGCACCAATGTGAATGAGAATGCACAAGTTCAGGAGAATAGCCCAAGGAAAACGTTGGATTTCAGTCAAACATTGTCCTTAACTTTTTTTTTTTTTTTTTTTAAATAAATATTTTAATAAGTTATGCACAACGTCACATTCCACTTTAATCTTATAAGGGGAGGAGATGCATTGGCAATATCACCCTTGAGTTTAGAGACCATGTCGACATCATGAAACTCTCATTTTATGATGTGGAAAATAAAAATGCCTACCTATTTTACTTTATAGACAAACACTGCATTGCCTTGACATTTACTAGCATGCACATCTTGTTATAGGACAAAGGAATTTGTATACGTGTGCTTGTGGCAGGTTACAGGTTAGAAAAATTTGTGGATCTTTAGAATATGGAAGAAAAGGTCATGGATTTGTGTTAGGTATTAAAATGTGCTTTGATGAGTTATTTGATGGCTATTTGGTAGAAGAAAGTATGTGGGGTTTCAGGGTTTTGATACGCAATAGAAAAGGCTTGATTTTGGTTTGTAAGGAATAATAAAAAGAGAGAAATTAATGATGTTTAAGGGCTGTATTAACAATACCCAGGAACGGTACCATCAGAAAGAGAGGAATAAAAGAGAAAGAGAGGAAGAAAAGATAGAAGGGAGAAAGTAAAACATGACGGCGAACATGCCTCAATGCTCAAAACACTCAATATTTTTCTTTTAATCAACTTCATCTCTCTTTGGAGTACATTGAACACCACATATGTGTAAAGACTCCTTGTACTACTAGTATTATTAGCACTCTCCTAGTTTAACTAGGAAACTAAAAACCTAAAAAACTTACATGGACATAAAGAAAATGATGCCTAAGAAGATACTAAGGATCTCCTAGAAAATTATAGAGTCAACTAAACTACCAGAATGCCTTTAATTTGCAGTGATTACAGAAATTACAATTTTGACACTTCATACAAAATTGACCATAACTTATTAAATTAAAAATACCTAACACTCGGACACATATAACTAGACCTTTAAAACCACACAACTTCACATGTGGAGCCCATAAAATAATTCTAGAATCGGTGAATTCTCTAAGTAGTAATAAACTAATCTTCTATGGTTGCATCACATCTAGACTGCATATTTTTCACAGATATTACAATTTTGCCACCGGATACAAGACCATAGCTTAATGAAGTTAAAAAAACCTAACACTCAGACACATATAACTAGACCATTAAAACCACATAACTCCACATGTGGACCCCATAAAATAAGTCTTGAATTGGTGCATTTATCAAAAAGTAATAAATTAAACTTCTACGGTTGCATCACAACTAGACTACATTTTTTATCCATATTAAGGCTGAAATGTATTGCTGAAAATAAAATGCACTGTATCCAAGAGAGAGTTCCAGGTGCATACTTCCAGTCCTGCATAAACTGCTACAAATAAAGCATATCCAGCTGGGCCATAACCTGTTCAATGAAAGAAGTTTATAGGATTAAGCTGAGAGTGCATTCTTTTATTATGATGAGCTAAATGCTATATTGCTGTCTAGATATACTCTGAAAATGCTGCCAGCATGGGCTAGGAAGAAACACAATTTAGGAGTTCAATGGTATCATAAATCAGGAAAGCAGTTGCTCCAATTCATAGAGTAGGTCCTATCATCAAGATAAAGCAAGCACTTTCATTTTAAAAATAACTCCAACCAAATTCATACATGCAAAACTATTTCCAATTTACACAAGATAAAACTACAACTTGGAAAATTAGATTTCATGATTGAGCACAGGATTCTAGATCGCAGTATTATCACGACAAAAATATGGAAAAAGGTGTCTCAGCAGGTATGTAAGGCATGCAATAGGATGCACCAGCAGTATTAGAATGAAATCAAGTGCTTCACATGTGAAAGCTCCCCATTTTGCTAAGTTGGCACCTGTTTGTGTAGGGCAATTCCACACTTTCTCCCTCTTCAAAGGACAAGTGCCCCACACAATGGAGGGAAAACATACACATCAGACTAGAGCTGGTTCCAAAGCTAACAGATGAAGTTAAGCAAAAGTGTGTCCCATGATAGAGCTTATTGGCAAGAAATTAAATTAAACATTCAGGGGATTCCCTTCCATTTGATATTTGACAACGTTGCAACTTGAAACTTATGCATGACAAACATGAACCATCTTTGAGAGACTGCACTTCCACAGCCAATAAGAAGGTATTATCTAGTTATAATAACCAACAGGATTAGATAATGTTTTGAACGTATAGGATCCTAAATAGGTCTTGAATTACAACAAAACCATTGAGATTCTTCTACCAAAAAAAAGAAAAAGAAAAATCCAATCCAAATTGACATAACAACATCAAAAGGGTATAGTATAGAATTCTAATTCCAATCAATTGAATCCACACAAGTCCTCAATAGAGTGGCAACATTCAGAGAATCCCATATCAATGATACCAACAGAAATCAACAAAATCCAATCCAAATGGACAACAACATCAAAAGGGTACAGTCTAGAATTCTAATTCAATCAATGGAATCCACACTAGCCCTCAAAAGAGTGGCAACATTCAGAGAATCCCATTTCAATGCTACCAACAGAAATCAACAAAATCCAATGCCGAATTGACAAAACACCTCAAAAAGGTACGAAATTTTCACACAATTACCTTCGATGAAAGTAGAAAATTGAGTCAAGAAGGCATTAATCTGGTCCTTGTAGACATACCCAACAGTGGCAAAGCCACCAACTACACCCACCAGCAAAAAACCAGCCAAGATGGTACCTTTAATTGCAGTGTCACCTTCCAACTCCGACCCACCACCCTTTTCAACATCTCCTCCTCTCTTATCACCACCACCACCGCCTCCACTACCTTCTTCTTCACTCCTTGGGTTGCTAAAGAACCACCTGAGACTCTGTGGGGCAGTGCTAGGAGCAGTACTTCTTTTCTGCTTCTTGGTCTGCTTTAGAGAAGAGCAAGGTGTGAGGAAGTGAAACCGCTTGTTGGGTCTGAAGCTGAAGAGAAATGTGGAGCTGAAGAGACATGGTGGTGGTGAAGGTTGTGGTGGCCTGAGAGTGAGGGGAGTGCGCATTTTAAGGATTAGGTGTGGTGTAGGATAAGGGAGCTTCTAGTTCTGGGAGGTGTTGAGGAAGTGCCATCTATTGATGAGAATTTTGGGAGTGTTTGTGTCTTTGTTCGACAGTTTGGGTTGGTTTGGATTTTGGATGAGTGACTGGGAATGGTTGATAAGAGGAAAAATTCTTTTTGTTACTGTTAGATGTATGGAATTTTCGTGCTTTTTACACACGTGTAGCCGTATGAGCCAGTCAAAAAAAAAAGTTGAAAGAATAGAAAAAGAAAAGTCTTTGGGTTCTGCTGCGGTGCAGGAAGTGCCAAGTTTGTGCCTTATTACCTTTGGATCGGAGTCGACACTCAAGAGTATGCGTATAACAAAAAATTTCACAATTTCAATAATTGAGGTGGTGAGTTGTAATTGGCACTAAGTCAAAATGATATTAATAGTAATTTTATGTAAAATGATGATCTGCCATCTAAAATGTTGCAAAATTTGTTATGTCTACAATTAGTAGATAGCAAAATTTGTTAGGCCTAAAATTAGTGAATAGGTATATGATGTACTTCCTAATTACAGGGATGAACTTGATAAAATTCCTCTCATATATTTATATGCATGGGTAAATTGCACCAATTGCTTTCCTTGAGGTTTCAAGAAATATATTAGAATTCTCTTTTGTTATATAAAATGACATTTTATTTTATCTTTTAAAATTTTATTATTTTGTATAACTTTGAGATTATTTTGGTTGAGAATTTAATTTTAAGTACAAATACTCTAAATTTATTTGTAATAAACATAAAGGGTCTTTTTTTTTTTTTTTTTTGATAAGAAAACATAAAGGGTCTTTAAGTATAAACACTCTAAATTTATTTGGTCATAAGAGGTTACTTGTTGTATAAAATAATAAATCAAAATATCCAGGGATAGAATGTCATTTATAAAAATAAGGGGTTGACCTTTCTCCCAACTTTGAAGGAGGACCATATGAGATGTGGCTTGATGGTTAGAGTCATTGGCTTAGCACCCAAAGAGGAGTGGTTTGAGCAATAGTTCTAGTAAGGTCCTTGTGATACATGTGGTATTACTAATTGTCGTCATGTGACGTGGGATCGATGAGTCCACACCAGAGACCCCCTTTTTTATTTAGGAAAAAAAAAAAAAAAAGCTTTGAAGCAGGTTATTGCAATTTACATGTACATATATATATACACACACATATATCCTAGTTAGAATTCATTGTAAAAAGAAAAAAAAAAATCAATACATCACAAATATGAGTTAACCCGCTACCATAGTACCATTTTCCATCATTTGCTAAACTGAACCCATGTCACACAAGGATTTGATATGATGCAATTGTGCCGGATCTAAATCCATCACACAAAATCTCTTTTGAGTCTCTTTTGTGTGCCTTTTATGAATGGAAGGAGACGGGGAGAGAATAAAGGAGGAGAGTAGAATGAAAAATAACTAAAATCGACTAAATTTTATTACTATATTTCAGTCACCTTCTCCTCTCATCTTCTTGCCATCCCTTTCAAACATAAACTTAGTCATGTAAGGGTACGACCCCAACATTCTCATATCTACTGAATTCCAAGGTCCAGACTCCAGAGTCTAGACCATCTCTGCATGTAAGCAATAAGCATAGGCTAGGTAGCTAATTGCCTAATTGTCCTGGCATCACTTTGAAGAATCTGCATGGCTTTCAGAGTTTAGGGTGCTTTAATTTTCAATGCTTCATCAGTTTGTTTACTAATCTGCCTTGTTTACCTCCAACAACTTCGCCTTTGTAAATTGTAATCTAAAATTAATGCTCACCCCCCACACAAGCTGCCTCCAAATTGTTACACGTTCACATGTCAGATCCGAATATGATCAAACCCAACCCTAGTCCGTCAAGCCTTTAAAGCCCATTACAGGAGGGATTGGGTCAACCCACTTATCCACCATTTCAGCACCCACTAAACAATGTCCAACTTAAGCCCAATGGTCAACCCAACCCCATCAGACCCAAAGCCCAAATCTAATTTCCTAAGACCAAATGGACCAACTCAAAAGTCCTACTCCTACCAATCTAGTCCATCGACGATGTAGCATTTGAAGAGCTTGGATATCATATCATGGTAACTAATGAGGAGGACTGGAAAACTAAAGAAGGTGCCGCACTTTTTTCGTTCACTTCAAACTTCAAAGCCTCAAAAATTGCATTGGTGGAGACTTGAAGAAGATCTACTCCCTCACGTCGCTGCTCTGACTCATTTAGGACATCTTTCACCTACTAATGCCCATGTTGGGAATCAACTATGTTTCAGTAAAGGCTTTCCTAAGGATTCATAATTTTCCCCCTTTACCCTAATGTGGCGTACCTTTGGTACGGGGAATCCACATTACTCCTGACATCCAGATTCTTAGAAATGTGATTCCTTACAATCTGGATGCCTAGGAATGTAGTTATTCCTATATTTGGTTTCATTGAAATTTTTTTAAGATTCCTAGGAATGTGAGATGATAATGTTTGGTTTATTCCCAAAAATCTTAAATTAATTATTTATTTTTCCCATTCTATCCTTAGATTTGAATGTGAACTACCAAGTCCTTTAAAAAAAATTTTCCCTAGCAAAACCATTAATCTAAAAAAAAAATAGATGAAGCCACCAATCCAGATCTATATTTCTAGCAACTAAACAAAACTAAGATCTCAAATACGAATAGATACATTAACAAATTTCCATGAAAATAAATCCATTAATAATTTGTTGAGCAACACATACATAACAGTAAAAGTGAATACCTGGCAATAATGGAGGGTCTCTTTCAAACTTTTTTTTTTTTTTTTCCCCACACATGAAACTTAAATAGAATTTTGTTAAAGAATATATCAACAGAGTTGTTTATCCTGTTTATGTTATTTTGGCGGGAAAATATATTGATGGTTTGTTTTATATTTTATCTTAGTTGCTTAAATGATAAGGAAAAAGAGTTAAATTTGTTACAATTAATCCTCTGTTTTTGTAAAGGCTTAAGTTTTGGATGTAATGATTTGTGACATGATAAATAAGTGTGATAAGGCTAGGACAAAAGCTCAAAGCTAATTGACTTATTGAATTAAAAAGAATGAATAATTACAACTAATCCTCTGTTTATATACTCTGATACAAAGAAGAGGGAAAAAAAAACAACTAACTAATCTAGCTAAGAAACTAACAGAAAGTCAATTACTAACTATCTCAGAATACACTTGTACAATAGTGATCACATAGTTAGCTAATGACTTGAAGACTTTAACACCATAGAGTTAATTGTACTTTGCAACCTAGTATGACAGGTGTGTTTCATTGTTTGTTTCTCAAAACCACACCAAGGGATATTCTAAAACAAAATTGAAGCATTCATAGATCCAAAATATTTTCATAATTCATAAAAGATGAGTTGTTGTTAGATAAGGCTTGGTTAATTAATTAACATCCAAGATGTATACTTTAATCAATAAGCTATAGCCAAGAGCCTTGTAACTTAATTGGCACCTCCCTATGCACAAAGTGCTTGAGGGTCTAGGAGGGAAATGATTTGAGTTGTAAGGTTAGCAGCGAATTGTAACTATCTCGAGAACAATTGTTGACTACAGCTCAGCTTTATGAGTCATGAAATATATTACATGAATTGTTCGCTTCATTAAAAAGAAACAGAAAAATAAAAGAATGAATAATGTCAATGATGACTACATCTCATCTTCTAACATATATGAAAAAAATATATATCTTGGATGTTAATTGGGGAAGTCTTACCTGACTCATATTAAATAAGCTACACCCTTTTTGAGAGAGTGAATAGCTTCATGCGTTATACTTCCTCCGATAAGTCGTAGCATCCACTCTATTTCTTTTCATTTTAGCAGTCCACATTCTTAGAGAATAAGAAAGAAATGGAATATGATTAGAACGGACGGGAACCTCAAAATCCAGCAACAGGGCTAGAGTGTTCAGCTTTCGGGTATGGTTTACATGTTTTATTGCATTTGTTACATGATTACATATACTAATGATGTAAGACAGAGCCAAAGTTTAATTGCAAAGTATTTCGTATACATCCATGCTTAAAATTTTGATTTTATTTACTCAGTTGTTATCAGAGCAATCTCTCTATTTTCATTAGCTATATATATATATATATATAAATATCATCTGATGTTATGGACTAATCATGTCATAGAACCATCACATTTAAGGTTTGCTCTCCGGTTTAAGCTTAGATGATTGGTATATTTCACTTTACTTCAGAAATACCCATTCTATATAATTTTACGTTTGCTAAATCCATGAAGATATAATGGATTAGGTTGAAGTTCCCCTTGTGAACAACCTTTTTATATATACTAGTGAAGGAAAAATAAAAGTCCTATGTATAGGAAAAATAAAAGAATTTGAGGAAGTAACATAGCATATTTGGGTCCAAACACATTTTAACCTTTCAGTTTAAGTGGTACTTCTATATCTTATATTAAGGTTTCTGAAACAATAAAAATAAATTGGTCCCTCATTAAAATTGTACTCTATTCTAATAATGAATCAAGAAAAATTACAAAACAGATCCATTTAACTTAGTCTTGTTAATGGTTTATGTTAGGTTCTAAAAGTTTAGAATAATTGGCAAATCGTGAACACACAAGAACATACAAACTGCAGAAAGAAGATTTTAGAATCTGCCTGGTTCGACCGATCGAAAAACAGGCTCGATAGATCGAAAGTCGTATCTGCAGAATTTTAATTAAGCCCAAACAGCAGTTCATGCCTTTTAAGGATTAGGGTTTCAGATTTACTTCTCCCAGTATATAAAGGAAACCTTAAGCATGTTTTTATAAGGCTTTTCAGAGAGAGAAGAGTGTGCCTCTTTTGTATTTAGGGTTTTGTTCCTAAAAAGCTCTCTCACATCTTCTACCGGTGTTATTACTTGAAGAATCTCAAGATCCGGTGTTGTAGAAGTTGCTGCCTTCTCTAGTCATCAAAGGTGTTGATGATCTAAACCTTCAAGGGTGGTCTTAGAGTCACAAACAGGAGAGCTTGTGTTGCTAAACCTTTGAGTGGGATCTCAAAGTCACAAATGTGGGTGTTTGTGTTTTGCAAAGGCCAAAGAAAGAAGTAGCCCGTAGACTCGGAGCTATCATGGGGTTGTGATAGTAAGTTTTCTACTTGAGGTAGCAATAAGATGTTAGTGGTCTAAATCGCTATTGTACAAACTTCAATTCTTTCATAGTGGTTTTGTTGTTTTACCTTGAGGATAGTTAGGTTAAATCCTCCCCAAGTTTTTTACTCGTTTGGTTTTTCTAGGTCATCATATCTTTGTGTTCTATATTTTCTGCACTTTACATTGATATGATTTATTTGTGTTAACCTAGATCTGGAATTTGGATTAAGTAATAACTTAGCTAATGAACCAGGTTAATCCGATTGTGTTTTAAGGGGTCTAAAAACAAACAGTTTAATTTCAACTTGAACTACTCCTTTATGCAAAAATTTATATTTTTGATGGTGTGCTTTAATAGAATTGTAATTGTTTGTTAAAGACAGCTTTAATTGGGGATTCAAAAGAGCTCAAGTTCTCTTGGGTAGTGCCATTGGACTATAAGGCTCTTAAGTCTTGACAAGAAACTGTGAACTCAAACTTAGCTGATTTGTACTGCTACACTTTTTTGAGAATAAAAATACCTTAATCCAATATATATCTCTCACCTCTATTCTAATTGTGTAGGTCTCCTATTAACGACAACCGAGCAATACGTCAAAAAGCTTGTCACTTTCTTTCTCTTCTTTCCACTAATCCATTTTGATGTTGTAAATATATGATTGTAAGGAAGGGAGAGTAAAACTCAGTGACAAAGCTAGAAGGAAATTTAAAGGCAAAAATGGACTCGGCTGTAGTAAAATATTTGATTAACAATATCCTTTCAGTGCTTGCAACTGAAGCATCATTGTTATGGGGGGTTCGTGATGCAATTGATGATATCAAGGATGAGTCGATAAGCATGCAATCTTTTCTAGTAGATGCTGATAAGAAGGGAGTATAAGCAATGAAGGAGAGAAAACTTGGGTGGCAAATGTGAGAGACATGGCATATGACGTTGAAGATGTTATTGATCGGTTCATGTATCAAATCACTAGCCAATGAACTGGAGGTCGATCTTCCAGGTTCCTTCACCACACTATTTATTTTCCACAGATGCTCTGTTTGTTTTGATGTAAAATATTTTCAAGAAAATATTTTTACATTTTACCCTGTTTGTTTTGCAATAATATAATTAATTAAATGTAAAATATTTTCAATCAAAGGAAAAACTAAAGGCAAAAACTGTAAAATATTTTACACTTAAAAAATCGGTAAAACATTTTACATTTTCTTCTCCTCTCTCACTCCCGACACTTTATCAGCTTCTCCCCCTCTCTTAACTTTCTCATTTCTTCTCCCTCTCTCCATCTCTCAACTCTCTCACTCACAAGGCCACAACCCTCTCATCTCTACCCATCTAACACCCTTGTCCACCCATTGATTGACGCCACTGACCAACCCCAACCACCATCATCAACACTACCAACCTCATTATATTGGCTCTAACTTTCTAAATCAAGAATCTTTGCAGATCTTCACTGATGTTGATATTGTCTACCTTTTGGACCCAATTTTGAACCCCAAGTGCAATTATCTCTTCGTTCCTTTGCGTCAATTTTTGATTGCACCCCACATCTCTTGTCACCCAGCTTTTGAAATTGATCTTTAAGATTCTTAATGTTGCTATTTAGGATTTAGGTGAAATAAATAGCCACACTGTTGTCCGATTCTCTCCAGCAAGTATTCTTCAATTTTTGCTATAATTGGTTTGATAAATTCCATTGTTATATCCATTTCTTTGCTTTCTTCTTTTGGATTATTTATTAGAATGTTTTAGCGCAGTGGTTATTGTACATTTTTAGACTCTTGTAAAACTAGATTGTTTAACCTAATTAATTAACCAAATGAATACTTAGGTTTATTATTCAAATCTAGGTTAAAACACAATAATCATATAATGCAAAGTAGCAGAAATATAAAGAACACAATGATATGATGACCTAGGAAAACCGAACCGGTAAAAAACCTGGGGAGGATTTAACCTAGCTATCCTCAAGGTAAAAAGCAAATCCACTATGAAAGAATTGAAGTTTTACAATAGCGACTTAGACCACTAACATCCTATTGCTACCTCGAGTAGAAAACTTACTACCACAATCATGTGACAGCTCCGAGTCTACGGACTACTTCTTTCTTGGATTCATAGCAAGTACAAGCACTCATGCTTGTGTATCTTTAAGCTCTTAATGCAGTAACTGAATGATCATCAAGCTCTTGACGTAAATCTTGATTCTTGATAACCCTAAGTATATGTGAAGGCAAACATCTCTAGATCTCACAAGAGATTCACATACACAGCATAAACAACAAAAACCTTAGAGAGCTTTTGGGTACAAAACCCTAAATACAAAAAAGGCACAAGAGGCACTTTAATCTCTCTAAAAATCCCTGAAAACCGTTCTTAGGGTTTCCTTTATATACTAGGAGTGTTTTACTTGAAACCCAATACGTTTAGTAGAGTTTGGGCTGAATTGGAATTCTATAGAAAAATAAATTTGCATGTGGTTTGATCGATCGAGTCTAATTTTTGATCGATCGAGCCTTGCAGATTTAGTCTAATAAATTCTGCAATCACTTGATTCTAATTTTACAAATAAACATACTTTGAGCAAGCCTAAACCTAGACTCTATGTTTTGATCATGGTTTGCCAACATAATACAAATTGAAGTTCTAATACATTAGTTCCTAAAGTCTTAGAACCTAACTACAGAATGTGGCTAACTACAGAATGTGAGAATTTCTCTTTGGCTAAATAAAAATATTGTTTTTGTCAAAAAAATTACCAATTTTTTCTAAAAATATGTACACATATCAAACATATAATTAAAATTTTTTCAAATTTTAAAATATGTTATTTGAAATATGAGGGGATTCTAGCCTTTTGCCCCTATTGGGCAAAATATTTGGCATTATGCCCATGTTTTCAAACTATATAGGGGCATGCCCCTATTTTGATACTCGATGTCCATAGAATCGAGTTACTTTAATAACTCGACTATTGCGAAGCCGAGTTCTGTGCAGGTTCTTGCCACACTGGCAATCCAGTGTGGCTTTTGGGCGATAAAATATTACAGGGTATTGTTTATAACTCAGTAATAGGGAAACCGAGTTACTGATGGGATTTCAAATCACCTGTTTGCACGTGAAGCTCAACTCGATGAATGGAAAATCGAGTTATTAACTTTACTCGGCTCTGGTATAATTGAGTTGTTCTGCTATTTACTTCTCACCTACACAGATTAGCTTCTCATGCAACATTACATTAGATTCTCCTCATCATTTTCAGATTAGCTTCTCCTCATTTTCAGAATTTTCTGCCGGAAGTTGGTGTTATCTCTCTATCATCTCAGGTGAGAAACTCATTTTCTTCTTTGAAATACATAGGGAATTTTATTGTGTAGGTAAAAGAAGTAGTTGTAGATATTATAAAAATTTATCATCCATAATGTATGTTTTTCTTAGAGAAGAATTTTCATTTAATAAGTTGTATTACTTGTGCTTTGGTATTTTCTTTGAATAAGTGTTATGTGAGTTTATTAGGGTTATATTGGGTCTTTGCTAGTGTAAATTTCATTGAAAAAAAAAATGAAAATCTTTAGATTTGCTAAAGCTAATGAACAGTTAATCTTTAGATTTGCAAAAGTTAAATGTACATACTCATTATTGGTCAGACATTAACAACAACATTTTGTATTACACACAACGTGTAGACATTAACAACAACGTCTAATGTTTATGGTCAAATGTGAGTATTAGTATTTCATTTTTAGCATATAATAGTATACAAATTTATGAATGTCTTTGTCATGTACCATCTTATGCAGCATTACATTATTTACCAACAATTGATGCACACTGTTAACTTGATTATTTGATGTTATTGTATTCAGATGTTTGGTTCTGGCAACCCACAACTCTATAGGCCTCACGATGTGTTCACTGCTATAGGTTGTTGCTGGGTATTGGAAGATGAGTTCAGCTATCCAATCAATCCGAATTTACGAAATAGTGCTTACGTTCACAGTACCATGAGACAGGAGTGGGCTTGGTTATTTTGTGAACAACAAATGTTTTATGATGAGTTGGTTGGTTATAAGTTGCCAGTGCCTCGACGACTCGCATCACAGATGCCCAGAGACACGATCGAAGAACTTCGTAAAGCATTGAACCGTATAAGAGACGAAAATAATCGAATGAAGATACGTCTAAATCGATATCGGACCCAAGTCGAGATTCGAGAGTCAGTGGAGGGAGGGTGGTATAAGCACGCACAATTCATGCAATCACTTCTTGCTAATCCCATTTATCAGTCAGATGTGGAGATGTCAGATGAAGAGTAATCGTGTCGTGGTGTAATTAGATTTTGTTGGAGAACTATTTTGCTTAACTATGTTTTATATGTATGTGTGTCACTATTGTTGCATTTGTACTATGTTAACCTTATTATTGATTGTGAGGAGCATGCACGTTATTCATAACCTAGATTATTCCCACATAACGCATAAAAGTTAAATATTCCCACACATGATGTTTTTCAATACGCACATACAACATAAGTAAGAAAACTTAAAATAACTTACACGATGCCACCAATATGCATGCATTGCATATTGAACACTAATGCTACTAACATTATTAACTTAACCCTAGACATAAGACACACACCACATAGGCATTCATTTTGACAGGTAGTCCTCGTAGTTGAGGACATTGTTATGTTTAGTCGGAGTGAGTTGCCTGTTTGTTGCGACGGCCAGCTCTTCCGCCAGTTGTAGCATATGATACCTAGACCTACGAAGTATCATAAGATTGTTCTCTTTTTTATTATTTATTTTATTTTTATTTTAGTCACAGCACACTGATATTGATGCATGTTTCGCCGCAGCAGTGTGAGCGAGATACGGTAAACAAGAGGTGCTCCGAATCGCACGAGATCATCGTGCAGAGCGTTGGACTCGTTTACGCGAAAGTCTCACTCCCGCCACAGTCTGGCATAGTATTCCCTCTCGTTGAAACCTATCTCCCTCCTATAGTTATCTGGAAAATGAGGTAGCATCTAATTGCGCATTGACATTGGAAAATGTGACTTCAGATCAGTATGTGTAGATGTTTTGCAAGGGTAGATATAAATGGGACTTTATATAGGAGTTTTGCAAGGGCAAGTATTCACGTGGATGTGACTATATGTAAGGGTAAGTATTCACATGAATAAAGATGATATGACTTGACAGTGTATTGTTCAGTGAGGTGTTGAGGAGCACATGCAAAACTGCGAACATGACTTGGCTGTACAGTGGCATCTGTTGGTGCATGTGGTTCGCTGAGGCAGTTGTTTGATATGGCTAAAACATAAGCTACAGCAGCAGGCTGGTGATGTGTACTACAAAGGAGGTTGTGTATTTATTCACGTGAAGACTATTCAGCATTCCTGTGCTTAATCTAACATGACTTGATGAGACAGTGCTGAGCTGTGTTAAATGTATCATAACTTTTCAGGGATGCTCTGCATCTTTGAAAACGGTGCATTGCAAAAGGATGCATATTTGTGTATTGACGTGCGTGTAGGTGATATGACTAGATAGGGTTCAACAGTGCGAAGCTGTTAAGCAGCACTGCGAACATCAGTGTAGCAATGGTGGATAGCTCACCCCCCAAAATTGATGCATAAACTTTTCAAGGATGCTTTGTGTTTTCACGTGAGTGTGGATGGGTACTTATGGTCAAGGTTCAATAGTGCTGAGCTATCCACTGTAGCTACACTCACTGCTCCCTATGGTGGTATTTGGTAAGTGGGATTGAAGAAAGCTGAAAACAACATTTGGTTTTGTAATGGTTGGCAAGATTTCATTGAATACCATTCTATCTATTATGATTTTCTTTAGTCTTTAGATATGAAGGAAATTCAAGCTTCCATGTTCTTATATTTGATAAGACTGCCATTGAGATTCAATATCCACCCAGCAAGAACTGTAAATTGGAAGATCATGAAGTAGAAATAATAGACTTAGATGAGGATGATACAAACATATCCCTCAGATGATTTGCCCACAAAACCTGAAGTCAGAGAAAAGTTTGTTACGAAAAAATTTTCTTGTACATAAAGAAGAGAATGAGTGGTTAGTCTGGTTTGGATGAGTTTATATGTAATGTATCTATATAAAGTAGTACACTAGCAGAACTAAGATACATGGATATGGGTATATGATACAGTGACTCACGGTGTCATATATATGAATTATTCGTATTATTGAATCATATGTGTGGTTGGTCTGTGTGGTTTGGATGAGTTTGTATGTATTGAATCTATTAAATTTTTCTACAAGTAATGTGCAATAAATCTAAGTTAGGTGATGAGTGTTATGTGGGTAACATTTCAAATTACGCAGACATAATATTGGAAACATCAACATATCTAAGGTTTTTCCTACATTATAAAGTAGAGGACATTGTCCAACCAAAGCACAAGAATCATATGTAGCAACAAAGAACAGCAGGGAAAAAATGAGCAAGTGATTTTATATACACTTAGCCAATCCATTGAAAACATTGCAACATACTGACATAGCAATGTAATATATTACCAGTTTCATGTCACGCATGGTGGAAGGGAGTATTATCTTGAACAAATATGAGTTTCTACACCTCAATGGTGATGGTCCCAGTTGGGCCCTACTCTACTCCAGTGAGTCCTTGCTTTAGGAGCCATATGGTTTTTTTTGTGAAGGAGTGGTTGGTCTGTGTGGTTTGGATGAGTTTGTATGTAGCAACAAAGAACAGTAGGGAAAAAAATGAGAAATTGATTTCATATAAACTTAGCGAAAACTAATGAAAAGTTAATCTTTAGATTTACAAAAGTTGAACGTACATAATCATCATTTGTTAGACATTAACAACAACATTTTGTATTGCACAGAATATGTAGATATTAACAACGTCCAATGTTCGTAGGTAGAAATTTTTGGAAATCATCATTGCTTGAATCTGAGAAGTCTGAAATATCTCTTTCATCATCTAATGCAGTAATTTCATTAATAGACTTCATGGCTTGCTTTTGCGCCTTCCCCTTTAGATGCTTCCTAACTTTTTGGATTGTGTGAAAACAGTCTAGTCGCCTTTGCATTTGATTGTTCTCTTGTTCAAGACGAGCAAGTATGTTGGCAAGTTCATTTCTAGGTAACTTGGCTGAGCGTGCCTTAGGAACTCGTAACCCGTGCCATTGACAATACACCTCAAACTCACACCTATTCTCGTATAGGGCTGACCATGGCGGTTTTGCTATGATGAACTCTATTGCAGTGGTATCTGTACTTAGTTTTGTAGGTTTGCCGACCATGATGTGCCTGACGCTTCCAAGACTCTTGTACATGTATATTGGCATATTAACCAAATCTCTCTTCTTTCCAACCCATTTCCCTCTATAGTGGTTTGTGTATGTCTATAGTTGTTGATTTGCTGGAACTTTTGATGATCCACATGTTGAAGTAGATCCAAACTTGTTTCGCATTTTACAACTTGACGCTGAGGCGTTGCAACTCATAGCTTAGTCAATCTACGAAGTTAGTGGGGTAGAAAGAAGATCATTATTGTGGTGCATTTATAACCTCATTTCGTAGTCCAAGCATTACAATCCAAAGTTATTAGGGCTTGTCATGTCAATACAGGTTGGAAAAACACTATATGAATAGGGTCATAAATGTTCCCAATGTCATGTGTCTAGATTCATGTGGGGACCACACTAATTTAAATATGAAATTGGTGTTTAATTTTCCTCCATCTGTCTAAATTTAACTGGGATCAGTTGTAATTATGCTCACTTTCATATAGAAGTTAGGTGAAAGTTAGTTGTGCTCCTTTTTTTTTTCTTTTCCCACACCCGCGTATTTTCAGGTTCACCTCCCCTTCTACAATAATCAAAACCCAAAATCGTTCCTCTCCTACTTAGCTAACGGTGCATGTTCCCAGTTACCACATCGATTCAGGCACCTTAACATATAGCTCCCCTCTTCTTCAATGAATGCTATGGAATTTCAAAAGAATCTCTCGGCATTAATGATGCATGTCTTTGGGTATTTCTGTATCTTACATAGGAAGAGGTTCTCCATCTATTTCGATTTTACTTTTCTTTACAAGTTTAATGGTCCAGGTTTATGCTTTGCAAAACGAATTCCAACCATTCCTAGGGTTTGATTACTCCTTTCTTTCATCTACCTATACTTTCGTTCCTTTTTGTCAAAAAAATTTATTGTTTAATTATATAATTTTTTTGTTTTCCTATGATTGATGTTGCATGTTTATTTTCCGTTTCATAACAAGTTGCAAGGAAACTCACAATTTTAATGGTCTTGGTTTATGCTTCCTAAGGTTTGATTACTTCTTTCTTTCATCTGCCTATACTTTATGTGAAAAATTTATATTGTTTAATCATATAATTTTTTTTTGTTTTCCTATCACTGATGTTGCATGTTTATTTTCTATTTCATAGGAAGTTGCAAGGAAACTTAGAATTTTAATGGTCCTGGTTTACGCTATGCAAAACGAATTCCAACCATTCCTAAGATTTGATTACTCCTTTCTTTCATCTGCCTATGCTTTCCTTCCTTTTTGTGAAGAATGTTTATTCTTTAATGGCAAAAATGCACTTTTGGTCCCTACATTTTGGGCCTATTCTCAATTTGGTCCCTAAATTGACTTAGCTCCTAGGTCAGTCCTTGATTTTCAAAAATCGTTTTTAAAATAGTTTCTACCGGCAACCCAGTGACAGAAAATGTTGAGGTGGCAAACGGAAGTGCCAGATGGCATGTTAGATCTGACGTGGCTAATAAAATAACATTAATAAATACCACGTTAGCATCCATGTCAGCATTTTAATGACAAGTCAGCATTTTAATTAATAAAAAAATAAAAATAATTTTAAAAATATTAAACTGAAAAAATTCAAAATCAAAAACAAAAAAAGAAAAAACTTTTTCAGAAGAACATTGTTATTCTTCTTCCCCAGGACATGAACTTCATATGCTTCATGGTCTTCCCCAAATCAAACCCAATAAATCCAAGAAATCAAACCCATAAACATCCAGTAAATCAAACCCATAAACATCTAGTAAATCAAACCCATGGCTTATAATTTCTCTTCTCCACACAAAACCTCTCTTCTCTTCGACCCTCACTCTCTCTCTCTCTCTAGCTCTCATGCACTCTGACTCTTCTTTCTCTCTCTACCCTTCTCTCACTCCCGTGACTTGCGATTGTTCCTGGTGGTTTTGTGGTTGTGCTCCGACGATTTGTGGGTTTGATTTTGTGGTTGTGCTCCGGCGGGTCGTGGGTCTAATTTCGTGGGTTTTTGTTGGCTATGATATGGGTTTGAACTTTGTGGTGGTTAGATTTGTGGGTGAGGATGTGCTCGATGGTGTCGCTGTCGGTTTGGCCACGGGTCGTGGGTGACTGTGTTTCGATGGTTCCGATCGGTTTGTGGGTTTGACTGGTTCATGGTTCGTGGGTTTTTTTTTTTTTTTGCCATGGATCGTGGCTGATTTAGTCGTGGGTCGTGGTTGATTTGGTTCATGGGTTTTTTTTGGCTGTGGGTTGTGGTTCGTGGGTTTTTTTTGTTTGCTGTGGTTGGTGGTTACAGATTGAGAAGTGGTGGAAGAGGAAGGTTGTTAGGTTGTGGCTGCTGTGGTTTGTGGTTGTGGCTGGTGGGGCAACGGTGGAGGTGATTCCGTTGAAACAAGATGACCCAAACAAAACGCCAACACCGATGGAGCTTCGGTCAATCACGGATCCAAACGAAACCCATATTTAAACTGAAAAAGCTATGGAGATTCGGGCATGGGTCTTTGTTGAATTTTTTGTGTTTTTTTTTTTTTTTTTTGTGTTTGTTTCCCAAGAAAATTTCTAGGTTTGGGTTTGTTGGAGAATAGTTAGTTTTTTTTTTTTTTTTTTTGTTGAGTTTATGGGTTTGATTTGCTGTAGAATTTGGTGTTGATTGTGTTAGAATTTGTTGAGTTTGATTGTGTTAGTTATGTTAGGGAAGAACATGTTCTTATGTTCTTCCAAAAAAACAATGAAAAGCAATTAAAAAAATACAAATTTAATTATTTAATTTAATGAGATTTAAGGTTTTGTTTATTTTATTTTTAAATTTTCTGAAAAAGTTTTTTCTTTTTTTGTTTTTGATTTTGAATTTTTTCAGTTTAATATTTTTAAAATTATTTTTATTTTTTTATTAATTAAAATGCTGACTTGTCATTAAAATGCTGACATGGATGCTAACGTGGTATTTATTAATATTATTTTATTAGCCACATCAGATCTAACATGCCACCTGGCACTTCCGTTTGCCACCTTAGCATTTTCTGTCACTGGGTTGACGGTAGGGACTATTTTAAAAACGATTTTTGAAAATCAGGGACTGACCTAGGAGCTAAATCAATTTAGGGATCAAATTGAGAATAGGCCCAAAATGTAGGGACCAAAAGTGCATTTTCGCCTTCTTTAATTATATAATTTTTTTTTCTTTCCTATGATTTATGTTGCATGTTGCATGTTTATTTTCTGTTTCAAAACAAGTTGCAAGGAAACTAGGGAATTGTTTGAATTGAAAATGAGAGTTCTGATAATGCATTA
This sequence comes from Quercus gilva, assembly GCA_023621385.1. NCBI lineage: Eukaryota > Viridiplantae > Streptophyta > Magnoliopsida > Fagales > Fagaceae > Quercus > Quercus gilva. Next base: position 8,228,625 of record CM042481.1, on the reverse strand, counting down.
ATATTTCTGTGATATATTTCAAAAAACTTGTTTATATTGCACACATAGGGCTGTCTCCCCATGCTTTAGAAATCGAATTTCGAAACACATTTGGTTCTATTTCTTCTTCTTCCCCTGATTGCGTAATAGTATATTCTATTTTAGCATAAAAATTTGTTGATAACTTATATGATAAAGTGTCTTTAAACAACTTATTGTCTTAACAAAGGTCATCTATGTCTTTACAGTTTATGTACTTATTTGGTGTTCTTTTTTCCCCTATAGGAGATTGTCATAAAATTGGGAAACTCTGTTGCCAACGAATTGAGGCTTTTTAACTACTTATTTCCTTACCAAAGGTCAGCTCTTTTTTATTGTTTATGTTGTTATTATTATTGGTCAATTATTTGATAGACTATAGATATTCTATTTATTACAGCTTTTAATGTTTTCATTTTATCGGTAGTCACAATTGTACCAAAACTTTCTATTATCCCATCAATCTATTTTCAAATCATTAAAAAATATGACAAGTAGTTAGCTGTGATTTTCCATAATACTTGCTTATTTTGTTAACAAAGGTCAGTTTTTTTTCCCCTGTTTATGTTGTGATTACAAAAGTATGGTTAGTATTTAACCCTGATAATGTATAAATAATTGCTTATATTCTTGAAAAAGGTTAGCTACTTTTTTACTGATAGTGTTGTTATTATTACTAGTAAATTATATGACTTCTTGTTAATATGCTTTTTGTTAGAGCTTTTAACATTTTTGTTTTTATGGTACTCACAAACTACCAGAACTTTGTATTTTCCTAGCTAATAAATTTTCAAGTAATTAAAAAATATGGTGAGTGGTTAGCGGTAATGTTGTGTTAGTGGTTCAATAATACAAGTATATTATTTGAGATAGTTATGGATGAAGCATGAGCTAGAAGGTCAAAAAGGCATTTGATTTTAAATAAAAAAAAGAGCTATCCGAACTCAAGTAGAGATGTGTTGTAGAAGTGAAGTGGATCCTTGCAACCTATTTGATGTTCCTATTTCGTATGGTCCTGGTACCTTTGCCCTTCAATGTAAAACTATCAATGGAAATCTATTTGAGGTACCTAAAGAAGTATGGTTCTGGTATCTGTACCTTTGAATGTCATTATAAAAATGGTGCTACTAAGAGATTGAAATCAGGAAAAATAGTGGGAATTATCAACAAACAATTAGTGAAGGCTCCTATTATTGGATGTGATTTTCATTTTGGTAACGTGGAAAATACGCTGGTGCTATCTCAATTGAATGATGAAATCCTCCAAAGATGTGACAAAGAAGTTATAGATGACAGCTTATTAGATGTTCCTATGGATGTGATGGTAGAAGAGGTGGCAATTGATTTTATTCCAAATAGTGCGAATGCTATCTTTGGGAGCACTTCACATGAATCCAATACTATATCAGGTTAGCCTTTTGTTATACTAATAATGTGCAATGGCTGTATGGAATCTATCTTTGCACTACTAATAATGGTAAATTCAGCAGATGATCTTCGTAATGAGCACTTGATCCACGTGATAAGCCCCGCCGAAGTTGCTGCCCCTATAGGTAATGAATGGAATAGAACTTATTTTTTTCCTAAATTTTTTTTTTTTTTTTGGTGCACATGCCTTTTAAAACTATATGTATCGACATCCAGATTAAAATGCATGCATATGAATGTTTGAAAAAACACCTGAAATCCAGTTTGTTTTCCATTACTCCATCAGTAAACCCAACTACCTAAGTAGCTTAAATAAATAAATAGCTGACTGTTTTCTTTCTCTTACCCGCTAGCATTAAAATCAACAATAAGACTCTGTCCATTAACCCCTCTTTGTTGTAAGGTACCAATTACCTCTTCACCTCTTCATTGTTTTTGTTAATAACACTTTTATCTTCTTTTCCCTTACCAAAGATAAATGAGTTTCATACTTCTATTCATGGTTTCACAAACAAAACCAGGTCAGCCCTCTGATTAGCCGGCTTTCTTAAAAACATTGAATCTTGTGGCAATACCTCTTTGACTCTGTTTTTGTCTCTCTTTCTGTTTGTAATTTGCTTCAATCACATACTTAAAGTAAGAATCTAACTAGAGCTTCATTTTGTTCTGGACTCTTTATATTTAAATAAAACCTGTGAAAGAAAATATTTATGCTCTTTTTAAAAATTGCTTTTTCTCACTATATGTATCGACACCCAAATTAAAATACATCCATATTAATGTTTGAAAAAAAAATCGAAATCCAGTCTATTTTGAATTAGCAATTGTTCAGATTTATCTATTTAATTGTAGAGCTAAACAAGTTGGTTCCAATAGCTACCAATTATATATTTGACATTCTAACTAAAACTTGATTTTGTTCTAGATTCTTTACATTTAAATAAAGCCTGCTAAAGAAGTTATTTATGCTCTTTTTAAAAATTACTTCCTCTCATTAGTTGGTAATTAGTTTAGTTGTGCTCATTGTTGGTTCTGCACCGTTTTCTTTTAACTGGCCTCCTTGTCATGCCACATCTCTTGATTGATAGATTTAGTTGTGCTCATTGTTTTTTGAATTACTGTTTTCTTGAGTCTCTCATATAGGTTTTCAATGCATGATGTCTAAATCATTGTAGGCAAATATTTCAGGTTGCAATTGTTGTTGGTGGGGGAAATATCACCTCACAAGTAAGACCAAAAAACCCTTTCAAAGTGACAGAATTTTCAAAACTGCTCGTGGGGAAACTTCTTTCTATTTTTTTATTCTCCAATTAATTGCAAAAAAAATTATTTGTCCCATGAAAGAAAAAGATTTTGATTTTCGTCTTTCCATGGTCCAAAACTTTTCAGTTTAACTCTGTCTATTTTTATATCAAATTGCTCAAGAAGAGTTAATATTAGTATATATTCTAAAACCTTTACCATAAAAGAGTTTCTAGAAAATTTTTCATTATAGATAATTTATTTGAAAACTTGATTTAATTTAAAAAAGAAAAAAGAAAACACTCTATGACCAGATCTAAAGGTTAGGTTGGGAGATAGATAATTTTTTTCCAATAATTTTAGTATCTTTTGGTATTTTTTTCACCATTCATCTGCTGATTACATTGGGTAAATCCTTTATCTGAATTGATCGAATATGCACATATTAATCCTTTTAGTTGTAAACATAACATCTATTTTCATGGTTAATTGGTTAATGTAACTTTATGAATCTATGAATTTGTTACTGCTACTGGGCTCTTTTATTATTTGCAAAGAAAATATTGTCTTTTATTTTTTGGCTACACAAAATAAGCTTTAGGATATGGTTTATCAACTCATTTTTGGAGTTATTTGGTAATACGCACATTGTCTTTTTTCCTTTTATTTTTTCTTTTATAAGTACACACGTTGTCTATAGGCCAAAAATTGTTAGAGCAATAGTTTATAAAATCAGCTTCACTCTAAGGCAGCAAGCGCCAAAGCCAAACGTATAATAATACATATACCCATTTGATTATAATTAACCATAGCAGTTTGCTCTAGGCTTATCACTTCTTTGACATGATGAATTGGGTTGATGGGTTTGCAACCCGAAATGAATTTTAATGTTATGACATTTGTACTACCATTAACTGTATTAACTGTAACAATAGTGTCTAATATGTTCTCCAATACCCTGGAATCAGAGATCAAAAGCTGTTATATAGTTGATCAAGTAAACCTAAAAAGTTTGTGTCACTAGTTAAAAAGTTAAGTTATTGAATAGATCAACATAAGGTTCAATTAAGACTCAATGTTTTACATTTATTTTCGTTTTGGTTGATTCATTGAACTGGTTTGTCTTACATTCTTGGGATCCGAATGGTTGCCCACTTTCTAATACTGTGAATTGTTAGGGGACTGAAATAGGAGTTCAATGGACCTGATTAATGGGTTATGTTAATTGTAAAGTGTTAATATTAACGGATAGAAACAATTAATTTCATTAAGAACCAATTGCAATACAAAATTTTGTATGAATTTAACCATTTCACCATCAAATTCATGTATAATCATTTCAAAATTCGTAAACACATTATTATTATGTATTGTTATTTAGTATGATACTATGAACCTTAACAAATCATTTTATTATAAATAGTAACTGAAATGTTATAGCACTATTTCAAAAAAAAAAAAAAAGAAACAAAAAAAAAAAACAAAAAATTAATACTTTCGAAAATCTTCATACTGACATATTGGTTGAAATCTTTTCGAAAGTAGGCAAAGATTCGGCAACACTCTTGGGAAACATTAAGTTAAGGTATAAAAAACTATTTTCTCAATTTGTATTTACTTACTTATTTCCCTCTATATAAATTATTCGGTCTATTAATTTAATTTTTTTCATTTTTCTTAATTAGTTGCAAACGCTTCAATAAGTTAACAGAAAGCAAACTAGTTCTCCAACAAATTCAACTGACTCCATATTTCACTCACCCAGCTCTACTACATGACAAAGAAAAAACCCTAATTTTTCAGTGTTATGAGGCAGAAAATCCGGATGCGCTACTGATAATGAGAAGCTGGGAATACTTTTTGAATGAAGAAGTCGGTGGAGGAAAAAATTTATTTGAAAAAACTCTTCCATGTGGCAATTTTTTTTTAGGTGGCAATTTTATTGCAGCTTATATACATGGAATCATGCTACTTTGTGAGTTTTATTTATTTATTTTGAGAATCAATGATCTGCATTAAGTGTGAACATGGTGACATCGTTTTCAACATAATATGATAACTATTGAAGACCTTTCCCTAAAAACAATATTATTGAAGACTATCCAAAATGACCTATCATCTGTTTCTCAAAAAAAATTGACCTGTCGTCTTTTTCCTAATAAATGTGAAGCACTACTTCAAAAGAAGCCATGTGACAGCTATAATTCAGAAAATAAACAACAAAAAGGGAGATTCTTTTTTTTTTGAGAAAAACAAAAAGGTAGATTCTTCAGTCCACGGTGACGATTTATTTGGAAAAAATAAAATTACACTCGTCTCCCTTGATTTTATAATATGACCCTCCCCTTAAAATATAGGCCAACTACAAATTACAATTTTATGAAATGGTACTTTCTCAACTTACAAACGAAAGAGCAGTGTTACGAGTTTTTTCTTTTTTATTTATAAAAAATAATGATCTAGGTTTTATTTATTTATTTTGAGAATCAATGATCTGCGCTAAGTGTGAACATGGTAACATCTGTTTCAACATAATATGATAACTACTGAAGACCTTTCCCTAAAAACAATATTATTAAAGACTATCCATAAGGACCTATCATCTGTTTCTCAAAAAAATTGACCTGTCATCTTTTCCCTAATAAATGTGAAGCACTACTTCAAAAGAAGCCATGTGATAGCTATAATTCAGAAAATAAACAACAAAATGGGAGATTCTTCAGTCTACGGTGACGATTTATTTGGAAAAAAAAAAATTACACTCATCTCCCTTGATTTTATAATATGACCCTCCCCTTAAAATATAGGTCAACTACAAATTACAATTTTATGAAATGGTACTTTCTCAACTTACAAACGAAAGAGAAGTGTTACGAGTTTTTTCTTTTTTATTTATAAAAATTAATGATCTAGGTTTTATTTATTTATTATGAGAATCAATGATCTGCGTTAATTGTCAACATGGTGACATCTTTTTCAACATAATATGATAACTGTTGAAGACCTTTCTCTAAAAACAATATTATTAAAGACTATCCATAATGACCGATCATCTGTTTCTCAAAAAAAATGACCTGTCATCTTTTTCCTAATAAATGTGAAGCACTACTTCAAAAGTAGCCATGTGACAGCTATAATTTAAAAAATAAACAACAAAATGGGCGATTCTTCAGTCCACGGTGACGATTTATTTGGACAAATAAAATTACACTCATCTCCCTTGATTTTATAATATGACCCTCCCCTTAAAATATAGGTCAACTGCAAATTACAATTTTATGAAATGGTACTTTCTCAACTTACAAACGAAAGAGAAGTGTTACGAGTTTTTTCTTTTTTATTTATAAAAAATAATGATCTGGGTTTTGTTTATTTATTTTGAGAATCAATGATCTGCGTTTTTTTTGAGGGGGACATCTTTTTCAACATAATATGGTAACTATTGAAGACCTTTCCCTAAAACCATTATTATTGAAGACTATCCAAAATGACCTATCATCTGTTTCTAAAAAAAAAAAAAGACCTGTCATCTTTTTCCTAATAAATGTGAAGCACTACTTCAAAAGCAGGCCGGCTCAATAATTTTGAGGGCTTTAAGTGAAAATTTTAAATATGATTTTTTTATATTTAAATATTCATCAAATAATATATATATATATATATATATTGAATTTTTTATTTAAATTTTTTTTTTTTTTTGCTTGTTGAGATGTAAAATTACACTTTTAATTATTAATTGATATAATAATTTATAATAATAGATAATGTGAGAAATCATGTTAAAAAAAAAAAAAATTTGAGAAACCGTGTTGTCTTGTTGTAACTGTGGGCTGCACTGCACAGTTGCGCACTGTGCAGCCTGTGCTGCTGTGTGCCTGTGCAGTCCAGCCTGTAGTTCTATTCCAATCATCATATGGCTAAGTTTTTTTTTTTTTTTTTTTTTTGAGAAATCATCTTATGGCTAATAATCTGTTTGGATACAGCTGAAAATTAAAAATTGAAAATTGAAAAACACTGTAGAAAATAATTTTTAAATATGTAAATAGTACCGTGGGACTCATTTTTAATTAAAAAATTGTTAAAAAGTGAAATTTGTAGATTTATAAACAGTAAAATTTGTGTGGAAAACAGTGATAAACAGTAACAAAAAGTGGAGTGAAACGTGTGAGAGAAAAAAAAAAAAAAATTCCGGAAACGCAAAACGTGTTCGAGAAGTGCAAACGCACTACCCAAACGCACACTAAGTTCTAAAGCAAAAAACGTGTCCTATCAAACATGTCCCATGATGGGACTCCCATCAAATAATTGTGCAATAAAATAAACTAAGTTAAATAATAGAAGACTCTGAAAGACGGAGAGAGCTCAAAGAGGAAGAAGATTAACTTTGGTAGATTGGTATGCTTCTCCTTTTCAATTTTGAAATTGCTGTGAATTGAAGGACAAAGAAAATTTTCAAGCTAACTGACTGAGTTTATGGAAAAATATCAAGAATCAAGATGAAGATGAAGAAAAGAAAGGTAAGAATATAGATGGAGGCAGAGAGATAGAGAGATGAGAGATTTTTTTTTTTTTTTTGAAATTTATAATCTCTATTTTAGCATATTTCAATACAATAACGTTGTATTATTAATGAATTTGTTTGGTATTAATTTTGATTTTAGCATATTTCAATAATGAGTTAATAAATTTGTCTTCTAATATTTAATTTTGTTAGCTAAAGTTTGACTATTTTTTTTCCTTTTTAATTTTTTACATTTTAAGATACAATGAGGTATTTTTAATGTATTTTATTGACCAATAAAAGTTCTTAAAATTTTTTTAATTAAAAAAAATATAAATATATTATATATATAAAATTTTTTTTTTTTTACAAGTGGAGACTTTTTTTTTTAAATTTTAATTTAATGATCAAGGTTTTATTTATTTATTTTGAGAATCAATGATCTGCGTTAAGTGTCAACATGGTGACATCTTTTTCAACATAATATGATAACTATTGAAGACCTTTCCCTAAAAACAATATTATTAAAGACTATCCATAATGACCTAGCATCTGTTTCTCAAAAAAAATGACCTGTCATCTTTTTCCTGATACATGTGAAGCACTACTTCAAAAGAAGCCATGTGACAGCCATAATTCAGAAAATAGACAACAAAAAGGGAGATTCTTCAGTCCACGGTGACGATTTATTTGGAAAAATAAAATTACACTCATCTCCCTTAATTTTATAATATGACCCTCCCCTTAAAATATAGGTCAACTGCAAATTATAATTTTACGAAATGGTACTTTCTCACCTTACAAACGAAAGAGAAGTGTTACGAGTTTTTAATCAGAAACTATTTTCTTACTTACTAGTAATAGTAAGTAACAGCATATCACCTATAATTTATTATGGAAGTATTATGAAAATGTTGTAGATATAGCATTTCTCTAAAAGAAATGATACATTTTTCTTGGTAACACATAAGTTAATGCTTTGACTTTAGACTTTAGAGGGTGTAGTTGAGCTGCAGAGATGTCAAAAAACTAAAATAAAAGAAAAGTTAACGGATGCCTAAGGAGTAAGGACATTATTTTAGAAAATATTATTAGAAATTTTTTATGGAAAATGAACAAGAAAAAAAAAAAAAAAAACTAAAATGGCCCATTAAAAAGGAATAATTTTTTTTTGATAGTTTTCTATATCTCTCATAAGTGATATCAAAACTTTCCTAAAATGATCAATTAACAAATGCCCTAAAAAGCCCTGTTAACTGGACCTATAAAACAAAAATAATATTTCCTAATATATTTCCCCATCTAACCCTAGAGACCGCAGAAGAAATATAAACCCATAATCCTACATGCTAATGGAAAAACTTAAAGTCCCTTTTCTTTAAACTGTCATGATCGGAGAGCCATCAAAAAATGACAAATTTCGCCCAAAAAGTTTCTCTAACTACCAAATTACCATAAACCAAACATTTTTGACAAATCCAAGAATCTAGAAGGGTTGGTTGGCCACTTGGCCTCCCTTGCCCTTAACCCAGCCTTCTCTTACCCTCCCTTTGTTGTTGTATTTGCTTTCAAAAAACTCGACGAAAATTCTAAAAGGTTCATATTTTTTACCCAATCCTTTACATCTTTAATCCAATTAAACGTTACCCAGCAAGTAATTAAGTCTATTATTTCTATATTTGAGGTCAATTTTGCTTAAATCCTATTGTTTGGTTGAAATTAGGGAAATCTTAAAGTTAGGGTTAGATTTAGCATTTAAGACATGTTTTAGGAAAATTTATGTTCATTTATGTTTTCCTTCAATTTATCAATAGATCATGAAATTGAGGACACATATTGAAGACTTAAACCACCCTAAGTGTTCAAAATAGTGGTTGGTAATTAGGGATGACAATTTTGCCATGCCCCTCTTGACCCACGCCTCCCTACTTTTAGCCATTTAATAGCTACTAGTGGCAGTGGTCATGCCCCCATTTATTAAAAAAAAAAGTTAATTAAAAGGAAGAAAAATACAGAAGGCAAAAACATCTACAACTACACGTCTACACTACTAAGAGTCTGAATTAGTAAGGATGGGGTGTAATGTCTATGTTTTACATCATCAAGAGATTGCCATATCAGCATTTTACTTAAAATTCAATACATCCTGCCATATCTAATAACATCTCAATAAACTCCCAATTTGGTTGGATTTATATATGGGTATTAGAATTGATTGGGTATGGTTGTGTTTATTCTTAAATATGTGATAAATGTTTAACCCTAAGTTAAATACTAAGTAGTAGAGGAAAAAAAATACAAAAGGCAAAAGTATTTACAACTACACATTTATACTACTAAACGTTTAACACTAAGTTAAATACTAAGTAGTAGAGGAAAAAAAATACAAAAGGCAAAATCATTTATAACTACACGTCTACACTACCAAACGTCTAACACTAAGTTAAATCCTAAGTAGTAGAGTTAAATACTAGGACTAAGTTACTAACACTAAGTCTAACAAGCACAAAACAAAACTAACGTAAAAGAAAAAGAAAAAGTTCAAAAGTTCATATTATTAGTGAACTTTGAATCTGAAGTGTGTAAACTTAAAATATATACTTTTTGTGCTCCTTAGAATCTATCTCTCTCTCAAGGTGTAAATTTGTAATTATAAGCATTACGCCCATGAGTTATTAACAAGAAAGATTTTGTCATTATGAGTGTAAGAATTTTAGTCATGCCTAAAACTATCAGAATTGGAAGGATATGGAAAGTTTTATATTTTTTGATTTGTCTGTTTTTTTCCCTTCACATGTATAATAGTAACACCAATAGTCTAATAATAGTAGGTGCCCACTTAATGAAAAAAAACAAAGAGTATTATGTACAATTCGTTCCTTGATTGATTTGATTCATTCTCTCTAAAAATTTGGCATTTTAAAATTTTTTTTTTCATAAGAAAATATGGGTAGACTCGAACCCGCCCGCAACCCAATTGGCTCGACCCATTTTCAACTCGATTAAAACGGCTTGTTTTTGAACTTGGCCTGTTTGACCCACAACCCAATTAACTCGACTCGAACTTGACCCGACCTGACCGTTTGCCATGTCTGCTTTGCTCCACACGAGTTTTTCCCACCATACAAAGATGGTAGGGCAGGAATGGGACGAGATTTCAGCCCTGTACCACAGGGCGGGGCGGGGATGAGTTTAGACTTTTTAGACTTACCCCACCTCGCCTTATGTTGATAATGATTACAATTATAAATTTTTCATAGCCTAAAACCCTACTATTTGAAAAACATATTAATTTTAGCTTATTTTATCCTACCCAACATGGCTCTCTGTCTCTCTCTTATCTCTTGTGCATCACTAACCTTTGATTTTTTTTACATTTTCTTTTGTCTTTATTAGAAACAAATTTGTATACTATTGAACCATGATGGAAGAAAGTGGAAAATATTTTTGAAGAACTAGGTAATTTTTATTTTGTTATGTATTAGGAGTTTGGATTATTTTGTTATGTGTTATACTATGAGATTTTTCTTTTTGTTGTGATACTATCTTGTTAAACATTTGGATAATATTATTCAATCTTTGCTAAAAATTAGTTTGATTTGACGGGATAAATTTAGTTGTAATTTCAAGTAATTTTTTATTAATGAAATAGGTTTTATTTTTTTTAAAAAAATTGTAATAGTTGCGAGGGAAATTAACAAGAAGTAGAATTTTACGGAATGGGGCCGGACTTCGCAGGGCCCCAAGGGGCGGGATGGAACAAGAAACGTTTCCCTATCATGCAGGGTAAGGCAGGGATGGGGCAAGACAAACCATGTGGGGCGGGGATGAAGACCCTATCCTTCGGCCCTGCCCCACCCCATTGCCATCCCTAGGTTGGTTAACAAATATTAGAGATCTTGCATATTAAGAGTAAATTAATGGTCTATTTTAAGCCCAAATTAATAATTTTTTATTCCAGCTATCAATCCATTAAATTTGTTGCTCAATAATGTAATTATAAGTCCCAATTAAAGATATATACTGTCAATTTAATTAAATTTTGGATTGAGTGAAAATAGTTATCAAAGGCTGGTTTCTAAGTAAAGGTTTATTACAGAAATTAGGGTTTTCAATTCAGTAAGGGCTTAATCAAATTGGATGACATAATATGTAATTTAGATATTGAATTAGGGTTTAGTGACACCAATGGGGTGAAAAAAAATAGATTTGGGATTGATCAAAGATTTAGAATCATAAAGATTAAGACTTATGCCACATTTGAAGTTTTTGATGTTCTTAATGCTTTCATGTCAAATTGAACATGTAATTATCAAATTAAGATACCTAATTGCAGTTTTGAGCATCTAATTGGGTGGGATTCTGAGATGGCCAAGGGTTAGGATTAATATGAATTTATCTTAGGTTTTATTTAATAATTTTACTAACTTTTTTTAAAAATTTTTTTATATATATATATATATATATATATTTTATTTTAAATAATAATTGAGGGTCTTACTAGGAGGAATGGATAAAATGAATATTTAGAATTTCAGGGTTAATAGTATTTATCATTGTTTTAAAAATCAGAATGGACTGGCCATCAAGAACCAAACCTAATACCAATCTAGAAAAACTGGGAAAAACCGGTCAAGAGAACCGGGTTAAACCGAGAACCGGTCCCTTTATTGGTTCTTTGACCGGTTTGATTTTTAAAACCATGGTACTTATTGTTTAAAGTGATAGCCTAGGTGTGGAATTATTTATGTCCTCGTTTGAAATCATTATCTTTCTCTGACTTAGGCTTCAAGTATCTTGGTGACGAAACTAACGCGAAGTAAACTTTGCTAATTTGCATTGCACATTGAGGTAAATGGGACTTCATACACTACTACCCTTGTTTTCCCATATTCATTGATGAACCCATTTGAATCTTCCTTCTTGATAAATTTTCAAGTTTCTTGAGTGCCCTCAACTCGTTGGTATAAATTTTCTTTACACTTAGTCCCGTTAATGCATGTGAACATTTTTCATCTAACATCTCATTTTTATATTTCTTGAGTTATTTATTTGTGAAACTCATTGGATTATATGCAGTGGCGGAGACTGAGGTCTTTTTCAAGAAGGTCAAGCAAAAAAAAGATAAGGTGCAATGAAAGCTTTCACCTACTGCTTTCTGTTTAGGAATCTCCTATTAATGTTGAGCAACAAGTCAAAATCATAGCACTCTATTTATCTTCATTTCCCTCATTCATATTCCCATTACCCAAGAAAGTGAAAGAAATGGGATATGATTTGAAGAACGGGAGCCTACAAATCCAGCAACAGAGCTAGAGGGCTCTTCGTCATCGTCTTCAGGTCTGGTATGTATTGTTTGCAAAGTATTTGGGATATCTATTTTCCTGCATAGAATTTTGTTTTAGTTTTATCGGTTAGTATGAAAACAGTCTCCTAACGTTCAATGTATACTTTTGGCTAGATTTTGGATGTGGCATGGACTAATCATGTCATAAACTTTCAGATCTAATGGTTTTCTCTCACTTTTAACTAGACTTGGCAGAGGGGTTGGGTCAATCAAGTTCGGATTTAATCGATCCGAGTTTGGTTTGGAATGAGTTCAGGTTAAGAATAGGTTGTCCTAAACAGGTTACTAAACCTATGTTCCCAACCCGGTCTTTTACTGATTAGGTCAACTTATTATGAACCTTTTTTTTACATGAAAAATAATAATATTAAAAAAAACATAATCAAGTTGTTTTGTTTTCCTTTAGATATAAATAATAGAATAAATAAATAAAGACTAGGGATGGAACCAGGATTCGAACCTGGGGGGGAGCAAAGCTTAAAACAATTTTTTTTTTTTTTTGAAAATAAAAACTAACACTTATTTCATATTCAACAAAATACTACATATAAAATAAGTGTTTAGAATTATCAGTTATGACTTCATAATTATTTAAATTTTTTCTTTTGAAAAAATTTAATATTGTAGTGCAAGGTTTTGAAACCCGAACCGTTTAGTGAACCGTAAAAGGGAGAGGTTCAAGGTTTTTGAGGTCGAATTGAGGTTAAATCGGGGTCGAACCGTGATGATGTCATAATTAATTTAATAATTAATAAAAATAAAATAAATGTATTAAATCCATAAATATTAATAAAATTTACTAAAATATTTTTAAAAATTGAAACAAAATTTAAAATAAATTTTATTATTCATTCTTATTATACCTAAATTATATAAATTAATGAATTAACTATAATGTTTTAAAAAAAATCCAAATAAGGGGAGAGATGATGAGATTTATTATTAAAAAAAAAAAAAGACTAAAGTAAAAAACTCAAATATAATTTTTTTTTTTGAGAGAAATGTAGAAATATATATAGCATGATAAAAGTTTACAGGTGTGCTCAAACAAATAGACATGCTTAGTGCCACCTCGGCTAAGTGTAGCCAACCCGAGTATGTTCTAGTGTTGAGCATAAAACAATGCCACACGTAAAAATAAAAATATAGACTTTTATTAGGAAATAAATTAGTATAGTGGGGATTTAACTATTTGCATTTTGCAAAATAGGAACCAGAAGGTTCCTTTTCAAATTTAAATTCACTCATCCATTCTGACTCCGCCCACGTGATTTCTAATTTATCTATTCCCAATGCTTTTTTACTTTTACTTTGTGAAGCTTTATTTCCTTTTTACACGGTTATCTAGCAAAGCCTTCCAGTTCAGTACTCCTACGGTCCTCCCATCTTCTTCCTCCTCACGAGTCATGTCTGCAACTGCTCTCATCTATTTTTTTTTAATCTCATCAGGCCATCAATCGGTGCTCCTTAAATTTCTTGCTTCATCTTCGGATCTTCTTCATCAGTTTCTCTCTTTCTTTTTATTATTATTTTTTTTTCACTTCAGATCCATGCCAGAGTTTCAGATCGGAAAATCAAATTTCACCGATGTCTTACGGTTGGACCGGCCTACGGTTTGAACGGTTTTTCAGGTTAGACCTCGGTTCAAGCAATTCTCTCATATTTTCTATATGCCCGGTTTTCATGTATAAAAACCGTTTTGATGAATGGTTCATGGTTAATTCGGTCGGACCGTACGGTCCGGTCCGGGTTTAAAAACCATGTTGTAGTGGGCTTACTCATGATCTACAAATTAAAAAAAAAAAAAAAAGTTTCATTCTTTCCATATTTCGTAGTTCTATACACCAACTAAAAAAAATGGACTTCTCAACCAAAAAAAAAAAAAAAAAAAAAAAAATCTGAAACCAAAATAATCACAAACGACAAGCACAAGTTTATATATATTACTAATATTAGCCACATCACACAAAGTGACAAAGACAACAAGTTCATGTATATAATACTAATATTAGCCACATCACACAAAGTGACAAGACAAAAATTTTGATAAAACCAAAACAATCAGACCAAAGACTTTGGTAAATTGGTCTTACAAAAAAGTCACTTACAGTTAGTAGTACTCACAAATGACAAAACAATGACTACCAAACTACTCTCACAAATTCACTATCACAATTCAGTACTCCTATTGTCCTAGTGGTCCCACTTTATTTTTTTTATAGATAAAACCAAAACCAAAAAAAAAAAAAAAAAAAAGTTACAAACACTGAAACCGGTCCACACAATCACAAAAAGCCACAAACAATTACACAGTATACAAAGCACAAACACAAACTAGTCTACGGTCTATACATGACAAAACACACCAGTCCATAAAAAGCCATAACTCACAAATACAACAGTCAACACAGTCACCACAGTTCATAAAAAAACACAGAGGGCAGAGGGTTAACCGACTAAGGTAGAGCAATAGCAGCAACAGTCCTTGTCTGGATCTAATCTGAGGAAAAGAACAGTAGCAGCAGCAGTGATGGATGCGTTGATGAGGCAGAGCAGCAGCAGCAAGCCAGCAACAGTCCGGATCTGATCTGAGGAAAAGAATAGCAGCAGCAGCAGTGATGGAGGTGTAATAGGCGTTGATGAGGTTGAGTGGAGGAAGAGTGAGATTAGGGTAAAAATTTGAGAATTGTAATTTAGGTTTTTAGTCCGTATTTATTTTTTATTTTGTAGTTTTTAGTTTGTAACTTTGTCGATTATTTTTTACTTATTTATTTTTTTGTATGAGAGTTTGTCGACTATTTTTCAGATTGCATTTGTATACCTTCTTTTTTTTTTCTTTTTTTTTTTTTTTAAATAATTTGGGGGGAGGGGGGGCGGGGGCTATTAGGACGAAAATTTAATATATTAGCTTTTTTTTGGGGGGGGGGGGCCTGCCGTACTGCAGGTCCAGCCCTGACAAAGACACTAAAAAATATATGTTAATAAAATATAAAAATCTTAAATTTATGCGCTCTAAGTTTAAAGTATATAAATACTTTAGGTTATACCATATAAAGTTGTTCATTAATCTTTTCCTTCACCACGAATAAACAGAAATAAAAATTAGATGCGGACTATATCATGTTATTAACCTTTTTTTTTTTGTTTTTTGATAAGCATCATGTTTTTAACCTTGTCGGATGCACTTGTCTATATATATATATATATATTAATAGGTAAAATTAAGAAAAAATTCAATTAGATTTCAAATTATGATTCAATTAGAATCTAATTTTTTGCTGTGTGTCTCATCTAATTTAAGTTTTTAAATTTTTTTGCCAAGTGAGTTAATTTATTGCAAAAAAATGGATTTCAATTAGAGTTTAATTTTGCGCCACGTGTCTTATTTAATCTTTTTTTTTTTTTTTTTTAAATTTTTGTGCCAAGTAAGTTAATTCAATATAGAAAACAAGGAGTCCAATATTAATAAACCTAGGTAATATATATAACCAGATCTTAGATTAAGTTTGATTAGAATAAAAATTAGATTTTGCCTTTGTTAGCTTTTCATACAAATTAAATTACTCAAATTTTTGCTGTTATTTATTTATTTATTTTTATGAACTAATGAGTATATATTTTTTATACTGTTTTTATTTTGATATTTTGTATGTAAAGAACTTGAATGTAACAAACTATAATTAAGTTAAGCGATCATATGCACTTATCTCCAACCAATTTAGGAGATACTATTGAACCAATTATTTTATTTTATTTTTGTGTTGTATTTAGTAGAATTTCATGAACAGTGATAGTAAATTGATATCGTATATGTAGTGTTCAATAGTGATTTTCAAAATTATGACATAACCAATATCATTAAAATTGTAAGGAAAAATCTTTTTAGTATCTCCAAATATTCTAGTCGAACTAATGTCATATATATATATATATATATATATTTATATAATAGCACTACTACCAATTCATTGTTTATGTGCGTAAACACGAATTACATACTAGTTGTATATAAAATATAAAGAAAGTTAGATTACTCACAGAGATAACTGAATATATAAAGTTTTGTGAATAAATCATAACCTGTTAAGTAAAAAAAAAAAAAAAATGTAAATAATTAATATGAATCCTTGTGACCACGTTTGTGAGAATAGAATCTAGAAGAAAAGAGAGGAAATTATAAATGAAATAAGAATCATAAATGGATCCAGCGGTTAGAAAAGAAAATGTTGTAGGGGAAAATTTTTCACTCCATCACTATGCGGGTGATGCAAGCCTTATAAGAGTGAAAAGAACTAATGAACTCAGATAGAGAAGTAAGGGTACTTCTTTCTTCTTGTTTTTGTTTTTTTCCCAGGTTTGTTAGTGTTACTGCCTCTTTCTTGTTCTTATTTTCGGAGGTATGTTACGTTTTAGGTTTTTTGTTCTCTCTTAACTTTTTTTTTTCCTTAACTTTTTGTTCTCTCTTAACTTTTTTTTCTTATAATTTTTTTTTCCTTAACTTTTATAGTTTTGGTTAATATGTTAACTTTTTCCCCCTCCCCCCCCCCCCTTTTTAGCTTTTTTTTTCTTCATATACTATTTTTTTTTGGGTTAATTACAATGTTGATCCCTATCCTTTACACCATATTTCAATTTGGTCTCTAATCTTTAAATTGTGTCAATTTGGTCCCTAACCTTTTCAAAGTCGTGTCAATTTGATCTCTGCCATTAAATGTTGGATGAAAAATGCTGATGTGGCTAATAGCTCAAATAAAATATTATTTTTTTCCATGTCAACTTACTGCCACGTCATATATAATTAATTTTTTTTAAAAAAATATTGCTCAACACGATCCAAATCCCTAAATCTCATATAGAAAACCCATCTCTGTTACAAGTTATGGCCCACAATCCAAAGCTTCATGTTTTGGTCGAGGGAGAAAGGGTATCACTGACTGTAGTGCTCGACAATGAGGAATGGCAGTGAGGAGCGGTGTTGAGGTTGTTCCGGTTCCTCTACTGGCCTGATGGTATACTCTCTCTATCTCTCATATTTGCCCTGTGTCTCTCTCAATTGAAATGGGTCATTGGTTTGTTCATTTCAAGTAGTGTTTTGGGGCTTGGTTGACATCTATTGAAGGTTGGACTTTGAGATGGCGGCGGCATGGCAGCTTAAGTTTGAGTTGCTTCTTTGTTTGATATTGGTTTTTGGGCAATTGAATAGCAAAAGGTTTGGAATGTAGTGCTATCTCTCATAGATGATTTGGTGTCAAAGGAAATTTGATGGGGTTGAGTTTCCTCTTAATAGAAAAAGATACCTATTCCTTTAGTTCTTTGGTTCAGCGAACATTTGCAAATGACAGTATACCTTCTTCCTTGTAAAAATTTTGTAATCTTTTGTCTTTATAATTTATTACTTTTGAGAGGAAACAGTACACTTAGTGTGTACTTCAATTATTCATTCTACTTTTAAAAAAATTCTTATAAATCGAAAAGCAAAATCAATGGGTTAGCCCAGCGTTTTTGTAGGGCTTTTGTGATAAACTCTGTTTGTAATATAAAACAAAGGCAAAATTTATTAATGCCATCCTAATAGCAGGGAAAACTTACTTTTTTTTATTTTATTTTATAAATGTAATATGACGTGGCGATACAAGTGTTAGTTGACAAAAAAAGAAAAAAGAAAAAAAATTATTTGGGCCATTAGCCACATCAACATTTTTTATCCAACACTTAACGGCAATGATCAAATTGACACGACACTGAAAAGGTTAGGGATGAAATTGACACAATTGAAAGGTTAGAGACCAAATTGAAATATGGTGTAACGGATAGAGATCAATGTTGTAATTTACCCTTTTTTTGCCTTAAGGGCATATGAGTATATTTATACAATCTACCTTTTCTATCATCCCATTTTTTTCTTCTCAACTAAGCAAATGAATTTTTTATCTCTCCACTTTTCTATTCTTCCAACCAAAAACATACGAGAGAAAACTAAATCTCTTCTATCCCTCTACTTTTCTATCTCTTCCCCATTTTTTATTTCCCCATTTTTTCACCTCTCTAATCAAACGAACCTTAAAGAAGTAAAACAAGAGAAGGGTGGAGTCCGATCCAAAAAAAAAGGTAGAAGTTTGTAGAGGATAAGAAATAACAAATAGTCAAAAAGAACAAAAGAAATTTTCCTTTGATAAAAAACGGTCGACCCGATCGGATCAGGACTTACATGGTTCGGATTTCAATTTTATCAGGTTTACTTTTAACCTTAATTAGATAATTAATATATCCTTTTTTTGCTGAAGTTTGGTATATTCTTTATTATATTAATTAAGAGTTACATTGCCTCTCTTTCTATAGTGATATATAGTGTAACTGAAGATGATTCCCCTAATTTTATAATAAATAATAAGTATCATTCATGAGTCATTAGATTATTTTTTACAACATGTTTCAATTGTATTGTGAATCGCTTGAATCTCGACTACTCATTTAACCTGCAACCTCATGTGTGAGAACATTAATTTATTCCATGTGGCGCATTTTTTGTGAAATCTTTCATTGGCTATAGTGACGGCTCCAAAAATATTTTTGAGGGTGGTCATTAAGAAATTTAAATTATACAAAATTGAATAAAAAAAAAACTTTATGTATTGATGACAAAAAAAAAAAAAAAAAAACACACACACACACACATTTTTTGTGAAATCTTTCATTGGCTACAGTGACGGCTCCAAAAATATTTTGATGGTGGTCATTAAGAAATTTAAATTATACAAAATTGAATAAAAAGAGAACTTCATGTATTGACAAAAAACACACACACACACACACACGCACATACACACACACACATGCAAACACAAACACATACACACATACATACACAATTTCCTTTTAAGAATTTTCTTATTTTGAAATCGTTATAAAATTTTTCTTGGACTATTTTTTTTTTTTGTAAAAACGTAATATATTGTTAAGGGGACTAAAGTTTAAGGCCAAAGTTTGGTTACAAACTAAGTTGTAGCACAAGGCTACAACTCTCATTAAACAAATTAACTTTACTACATATTTTGAAAATTTAACCGTTAAATTGCATGTTCCCTATGTTCTTAAAACATATGTTAAATTTCATGTCAATCAGATGTTATTTACTATTCAATCTATAACTTATTTTTTATGTATAATTTTACACTACAAAAACTCGAAATTTAAACATTTGATTGATGACATAGTTATTGATCTTTGATCTTCTTGAAATTTTGCAAGTATAAAGGATATAAGAAGAAAATGTAATTAAATGGTGGATTTGTCAAAATTCACATCCAATAAAAAAATATTGACTAGAGTCATAGCCTTAGTTTACAATCAAGTTTGTTGCCAAATTTTGTCCAAAGTTTAATTATGTTAGGCCTAAAAAGAATTTAGGGTTGTCACAATGTTTTTTTAAGGATAAAAAAAAATCATAAATTTTAAAATTTTATACATAATTTTTATTATTTTTTCTAGGTGAGGGTGGTCCTATGACCACCCTAAACTCTATGTGGAGCCGCTAGTGATTGGCTACCACCTCATCTTTTAATAAGTGTCATGTGTTACTCTTATTTGAAAAGAAAACAAATCTATTGTCTTTAGTCAAAAAAAAAAAAAAAAAAAAAAAAAAAAAAGAAAACACTACTCATGTAACCTTTCACTTAAGTAAGGTTTTCATGAATTATTTCTTTTTTACTAATTTTATTTATGTACTATCAATAAGAGGATTCCCCTCCTTAAATTGAACTTTTTTTAAAAGTTAAAATTACCCTCATCTAGTATACAAAAACTTTTTTAACAAATGTTTTAAGAATAGGATCAATAACGTCAAAAAGAGAAGTCCTAAAATTTAGGTTTTCTTTTCTTTTCATGTTCATCTATTTTTTTTTTCTAAAATTTCTTTCATGTTCATTTTTTTCCAAATATTTAGCCCTTTTTTATTCATTTTCCCCTTAACGTTGATTAGGAATGGCAAAATTTGCCCAACCCACGGGTACCTATCCTTAATGGGTTGGGTAAAACCCGACCCGCTAAGTAAATGAGGCGGGTTCGAGTATTATGCATTCCCGCCCCAAACCTGACCCGCATATATGCTGTAATTACTAAAATACCCTAAGTATATATATACCCTAACTATTCTATTCCTGTGCTCCAAACCTTAACCTAATTTCACCCTCAGAATGCGTTTGGATTTAACGTTTCCACGTCTGCGTTTTGAGTTTTCATGTTTCCTTCTTTTTTTTTTTTTTACCAGAAGTTGGTTTTATGTGGGACACAGACCTGCCAGTGGGTCCCGTGCACTGTGCGCGGGACCCACTAGAACATTGAATGTCCACACATTTGTTTGAAATGACACTGTCAGTGGGTCCTATGCACTATTCATGGGACCTATAAACCTAACTTTTTAGCAACTTTTTCATTAAAAATGGGTACCACGATACTATTCACATATTTAAAAATTATTTTGCTATAGTGTTTTCAGTTTTCAGCAAAATAAGCTGTATCCAAACGGACCCTCAATCTCTCTCAGACTTAGCCCCACCACCCCTTTCACCCTCAAGCTCTCATTCTCACTCTCACCCACCCTTATAGTCACAGTCGCTGCCTCCCTCAAGCCATCACTCTCACGGTCTCACCCAACCTCATGGCCATTGCCCCTTTCAAGAACTCACTCTCACCCACCCTCATGGCCTAACTCTTACTCAGCCGCTCTTTCTCCCTGTGTTTCCATGTTCGCCTCACCGTCGACGCCAAGCCAACATTCCTCCCTTTCTGATATGTCACAGCTCACCATAACTCACTCCCATTGAACTTGGGTTCATTCCCTAAATTTTTTTTTTTTTTTTTTTGGGGTTAATTACCTAATTCTTGCATGAATATTTCTGTTATTGGGTTGGGTTGTATTGTTTTTGGTTTGATAATTGATAAATTCTGTAAATTGTTTTTTTGGGTGATTTGTGATGTGAAGTGTGGAAAATGAAAGCATGGGTCTTACGATTTGTTACTAGCTTACCACGCATTAATGAAAATGGCTTGGTTGTGATTTGTGATTTTGTGATTTCTGATGTGAAGCCTGGTAATTTTTTTTATTTTTATTTTATTTTTAATTGGGTCAAGGTTTAGGGCCTTTAGACTTGGCCCTGAAAGGCAATGGCTGGACGAGGCCCATGGGGCCTAACAAGGCAGGTTTGGGGCCCGAATAAAAAAAAACTGTTTCTTAAATAGGCCAGGTTTGGGTAACAGGTATGGGCTCGCGGGGCAGGTTTAGGTATAAAGAAACCCGGTCTGAACCCGACCCCTTGCCATTCCTAATGTTGATCCTTCTCCTCCCCCCCTAAAATTTAGCTATTTTTTTTTTCATCTGAATAAAAACACCTCCAGTAAAATTAAAAAAAAAAAAAAAAAAAAAACCTCTTACCCACCTTTTTTATATGTTTTTTTAAATTAAAACAAACATGTTCTATTTTTTTTTTTTTTTGAGAAAGAAACATGTTCTATTTGAATTCAAGTTATTGCTCCTTTAAAAAAGAAATACTTAGCCTTATCCTTATCCCAATCTTTTCTCTATATCACTTTTATTGTTATTGCAGAGGCTCACTACACCACTTTCAAATACACGTTCAAAAAATAACTTACAGTTATTGCTTATAAAAAAAATTGCTTATCTATTAAAAAAGAAATACATGTTTATTTTATCTATAAAACTATTTAAGAGGCTTCTCCTGTTTAAAATGGACATTTAGTTGATTCAAAAATACCCCTACACCCCTAGGTTTTAGTAAAGACAAAACTGAAGGATAATCTGGTAAAAAAATATCTCTAACTTCCCTGTACAATATTGCTTACAAAATCACTTTTTTTGTTGGTTTTCAAATTCAATCTAAACTACAAATTTATTCGGTCAGCAATTATTTATTTAATTATTTTTTACAAATCGTATAGTAGACCCACTAACTCCTAAACTCAAGTTGTCATTCACCGGTTTTCTTTTTTCTTTTCTTTTTTTTTAAAGTTCACATTTTAGGGTAATGGATATCAAAAAGAAAAAAGAAAAAAGAAAAAAGAAAAAATCTAAAACAAATACTATCCTTATTTTCCAAAAAGATTGGATAACTAGCATTTTTTTTTTCAAACTAAAACGTTTGAATAATTGTCATTTGTTTTTTCAGTTTTCAAAATAAAACAAAAATTATTACTCCTTCTAGGGATACACTTCCAAGTTTGCAGTTTGCCTCCTCCACTAAAATAGTCAGTCTTTTTCTTCCTCTCTAAACATTGCAATTGAAAAGATAGGATGGGCCATGCGATTTACATGTAAGAATGTTTTATACAGTTTAATGGTAGTACTTATATTTACTTCCATTCTTACAACTTTATAAAGTTTTATGCTTGAAACTGTCCAATATTGTTCAATGGCTCACGTTTTGATTCATTGTGTTTCCTAGGAATGTTGGTTGATTTGGGATCCGAGAACACCAAATTTGTTTGGTAAGTTATAGCTTTGGCGTGATTCGCTCTTATACAGTTTTTTCTTTTAACTTGGATTAATTTTTTTGTGTAGCATTTTAAAAAATTATTTTTAATGTAATTGCAAGAGAAAAGCAAACATTAATTGTTAAAAATAGAAGAGCCTCTAAGCACGCGTGTAAGTACGACACGTGTTTAGAGGCTAGTTCAACAGTACATAATTTTATTTCCTTAGTATTTAAATTTCAATAAAAATATCAGGCAACCATAAATTATGGTATTGTGCATTATAAATGGTTTGGCAATGTATAAATGCCAAGTACAGTGGGTTCCAGTTAGCTCAACTGGTAAAGTCTCTGATGGTTGTATAAGAGATCTGGGGTTCAATCCCCGCCTACACCAAAAACTGATTGGTGTCTTGGTCTGATAATAAAGAGCAATTATCAGGAGCGGACGCCATAGGTTGAAACTCTCTCAAAAAAAAAAAAAAAAAAATGCCAAGTACACAAACTAATCTTTCTCAAAAAAAAAAAAAAAAAAAAAAAAAAAAGGTACACAAACTAATGTGTTGGCGGGTGAAAAATTGCTACTAACACCCTATTAAATATTTAGACTCGTTTTCACCCAGCTTTACGGTGGGTTTCTCTGTCGCTAAGAAACTTTTGGTTTCACCTAACTACTCTTAGGCAGTAGAATAGGTGGTCCCTTCTTTGTTGAAGGCGTTTCTGTCCTCTTGAGGTAGCAGGTCTACTTCTTGAGTTTGTTAGTGTTTTTTTCTTTGTGGGATTCAGGGAAACACTTTTTTTAGTTTTTTTATTCATGGAGGGACTCACGAAATCCTGGAGCAATCTTTCCCTCAATGAGAGGGAAGGCTTGGGTTTCACATCGCAACACAAACTCAGATCCCCCAAGCATATTTTAGTGGCAAAGTTCTTAACAATATGTGTTTTGAATATGGAAGCTCTCGCTCGAATCTTCAAACAACTATGGCGATCTACTGGAGGATTTAAAATCCGAAACCTTGATGACCACATTGTTCTTTTTATTTTTAACAACCCTAGTGATATTGCTCGTATTCTTCAAAGTGAACCATGGTGTTTCGATAAGCATTTGGTGGTGCTAAAAAAATATGACTCGGATATTTCCCCCAAAAAGCTTTAGTCTACCCAAGCCACCTTTTGGGTCCAAGTGCATGACATCCCGGTTTGTTTCTATTAACGTGTATAGTGTTGTGGGCTTTAGGCCCAACTAGATTACTTGTATAGCACACATTCTTGTATTACACTCTTACTTGTACTTCACTCATATGCCTCCTATATAAAGGCACTCGTGGATATTCTTTCAAGGAAAAATACATGATAATCATATAGTATTTCTAACATGGTATCAGAGCCATTGCTCTAACTTCTTGTGTCTTACAGTCTTGTCTTTGTTGGTATTTTTCGCTGTCTTAACTTCTTTGGTCAGTAAACCTTTTCTGTGCCCCCTCCTGACTGCTCCACCGCCGTCAGAGGTGCCCAAGGTTGAATTTTCACCGCCAGAAGCTCGATCACCGCCACCAAGAACACTGCCTTCGTCGGATCTTCCACATCGGACCTCCGATTAAGACATAAGACATATCAACGTGTAGATTTTCAACCGATCAACACAAAGCCGCCACAATCATCATCGTCTGACCCTCCACGCGTCAGTCAAAGATTCGACAGTTTTTCCATGCGCCTCACGCGCCTTCAGTATTGCTCCAATCATCTCACCACCGCCATCATCAGAATCGTCCTTCTTCGATCTACATAATCGAAAAAGAATTAGCCTTATCAGACTCTTCATGCGCTCTCACGCACCGTCCAAAGCTTCGGCGAAGATTGAACCACGCGCCTCACGCGCCCTACGCGTCGTTGGGTCACCTGCTGACGTCATCACTACCACGACAGCATCCACGTAAGCCCTTGTTGACGTCGTCATCTTACGTCATCTTGCTGACGTCATCAAAGGGAGTTGACCACACCGTTGACTGTTGACTGTTGATGGTAGACTTTGATCGTTGACCGTTGAGTTGACTTTTTCTCAGGGTTGACATTTAGAATCCAGGTTCTCCTTGCCCAGTTTTTCGCGTAGATTTCATTTTTGCATTCCTTTTTTGCATATTTTGATTCTAAATGAAGAATAAGGACAGGTCTTCTTGTTGTTGCAATAATCATAGCCGACAATCTAGCAAACGTTTTTGCAATTTTTGCAAACGTTTTGGCCACAATATTGAGACTTGCTATCGTTGCAAAAAATTAGCTGATTCAATTTCTGCTGCTACTGTTGCTAACATTGAGAGTGTCCAGCCAATGGCCCCCGTCTCTATACAATATAAATCTTTAGGACGCACTTTCACCATGTCCACAGATGACCTTAAAAACATCATCGCCAATGTCATTCTTATGGTTGGTAATGCATCTTATTCCTCTTCTCTCTGAGCTTTATCTGGTATGTCTCCTTACTCGTCCTTATTTTCTGAACTCAAACCTGCACCACACCCTTTTAATATTCGCACAGCAAATGGTTCCACAATGTCTGGCTATAATATAAGTTCTGTTTCGACCTCCAACCTCTCGGTTCCTGGGGTCTTCAATGTCCTTGACCTTTCTTACAATTTATTTTCTATGGGACAATTAGCTGAGTTGGGTTATCGCATCATATTTGATTATTCTGGGTGTATTGTGTAGGATCCAAGGATGGGACAGGAGCTTGGGACCGGTCCCAGAGTTAGACATATGTTTCCTATGGACAATCTTCGTCTTCCACTTGTTGCTCCTGTTTCTGTTGCTGCAACTGCTATAGTTTCTTCAATTCCTTCCCTTGCACCTTGGCATGCTCGATTTGGTCACGCATCTTCCTCTTAGGTACAACAATTAGGTTTGTTAGGTTCAGTGTCTATAGAAAATTTTGATTGTGTTTCATGTCAGTTAGGAAAATAACCAGCTTTGCCTTTCAATACTAGTGAATCAATATCCACTAATATCTTTGACCTTATTCATTCTAATGTTTGGGGGCTTTCCTCTGTCTCTAGTATTGGTGGGTCTCGATATTTTGTTGTCTTTGTTGATGATTACTCTCACTATAGCTAGATTTTTAATATGAAATATCGTTTTGAATTATTGGAAGTATATTCTAATTTTGCAAAAATGGTTGAAACTCAGTTTTCCAAACGCATCAAAATTTTTCGATTTGATAATGCTCTTGAATACACTCAATATGCTTTCCAAGTTGTTTTGCAATCCTATAGCATTGTTCATTAACTAACTTGTGTAGGTACCTCTCAGCAAAATGGTAGAGTCGAACGAAAACTTCGTCATATTCTTGACATTGTTCGTGCTCGCTTTCTCTCTGCCAAAGTTCCTGCTCCTTGTTGGGGTGAAGTTGCTCTTCATGCTGTTCATCCTATTAATCACATTCCGAGTCCTATTTTCCAAAATCAAACTCCATATGAGCGCCTTTTTGGGTCACCTCCAGACTATCACCACCTTCGCTCATTCGGTTCTGCTTGTTTCGTTCTTCTTCAACCATATGAGCATAACAAACTTGAGCCTTGGTCAAGGTTTTGTTGTTTTCTTGGCTATGGAAAAACTCAAAAGGGGTATCGGTGTTATGAACCTGTCTCTCATCGTCCTCGTATCTCCCGCAATGTTGTCTTTTGGGAACATCGCCTCTTTGTCGAGCTCTCTCACTTCCGTGCCTCCATATCTTCCTCTTCTGTCTTAGATCTTTTTCCAGATGAGGCACGTATTCCTTCTGTAGCTGCTCCTGATTCTCCTGTAGACTTCTCTGTCCAACCACCAGATATCAGTGATCCCTTTCCTAGTTCACCCTTAAATGAACAGGTGGAAGATGAACAGGTCGAAGATGAGCTACCCAACCCCAACCCTGAGCTTGGGTCCCCTGCTCCTGCTCCGCCTGAAGATCTTACACAAGACATTCCACCTCGTCACTCAACTCGAGTAAGATCTATTCCTGCACATTTACTTAACTATCATTGTTACATTGCCCTTGCTACACTACACGAGTCTCACACCTATCGTAAGGCTTCCACTGATCCTTTATGGTAGATTGCAATGAAAAAGGAATTTGATGCATTATCTAAAAACCATACTTAGGATTTGGTGACACTTCCCCCCGAAAAATCTGTGGTTGGTTGTAAATGGATCTACAAGATTAAGACTTGCTTTGATGGGTCCATTGAGCGCTACAAAGCTCGTCTTGTTGCAAAAGATTTTACACAGGAGTATGGAATTGATTATGAAGAGACCTTTGCTCCGGTTACTCGTATCTCATCTGTTCGTGCCCTCTTAGCTATTGCTGCTGCTAGTAAATGGGACATTTTTCAGATGGATGTCAAAAATGAATTCCTTAATGGGGATTTAAGTGAAGAAGTTTATATGCAACCTCCTCCTAGTCTCTCTGTTGACTCAAACAAGGTTTGTCACCTTCGACGTGCACTTTATGGCCTTAAACAAGCTCCACGAGCTTTGTTTGCCAAATTCAGCTTTACCATCTCTCGCTTGGGTTACATGGCCAATCATTATGATTCTGCCTTATTTCTTTGTCATACTAACAAAGGCACCATTTTACTTCTCTTGTATGTGGATGATATGATCATAACTGGTATGACCTTAGTGGCATTCAAGAACTCAAGGATTTTCTCAATTAGTAGTTTGAGATGAAAGATCTTGGACATCTCAGCTACTTCTTGGGTCTTGAAATCACTCATTCTACAAATGGACTTTATATTACTCAAGCCAAGTATGCTTCCGAACTTTTGTCTCGAGCTGGACTTATTGATAGCAAGACTGTTAACACTCCAATTAAGCTTAATGCGCATCTGACTCCCTCAGGAGGGAAACCATTGTCTAATCCCTCTCTTTATAGGCGCTTGGTTGGTAGCCTAGTTCATCTCACTATCACTCGTCCAGACATTTCCTATGCTGTTCACCAAGTGAGCCAGTATCTGTTTGCTCCACGATCGACTTACTATGCTACTGTTCTGTGCATTCTTCAATACCTAAAGGGCATTCTATTTCATGGTCTTTTCTACTCTGCTCAGTCTCATCTTATTCTCCGTACCTTTTTTGATACTGATTGGGCAGGAGATCCCACTAATCACAGGTCCACCACTGGTTATTACTTTCTTCTTGGTTTTTCTCTGATTTCTTGGTGAAGCAAGAAACAAACTCATATGGCCCGCTCCAGTACTGAAGCAAAATATCGTGCCCTTGCTAGTACTACATTTGAGCTCCTTTGGCTACAGTGGCTTCTCAAAGACTTAGGTGTGTCTACATCCTCTACTACTTCTCTTTATTGTGACAACTAGAGTGCCATTCATATTGCTCACAATGATGTCTTCCATGAACGGACTAAACACATCGAGATCGATTGTCATTTTATCCGTTATCATCTTGTCCATGGTGCTCTAAAGCTGATCTCAGTCTTCTCTAAAGATCAACTTACAGATATCTTCACCAAGTCACATCCTAAGGGGCGCTTTTGTACTTTGGTTGACAACCTCAAGTTGGTCTCACATCCACCTTGAGTTTGAGGGGGGCTGTTAATGTGTATAGTGTTGTGGGCTTTAGGCCTAACTAGATTACTTGTATAGCACACATTCTTGTACAACACTCTTACTTGTACTACACTCATATACCTCCTCTATAAAGGCACTCGTGGATATTCTTTCAAGGAGAAATACAAAATAATTATACAGTATTTCTAACAGTTTCAATATGAAGGAAGCTGCTGAATGTATCTGTGACACGATTAGAGCCGTATGTCAATCAATAGAAGGAGTAGATGAGGATGGTGGAAGCTTTATGCGGGTAAAGGTTACCCTAGATGTGTCCTTACCACTATGTAGGGGACGGTTAGTTTCTTTGGAGAATGGTGAGAAGCACTCAAATATGAAACGCTTTCGAACATTTGTTATTGGTGCGGATGTCTAGACCACGATGATAAGGATTGAAGTTTGTCGATCGTCAACAAAGTTGTTAGGATTCCTACGCATAGTAGCTCTAGTGTTGTTGAGTGGAGCCACTAACCCATGGCGGAGGAGAACCATAATGGTCCCATGGACACCTCTGAGCCCGATATGTAAATGGATACACGTGAGGTGGTCATTAATGATGATGCTATTATCCCTCCCCCATCTCCACTTACTAAAAAGGTAATTCCAATTGTGTCCAGTTCAAAAACTCCCAAGTCAACTACGTCTGTTGAACCTTGAGAAGGACCAGGTAAGGAAGGAGTTTCTTTACATGGTAATTTGGCGGATGATATTTTTTTAGGAAAAACTGCAGGAAATTGATTGCGATCTGTGGAAATTCGATAGCGAGATTCAAGGGAGTCTTGCAGTTGAGCTTGTCATGCCTATGAAAGATCTTGTAATTTCACCCTCAAGTCACGCTTCGGGGGCAATAAAGAAAGAAGAGAAACCTCAGCCCGTGGAGTGTGGACGAGTTGGGTTATTAAAGTAGGCCCATCTAGTATACCCATTTGGGCCAATGGTGGAAAATAATATGCCCCCTTTTATTGATCTAACAAATGTGGATGAGACGAGCTCGCGTATGGAGCCCCAAAAAAGCTTCTAAGTGGTCTAGGATAACACGTGTGGCCTAAGATGAAACAGATGATACCCTTTTGTCTGAGTCAAGGGAGCACCCATCACTTGAGAGCTCTAATGAGGAGTACTATTAAATGGATTTTTGTCTCACTTAAACTCATTGGTAGTGGCTGGCGTTCAGCCTCGCCACCCATCATGAACTACATAAGCTGGAATTGTCGTGGGCTTGGGAACCCATGGTGAGTTTGTGAGCTTTCCAATCTTGTGAAGGCAAAAGATCCGAACCTGTTGTTCCTCATGGAGACAAAGAAGAAAACAATCGTATTTGGAAAGATTGAGGTGCTGATTGAAATTTGAAAACATGTTCATTGTTCCAAGAAGGAATTTGGATGGTGGCCTTGCTCTATTGTGGAAGAACGATCTGAACCTGCATGTTCAAACTTTCTCGCCTCGACACATTAATGCAATTGTAAACCCAGGAATCGATGATGCCTAGCATTTTACAAGGTTCTATGGAGCTCCTGAAGTGGCCAACTAGGAAGATTCTTGGTCCATTCTTCGCATCTCGCCTCTTAGTATGATTTGCCGTGGGTTTGTATTGGCGATTTCAATGAAATACTCAAAGTGGATGAGATTTTGGGAGGAACTATTTGGCCCAAGAGACAAATGCAAGAGTTTAGAGATTGTCTGGATTACAGTGGATTGAAGGATTTGGGTTTCACTGGCTTGCCTTACACATGGTGTAACAGAAGATTTGATGGTGCATTGGTGTGGGTGCGATTGGACAAAGCTCTGGCTTTGGCGGAATGGATTTTGAAGTTTCCTTTAACCTGTCTCCATCATATACCGGGGTCATCCTTAGATCATAAGTCAATATGGTTAGTGTCCGATGACGTTCAATCCCATTTCTACCAACCCCAAAACCCTTCCGGTTTGAAGCTATATGGCTTAAGGATGAGCGGTTTGAAGGTGTGGTTCATGCGGCATGGGATTTAAATTCAGAGGGTGTCCAATGGGTAAAGTCCTACGGAAGGTTAGTAATTGTCAAACTCAACTTCAATTGTGGGACAAACACACTTTTGGCAATATTAGAATAGCCCTGGCTCAAAAGAAAAAACAACTAGTTCAGGCAGAGGGGGAGTCCATGGCTGGGAAGGGGTATGCCCGAATGCAGGTGCTCACAGAAGAGATCAGTAAGCTCATGGATCTAGACGAAGTTATGTGGAATCAGTACTCCAAAACAGAGTGGTTGAGGCATGGGGATCAAAACACAAAATATTTTCACTGTTGAGCGACAAAGTGAAATAAGAGGAATTTCATTTCGGGGCTAGAGAATGCCTAGGGAGAATGGATAGAAAGGGAGAACCAGATTGGGGAACTGCTTGTGAGATACTATTCATCCCTTTTTTTCATGGCAAGCCCTACTAACTTCCACTCTGTTTTAAATGGGCTGGTGACAAGGGTATTTGACAATATGAATGAGGCATTACGTAAACCATTTGAGGCATCTGAGGTACACTTTGCACTTAAGTAGATGGATTTAAAGACTACTCCTGGACCAGACGGCCTTCCACCTTTGTTCTACAAGCAGTTTTGGGACAAGATTGGGCAGGATGTAATAGATGCAGTCCTCAATGCCCTTAATTTAGGTACTATTCCTGAAAACCTAAATCATACTTTTCTCACACTGATCCCTAAAGTGCAAATTCCCAAAAAGGTTACTAATTTCAGATCAATCAGCTTAAGCAATGTGCTGTATATATCGATAGCCAAGGTATTGGCTAATTGAATAAAACCGATCCTTCCTAAATTGGTTTTGGAGACTCAAAGTGCTTTCATGTCAGAGAGACTCATCACGGATAATGTACTTATTGCTCGTGAAACATTGCATTATTTGAAGGCAAAAAGGTCTGGTAAGATGGGGTATATGGCTTTAAAGCTTGATATGAGTAAGGCGTACGATCGTGTGGAATGGGAGTATTTGGAAAAAATAATGGCAAAAATGGGATTTAGCAATAGGTGGATTAGTTTTATTTTGGCCTGCATATGTTCAGTGAAGTACTCAATTATGCTTAATGGTCAGCCTCATGGTCTCATCACTCCTTCACGCAGCTTGCGCCAGGGTGACCCCTTTTCGCCTTATCTCTTCTTATTGGTGACAAAAGCCTTACATGCAATGTTTAGAAAGGTAGAGGATGGAGGTAAACTGATAGGAGCTGCTTTATGTCCTGCTGGTCCTTAGGTCTCCCACCTGCTATTTGTAGACGATAGCCTAGTTTTTTGCAGGGCCACTGTTTTTGAGTGCATGAAGATTCAAGGAATCCTCTTCCAATATGAGCAAGCCTCAGGTCAGAGCATAAATAGAGGTAAAACAAGCTTGTTTTTCAAACCAAAGCTATAAAAAACTTCATAGGTGTTTTAGTGGTCCAAAGGTATGAGCAATATTTGGGCCTCCCCTCTCTAGTTGGCTGTGTGAAGAAGAAGTCATTCAGTGTTATAAAAGAACGGATTTGGGAAAAACTCAAGGGTTAGAAGGAGAAACTCTTGTCTCAAGCAGGTCGTGAAGTCCTTATTAAGGTGATAGTTCAAGCAATTCCCACATACACCATGTCATGCTTCAAACTTCTGAAAGGGCTTATCAAGGAGATTGAATCCATTATCAGGAAGTTTTGGTGGGGTTACAGGGGTAAGCAATGAAAAATTCAATGGGTGAGTTGGGACAAACTGTGCCAACCGAAGAACGAAGGAGGTTTGGGATTCAGAGAATTGGGTAAGTTTAACGATTCTTTGTTGGCCAAACAAATCTAGTGATTAAAGAATAATGAGAATACTCTCTCCCATAAAGTCTTCAAAGCCAAGTTTTTCCCAACTTATTCTATCATGGACTGCGATATGGTAGCGAAGGGTTTCTATACCTAGAAGAGCATCATTTAGGCTAGACATTTCATTGAGATAGGGACAGTATGAAGAGTTGGAAATGGTCAATCCATTCATATTAGAGAAGACAATTGGTTGCCTCAAGTTACGGCTTCTAGAATTGTTTCCCCACCCTCGATTTGGCCATCTAACTCAAAAGTTTATGATCTTCTTGATAATGATTCCTTATCATGGAACAAGGATCTGATCGAGAAGGAATTCTTGCTTCATGAAGCTAAACTTATCCAAGGCCTCCCCTTGAGTGTCCAGGTAATCCCAGACAAGGAAGTATGGCTACCTACGCCTCATGGTGACTACATAACACGGTCTGCCTATCAATTGATGATGAAGATTAAGAGCAATAACCAACCCTTTTACTCATCCAAGGGTGCTAGTAATCTGTCGTGGAAAGGCATATGGAGTTTACAGGTCCCATATAAGGTAAAACATTTACTCTGGAG
This sequence comes from Quercus gilva, assembly GCA_023621385.1. NCBI lineage: Eukaryota > Viridiplantae > Streptophyta > Magnoliopsida > Fagales > Fagaceae > Quercus > Quercus gilva. The sequence goes on along the minus strand of CM042481.1, from coordinate 8,195,638 downwards.
AGCAGCAAATGAATCTTTGCCAACTTTACATAATTTGCTGAGGAGAAATGTTGTTCAAAATGCTTTATGTCCTAACTGTAAGGCTATCAGAGAAGATACAATTCATGTTCTTTGGAGTTGCCAAAGGCTTTTTGTTATTTGGGAGTTTGATGATAAATTGGAAAAATGTTTTCAACTCAAATTCCACTATTTTATTGACCTTTTGGAGTTGGTCCTTGGCAGAAAAGAACTTGTTGATGTTAATCTCTTTGCTATGCTAGTTTGGTACATTTGGAATCAACACAACTCTGAGAGGTTAGGGGAATCAGCTATCAAGGTGTCCATGACTCGGTCAAAAGCCGAACCCTTGATGTTGGACTTCCAATCTGCCTAAATCCTTCGATCTAGGCCTGACCTAGTTCTATCTAGACCAACAAGTTGGAATCCCCCAACTTTTCCTCTCTACCAGATTAATTTTGATGAAGCAACCTTTAAAGAGCAGGGAGTTGCGGGTTTAGGTGCGGTTATCCGTGACTCACATGGACTAGTCATTGGTGCCTTATTAGAATGTATTTTGCTACCCTTATCTACTGCAATAGTCGAGGCTTTGGCTTGTAGAAGAGCTTTGACATTTGCAAAAGAGTTAAGCATTTTCAAGTCTATAGTTAAGGGGGATGCTGAAGTAATTGTAAGAGCTCTTTTGGCAAAAGATGGAAGTCACCCAGAGTATGGTCATGTGCTTAACGATGCTCTGTCCTTAGCTGCAAAATTTCATTTTTGTATGTTCACTCATGTTAAGCATTTAGGTAACTCAGTTGCCCACTTTCTAGCCAGACGTGCAAGGTTTGGCAGTGAGCTTCAGGTTTGGATTGAATCTATCCTTGATGATATAGCTCCTCTAGTAACATAAGGCTGCATTTAATTTTGTTCTTATTTTCATGGAATAAAACTTGGCCAAGCGGTTTGGATTCTAAAAAAAAAAAAAAAAATTAAAATCCAATTAACCAATTTTATGGCTAAATCATTAAATTCAATTTCATATTGTACCGGTTAGTGTTAAATACAGCCATTCCAAAGTTGTTTCAGCCATATTGGAGCAAATTCTGAATTCAGCTAGTAAATGGATATCAGGGTGAAACAAAAGTCTATTTAAAAAAAAAAAATTATTGAGAAATAATAGGATTATTTTGTAGATTTCTAAGAAAGGGGAGGGCTTAGAAGAAGAATAAAAAGAGAAAAATACAGTTGAAGCTTTTGTAAATCTTTGAAAAATTCGCTCACCACCAATTGTATCGGCGCAAAGGAGTACGCCTCGGCCTTGGAGTAGACTATGGCAGAGGGTGAAAAAATTGAGTCACCACCTAGATTAGGTTTAGGAACAATATTGGGAGTTTAGGCCAATCACTTACATGCATAGGTTTGCATACCAAATTATGGGTCTGGAGTTTGGGTACGACTTGGGAAGCTGTTAGGCATCTAAGACTGTCCGGCTTGTGGGCTGGCTTCCATTATGTGTTGCTAGGTCATATTTAGATAAAGAAGTTATTAAAAGAGGCCTAATCCTTAACCTAAACATATATTATGCACTTAAATAAAATAACACATACAACATGTTAGGGATCACATCACAAAATAAAAGGAAACAAATAAAACACAATCAAACATGTTATATTAAGACAGTTTAGTGAGCATATATTAACACATGTATTCTTTGTGTTAGCCAAATCACATTTTACCTGCACATGTATCAAAGGTAGTAAAGGTTTTGCGTGTTGTGTGTGAAAACATAGCAAGAATGCATAAGTGTCTCATATTGTGAAGATTTGAGATATGAGAAAATCAAATACACTCATACACAATTATAACTGCTTGATGGGGACTATCACCTTCAAGGTACATCTTATAACTCCCATATCTCCTAGAAACACGCTTGCAATCATATTAAAAGCATTTTGATTCTTTTTGCTTTTATTTTCTTTGCATATTTTTATTTCTTTTAAGCACAGTATGCATGGGCATATAAGAGACAGAAGAAATATCCAATTATGTAAGCTTTAACATCCCAATTTTGCTATGCTGAAGAAAACAGATGTTATACATGATTGGCGGGCTTTAGTGATGAGATGGTTATTTATGCATTTCTCTTAGGAATTTCTAGTCCTTCCCATCAAAAAGAGTGATATGAGTATGAGATATAAGAGATAGTCTTAATCTTATCACAAACACGAGCCACAAAACTCACTTACTTAGTTATGCATTGAGATGCTCATTTAAGCTACAAGAGATACAAAGTTTAGAAAACTTTGTTTCAATGGCCATCCAGGGTACACAAGTACCAATACACACACACACACACACACTGTTTTTGTATTTTCCAATTTTTCAATTTTTTTATTTATATTTATGAAAAACAAAATAAAACAAAAACTAAAAACAACGAAACAAAAACATAAAGAAACACACAAAGCATAAAACTAGATTGACTCAAAACCAACTAAGAAAAACAAACAAACAAGCAAGATATGCAAGCAAGGGAAGAGAGAAAGTGAATGAATCACAAGGAGCCTTTTTCCTTCCACACTTTAGGTTTTGAGGAAGACCCTTTCCTAGAGTTGAACCTTTGTTCCGGAAGAGAGGAGGAAGAATTGAAACCATTCAAGTTTGAAAGGAACATGAGGGCTTTGAGAAGATCTCCAAGAAGACCCAAAGATGGTGGAATATGACCTTTACCACCAGATGATAACACACAATTGCTTTGTTGAGTGGCTAACCACTTATAACAATTTGGACGAGTGTGTCCCGAAGCTCCATAATGATGATAGAAATGCGGCTTCTTTGGTTGAGACTTTTTATTATTGTCCTTCTTATTCCTAGGGTTTCTAGTCTCTTTCTTTTCAACTTTAGGGGGTGCTCCTAGAATAGATTTGCCATTATCTAAATTTTCACTAGCTATTTCAGTTTTAGCTTCATTATCTTCAGCATCATTATCATTAGTAGAAGAGGTAATATTAGGAGAAGAGAATTCATACCCTAAACCGGTTTTGTCAGAAACATCTTTCTGAATGCTTAGCATCTCATCGAGCTTTGCACTGGAAGTCCTCTCCAATTGAGCTTTGACTTGAAATAGCTCTGCTTCAAGCTTCTTGGTCCATTCAGCCAAAAAATTGTTCTTAAATCGTAGTGCTCCAGTGGTTTGATTGGCTTCATCAACCTTGGTAGAGAGCTCCTCTCGATCTAGTTCCATATCACTCAGCTTCTTGGTAGCCAACCTATACAATTTCTCATGCTTCTTAGAAACCTTGCAAAACTTAGCATAGGCTGTATGAATGTCATCTTGATCATCAATTTTCTCAAATTTGGATTTCACCAAGTCCTCTTCTTCATCCACTGCTTCTACGAACCCCTCAGTAGGATCCACTGTGGCAGTGAAAGCACTCAAGATTCCCTCATCATCACTATCATCTAACTCAGTCTCAGGCTCGATATCCCTTAAGGTAGCAGCAAAAGCCTTGCTTTTCCCAATCGACTTGAGATATGTTGGACATTCTTGTTTCATGTGTCCAAAAGTGTGACATCAGAAGCACTTTGGACTAGAGGGAACAGTATACTGACCGCCATCCTTAGCATCCTTCTTCCCTTTGTCTTGACTTTTAAATTGTGAAGAACTAGATTGCTTATGGTCCTTATCAAAACCTTTCACATTGGCATTCTTTATGAACTACTTAAGCTGCCTAGTGATGTAGGACTTCATCTTGGAATCTTCATCATCTGAAGACTTATTAGTCTCATTATTTTTGGCCTTCAATGCCATACTCTTACTTTTGTTTCCCTTCCCCAGTCTAGTCAAACCTAGTTCATAGGTCTGCAAGTTTCCTATAATCTCCGTCAAAGGAATAGTGTCAATATCATTTGATTCTTCAATGGTTGTAATCTTAGCCTGAAATCTCTCAAGCAAAGATCTGAGCACCTTTATCACAATCTTGGATTTGGGAATCTGTTCTCCAAGATTGAAGGCTAAGTTGACTATGTCCTTTAGCTTGGCATAGAACTCATCAAACGTCTTATCCTCCTCTTTATCTCCTTAAAGGTAGTAGTGAGCCTTTGGAGCTTTGAATCCTTGATGGCCTTAGTCCCTTCATAGGTTGTCTGAAGGATGGTCCATGCTTTCCTTTGCAGTTTCAATTGAGGATATCTTCTTGAACTCCTCATTGGTCACCAGACTGAATAGGGCTTTAACTGCTCTGCTGTTGAAGTTTGCCGCTTTGATCTTGACCTCATCCCAATCAGCCGGCGCTTACTTTGGCTTCACCTAGCCTATTTCTACAGCTTGCCAGACCTTCTCATCTAAAGACTGCAAGAAAGGTCTCATGCGTACTTTCCAATATGCATAGTTAGTACCATCAAATAAAGGAGGTATAATAAGAGACTATCCTCTATCCATGACAAACAAGGGTCAATGGATCACACAGCAAAGATTTAAACCTAATCAGAGTGTGCCCGCTCTGATACCACTTGTTGGGTTAAAATGAATTGACCCCTTACAAAATAATTAATTACACAAGTTAATTAATTAGATCAATTTAACATGTGAAGTGTGGTAGCACAAACAAATCACCAAATATCTAAATGCAGTGAAAAAAGAATTTGACACGGGTGATTTGTTTACGAATGGGGAAAATCATTGAGGCAAAATCCCACTGGGTGAATTTAAGGTCACCACTCTAAAAAATCCACTATTATCAATCACAAGCGGTTACAAGTATAAGGAATCTTGCCAAACCCTTTGGGCTATCCTGAAATATGAACCTACAGTTGAACCCTTACCCTAATATCTAATTGGACTTGTATTATAGTGGTAATCTCTCCATTCAATGCACGAATCCCAGTACGTGACTAACCGATGATGCACGGATCGCAGTACGTGACTAACTCCACCAACTTGAAGAAGATGTTGGCTGTAAAGTTCTTCAGTTCATCAACAATGAAGATCAAGAAGCTCCTTGGTTACAAAACCCTTGGCACAAAGATGCAGTAGCTTCTACAAAGAGAATGATTAACTAGGCCACTTTTTGCATTCGGTCACACAATGCATGTGCAACGGCCTTTAAAATAATCATTATATATGTCTAGGGTTGTGAGAAAAGAAACTCTACACAAATACATAGTAATATGCATGTAATCAGATCTGAAAAGTCTGATTTTGTAATTCTTGACAGATACAGCTTGTGTCAAGCTTCAACATTAAATCTCGATAGAAAGGATTCTGTCGAGACTTCTGTCGAGCTTTAATGAACAGCTCTTCTTCACTTGTTTCTTGGTTAGATCTTTATGGTTTTAACACTTGACTTGAACAACATGTTTCTTGAAGACTTAAACCCATCCCAGATCTACCCAATTACAAGTAAAGTGCATTTTGTCAAAGGATTAAGCTAATTACATCAAATATGTCACTAATAAACCTAAAACAGAGTCAAACAAA